>JAOXJM010000012.1:114479056-114515889 GCA_026413425.1 Tringa solitaria | reverse complement strand
GGTGGGGGGGGTGGGGGGGGCTGCACCTTGGCCAGGGCTCTGCCGCAAACAGAAGTCTTTTAAAAGACAAAAAAAAAAAGTGTATATGTGAACACAACACCGTTATATTTAAAATTCCTGTTAAACCCCCCCTCCGCCCCCCCCTCCCGGAGCGGTTTCCAGCCAAGGCAAAGCGTCGCCGACCCCGAGGTGCTCCCCAGGCTCCAGCCGGCCACATCCCCAAAGGAGACGCTGCTGCCCACAGGCTACCGTCGCCGTGCGGCAGCTGGCCACTTTCACTGATGGCTGCTAGTGAAAGCCAGAACGGGCGACCACGCCAATCGCTGAGCGAGGGAATAAATTACGAAAGGTTGGGCTACCGTGTCTGGATTTTGGGAGTGAGCGCACAAAGACGACAGCACCTGTAGCTGGCAGAAGAACGGCCCCACAGGACAAGTGTCTCCGACGGCCAGTGCTCTGCCAGAGAGACAGAAACCTCACCCCTTTAGAGGGGGCCACCCTGGTCATGTAGAGGGCAGCACCCTGGGCACTGGAATGGGCCGACGTCCCCTTCTTCCTTACAGGGAGGCAGGTAAGGAGACTGAAACGCTTGGAGGAAGGGGGGAAAAAAGGGGATTCCGAAGCTGGGTCGTTCCTGTAGCACTCCTGACCTGACGTCTGTAAGACCTTCCACTATCGGCCTCGGGAACCATCTGTGCAGCAACAAGTCTGCTGTTCCTTTCTGCCGGGTAATCACGGACCGGGGCAAAACCATTCATTCCTCTTCCTCTGACCCGCACGGGCTTTTTGAATACCATGAAAGCGGAAGAAAATCGATACCTAATTTCTGACTGAGCTCTTACATTAATTCTTGCACCTCAAAAAATGCACACATGGGAATATTTTGATATTATTTTCACTGATCTGTAATCCTTGTCTCTGTACAGATAGTTATGTGGCCAACAAAGCAGTCTTCTAGTTGCCCATAACAGAAACTGTATAATGAAACACTCGCTTTGTGGGAAGCTACAGATAACACTGTACTTCTACACTTACAGACCAATTAGCTGTAAAACATTAACTTTTTATATATGCTTGACACTTCAAAATTTAAGCTTTGGTCAAACCTCCATTTCTACAACATTTATTGCAAGGTGATAACAAACATCACAACTCAGAATTCGCGCACAACGGAGTTTTTTTGCAGCCAGTGGTACGTCTGGAATCCGCTGATAAAACTCAGCTTAGACTAACGTTCACTGCCCACAGCAAGGTATTTATTTCAAAAATATCAGTAAAAATATTTTCCAGCAATACAAAATAAATAGAGTATTATAAAAAAATAAATCACAACCATTCAAAGCTTCCAGAACAAGATGTTTTACATACATGAACAGCAAACATGCCAAAGAAGTGTATTCTTAAATTCTGAACTGATCCAAAGAAAAGAGTTCAGAACGTTGAAGAGACTTTTTTTTTTTTTTTTACTATTTTGTTTTTTCAGTGTTAGCACAATGCGCTTTGTAAATCACAGTTTTTAATAAACTATCTTAATTCTTATCACTCTTGCATTCTCCATTATCTGCGGCGCTAGTTAACAGATAACCACATGACAAAGTCCACAGATACTACAGTAGCTGACAAGAGAGTTCAGCTCAGTGTCTCGCTGCCGCCGCTTCCAGAAGAACAATTTCCTCCAGTGCAACACAGTTGGGGTGGCTGGTTACGGAGTGGACGTAGCAGTTCAATAACCCCACCTCCTTTCCCAGCACGCTCTGCACCTCATAACTCTGCAGTGATAAAAGCATGTTGATTAAAACAAACAGTCCTGGACGTTCTGTTCTAAGCAGCGTTCGGCTTGGAAGATGCAAGGGTGTAAGGTCCTCTTCCAACAGACAATTTTTTTTTAAGGACTCAAAAAGAAAAGGTGCGTTAGAACTGATGGAAAGAAAGAATACATTAGATTTTCAATAATTAGATGTCACTCCTGCTTAAAGCGCTGCTTCCTTAGCAGGCATTTAAAAATTAGTTGTTGAAAAAAAAAAGCACTACTGTGACGTTGAACTCATTTTTCCTGAAGCAAATTTCCTGCCTTTTGCTGAAGCGTGTGCTGCCTTTATCCAGCTTTCTGACACTTGTAGGAATTCATACGCGCTAGCAATGTGTAGATACATACTATATACCAATTACTTTAGCTAACAGATCCACTAAAGGCAAAAAATATTTTGTAACTCTTTTTAACACACCCCCCCACACCCCTTTTAGCCCCTTTTTTAGGGTTTAGGATCACCGGCACTTCCCCAGTCCCTTCTGGTGAATGATCTGGCTGCGAGAGCACGTTAAGAGAAGAGCTGGTCACAGGGGCAGCTGGCACCTGGCCCGAGAGAGCACCTAGCTCAGATGTCACCTTTACATCCATGTCTTTCCTCAATGGGATTTCTCTATGACCAGCCTCTGACCACATCCCTGCTCTCATCTGGGCTGTGCGTTTGTACACGTATGTGACACCCACCTCTCTTGCCTGATTCAAGGTATAAACAACTCTTTCTTTTTTTTTTTTTTCCCTAGAGTATTTTACCCCAGAGGGTTCTGCAGTCCCACTCACCCCGCAGCTGCACAAACAGCTATACGGGTGTAACACAAGGGTTGTCACAAGGTAAGGAACAAGTGGCCAGGGGCAGCGACAGCTAAAACCAACATCCTTGCCAAAAGAAGTATCACAAAGCTACACCCTTAGAAAATTTAGCAGCACTGGCAAAAAAAAAAAAAAAATAGCCACCTGAAGTGGTATTTCTTGTGATTAATCTTTGTTGAGATGTGCTACTTTTTAAAATGCAGCGGCTCAGAGACGGAAATGCTTATGAAAAAAAAGGAAAAAATTATCCCTGCATTTCAGCTAGGGAAAAACAAATGTTTCTAAGTTGCCAGACTTCTAAATACCAGCATTATAAAAACTGAAACATGAAAAAGATGTTGCTGGAACTCTTATAACTCAAAAAAGAACCACGTTTTGTCAGTCTGTAACCAAAGCAGACAGAGCCCGTAAAACTTAGTAAGACTTAACTGCTATTAAAAGAGCAAACATATTTTGGAAATTTCTTGTGTCTCTTTGCTTAAATGAAATATACACCCTCCAGCATAAGAAAAATAATTTGCAGAGAGAAATGTCCCACTTTAGAAATTATCCATAAATCCCTTTAAACCCATGGAGCACGTAACAGCAAAATACTAGAAGAACGTCTAAGACAGGGAAAGCAAAATGACCCCAATACGTGTCACCAAACCAGAGATACTTAACCGGGATGATTAAACAAGACAACGAGCTGAACTTTGCTCCCTTCCACGTGCAATGGAGGGGGGGGGATGATCTCGGGATCCTAATTGGACTTAATCACCCTCTGAAGGTGCCGCTCCTTCGCTGCTGACCACCCGGCAGCCAATGCCAGCCAGGCACCTACTCGGGTGCCTCCCTCACCTGCGATAAATCTGGGTCACTGTGCCAAATGTCAGGGTTCTCCTGATATCTCAGATTAAAGGAATACCTGCTTCACGATTACATAAACCGTACTTTAGCCCGTGGATCCCCGTGGCTTACGCGTGTTTCATTCACACAATTATAAAGTATCATCCTGCACGCGTTTTGCAAATTTCTCTACTATTTCCGCCTGCCAGTAATTTCGTGGTTCTCCTATTAGAAAGTAGTTGTGGTTTACAGGGTTTAGAAGACCGGCCCCAAAAGGTGGGATGCTTGGACTGTGTTTTCGCTGTCTTTGGATCTTTGGCCAGAAAATGGAGTAAAGCCCAGCGCTGCTCGTCACAGCTCTGAATGTCTGGACAAGCTGCTATTTGCAGATAGCTCTGCAGACCCACAGCCGAGCTAAAGCTGTCTACACATCCCGTCTGAGGGATCCCTCTGCTAAAAAGGAAGGTATCAGCCTGATGACAGTCATGCAATAGCAGGGCATCAGCAGGTGGGAGGTGGGATTGCCAGAGAGTCCAGCCCACTCAAATCTGAACACGAGGAAAAAATCATTATTTCTAGTGAAATCTCCTATAGTTCCCAGTGCAGTTCTGAAACGAGCTGCCTGGAAAGGTGGTAGAACTTCCATCCTCAAAGGTTTCCAAGATCCTGCCAAACAAAGTCATGGTTGACCAGCCCACAAATTGGCAATAGCCAAGCGTGAGGTGTGAGCAGCAGGTCGGATGACGACCTCCAGGAGTCCCTTTCATTTCTATAATTTGAGTATCTTCCCACCTGATCCACGCCTCCTGTACTCTGCTTCTACAGTAAATTATGTACTTTAACTTTCTTTGGTCAACATTCATTACACCTACCCCATCCTCACTGGCGGAGGACGTCAGGAGAGAAGAGATTGTCCTTTGTAACAGCTGAAATGAGAAAATTAACAGGTTTTGTTAATGGCAAAAATCTTGCAGGTTAAAACAGTCACGTTAAACAAAGATTAATAATTTTAATATAGAATGGTTTTATGTCTCTGGTCAAGAGAGCAGAGGGGAGGTGGCACAAAAGATGTTCAGAACGGGAGTCTAAAAATACATGTTCCTTTTAGGCTGTGGAGATTGAGGTTTCCCAAGTGCCCAACCCATCGAGGCCTTCAGCTGGAGCATAAAACAGTTTGGAAACCTCAGGGTGAACTCAGTGACTCTATTATTTGTGTAAGGTCTGGGAACTGGATTCTTAGTCCAATGAAAAACAAGTCTAGTATCAGATTAAATTATGGGATACTCTTACAGCTGTTAATTTTTCTTCTGACAGAGCTGCTTATGTGGCTTAGAGTGTGTACATATCTAGTCTCTCTATACTCAATACACGACAGCTCCTTTTATGCCATACCTTTACTTTTACTATACTTTGAGATCGGGATGGACAACTCAAGAAGATCTCCAGCTGCATTTTCAGAACTGGTGAAATGACAACTTCGGAGCACTGGTTGCAGTAGAGTAATCCTCTGAAACATGCAAATAATGATGGAAAACCAGCGAGAAATGTAAAAGTTATCAGTCATAAAAACAAAACACACAAAACCCCAGCTACTTTGCTGGTAGACATCTAGTAGAAAAGCCCTGGTAGAGATTCAGTTGATAATACTAAAAAGAGCTCTTCTTTTGGTTGAGATAAGTAGTTCTTGGAGGACATAAACTCTTCTAGCAAAAGGATCTTCCTTTTATAGGTTTTGGCAATGTGGGGGCAGGTTGATATTTGTAGTCACCTCACTTAAGCAAATATTAATCTCATAACCTTCTAGAAGTTATAGCAAAAGAAAATTTGTAGTATAGATTTGGCCCACGTGACTTATTGATTTAGGCCCTCATTCAGCAAACGTTCAACATTTTCAGCACACACTTAAGTCATATGCATAAAATTAAGTTAAGCCTTCAGAGCTTGTTGGAATAAAGTCTTAAACAAATATTGAAGCTCCACTGTTCTCCAAATGAAGCAAAAGTGTCCTTCACAGTAGAGATATTTTTTTTTATTGAACTGCACTACTATGTGAACATACACACATCCTTATTTTTTGCATAATAGTATAATACAGGGCAACCTTTTCTTATTTTCAGCCTTTTTCCCCTGGATGCTACACATAACGAAGCATAAGCGGTAAAGCTTCTCAAATTTAGGAAAAAGTTATCTATTTTAATGGGATTAAACCCACCCAACTTCTCCTTATGTTTTTTTGTAAGCTTTTCCAATAGAAAGAACCTCCCTTTCCTTCTTTTTACACTCTGACTACTCTCTTATCCTCTTGTGTTTTTATCCCACCAGAGCAAGCTGGCTAAGCAGCCGAAGGGGAGGCTTTCCAAGAGCACAGCAGTGCTGATGCAGATTTAGCAGTTCAGGTGGTAACAGGCCCTGTAAGATCAGTCTTCACATTTGGGACAGTCGTACTCCCCAAATTATTCAACATCCTTTTCAGAAAGGTTATAAATTTAACACATCTGAAGTAATTCTCTTCCACACCTACGTAAATTACAGCTAAGACGACAGTTCAGTATAAAAACGAGGTGAATTGGTGGTATACAGGGTAACAAGGTAGGGTAGACAAAACCAAGCTACTTTTCATGGAGCTTAAAATCAGACCTGTGATTTATGTGGATGTTTATTAAAACTCATATTATAATGCAGTGGGCTATAAAATCTTCATAAGCAACACTTTAAGATTACTTTGAAAAAAATGTGATAACTGCAAATTAAAACCATTTCATATCTACTTGTATCTTTCTTAATAAATTAATCTAACCTTGCAGGCTTTATCAGTTCATCAGCAATAAAAATACTACGTCTTAGCTCTAGGAAGGAACAAAGTGCAGCCTGTGCCTGCAGGAATCATTGCATCACCTATTGCTGTTATGGCTACATCTGCAGAACACCTGGAGTGCTCCGGAGCATGCTGACTCTCACCTGTCCTCAGGACACAGTTCCAACTTTCCATTGCCACATCTGTCACATGTAGGCCAGGAGAAAGCAGTGCTCTCATTAACTCCAACAACAATACCTGCAGAAGACAAAGTTCTTACAAAATACTAATGGCAAGGGAGCAAACACGGTCACTCCTGGCTTCACAGCAGGTTTGACCCTTTCTGACTCTCATCTTAAGAATAAGACTTGTCAGAGCAAGCATCAGCTCCTCCAGCAACCTCATTCCCTTTCTCCTTCGTCCTTCCAACAAGAGATGACAATATGGCAGAGTGTGTTACAGTCTAAAAATACCAGAAGGTAGATAATTGATAATTAACTTTCCAAACAGGTTTAGTTCTTTTGGCTTGGGTTTTATTGTTTTTCTGACTTGTTTTTGTTTGTTTGTTTTCTTTCTGCTCCTCTGATGTTTTCTTGGCAATAAATAGCTTTAAAAAGCATACGGTCAGATAGCTTGATATCGATATTTAGGAAACACAAACCAGTGAGAAGGCCCAATCCCTTCTGAAAACAAGGATGCAGATTAAATTCCACTAACAATGGAGTTATTCTTCATTTATACTGATTTAACAGAGATTAGATCTGGCCCACAGATTTAAGTGTGTGCCTAAGAAGGGAATGCCAAAGATACTTTGGACTAATATAAAGGGCCTTGCTAGTTTTGGCAAGAAAAAATATATTCAGAGCTTTATGAGAAGCCAATAAAGAGTGTATTATGTTTTATGGTAACGATAGGCTGAAATTATGAGCGTTATTTATGGAGAAACTACTTCTAAGTATTTTGAACCGTACAAAATGGATCACCTGCAAGAATGAAATTACACTAAAATAAACCCTTAATGGTACAACAGAAGTAGAGACTGAAAATTCCAGCTCCTATTGAGCAAGAATCTCACAGTTTTATAGCACACTCAGTAAAGGAAACCCTTGGAGACCAGGGAGCATTTACACTGTCTGTAAGACAGGGAATTAATCCCTTACTTTCCTGGTTCTCCTGGGACAAGGACTGACAGGAAGGAGGGAGCTACATATAAACAACAGAACTGTAATTTTCTTTGGGAATTCAAAGGACAGCAAGTCTGAAGATCAGGAAAATTCTCAAATACAACATTTATTATCGAATTTCTATGCATATAATGAAACAACATGGATTTCACTGACAGAATAAGTAATTCTGTGTATTTAACCCCTTGGACTGTCACAGGAATAATTTTGATTCTTCAGTTCTTGTGATAAACTGGGAGTTTCCATCAGTACTTGCTACTACAAGGTAGGGTGATTTCTGCCACGGCATGATCATGTTTCTCTTGTTCATGGAAAAGAAAAGCTACCAATTGCTTTGCTGCTGCTTTCCTTTTCATTAAAAAATCATTAAAAAAAGAAAACAAAATCCCCTTTTCTGACAGATCTGTTTCTCTCTAAGCCTTTTAACTTCCCCCCAGCTGTGGGCTGTATCACAACTGCAGGATGGCAGTGCACAAGTAATGCAAGTACATTTAAAGAAAATGAATCAGGATCACACTGAGGAGATTATGTCTGGTGGAGAGGTTTATTCTGATGACAATGCAGAGTCCCCTTAAGAAAACCACCAGAGATCACTGAAGTGAGAACAACTGAAAGCAGCAACAGGTCTAATAACCTAGTGACAGTCTTGTGCATTCTGCACGTAAAGTGATTTCTCAGGTTTACGCTGCTGAACTGCTGCAAATCTTTGTCAAGACTCAAGATTTTGCTTGATGTTCACAAAACTTTCGGTTATTTCTCCAAGATCCTTCTTTTAAATGGGAAGATACATAGCCAAAATTCAATTTGTATCTCTTGTTTGTTTTTTCTGCGTTGTGGCTCACACCATTAAGAAGAGGCTAATAATAGGACAACACCTGGAAGTACAGGTCTCTAGTGAGGAATGCAAAGAAGGGCTGAGAATTAAAAGTAGCACTCTGGTTGAAGTGTTCAAAAATGAACATTTTTGGGTTTGGTTTTGGTTGGGTTTTGTTTTTTTTTCCAGTCAGTTGCCCTGATTAATGGACAGGAAGGGGGAACATTCAATCAAAAAGAGAAACCTAGCTAAGCTGACTGACCCCATTTTGTTCACACCGTTAAGAGGGAAACCTAAAAAAACCCACCCCTAAGTAAGGGCTAAAATATGAAAATATCCAATGTCAAAATGCAATCACTGGTAGTGAGTCATATACTAGGCAAATATCATTAATCAAGTAATATTCCCACATAACATATGTGGTATGGACTAACTAGAATTTGCTCATAAGCATGGGCAAGAGGAAAAACAGTTCTGTGCAGTATGAACTGCCAACATTTAAGTCATCCTGAGTACTACTATACAGCAAAAAGAGGTTAGAAATTACTTTGCAATGCATAGTGATAAGCAAATAAATCTATTAACCCTGAGTTCACAGGTGAGAAACACAGACTCATCTTTGAAAAAAGAATAAACTTTCCAGTAGAAAGCAACCACAGGTTTTCACTCATCTGTTGAAGAGCAACACAATCCATTCCAGAGCTGGTATGACTGGAATTCTCTGAAACAAGAATATCTGACAAACTCAGTGGATCTGCTTGGATTGCAACATCCACCTTTTAAAGCTGGGCCAGCTATTGAGTTCTACCAGGTTGCTTCGGGCCCAGCTTTGAGCAGGAGTTAGGACTGGAGGAACTCCACAGGTTCCTTCCAACCTAACTTACCTTGTTTATACACCTTCCAGAAAACGACCATTCTACCAAAAACCCAGCAGGCAGCATGGCCTGCACCACTCCCCAGTCTGACACTGTGACCAATTTCTGTGTCTGTGGATGGGGACTTGAATGACCACCTGCATTTTTCACTGGTTAAAAAGAAGTCTTTCTAGGGAGGGTTGAGCCCGCTGAACCCCTGAGAGTCAGGAGAAGCAGCCGTGACTACAAATGAACAGGAAAGAGCACTACTTCAAGAAAGGGTAGAGTAAAGCTTTTTTGAGTGTTAGGTGAGAGGAGGCCCACGTACAGCAGACGTAGGTGACCAAAAGTACAGGAAGTGAAAGGAGGGCATGGAAAAAGGGTGAACGAGGTAATACTGCTTCTCACTGAAAGCCAGATTACCAACTCTGAGTTAAAAGACAGAGACGGTGAGTGAATTTTAGAGGTGATAAATTTTCCTGCATGGGTTACTCTATCAAATACATATTCTCCCACCAACAAAGGAGGGTTAATGCTATTACTTTAACTTCTAGTAGAAAGATGTAGGCAATAACTAACTCAATTCCTAACCACTGGATATATATCTAAAATGCTATTAAACACTTTCAGTTACAGATAGAAGTGAGAGTTATCATCTATATATAGCATTAGCATAGGTATGAAGAAGACATTTTACATTGGTACAAATGTGTGGGAACACACTGCTAACAACTACCCTGGACAAATTTCAGACGAAGCAACACAAAGTTGTAGCATTAATTTCTCCTTTTGTCATTCTTCCATCTGGAATACAGAACAGGGAAAGCATGGCACTTCCCATGTGTGTAAAGCGAGTGCTTGTTTACACAACAGATCACAAAGGTGTATTTTCTTTGCTCTACTGGAAAAAGAAAGGACAGAGAAATGTTTGCTTTATCCTACTATGTACACTGTCAAAGGGACAAACGAAGACAGGGACTTCTCAGACGTTGTTATAAAATTAAGAGTGCAGAAATGATAACTCTTACTGTAACTATTGGAGAGGTTAAAAAAAAAAGCCAAAAGTCTCTCACACCCAGTGACAGAAATATCTTTCAAGTAACTCACAATATCAGTGTGAGATGTACATAGCAACCAAGGCTCTGAGTGAAGTGCCTCTGGTTGTGCTTGTTTTTCATGATGCATTGTTAGAGTTCAAGATTTGTCATTGGAAGGTGCTCATTTATTAATCACAGAGGCATTGCTAACTTGTGGCTCCACCATAAGAGAAGGTATGTTTAGTAACAGCTTTGCATGGTTTCAAACTGTCTTTTCAATGCATCACATTATAGCTGGAAGGATTCATTTGTAAACATTATTCGCTATTATTTTAAAGCTCATTACAAATGCTCCAGTGAATACTCGAAGGTGTGAATGTGAAACAGTATCAAGAATTTTCTACAAGGGCTACTGGAATCATATGAGTTAAACTAAGAAAGGAAATTGTCTTTAAAAGCCAAAAGTTACTGGGCTTTTAAGGACTTTTCCCTATAGGCACTCCACAACTGGGAGTTTTAGAAGCTGACTGGGCAAAGCCTTAGAAAATACACAGTAGGAAATGTTTCTGCATGATTAGGAAATGTTAGAAAATACATTGTAAGAAATCTTTCTGCATGGCTAGTGGTAGGACTGAAATATTAGACAAAGCAATGATCCAAAGTGGATGGTGAGCAAATATTGGCCAAGTTATGCTAGATGACTACAGTGAAATATTAAATTGCCCCACTGCAGCAAAGCTCCAGGGAAATCAGACACTAACTCCTACCATGCAGGATCTGGCCAACATATCTTAGCCATCTGCCTAAAAAATATTGATATACCTTACTGCTGCCAATATCAACAAGACTGGTGTGAACAGAAGGCTCCTGAAGGAAGACGGTGAAGGAAGGAATATAATACAACAGACTGTGCATCAAACATTTATTTTGGGGTATGAGTGAGTGGGAGCAGAGCTTGGCCAGCAAAAGGCAAACAGAGCCCACAAAGAAGCATAAAAACCGAAATACCCCAATGACCTACAGCAATACTGTGCTTTTTCACCTCTCCACGTTCTTCGTGCAAGAAATCAATACGAAGACACAAAAGATTAAAGTGAGCACAAATAATTAACCACATTCATTTCAGGAAAGGCCATACAAACCTCTTACAGCACAAACGGAGTTGGCCTGTGTTGTAGAATCCAGCTCATCGAGTCTGACAGGGCCAGTCAGCTCACTGAGGTCAGCACCGGCAGCCGAGCACAAAAGAGGCTTTTGTAATAAGAGAACAGTACGTTCAACACAAATAATCCTACCTGCCAACAAAGACATTTCAACTCAGTACAGTAACAAGGAAAAAGGTGACCATGTTAATTGTCACCGCCAATAAAGACAACGATCTCTGCCAGCTACTAAACAGATGGATAGACTCCATCAAGTTTTCTCAATGACAAAATATTTTGCTTTCAGTGATACGTGCATCATGCTCTCATTACACTTTGCAGCTCCCAGGGAAAATAGTCGTTTTAAAAATTCAAACATGACAGTAGAGAGTCCGCTTCCACTTGGACTGCATTGCACCATGCTCCCTGCAAACACGTTACCGCCTCTTCCCTTTGGAATACGCTGGGGCACCCCTTCAGGTGGGCTCACTTTGTTTCGAAGATGTCAAAGAGGAGGGCCATGCAATGCTTTATTCTCCAGAGCAGGGATTGCTGCTGCTTCCAGTCCACTTACCTTTTGGAAGTGACTGAAGGTGTGAGATGTGAACTACCCATGCAAACCCTACCTGAACCTCAAAAAAGAATTTAAGGTGAACTACCACCATTACATCATCTGTATGGTGGCAAAGGCTCACAGCTAAGATTGTACAGGAGAGTTTGTAAAATTCCTGTACCTATTGACAGGCAAGTCTCTTTTGCTCCTTTTACAGGTCAATAAACGAAGTTTCTGCTAGAATATAAAAACAAATAAAACCAAGTTCCTCAATATTTTTGACTCTTCTGTAAGCTAGCAAATTTGATTGACACTGGTCATTAGATTAGACAGGTATCAGGGAAGACTGGCAGTAATATTGGTGGACATACCACAAGATCACTGATTTTCTCATTTACTTTGGAGATCACGCCAGAAGTATAAAAAAAAGCCAACCTTACAGGAAAGCTCTAATTACAACCCCTTTCCAATTTGTCATCCCAAACTTGCCACGTCTCATTCATCTGAGAATGAAAGTCTCTGTAGGTCACACACTGCAGTGTCAGAGGTTAGGATGCTACTGCTGTTTGACTCCAACTGCTTCAAAACCCCGTGCAGAGCTTACCGTTTCCCCACAGCGCATCCTTGAAGAAGACGAGTTGTGAGGCAACACTGAGGGCTTCTGTGATTTCCGCACTGAGAAGACACGATGCAGCGACTGACACAGCAACAACTTGTGGAGTGATATGAACCACATTTTGCAATGTGGAGTCAGTCACAAACAACCGAATCTCTCTTTGATTTAGAGGATCGCTGCGTTTTGTCTATGATTATAAAAAAAAAAAAAAGATACAAAATTGGAATGCAGTTGTTAATTTTTAACAGAAGGAAAGACTAAAGCATCCTCCTATTTAAATACCTAATAAAAGTTACAGAAATTATTACATTTAGGGCTTGTACAGGATAATGAATCAAAGCTTTATTGGAATTTTTTATTATTCCTTATTGCAGATACAACCATTGTTTCCTTAAATTAACTTTCTGGGGTTGACCCCCTCTAATCTTGGCTTTACCTCTATCAACTATTATGCTTCATCATACATAACTCACTTGGACTGTATTACCAATTTGAAAAGATATTTTATTTAAAAAATATTATATGTTATATATTATATATTGTATATTTATCTCATATACATATGAGATATATACTTTAAAAGTTAACAGACTTTTTCTGAACAAAGATTTATATAATTTTTGTCTTAAAAAAAAAAAAGAAAGGCTAATGCTACTACTAATAGTATTCCTGTGTGAGCAAATTTTCCAAGTACTGTTATCTGATTCCCAAGAGCACCAGTCCTTGGCTAATAGCTATCGTCCAGTTCTTGGCTAATAGCTACCGCAGGTTACAAAGTTGGAGTTTTTTCCTTCTGTTGAACAAACATCTCTAACTATTTGAATGATGCACAGAAATAGGAAAGTAGATAATTCGTAAGAGACGCAGGAGTCTTCAATGACAATGTAAGCTTTCTGCCTAAGACAAGTACAAAAATACTATGGTGTGACTCAATCAAGGTATATAACAACTACCGATGTCACAACCAAAATACTTACATTTCATCTCAGCCATCATATCTGAAAATAAGTATCACAAAATCAGTAGTACTTCTAAAATTTTTCACACTGGGATGATGAACAAGATAGACTAGGCAGACATTACATACACATCAGTGCTTATTCCACAGTCTCTTAACAAAATCAGATGGGTTACAACGTTACGATCCATGCTTTTCTTCTTTGTTTTTAACACAGCTTTTATAACATCTATGTGTGTATGTGAATTTTCCCATGCTTTAGAAAAAATATGTTTAATAACAAAAACATATTTCACATTTACTAGTTCAAGCAGCTTGAAAAATTTTAAGATTCTAATATTGGAAAACATTTAACTAAGATTAAATTACTTCTTAATTTAAAAAAAAGCTACTATTTTAAATTAGTCTGTTGATTAAAAATTCATACTTAAAACATTTAAATGAAAATTAAATACCCCAATGATCGGAAAGACACATATCACGTAACTATTTTATTCGGGGAGTCGCATGTCTCTAGTATAAGGTAATGCAATGAGAACCCCAATTTTTTGTCGTCAGTTGAATTCAAACCTTGAAACCATTGGCCACACTAACTTTTTGTTCGTGCTAGCAGCTCTTAGAACAAATGCAGTAATTGTAAATAACAACTGGGAAAATTTGTAACTCTGATAGTAAGGTTATGCCTTAATACAATATATGCTGCCTATTGCATTGACGTTGTTTCTTTGCCTAGTAACTACATACATTTGAGTACCTCCTCGGTGCAGATAGCATTAGGACAGCTTCAAAGAAAGATTTTTTACAGCTGTCCCATGAGAATTACTAACACATTAAAAGCTGGCTTTCAGAAGAACCATCCAAAAAGCAAATAATAATAACAGCAAAAATCACAAGTTAGTATAAAATCATCATCTTGCTATGTGTGACAATTTGTTCTGAACAGAGAGGACACAACAGACAAATAGCAGCAGGATTGAGTTACAAGGAAGGACAGCTCCTTAACCACAGATGGAATATATTTCCTCATATTCCTTCTCTACCACAGTACAGATTCTGAGTAATAATAAAAGCATATTTCCATTTGTCCTTCACACAAATGAAGTATCTCAGAATACTGCCACTACATAGAATAAATACTATTTTTTAAAATGCATTTGAATTAGCTCACGTAGCAGATTATCTAATAATAATAAATCTGCAAAATAAACCAAATCATAGTCCCTTCCTCACTTATTATGACTTGATGATTTTGCATGTGAAGGATATGTCCTCTTGGCAAAGGCAACTGCAGTAAACAAGCTGCTGTCCGTGACCTTCGTCTGGGAGGATTAGGCAAGCAATATACTAACAGCAGGTTACAGGGGTTAGGCAAGCAATACACTAACACCTTTACATTCCTAGAGCAGTTATCCAGAAGCATTATCCAGCAGTTATCTAGAAGTTATGCAGAAATATGTCTTCTGTTGCTTTTCCAACATTACTTTTGAAAAATTTATGAGCGCTCATGTCGTTCACTTATGAAAATTTAGTGCTTACAGTTCAGTAAATGAATAGCCATTAAAACCAGCTAACAAACCTCCTACTAGCAAGAAGAAATCATAGACCTTTTTTTCTGCTAGACAAGCTTCCATTCTTCAAAATCACATCTGTTCCTGCATCTTTCATCTTTTCTCTAATTTAGTGATGAAGAGCTTCTACACAAGAATACTGATGACCCACAGCATCTCCGATGTAGACATTCCTGGATACAAAAATGTTTGCCTAGGATACCAAAAGTCTGTAATCTTATTTTATTTTTTAATAGAACAGGTTTCTTGGAAATAGAAGTTTACGCACGTATGTGTCCATCTTTCTGCTAGCGCCCTAAAGGTCCCAGCAAACTGGCCCTAATTTCACGTTTGCAAATGCTCTGTTAAATTCTCACTTAGCACGGAGAAAACACAAGTGATATCCCTCATCTCGGGAGTTAAAAGTACTTTCTGACTAAAAATCAAATCATAACTCATTGGCTTTTTAAGCAAAAGGGCAAGACCTAAATTAAATTTATGTGTCGCACTGGTGGGAAGCATCTCCAGCTATTTTACTGGCCGTTCTGGAATTTCTTTGTCTTTGGTTCATATGCTTTGATTCACACTTCGTTTCTTGTGGAGCTGATGGACAATTGCAAATTATTCTCCACCAGAATTCAGGGCTGGCTGTACTGAGGATCCAGTCGCCAGGAAAAAAAAATAAATCAGGAACAAAAAATTCCTTTAACTACTGAGGGAGTTAGCAACATTTTGAAAGAAAATTGTAGCGTCATTCAGAAACAAATAAATAAAACATGATTTTAAGCTTTCCAACATAGTATGGATGGCAGATGTATTTACCTAAGAGTTCCTCCTTTCTACTAACTGGACCATAAAAGCCAAATTTGCCCGGGGGACTTCTATTGAAGTCAGCAAAAATAGTCCACACACTTGCATGCAAAGAGCAAAACTGTATTTTTATATAACCATCATCTGTTAAATTCTATCCCCAGACACTCAACTGCCTGGGAACTTTTCACTACATATCTAAGGAGAGCATTTAGCTATAAAATGAGTCTCAATGAATGGCCTTACGTCTCAATGAAGCTCCCTTACCAGGGTGAAACACTACCTCTGGTGAGATAGCAATTTACTCAGAAATAATTCACTTTCTAGACTGGATGGTATTGAAACTGAAGCACTTTAGACTTGGTGATAATTCTGCTCATACAACTCTTGAAGATAATACTAGGAAGGTTTTGGTTTTTAACCCTAAACAAGATAAATGCTGGCTTCATCACATAAACATGCTGAATTAATTCATTGCTAAGTGGAAAGATTACCTGCAGCCTTAGATATAGCACTCGCGCCCAAAAGCTACAACGTTCATTACAACCATCGATCTGAAAATAGCACAAAAACAGGGAATGAGACAAACTTGATATCAGAAATCCAGTGGTACAAAGTATTTGTTATCCGAGTTGTAAAGCAGATTACCTGAAGAATTTCCTTTAGACTATGAACAGCTGGGGGCTGGTACAAATTAGAAATCTGTTCTTCCTCATCCACTTCCACATGTATTTCACCAGACTGAACAGTAAGAATATAACAGAAGCTTGGAGGAGGAAGATTAGTTGTCATCTATTAAAAAGTAAGGAAAAGAAATGTGACCAAAAAAAAAGGCACTTTAATATGGCCAGTTGGGTTTTACAATAATAGCCAAAACAAACACACAATTTGCATTTTAAGAGGCATGGGAAAACAGGATTATACGGTTAATAACAACAACTCTCTGAAGTAGAAGTTGAGTTAATAATCTGACAGTCACAAGTTATAAGTGAAATCAGCCTGTGCTTATCATTCTTTCCATAATCTGACATTGATCTTCATCACAAAAACATGGCATGATTTGGCACACTTGGCAAACGCTCCGATTAGTTCAAGGTGCTTGTTGTTATTTTTGCATTTTTTTATTATGTGGTAGGAGTGCCCTGATTATTCTTCTGGTTTGGGTTTTTTTTTAACATCCGTAACTTTTCTGAGATTTGGGGACTTTTGCATGTGGGTGGGTTTTTGTGATAGTAAACAGCTGACAAACTTTTAAAGATGCCAAATTAAATCCAGGACAGCATAAGGAGATAATGAAGAACAGGAATGCAACAGCTACAAGAACTGCTCTCTTTGTGCTATGCCAGATTTTTCTTCCCCCCTTAAAAAGTACCATGACGTAACAATTTTATCAATCACCACTTAAAGAGGTCCCAAACTAGAAAGGCTTCTCAGGAAAAAAAGGACAATGCTAGAAAGTAATTTTTATTGCGGATAGGGCAAAATATTCTCCTAGCAATGTTTGTTGTTAATAAAGCATTTCATTTAATAAAAGAAATATGAATCTATTAAAGACAGCTGCCCACCCATTACAAAAAAAAATCTGGAGAAGGAGAAAAAAAAAAAAGCAAAAGTCATCGACTCAAATTCTGTTTGCCTCTGACAGTACCAAAGAAGGTATTTGAAGGTACATATGGCTCACAAGAAATGAGTTCCACAGATTTCTTCCCAATGATATTATCAGCATGCTGGCGATATTATTTATGTACCTATGTATAAAACTGCTTCCATAAAACTGTTCATAAAACTCTAGCATTTGTATCAAGAAAAATTAATATCTCAACTGAAAAAAACTCCACTCAGCCAAAAACCTGCAGTTGTAGAATGGAAGTCCTGATTCTCTGCAGAAGGAATTAGTATTTCAAACCCATGACAGAAGTGCAAATTACATGATTATGGAAAGTTTCCTCCATTTTTATATTGCTAATAAAATAGAGAAAATGAAGAGCAAATGAGAGCCATAACAATGGTAAACAACTTTTAAGAGCTTTGCTACATCCCTGGATATTCCCATTCTGTTGTCCACAGTATTTTGATGCACAAAACAATCCATTCCTCTGAGACTTCCAAAATGTCTAGATGAAAGGAACAGTAAAGGAGAGAAGAACCGTTTCCCTCAGTTTCGGTCTTGGTTTTATATATAGACAAAGTCTGAACTTTTTATTCCTCAATAAAACCCATGCACAAAGCAAAGAACACTCTACATTGCAGAGAAAAGATTATTATCAGACTTCAGAAATAACTAGCAATATCCACTTTTAATGTCCCCTGGTTTTGAAACGTGTTTATTTTCAGCTTTTTCTTCTTTTCTAGAGTTTGCATCCTGACTGACTCCTCTAGGCTCTAACACAATGTTTTAATACTCCAAACTTCTTCCCCAAGGAACAGCTATACAAGAACAGCAGGCAGCAAAAGCACTTGGTTACTCAGAAGCTTCTTAAATGATCTCGTATTACTAAAATGGCAATTGATATGAGAGAACTCTTTTTCAATTACAAAAGCTAAGTAAAGAAAAATTAAAGATGCAATTTTAGATTTGCAAATGTATAGTAACATACTTTAAATTCATTTTAATACGTCCTCCCCCCCTAAAATCACAGAAACACTCATCACTTTTTAGATTATTTTTGTGCTCATCTTTTGACTATCTTCATATGAGACAAATATCAGTCAAAACCATCCTAACTAGTAGGAGACCTGATTCCAGCAGTCAGTTTGTCCTCACAAAAGTTAATGTTCAGAAAAGTGCTTTTGAATCTAAGGCTGAAAAGTGCTTCAAAGACTGAGTTAATATCCCTGTATATGGATTTCTCAGCTGGCTCTATACTATCTAACACCTCTTGCCTCCCGCAAGGAGACAAATAATCCGTCTGGACATGCTACCATTCTAGCTCTAGAGGATTAAAAAGGGGTTAATTGCATTATTTTGGAAAGATGCTGCTGATTTTCAGGTTAGCCTAGGAGGTTGCCAGAACCAGTAAGACAAAACTCAGTAGTTAAAGAGAGGGAGAGAATCTGATTCCCAAAGTAAACATGATTAGACTACCAACAAAAATAGTAGTTATGAGTGAAAAAGTCCATTTCCGTAATAATAAGACTTACCATGTCAGAGCCTTGACTTTGTCCAGGAACTTTGACAGGCACTACTGGAGGCCACAGACTGTCTATCAGACTAAAGAGTCCTAATGCCCTTCAAAAAGACCAATAAAATCAGGTTTAAAATGTTTTCCAGTGTTATACTTTATATTAAAAAGATTCATTAAGAAATATAATTTAAACCATTGCATGATTATGAAAACAATTCTAAATCATATTTGTTTTCTGGAAGCTGGTTTTGATTTGGTCTAATTAAATCTCCATCATTGCTGCTGCAGGGTGGAGGGGGAGGGAAGGGATGTATCGCATTCAGTGACAAGCAAGTCATAATTAATCCTTTGCCACAAACAGCCTGCTACATGATAAAATTCAGAGGAACTGGGGTAAATACTAGCTTGGGAAGGACACAGGTACCAGTACAACTTCTTTTATAAAAAAGCATCTAACTATTTTAACTGATTTTAAAAAAAAAAAAAAAAGAAAGAAGTTTTGTTTCTAACATTTTCTTTTCTTGCTTTTCTCCAACAGCCGATTGTAACTGCTTTCAGGAAAAAATCAGCAATTATCAGATATGGAGAAACAGGCAAGATTTTGTTATCTTAAGTGCATGTGCTGAGGGCTGTCTCCTCCCTACACAGCGGCTCATTTACTTACGGGCTTTATTTATTTATTTTGCAAGTTTCCCACATTTAATTCCGAAACAAACATGACATTAGCAGCCCGGCATATTAAGGTAAAATGCTGCAGACTCGTTAGCTTTAGGACACAACGCTCTACAGCGGCTGCCTTGTCAATCCACATGGCATCCTTGCAGGACAGGCAGGAACATCCGAGGGAGAGGCCAAGAAAACAGCTGAGGGAGGGGAAATAGCTACAGATAACCAACTTGAAGAGGCATGCATTTTTGAGTTAAAGCTCTCAGTTATCTTGTCCTACTTCTCTGCTCTGTGTAGTTGAAGCACAAAGATCTGGATTTTAACCCCACACTGTCTCCAAGAAAAAATTCTCTGTTCCTCCAATTAAGAAAGCCACTGTTTCTGCAACAGCTCTAAAAACACGAAGTCTAAAAGTTGCTGAAAGTAATATTAGCTTCTAAACTGAACTGTTTAGAAGAAGGAAAAGGCATACAGGGCTAAAGCATGCTGCAATATGCTGCTTCTCTTCAAGGGGTCTCGGAAACTCCTTTAGAGTTCTGTTTTTAGCTCACTTCTGCTAAAGCTTATTTATTTTTGTATTTCCCCAGCCCTTCTCCAGATTCCTAAGCACTTAGGTGTCTACAGGCAGTGAATTTCTTCCCATGGTTTTTTCATAAAGCGCCAGGTATCACCTATGATTCAGAGTTAATAGTGATGCCTTTGGACCAGCCCTGCAAGAAGTTTTATGGATGCAAATCTCAGAGTAGATCTTGTGGAATAAATCTTGTGGCTCACAAGTCAGGTAACGAGCTGGCAGTTGAAAAAGATGATGTTACTGTCTGTAGTCGTGTTCTCTCTAATGAACAGACCTGAAACATAAATGTGCTGCTCTTCTACAAAAAGGAACTTCCTGACTGACAGGGCATCATAGTTGACTCTGTGAAAGGAGATGGTTCAGCTCAGAAGCTGGGGGATTTTTGGGTTGTGTTTTGGTTTTAGCAGTGAGAAAATTACAACATGCAAAGCAACACTTCTGGGCTATTAAAAAACCTTTACAGCAAATTGATCTCTTCTTGAATCTTGGAGCAGGGTGACATTTTCTGTCCTGTATCATACAGAACGATATTCTCTCTACAGTCACAGGAGGGTCAGTGTCAAGCGGAACGAGCTGGTGTTGCTAACTGGGACATGAAAAAGGAGAGTTACAAAAAGAGACAACTCGGGCAGTTACACAAGCAGCCTTCCTCACTCCACATGCAGCACGAGGGCAAGGGCAGAGCACGGGCATAAACGTACTACAAACTGCACGTTTGTGTGTGTGTGCATAGATCACGTATCTATCAATTTATAGCAAATGTGTTGTTCCAATGCAGGTATAATCACATCTCCACACAGACCATACGTTGATCCCTCATCTGTATTTTTAAGTTTGCACAAGGGACGTGAAGTTGTCCCTTCTTTAGCTCTCTTCCAGCTTGTTATCCATATCAGAATATCTAAGACATATGGTAGATTTTTTTTCAATTACTTGTGGTCTTTGGAGAAGGTCATCTACTGCTTGACCTAAGAGCATTTATTTATTAGTAAATGACAGTATTTACAAAGAGCAGAGAAGCAGCCCTGCGTAAAGAGCGTCTCCTGAATATCTTGGCCCTTTCCTTTTCTTTGACACGAGTCTGGCAAAGGGCAGGGACGTTTGCCACCTGAAGGATTTGCAAGTTCCAAATCACACCCTGCCAGGATCCTTCTCTACCGAAGGGGATGTTCTCTCCTGGAGCTGTCACTGTATCAGTCATTGTCCCTGGAGAGGAGCTCCCCTCTTGCCCTACCCATTTATATGCCTCCAAGAAAGTTGAGTCTTTACATTTGTGGACTTTGACTGAGCAGAAGGGGGAATGAGGGGGGCAACAACAGTGGAGAAATGGGAAGACATTGTGTCCTACTCTGCAGAAAATCACAACCCTCACAGAAAGAATAAAATTCATTCTATTTATTGGCCAAGCAACACTCAAATCCCACTTCAATCTGACTTTAACAATGGGTGTATTTTATCCAATATGCATATCCTTCTTCAGCTATAGAGTCAGGACAAGAGATGAACAGCTGGCTCTGTGCTACAGTGAAGGGACATGGTTATCCCCCATGTGCACAAAGAGCCTTTCTGGCTACAGAAGACAAAATAAAAACTTTGAAATTTTGCTCCGTGAGTGTAATTACTAGTCACTATTTAAAAAAAAAAAAAGATCACAAAAGGACAGACTTCTAAAAAAGGAAAAGTACAGTAAGAAGTGAGAAGAAACAGGCTCAAGGACAAAAAAAAAGACATGTAAAGTATTTTGAATAACATTTTTTAATTTCAGAGACAAAGACTCTACTGTAATATTTTAAAATTTTAATTTAAAAAAAAAGAAAAAAGACTGAAGCCATACCAGGAGGACAGATATCATCTCTCAGACTCTAAATGAGAGATACAACCCCCTACTTCTCATGCTGAACTGAAATCTGTTTTTGGTAAAATTGTTTTGTCCCATACTAAATATGCAGATGTCCACCAACATAGCAAGGCCACCAGTAACTCTAATGAAGTATTATAGTACAGACTTCCATAGAAGTATGGACTTGGAACAGGGGGTCCTCTACGTACCGATACTCTTCTCTTCTGTAAACCCACATCTTCAAGCTTTGCTTATATATAACAATATTTTATATATGTGTGTCTGCGTGTGTATACACACACAGACATGTGTATCTATATATAATATGCAAAATAATTCTTTTTAGTATCCTTAATTTTTTTTGTTAGCCAATGTGCTAAAAAGGCATCCCTCTCAACATAAATTTTACTTGCTGAACTTTGCTATGTCTTTTCTGTGTATTCATAAAAGCAAACTGCCTGCTGCATACAAAGACAGCAGTCAGAGAATTTTAATGATTTCATACTCTTAAACAGGCTAAATACATGGCTGAGAAAATACAAAACATCCATGCAACACATGCAGAAATTAATCCTGACCTATTTAACAAATTGTCTTAAACTACTCCATAGAAAAATAATTGGAAGACAACGAGTAATACTAATAAAATAGAATTTACTTCTCCCTCTCACAATTCTTGCCATAGATAATGACTGTGCTGCCCTGTACAGAAGAAGCTGCTTTCATTTGCTCATCTAATCACCTTCTTTCTCAGCTTTACAGCTCAGCAGGAAACAGAAGTCACTTTCTGCTTCTAACCTTCCTCACTTGTTTAGCCCTTCACTGCAAAGTCAAATGGCATACATCCATATGTGCACAACATGCATATACATGTATGCTCTGGGATTTTTGATAAAAACACATATTAAAGAGAAAAGCCATTGTCATTATATTTAGACCCAGTAAAGCGATAAACCAGTATCTACAGTCTCAGTACATCTACTCTGATCCTCTGGAAATTTCATTCATTTCACACTACGAGCTACACTACAAAACCCAAACAACTTCAAATTTTGATTTTTCAAAACTGTATTTCACTGACTGTGATCTGACAACTTATTTCATAACATAAGAAGAAGATTTTCTCTATTTCTCTCACATGCATGAAGTTTCATCTACTGTTCTGATCCAGTGTGACATGCCTGATTCAACTTTCAACGTTACAGCTTATAGTTTGGGGGATTTTTCAATTTTAATAATCATACCACAGATTCAGCAGAAAATTACTACAGGGAGAAAATATCGGCAATATGAAAGGAAGTGGAAGGAAAACAATGCCCATAATTAGGAAAAGAAGAAAGACTGTCTAAGGTTTATGGTAGGGGACAGGAAGACAGTTGCTAAGATTCTCCTCTAACGTCTTCCACAGCGTTGCTCTGGGGAGTCAAGACTCGGCACTTCTCTGTTTCCTCCTCTCCTACTCTCCCAATTTTAGTCTAAAATGAAACAGTTTTCTTTTGGCAGTATCAGTCTCCCAATTATTATTAAGAACTCAAAAATAAAGCAATTCCTGGCCCCTCTGTGAAACATCTCCTTGCTCCAAACTAAAAAGAAATTCAGTAATAAGCACCTAGACTGCATAAGCTTCAACTATGAAAAAAGACAAGCAACCCAAATATAAAGCTGATACTGTCGGCTGGCTCTCCCTTTCATTGACCTATTAAGATCTTGCAGTGCACAAGCCATGCAACACCGTATTTTCTTGGACTTGAGTAATAAAAGCAACAAAAATATAAAGTAAAAATCTGAGCCTACTAAACCAGCATCTTAGTCAAAATACAAACCGGGAGGAAGGGTTGCTGGCTTTTTTTTCCCTAAGTTTTGTTTAGATACATGAAATGATTTTGTTGGAAAATTTGTTTACATACTTTAATAACTCAATTTTCTATAGTACATTAGAAATTACACACAATACATTAAAATATTGAAGTGATAATATAAAAGTACTTTTGATTCAATATGGATATGCCTATGTTATTCTCCAATACTGGTTGCTAAACAGAAGCACTGAAGATACAAGCAGCAGTCCGTGCTTGGTAAAGAGAAGAAAACCCAGGAAAAATAGTTAATTTCTGATACATAAGCAATCACCAATAATAATTAAAAAGTAATGCAAATATCCAAAATTTTAATGTGATTACTTAAATTATGCTTTAAATGGAACTTGACTTTTAACCACAGCAATTACCAAAGTGTTTCAGGACCTCAAAACCTCAGAGACGTGGGTGGCTCTTTTAGATGGCAGTCTCTTTGGAGGAGGGAAAACCAAAGGAAGGAAGTTATGACTTCCTTTCTCTGCGGAGTGTTCTTACTATTACATTTCCTGTCAACGTCTAGCAGTTGAAACACTTTCCTCTATAGCAGTTAGCGGTGGTCCTCTCTTCTGAATGTAGAGCAAAAAGAACTGTGTACAGTGAAGAGCAGAGGAAAAAGGAGAGAGACAGAGACCAGAGAAGCATGGGACTTAATGAAGAGGAAAAAAAAAGAAGAAAGCCCTCAGGCACAATAATGACCAGCACTACAGACTGGGACCAATACAGAGATTTCATGTTTCAGTGCCTAACATTTGAAAGTTTAAAATGACAAACAACAGAAACCAATTTCAAACGCAGTTAATTTCTCAGCAAAACGTAACACTTTCATGAACTCAATATTCAGAATCTAGTTACTTTAGAGGAAAATGCAACAAATAGCACAGCAAACTATCACAGAACAACCTGCCATCAATTAAAGGTTGGGTCATATGCCAAAGCTTATGAGTTGATGTACCCTTCAAAGTATTTTACCCTATCCAACATAAGTGCGGATTTTAGGACTATCCATGTAACAGTTGCATCTCCTTTTGAAACTTGTTAAGCATTTTCAATTTAGGGACAAAATTGGCACTGACACCCCGTGTTAACTATGCGTTACCTTAAAGCATTTCTTCTCCCCCTCCTCCTCTTTTAAATTAGTGCCATCTTTCTGTTCTGCTGAATAGAAACTACTCATATTTCTACCTTATAAGAAAGCATAGCGAGGAGGAGGTAGGTCTGCTACACCCAGCAGTAAAACAACTTGGTGCTTGGCAAATCAGGTGAAAAGACATAAATTGTCAAAATCCAAATTATTATTCTGCGTGGAACTCCAGTCAAGGCTAAAAATATAAAATTATTATTTTTGTTGATAAAGACAGATATCTAACTACAAACTTTATCCCAGCTCATTGAAATTAATTTCTGGTAGGAAGCAGCACACTATGACAATTTATAGGTTATTTATTCCTGAGGCATTTTAGTGAGTGCTCAGTCCCTGCATCTAATTGCATCCATTTAGTTACTGGTTATACTGGACATACCCGAAACATGCCTGGGATCTATTAAAATAGGGGGGTTA
This sequence comes from Tringa solitaria, assembly GCA_026413425.1. Classification (NCBI taxonomy): domain Eukaryota; kingdom Metazoa; phylum Chordata; class Aves; order Charadriiformes; family Scolopacidae; genus Tringa; species Tringa solitaria. The sequence goes on along the minus strand of JAOXJM010000012.1, from coordinate 114,490,519 downwards.
CATTAGTTGTACTGCATACAGATTCTTAACCAAAATTCCTGCCTCTAGCAATACATCACTGAAATCTCACTTCCTCTTTCTCAAGGGGCTGAATTTGTAAGACTGACATATGAGGTAGTGGGAGGACAAAAGAGAGAACATACACCTCTAAGGAGCCAACGCCACCAGCAGCAGATCAATGAACATTTTTGTCCTCTCTTTAAGCCACCATATCTTTATTTTCTGCTGACACTGAGCATGCAGTTCAGGGAACAGTTGTAGGAAAGCTAAGAGACAAGTATGAATGAGAGGGTGATGAGAAAAGGTGTCAAGAAACAGTTACTGAACCACATCCGTGCTGTTAATTCAGCTGCTGCGACACTGGTTCCTACCTTAAGCAACACCTTCATGAAGAGACTAGAAGAACTGCTGGAAATAAGACGCTGAACAAGTCATGGCAACTTTGCCATGACTCAGCCATGCCCATCTGTGTTACGAGATTGCCAGTAAGTGGACTGCAAAGCAAAACACCACTTCCTCTACTGGACTACAAACGGAAGGATTGTTTGCAGGGATGGTCTGGGGGAGTATGTTTTACGTGGGGTGTAGGACCTGTTCTGAAAACCACCTAAATCAATGAAACACCTTCAAATGAGCTAGCACTAGATGCTAGTACCTGTTAAAGCATATGGGTATTCAAAAACAATATTCAACACTAACAGCATATCTCTGAATGTATGATTACTATAATACTGATTTTTCACAGGGCTGATCTTGGTCAAGATAAGACATGGTTGTGTAGGTTCTTAACCCACGTTTCTTTTGGAACACAAGTGTTTTCTTATCAGGAGAAGAAATGGATTTACTTTCTTTAGCACACGTTACAGTACAGGTCTATTCCGAAGAACAAGTCAGGTTTACAGCCAGGTTTTTGCCTGGATGTAAAATACCCTTTGTTATAGTTTTTTAGTCCTTGAAATGCAACTTCAGCTTACAATAGTTATTTCAAAATTGCATTTAGTGGAATGATGTTGAATAGTACTTTCAATTAAATACTTGACGATAAGGATGGATGATGGCATGGAAAATTTTTTGAACAATAACTGTGGTCCATCGATGCAAAAAACTTGAGAACCTCCTGTATCTGTTAAATGAAAATCTGCTCTGTCTCACCGAGAGACTGAGGACGCACTCTGTCTCTATAAGAGAGATTTCAGTTCATGTGACTGTGGGACAACACGCACATATGGGATCTTATTAGCCGTTCCTGGCTTTCTCCAGATCATGTGCTTCAAAGGCACCAAAAAAAAAAAAAGTCATGACTTTTCCCTCATATTTCCTACATTTTGTTCCCTTTTATCCATTTTAAAAGCCACTGGCAGACTCCAGGAAACAAACAGTTTAAAAGCCATCTCCTTCCAAAAAAATAATTGGCTTTCTCAAAAAAAAAAAAAAAAAGGAATCAGTCTTTCTTGCAGGACAGACCACATAGTTCTTATTCACTCATGTGCTACACGCCAAGGTTGGGCACTCACAGGCATATCCCATCATGTGCTCGGGTATGCCACTGGCTCTGTGGAAATCCATTTATCCAGTGGCAATGAGTTCTACAGTCTAATTATGCTCTGTGTGAATAAGTACTCCCTTATATTCATTTCAGCTATGGCTTTACTGTGGTTTCCATCACACCTAGAATGACACAAAACGTGTCCCAACACTTAAAAGTAATAACAAGTTATAAAGCAGAACTTTGGCTAAAACAATTAAGAAGAAATAAATCCCTGAACAATACCCCCACCCACCCATCTTGTACAATGAAATCACGTTTTAACCACCGCACTGTCCCCGAAGCTACACTAGCCTTTTTCTTTTAATGTTTCCTAGCAGGGTTACCACCAGCACAGCTCCAGCTGAGCCACCAGCATTTTCAGCAGTGTGTCTTCTAATCGTCCTCAGAATAGCCAGAAGTAAGTTACTGCTGCTTTGAAACACAATTTACATTAGAAAAAGTCTGTCTCTTATTAGCTAGGCAGAGTACTGGAAACACCAGCAGCCAGTTGTAAAACTTCATTTGTATCCAGAATTCCAACGCCATTATTTAATTTGTTTGGAAAAAATGTAACTTGAAAAAAAAGCCAACAAAATAATTAAATAAGAAGACGTGTTTGTTATTAAAGATCCATAAAAATGCAAGTAGGCTTGAAATCCAAAGGATCTGAAAATTAACACTGCAAGTACATAAAAAGAAAAGCATACTGAATAGTGCTGGCTGGAAAACAACAATTCCATTTTGCTAAACATTTCAAGGCTTTGAAATTTGTTTTTGTTCCAATATGAAACAAAAATGAGACTTTCTGAAAGTTTTCATGAAATGAGAATAAGAGAGAGTATTCGCTCCCTCTGGACCTGAAAAAAACTTCCCAACAAAATTGTCTCCAAAATAGATAATGTTTCCATGAAACATTCTGGTTTTGATGAAACAGCATTTTTCAACAGGAAAAAAAAGTGTCAGCAGAAATATCATAGCCATTCTAATACCAAAGGCTTATCTAGATCGGATGTTTGTACGAATAAATTATGTTGAGAATTGAACCAATCTAATTATATTTATATAAGTCCTCATCTGAACATCATATCACTTCCCTTAGAAAGCTACCCCATAAGATAATTGATCTATTTAAAGGGTTTTTTTCTTGATTTAAGATATGTTATTTTATTCAAAGAATGTCAAAGGAATCACAGAATAAGCAAAATCTGAGAGGTACCATACATCAATTTCTAACTTACCAGAGGGATTTTTCTATAAGCCTGTGGACATTCTGATTCCAAAATAAGAATGGCTTTATGATTTGTGAGATTATTTTTTTAAAAAGAAACTTAAACTGTGCTTCCCAAACCGTGAATTAAGCTGTCATATACTAAGGGAAAGTCTGTGCTCAAATCTTCAACCCAGGCTGGGCAGCACTACAGATAAACAGACTGTAATAAACAGTTCTGAAATGAAAGGGAGAAGAACTAATGTTTTTAAGTCCTTGAACCTACTGGAGGAAGAAAACACTGATATTTTATGAAATATTGCATACAGTAATTCTTCTCTATTCTTTGCTCTGTTAAGTGTGGATCTGTGTGTTAACTTATTTATGCTCATTTTGGAGTATGGGTGGCTCAAGTACTACTGGATGCCCCCAGAATGGCTATCAGGGCATTTAATTGAACAAAGCCCAAGTCAGTTGATCCAAAGAATATTGATCACAGAAATAAATAAAAAGGCAGATCACCTCTGCCTGCCACAGCATGCAGTACATTCTCCCAGGAATGCTCACCTTCCTCTTGTGGTTCTTTGCAAAATTTTCATACCAGCGAGGCAGCAGAATCTTCCTTCCCATCTCCTGCAATACTGCTCAATGTCATCTGCAGAATTCAGGGACTGCAACTGCACCTCACTGAACATCCCATAGGCATCCTGGACCAGGAGGCACAACCTGCAAAACATTCCTCTGTTACTCATTGGCTCCTGTTCATAACAAACTAGTTACCGAATTCCTGAAAATTACATTACAAGCTTCAAAACATGGCTTGTCTTCTACAATATCTGGAGAATTCCTACCAAAAAATGAATACTCTTGTCAATAAATAGACCTGCTATCATTAAACGTTTTCTTATGTACATTTTCAGAAGCTAACACGGCCATGAAATAGAGAAGCATGACTGAAAAAGAGCATAAAGGGGATTAGATCAACTGATGTCTATGCAGTATGTGGTTTGTGTACCTATAAAAAAAGAAGGTTGAGTTTTTGCCTAACTTGAGGTGCATTCTGCAATGCAGGCAGAGCAACGATGCAAACATATATGTGTGTGTGTGTATATATACAAAAATTCTGCTTAGAAGTAAACAAAGCAATATATTTCACAAGTAATAATCACCAACACTGAAACTGGCAAAGTAGCAAAGCAAGCATTACATTTTCTATAACTTTTTTAAGAGTCCTGAGGATGCAAAGAAGAGTGAAATGTCATTTTTTCTTAAAAAAAACCAACAATCAAACAAAAATCCAGAATGAAACTACAGATTAGTACTTTCAATACTGCGTATGAGGAAGCCCAGAGGAACTATTTTAAGGTGGTAATTAAAGAACCTGCTAAACAAACAATTTGATTAAAGTAATCTATGGAAGTAAGGACTGTAGGGCTGGGAAGTATTGCTTAACCAACTTGCTGGCGTTTTGAGAAGGTATTACTGTCATAGCAGATAAGGCAAAATCAGTGGATGTCATACATTTAGATAGTCAAAAATGCATTTCACAAGATTCTGCACCTGAGATGAGCAGCCACGATAGCATGAGTCATGCAGCGCTGGAGGAAGGAGGCTGCTGTCTACAAGATTGGTTTAATTGCCCCAGAAGGAGACAGTTAAGCACGGAAACTTTTCAAAGGGAGATAATAATTACCTTTGAGGGTAGCACACACATCTGTATTTCTAAATAAAACTCAGGGGTGCACTAGGCAGCAGAATTCAGTTGATTTCAAAGGTACATGCCAAAACTGCCTTCTCCAGAGCAGTACCATTGCTCACAGCAAGCTAACTCCAACTGCTTTTGGAGCACATCATATAACATACTATATGCATCCTGAAAGCATTCAACAGTAGTCATTATATCTTGATAAAACACATTTTAAATGAAACGAGCTCCTATATTTCTCTGGAAGAAATCCATGTATTTCTTTGCAGGGAAGCTTAGGCACATGGTAGATCATGAATCACAGCTTTCTTGTTCATTATGAACTGCCTGATTTTGGCTTACACCCTTGAGAGGACTATATTTGACATAGGATAGAACTCCAAAGCCTTTCAGACATCAGCAGCTGTGCAAGCACCCGCTGAGAGTCCTCATTTTTCAGATTCTGGTGCTGGTTTTGCAAAGCAGAAAGCGGTAGGACTGAACACAAATGAAGGCTCCTGTATTTCCCCATTATCTCTAGCTCCAAGGATCCCACACAAATAGTCTTCACCAGGCAAAGAAAGCTTTGGAACAATTCTTCCACAGTCTCCCAAAGTTAAGAAGTCCTTTGGAGCCATGGAACACTACTTCTACCCTGAGTAACGACAAACAGGAGGAAACCAAATGCTGTTCTGATGTGGAGGCTGGAAGGAAGGTGTACCCTCACCTCTGGGATGACTGGTGTTCCCAGCCTAGGGAGTGGGTGACTCTTAACAATATAAACCTGTGTCTTCAACAGCTCAATCGCTCTTTTCATTTTTTGTGTAAAACAATTAATGAGATCCCTTCTGGATTCATACCAGAAGATCATCTCCAACTCAGAACAAAGACTGATGTGCTACAAACACAATAGCCCAGAAGCAGAAAAACTATGATTGCCGGCTGCTTCCCATGTTAGGACCTTGCAGTCAGTTAAAAACTCTCCAAGTTTTAACTGATTGGACTGAAACTCCTCTGTTTTGTTTGGAAAAGCAGAGCTAATACACTCTGGACATTTCTGAAAATCAGATTGAGGGGAACAGGAAAAACAAAGCAAACAGTTTTGCCTATGTTAACAAAACATTCAGTGACTGTTAATTGTGAAAAATTAGGCCTTCGTATCTTGGAGCAAGCAAGGGCCAACTGAGTTAGCGTCTCAGATCTGATCAGTTCAGCAGCCTCTTAACTGATCACTGGAATTTCTCATATCTTTAGTGAGACATAACTGAACGCAAGTAAGTCTCAGACTGGCTGGCACCAGGCTCATATTAAGTCCTCTGGGACATGTTAATTGCCCAAATAAAATTAGCTTGGTTGGTGCCGAAGACATCAGTCACTAAAAGTACATTTTCCCAGTCCTTTTATGCCTGGGAGTCTCAACTCCCTGCATCCCTGGCCGCACATTTCAATCTCTTTGTGGTGGCAGCATAAATGGCTAGGCTAGGAAACTGAACTGATCAAAAAATACTGTAGCCAAATAATCATCACCATCATCCTCACCATCAGATCAGCTCCTTGAAAATTAACTCTGTAGAAGGAAATTCCTGTTTGCATGGAATACTAATTCTAGTCAAGGATGTATTTTCCAGACAGGATTAGGAGGCTGAAGCTCCCACTGCAGCTGTCTAGTGTATGCACCACAACATCCCAGGTCAGATGATGGCAGAATGGTCATCATATGACCAAGCTTCATATAGAGAGTAAAGAAGAAGCGTGTAACTTGAGGCTTATATCACTAATGTTCCCATTCACACTAGTAATGCGTTCATGATTATTGGTATCATGAAGAAACACAGAGCAGCAGAACCTCTTGCACCAGCCCCCAAGTCTCTTTTGCTCTATTAGGACCGTACACGTGAGCAGACCTCCACTATGACACATGTGTTCTAACAGTATCCAAAAGGTAGTCGTGATTTCTCTGCAATATGTATTTAAAATTAAATGCACATATTCACTCACTTGGAAGACAGGATTTCACTAATAACCTTCAGATGCCCAATTTCAGATTAAAAGATGAGGAACATCCCATTCTAACACTTGTGAAGGGAACTTCACTAACACATGTTCCCTCCTTCAGCACACTTTTAAATCAGCATGAATGAAATTATGACAAAAACTTGAAATATTCTCAACATCGTTTGATCTGTCCCGCACTGATTAACTAGGTAGTGCCACAGATATTTAATGATGAGTGACAAATGAGTGACTACAACGAAATCAGCTGAATCAATCCAACAACAGACTCAGCAATACATTTGGGGACCTACTGTCACATTCCCTGAAACCAGTTCTGTTCTAATGGATTTTGCACACACTGTTAGCATCACTAACAGTAGTTCAGTTGCTTTCAGATGATGTTGATTCATGGCCTTAACTTCCTCACCAGCATTGGATTTTTCCTTGATTTCACTTTATTCCCAGAAAAGCACATTTGTATTATTTTCCCATGTTACAGTGTTGCTCTCATATTGCAGCAAATGTTCTTGCAAGTTAAGTTTTAGCAGCAAGTCTAACTGTGATTAAAGCAAGTTTGTCCCATGATTTCTCCCCCCTTTGAAGCTCATTACCAGGATGAAACCCCACATCTAAATTACAAGACAAGCTGCAAACCCAAAATGAGTATCTGTCACCAGGAATTTAAATGCCCCCAACATTTAATGTTTGTGCACATCTGCCACAAATACTTTTTTTTTTTTCCATTAAATGTGGAGTTACTACTAAATCAGATATTCAGCTAAAATACACCTTTACAAATGCCTTGTCAGTATGACAGTAATGAACTGTTAAAAAACAGAAGGGCAACATCTCCCTTTTTATCAGCAGCGCTCATGCAGGGAGGACTGAAACTTCTTTTTCAAAGGAGCAGAGAATTCACTCCAGGAGTGAGGGGTGGGAGAAAGCCAGCAGAGGAGTGAGTGTGGGAGATGCAGACGAAGGAAAAGGTGATGTATGACTCAGTGGTAATAACAAAGGGGACGAAGATAGGGAATGATAAGAAGGGAGGCAGAGATTAGTCTTTTTTTTCTTCCTTTTTTTTTTTTTTTTTCCGTAAAGTAATGACACAGTAAGTCTCATGCAAAAGCTTGGGAAGATTTTGTTAATTTGCTAATAGCCAGGAGCAAGAATGGGGGCTGGGGAAAGATGAGACTGATTACTCTGCATTATTTCTATGACTGTGCTGATCTTTAGGACAAAATGTCTCGCAGTAGAAATCTGGAGAGGATTACAGGATTACTCTGCCATGCCCTTCTCCTAGTTAGTCACTTCTCATGGATAAAGAGTATTCTTTATCCTTCTTTTACTATTACTTTTTTTATGCATGAAAAATCACATCTCTCCACACCACTGTATTGGGCAGCTGACTTTCTGGAGAGGTAATAGCAACAAAAACCTCCTTCAGCTTTGGTCACCTCCAGCCTCCTCAGCGGCTGGTGGAAAAGAGTAAGAAAAAATCTACAGACAGAGGAGATGAGAGCGCATGGAGGCCAGAACTGACCGATGACACAGGGACTGCCTTCACTGAGTCTTGAGAAAACAAGTAGCAGAAATTTGTCACAAACAGATCTTAACTAACAAATAATTGTTTTACCCTAGGGTAGAAGGCCAACCATGTGGCCCAGAGCTGCTTTTCTCCATGCATAGCTAAGCTGTGGCTGTGGAGTAGGGCATGAGGAGCAACATGGCCAAGCAAATGCTACCACCTTCACAGCGCTCAGCGGGGACTTCATTAATTACTCCATCTTTGGAAGGGAGGGAAAGGGGGGAATGGGGAAAACAGCTGAAATCTAATGGAATTGTATTAGTTCTGATATTTGCTCATTCTTTATCTTAACCATCCAAGAGACAGCTGCTGCTGCTTTGTTTGTCAGGACTTCTTATCTCTTTGAGGTGCGGTCCTAGCAGAGGCATAAAGCACACGAAGGTAAACACACATAAACAAAAACCCCCTCTCCCTTAATCACCAGAGGCACAACACTACCTACACAGCTCCAATTCAGCAACTTGTCTGGTCAAGTCTCAAGGTGGAGCTGATTAACTCCTGCTAATATGGCTCAGATTCAAATTGTAACCTGCAGGACACCACCCTACCAGGATTTACGCACTCCTTCCATTCACCGTACCCATATTATCTCTGAAAAATCAAAGCTCAGGGAACAGGTCTAAATGCACAGGGACAACCATCCATCTCCCCCACGCCCTCGTAACACCAGCAGGATCTTCCCATTAAAAGCACCTTATTCTCCGGATCAAAAACTGCTTCGCGTTCCTGTGAAGTAAGGAGCTGTGGTAGCCTTTAGAGAGATACAAGATGCAGAATTTTCTGTTTAATCCATGTCATTTGCTGTCACTAAATAGTACAGAGCAGCAATAACTATGGATTGAACAGTATACATAAAAAGTAAATAAAAGTTAATGACTAGCCCCTTCTACGCATAGACAGCAGAGGTACACGGGTTCAGAGGAAAACGCTGCTTCCAGTTTATCCAGGGAATAGATGACGACAACTCCCTCTAACCATCGACACTTCTAGCACCCAGGCTGGTGCTCTGGTTTGAACCACTGAGACAACTAAAACGGCAATCATTTGCTTTGAAAACCGGAGGTTTAAAATTACTGAAAAGCTGAGTTTGCGATCATGTCTGGTTTTATTTGGTGATTGTGGAAGGACCCAACAGAAAGAAAGGAGAAGGCAGCAGCTCAGGAGACCTGGACCTGGCAGAGGGGGAACAGCACACACAGTTAACACCAGACACTCCAGTTCTTTCCAGCGACGGACAGGCCGTCCTTGCAGAAGTACCGGTGGAAACTGCACACGTGACAGGGATATCAGCAAGTCTTATCTCAGCATCTCAGATAGAAAATACGTAGCAGAGGCCTCCCCGGTCTCAGGAAAGCTATCTTTTCTTTGCAGGCGCTTCTTAGCACGTCTGTAACAGAGTGTTTATATAACACATTTTGTGAATAACTCCATACAGCAACTACACCAAGCCCATCATTTTGGATTTTCCTTGTTTTTTCCTTACATTTTTACACATATGTTAGAAAAAAATGAAGAACAGTGAAAGAGGTCATAAAATAACCGTTGCTTATTTTTATTCACTTCCTTGAATAGTCACTTACTTCAATACAAACTGGAAAATCAAATGCAGCTTTCACAAGGTCTTTCATGAATCCCCGCCTGCCGATTGCTTTTTCCATTTCTTCATTCAGGTTAATCCTTCCACCTACTATTTTCTGCCTATGACCTGAAGAAGCAGCACTTCTGTGGGAAACGGCTTTTGTGTGTAGGAAGAGACTTGTACGAGCCAAAAACATCATTGAGGCTACCTTTGCAATGCAGAACGTGCAGGTAGAGAATGGAGCTCCACAGCACTGTAAATGATCCCACTTAAAACACGGAATACCACCGGCCCAGTGGGAACTATGTACAACTTCTCAGGAACGGGTGTAGCATAAAACCAAACAGCTTTTCTTACTTGCAGTGCCAGTCAGGGCTTCACGTGACAATTTTTTCTGCATAAAAAATTTTTTTCCATTTCTTTTATGAAGTTTTCATGTGGCACCAGATGAACTTTTAAAACTCCCCATCTGACACGGTCTCTAAGTGTACTTCCAAATTGAACTGCTGATGTGTGTTTTGTTTGTATGCAGAATTTTACACAAAAGTAAACAAAACATTTAAAACCATAAAAAGACATTCTTGACATCCACTCAAACACAATATGGAGCCTAAGCTGTAATTTCAAACAGTTACAGAGTTGCATTTGAGAAATAGTTTCAGTATCAGCCAATAGCTTCCCTTATCTCAGATTCATAAATGAATATTGAAGTTGTTCTATATTAATAGCTTAAATCCAAAGTATTTATGCCACGTAAGTAAAGATTTATAGTGATGGTTGGTTTGGAAGACACAGAAAGTTAAGGAAAAATAACTTCCCAAGTACTGCTTAAAAGTTTGTATAAAGGTTCAGTCGCAAGAAACCAGTAAAGCCTTCCTACCCCCAGATGCTCCAGGCATCTCCCCTGTACAACACTGCATGTAATTTATGGTCCTTCTGCTAAGATCCATTCCATACAGCTTGTTACATACATGAAAACAATTTTGGGTGGTAACGAAAAAGCACGCACATCAGATCATCCCAGCTTGTTTTGGACTCACTGCGACATTAACTGTAGCTGGTAAAAAAGCATAATGATGCACAGACTCCTCAGGTTCCTCAGTGTACCATTACTTCAGCAGGGAATCCCATTACAACCCCTTGGTTGTTTCACTATACAGTTCAGAGAAAATATTATTGTCCCGCACATCATGATTTACTCATCAAGAGCAAAAATATACATTCAAGAAACTTTTAGGCTCAGTTGAAAACTGCAAGTCTCTCTTATGGATGATCTCCAATAGAAAAATCATGTTCCAAATATAACGTATAATTACCACCCAGCCATTTAAAGTACTTATCTATGAATCTGAGGAGGGGTTCTTTGTTTATTTTTTCAATCTTAAGACTTTGTAATTATTGTTTTGGCATCCAAGAATTCCAACAGTCGGTGAGGTCCTGCCAAAAGATCTTCTCTTGCAAGGTGCTCAGCACCCTCCTTTCCAAGAAAATCAGCATTCAGTCGCTGGTTCTGGCAACATTTCACATCATCTTTGCCGCACTATGTTTCTTCCACACCTCAGTTCCTTATATGTAAAAATCAGAATAAAAGTCCTGTCTTCAAAGGGTGATCTGAAAGTAAGAGCTGAACTATACGGTAGGGTCTAGGAGGGCGGGTCCACAAAGCCTCTTCTGTGTGCTAGATCCCATTTGAGTTGGGGGAGGAGGCTACATATATGTATGTACATATATGTAGGAAGAGGGCTTCCTTGCACTATCAACCCATTTCTTCTGCGCTACAGGCTTAGAGAACTCTCAGCTGCCCCTGCAAAACTCACAAGCGAGGGCTTTACAGAATTACAGCATCTGGAATGAAGCAAGAACGCTGTAGCAGTGGTACTGGGAT
>JAOXJM010000012.1:114408946-114473559 GCA_026413425.1 Tringa solitaria | reverse complement strand
AAAAAATCATAACTGAAATGGAATTTCTAAACAAGTGGTTTTAGAGTAGGAAAATGGCATTATTTCAAACATAGCATTTCAGCAATTTCACAATTTTTCAATTGCTTGTACAAGCCCTTCATAAGACAGATTTCATTTTTTTACAAGATGACCTGACAGAAAATAATTTCTTTGAAAAATTCGCAACCATTTTTCCTAGAAATATTTTTCAAAACTGTAATGTAGTAACTATTCATTAATTTTCAAGGCTTTGTTTTGAAAAAAACATAATTATCTAGCATACCAAAGAATAATTACCCAGTATGTCTGTTAAGTAGAAGCAGTGCTGAACAGTGAGAGATAGAAATGTAAAATATATATATATTTCCCCCCCACCTTTCTCTTACAATAGCTGTAGAAATATGTTTGGACATATAACTTGTTTTTCAGCAGAAGCAAAATTGTAGGGAAAGCTCTAAGAAAACCACTCAGAATCATAGAATGGTTTGGGTTGGAAGGGACCTTAAAGATCAACCAATTCCAACCCCCTTCCATGAACATGGTCACCTCCCACTAGACCAGGTTGCTCAAAGCCCCATCCAGCCTGGCCTTGAACTCTTCCAGGCATGGGGTAAGTTTTCAGTTACAAAACTCACACAAAATATAAATGAATTTCTGTGCTTACATCTCTCCCTTGTTGTTAAAAACAGCCTATAAAAGCTTAGAAAAAGCAGAAACCGAGTGGAAAAAAAGGTAAAGTTTATATTTAGAAAGCAAACATAAAAAAACCGGGTCCCTCTACAGAAAAATCAAGAGGTTGAGACTGTCGGTGCCATCCCTTGAGGTTCCATGTGGCTATGGCTGTCCTCCTGGGGGGCTACCAGGGCCCAGGGCCTGATCCTGAGCAAGGCAACATAAGAACAGGCTGCTGCCTTCCTGTGCACCTGAAATGAAGGTATTGGGCTGTGTGGGGGAACAGCAGCCTGCCTGAAGGCGACTGGGAATTTGGGGGCAGCCAGTGGAGAAGCACGGGGGGGCTTATTCCAACCTCCTCCACTGCCCTGCCTTGCCCGGGCTCTCCAAGTGAAGCAGTGCTGACCCCCAACAGCAACTGCAGGATCTGAATCTGGATTTTACAGTGTAAACGCACCTATGGATTTCAAAGGTGCTTTACGTGCATTTCCAATGAAAAGAGGGAGAAACACTGATAAGAATTTTCCTGGAAAAAAAGTGGTAACTATGACCTGTACCTAACCCCATTTGGATGTGTCATTATCACTAATTTTAATTCTGAAATTGCAACAGGCATGAACTGTATTTCACTGCTCTTTTTAAGCCTGTTACCTAAATAGGTTCTTTTAATGGCAGTCCCGCAAAGTATGATAAAAATGTTCCACACACAGAACTAGATTTTTGATTTTTTTTTTAATTTGTACGGAAGTCTAATTCACCACAAACTTTCCATTCTTGTCCAAAAAACATCTCTGTAAGCACAGTTAGTTGTAAACAAATATACATGTATAAAAATACCTATTTTTTCATGCAGTGTTAAACCAAATATGTAATTGCAAAGGCACAAAAACCCATTCTGCTTCAGGGGTACATTCCCAGCTTAGCTTGACCTGATATGACAAGATGGGATGCCCAAGAAAAGCTTGAGGACTGAGAAGGCATTGAAAGGCAGCAGAACCAGGCAGCAGAAAGAACTCATTTTCTCTAGAAAGGCCAATGCTTTCTCAGTTGCCAGCTAAATCAATGCTGAAAATCATATACTGCATATCCAATGTTTTTTTAAGAATTAAATTTTTATACTGCAAAAAATGATTTATCTATAGGACAGACAAAAATTTACATGTAAGGCAAACAAATGTGATTTCAACTGATTTGGCATTAGGCACCAAAAGAACATTTAATTTCATCCTACAGTTGTTTAATTTGAATTCATAACTCTCTTCTCCCATCCATTTCCCCTTTCTCCCCAGTCTGCCATACTATATGTTTTTCACTGCTGCATAGACTGACCTTTGTATACGTACTGATCCCAAATTTCAATATTAGGTATCAATGAAAGATTCCCAGTATTCCTAATTTTTTCATTCCATAATGTGGACACTAGTTTTAATCCTACAGCTGGGCTGTTAATGCATTGCAGCCCTTATATAAACAGTGTATTCTTTGTATATTTTATATTATAATTTTAAATTTTAATTATTATTAAATTTGTTATTAAGCTGTAGGAGCTGAGATGAGTGAACTTTATAGCTATATGAACAATATCCAATTGATGAAGTGTCAAGAATGCTTTGTAGAAGTCAGTTATATTTCCCTAGTGGGGAATATTATTTTCTAGCTAAAATACATAAGTTACAAAACATTATGGTGAGCAGGGTAGGAAAAGAACCCAAAAGTGAAGTTATTTCTGGTTTACATGCACGAGTCAGCAACAGAGTAACAAATCTTAAAAGCATGAATAGAGATTTATCTTGGGACACCAGTTAACTTCTCTAGCGCTAGTGCTTACAAAGTGTGGTAAGAAAGCAAGCGGCCGTCAGGTGCCAGAGAGAAACACGGTTGGCAGCTATTCCAAAATGAGGTTGTAGGAACAGCTTATCACTTCTGAACGACTACTTCAACACCTGGATAGAGGGTGCTGATGCTGACCTGGAAGAACACACACTTGGGAAAAGCACTGTCCTCACCACCTGTATTTTTGCCTACCTGAAGAACAACAGAGACAATTCATCTCCTTCAACAACGCTTATAAGGTCTTATTTATTCAGGTTTAGAAACACACAAATGGAAACTACTGTTATAACTGTTAAATTATGTTAATTACCACACTGATCTTCTTGGTCTACTGAATCAGTTTATTAACGTTGCCAGAGAAGATTGCCTAACCCCGACCATTGTGTTAAGAGTTATGAAGTGGTTCAAACTTTGAGCATTTGCAGTGGTGGAATGGGTTGCACGATGTCAGTGTCACAGTGGGTGAAATGGTGTAAGAGGGAATGGATCCTCTGGATTTTACGTCCTCTCTAGTATTCTTACTTACAGGTTGACTTGACTAACATTATATTGGAAAACAATTAAAGTATTGTTTGTCCTGTTCACTGTACAAAAAGGAACCAGATTGCACAATTTGGGAGGAATAATTAATATTAAAATAGATAGGAATTACATCAGAATCTTAAGATATGTTCTTTATTTATTTACTTCTCCTTCAGTGGCCATAAAACCTCCAAAGACATTAAAAGTTACCTTTGGTATTTTAAATACCCAGAGTAAAATCTGCTAGAAATCATTTGGCATATATTTAAAGTAGCTCATCACATAGTTTTACCAGTGCACAACCTATCTGGAAAAGTTAGAAATGGTAAATTGTGGTTTATAAAAATTATACAAGAACGGTTGGGTAGCCAACAAAGCTGTGTGTTGCCAAAAGAGCATCAGAATTCATCACCACCAGCTTCATACTTTTCTTACTTTGTATGTTGGTATGCAGGCAAGGGGATGTTTCCACTACAGTAACACCTCCTACAGCTCCGACTCGCATGTAACTCACATCATATAAATGGAGATTTCAGAATAATTTATCAGAAGTCCACACCAGGCAGAGGTAAAGTACCACGTATTTACACATCACACAAAAATGACTTGGAACCTTATCATGGCTGATCACAAGGCTCCCAGAAAGCAATAATATTATCTTTCAGCACTGCAGCAGCATTTAAATGTGCAGTAAGAAACTTCCACACAAGCTTTGCACTTTGCTGGCTTTTAGCCAGTTTCCCCAAGATACATCCATGCCAGCAGGAGAAGGCAAGGAATGCCTTTCCATTGCCTTTCCAAGTCCTTTCCAACCCCTCTGTATAATCAAATCAAGATACAACAATCTGTGATGGGGTCAGTTTGCAGTATGTGAGTAAGACAAAGAATGTCACATGAAAAGAAATAAAAACAACTACTATCTCTGATGACATAAAGCTGTATTAATCTAAGTAAAACTGCTCAAAGAAAACAGAAATCAGAATTTGCAATGCTCAGGGTCAGAATACTTGGTCTGCCTAGAAATAACAAAATTATCTTCCACGTTCAACTTGCTTTGTACAAGATTTGTGATATTAAAAGTGGTTCTGGACTGAAATTTAACATAGGCAATCTCAGGACACAGCAAACTTTTTACATTGTTTTCAAATTTCTAGTTGACTAATGAAAGAAATATTAACATCTCCACCTACACTTCCCCACAAACTAAACTTCTTAATGACCAGATTCAGCTAGGCAAGCATCCAGCTTCTCATGACATGCATTTGAGTGCTCTGTAGATTTCAAGATAATTTTTGTTTTCTGTACTGTGTCTTCTTAACTATGACTTGAAATCACACCCACTGAAAGATTTTTCTGTAAAATCATAAAATCCTGTATCTTTCATGCTCTGCAAGAACTGAAAAATTTTTAACTAAACTTTTCTTCCATATGCAAATATATATATACACACACACCCATACACACATATAGATGTCTCCATATAAAATCTGGAGTCTGAAAACACTGTTTGTTAGGCGGCATCACATCTAGCATCCACAAATTATAAACCAGTTTCATGTCAGGAAGCATTCAGCAGAGATACCAGATGAAGGTATATCTGCCCTACACCATTGATTCCCCACTCCTAAGTTACAGTACACTGTCTCCCCTCCTCCCTGATACCTGTGATGGCAAAACAGGTTGAGGCAGCACAAGAAATGACATCAGGGAACTGATCTGGCTTTAACAAAAAAA
This sequence comes from Tringa solitaria, assembly GCA_026413425.1. Taxonomy (NCBI): domain Eukaryota; kingdom Metazoa; phylum Chordata; class Aves; order Charadriiformes; family Scolopacidae; genus Tringa; species Tringa solitaria. The sequence continues at coordinate 114,468,798 of JAOXJM010000012.1, read as the reverse complement.
TCTCAGCCGCAAGAATCAAGTTATTTACTTGGAGTCCTCCATCTAGCTCTGGAGTCCTCAGCAAAGGAAAGACATGGACCTGTTGGAGCAGGTCTAGAGGAGGGCCACAGAAATGATCAGAGGGATGGAGCACCTCTCTGTGAGGACAATCTGAGACAGTTGGGGTTGTTCAGCCTGGAGAAGGCTCTGGAGAGGCCTTATTGCAGCCTTTTAGTACTTAAAGAGGGCCTACAGGAAAGATAGGGGCAAACTTTTTGGCAGGGCCTGTTGTGATAGGGCAAGTGGTAATTGCTTTAAACTTAAACAAAGTAGATTTAGACCAGATACAAGGAAGAAATTTTTTACAGTGAGGTTGTTGAAACACTGGAACAAGTTGCCCAGAGAGATGGTAGATGCCCCATCCCTGGAAACATTCAAGGTCAGGTTGGACGGGGCTCTGAGCAACCTGATCTGGTTGAAGATGTCCCTGCTCATTGCAGGGGAGGTGGAATACGTGACCTTTAAAGGTCCCTTCCAAACCACACCAGTCTATGGTTTTATTTTCCTTTTGTAACCGTTTGCTGACTTAGCATCACAAACAGCTGTTCCAGCTCAACTGAATGGGCACCCTGGCATGTAGTGGTGACAAAAGAGCTCATCAGGGCAAGGAGCGGTGGGGAGATGGACATGGAGTGAGACTAATTTTAAGCCAATTTAGAGAGAGAGAGAATAATTTAACACAGAATTCCTCAACAAGAGATCACAGCTTTGGTCATATTTGAGACCAAACAGAAAAACAAATGGGCCTTCTGCTGCTGGTTGAAGGTTGGTCACTGTTCTCCTGCCTCATGTGGTTCTTTTTTGGCTTGGTTTTGATGGGAACATTGGTCTGAATGCCCCCACCTTGTAAGAATAACTCTTGTAAGAATAATTTTTACACAAAATATTTACATAAATGATAGCATAGACTGTAACATTAGAAATGGTATCAAATTTTAATTTTATAACTGCAGAAAAGACAGACCAATTTAAAAATGTATGTAAAAAGAACAGCATAAACACTTCAAAAACACTTAAAAACCCTACAAAAACCTTACTTTATTGCATATTTTAAAGTTCATTTAGTCTTTTCAGTGTGTCAATGTGCATTTACAGCTATTCATTACTAAAACACACAAAGGCATAACCTAATTTCCCCTAGCAGAATTCATTCACTAACACTGGGTATTTAAAACACAGTCTTCAAAAGTGAAGTCCAAACTTTCAAACTCAAATTTCCATTTGTGTCCAAGTGCCAGCAACTATACTTCTGACTCATATTTCTTCTGACGCATCTTCTGTATAGTTTACTGAATTTGTTTCAACTTACCTAAAACAATGTGGATGCTATTTAATGGCCTGCCTTGTTGGCTTTCTACTTTATTTATAAATCAATTTCATTAAAAAATTGTTTAAAAAATCCTCTAACGATAGCTGCAACTCTTGAAAGATACCAGAGTGAAAAATTATTCTATTCAAATGAACATATTAACTTTAGCTTTTCCTTTTCTCATACTGAGGCAGATCAGCTGGTAAATGAGGCTGCTGAAAACACCCTTTCCTTTAGTTTATTACTTCGTACCTACAAGAATTATGGACAGTTAAATTTTTATTTTATCTTTTCATAATAAGCAAACTACCTATTTGAACATTTTACAATCAGGAGGCAGTGACAAAACCAGCAATATCTCTCTTGCTGATTTAAAGGGGAAAGAAAAGAAAATAAATAATGTTTGCTGTTTTTAAAGAGCTAAATGGATATAAATTGTCAGACTCTGGGTCATCACTAAGCATAGGCCAGAGCATTGGCACGAACGACTGTGTTGTGAAGCCTACAAGCTTTCTTTGGTTTTTAGTTCACATTCCTGTAGAGTGAGACATTCTTAATTCGGGAGAGCTACGGGTAAACATTTATGGGAAAAAATTATTAAATATTTCCTTTCACAAAGGTAGCAGGCAAAATAAAAACAAAAATAGCCCCTCCACACAATGCTAAAGGTGGTCTTTAACTATCAAAATTCAGCAAGGCAAATGAGGTATTACGCTCCTCTCTGACAGGCACTCAGAGTTTTTATTATTGGGAGACTAATCTTCCCTCCACCGTTTATCCTTCATGAACTCATATGCTGTTTATTTTCAGATAGGGACAGGCATTATCCATATGTGAATATGCACACCAAGTAGGCTGCTCCATCATATGGAGATAATAGTAATTATTTGGGTCCTATGTACACTTGCAGTTAGATTTAGCATTACAGAGGAAGTGAAAATACTTACAAGGGTAATGATACTTATTACAACACCTGATGTAATACATAACTACTGGTCACTTCCCAAACCTCTCACTGAACTCCAGTAGCCTTTGAGAGCTGTTTGTTGCAATTCAGTTTATGACACAATGTTTTAAGTGTTCTGACTCCAAAAGACTCTTGAAAGATGAAGTCCATCTGAAGATTTCCTCTCTAAATATGAAACATGTTCTGCTTGCAGAAGATTTCAGAATTTTAAACAAATATGAAACACAGTTTATTCACCCCAGAGAAAGAAATCATCCTGCAGATGGGTCCAAGGCTGGAGAGGACAATATGAACAGTTTTAACGAAAGGCAGAATACAGGTTTTTCGCCTGGCTTTAGCCCTCGGCACTACAGCTCATTTGTCTAAGTTAAGTTTGAGAAATCTAAAGGAACATCTAAGAACATATATCAGATGTATTTTGATCAGTGTGTACGGAGAGCAGAACCTTACTCTAACTCTGCAAGCAGGAACATGTTGGCCTGACTGTATGTGGATCAGGGATATCAAAGCTCTCTTCCTCCTCTGACCAAAGTAAGATACAAACTTTCTCTATAGAAAATTCAAACGCACGCACACCACCCCTGCTTCACTTTAAACCTTATGTGATTTTTAACTATTAAAAAAATTTAAGATCTCCTCATCCTCTTCCTTATATCTACAAAATTATGCATGCCAAATGGCTCATGAGCTGAGAGAGACCGAATGCTATGTCCTGGGCACTAAATTAATACTTTTGCATTATTATTCCAGGATTAAACCTGCACCATTTACACCTCCTGATTTCAACAACTCTAGGGTAAGACCTCCATGAAAGAGACCTATTCCAAACATGCAGCTAACCTAGGAGCAGCTCCTGAACATAAAAGTGCATGGGCACACCACAGAGTACATTGCTTTCTCCAGCAGCAAAAATTTCCAAAGCTGCTCTCCCCTGGCTCCTTAGGAAGGGTGTTCCTCTGCTCTTCTCCCTCAACTTGTCAAGGCTGAAGTCAAAAGAGTTTGCACTAAATGGGCAAATCTCCCAGAGCAACCCGATTGCTCCTTCCAATCAGGCTGCAGAGATGAAGTAGCTTTTCTAAATTTTGTCGTGACTGTGGTAGGGCCAATGTTTTATTAGTACTTCCAATATTTGGTGCAATTTCCTATAAACTCCCCAGAGTAGTTAAAAAATAATTCTGGAGCAATGTCAATATAGCAAAAACTAGGGCATACACTTTCCTGAAGTGTTAGGCAAACATCTACAAGATTTCTCTTTGTGGTACCACCATAATGGTGTCATACCTGAAAAAGAAAAGTTAGAAACAATAAAGCAAATTTTGTTCCTCAGATGTCCAATGGAACAATATGCCAAAGATTTAACCTTCCCAAAGAACAGACAAGAAGTACATGGCAGAATTAATTTCATAGCAGAGTGTGCCACCACAGCTATCCATAAAGATGTCATACAGCTTGGCCTTTGAGGACAGCACAAAATAATTCAAAAACAGAACCCGCAAGAGGAAAACAAACTATTTTTTCCTGGGAACTGAGCTATGCTAAATGACTGATCCTTCTCAAAAAGCCTCAAGTACCATACTTGTTTGACTGTTTCACTAGTCAAACTGTTGCCTGTTTCTCTGGGAAACTGGAAATATTTATTAGCTGGTCTTATTAGTCATGTGACGTCAAACGTTCATATTTTTTCAAAAAAGTTGGTGCAATAATTGCAGCTTCTTACTGATGAATGATCAAATGCTGTATTCCACTTTGGTTTATTGGAGATTTCAGAACTCAGTTAACTGTTGCCTAATATATCTAGAATATAGTCAAAATGAAACCTTTTTTAAAAAATGAAAAGCTTATTTGCATGTGGCTTACTATATTTATTTTAGGAAACAATAAAAGGGTAAAATGCCCTAACAAAACATCAAGCTATTATGACACGGTGAAACAGATAATCCTACCTGATTGCCACACCTTTTAAAATTATGTATAAGGACTCTTTTGTTCTCTGGTTTTCAGAATATCAAGCAACTCATAAGCAATAATCTGGACCTAAATAAATGTATGCTAGTTAAAAATTCCTTATTTATTTAAAGCGTGAAATGAATCATTACTTCAATTATTCAAATAGCAACATCTTTCCTCAGTTCCCTCCTAACCTCTCTTTTAAATAGCCAACCTAAGGCTACTAGCTACAAGCTAATGGCAAGCTGAAATTTTTCTTAACCTGTTAAAAACATTAACCAGGCAGTTTTAAGTACCATCAGAAATGCTTAATATTACTATCATTATGCTAATTTAAAGCAAGAAGGTAGCTACAAGTCAGGAAAAACTGAATTATAAGGATTTTTTTTTTTTAGTATTCCCTTAATGCAATTACCTCAATTCTTGTATTTTGACACTGTATCAGTAACATCAAGAATTGTTAGCAGAATTACAAGAACTGGAAAGATGAAAAATGTAAAACCACCCTGACAATGTCATCAGGACTTTGAAAGCCTTACATGATGAAGGATTTGGGTCTGTTTTTTTTCAATAAGACAAAAGTCTCTTCACATAGAAGTCACTTCACCTTCCCTTTCCCTTCTCTCGAAACACATCTACATAAACTTTAAAGGGTTTTTTTATTCAAAAGAAGGTTTCTTCAGTTATTCATAAAGAATTACTCGCACTTGGCCAGTGGTTTGTATTAATTTAAGAGAATAACATGGAGAGATGTGTTTTTAAAGTGGGGAAATCCCAGCAACCCACAGACATGAGCAATGAAGGTGCACACAACCTCTGAGGGAGTAGATGAGGGGACAAAAAGGAAGCCAGGTCAAATCTTGGGTCAACCCACCATGAAAAACGGTAAAATAAGGGCTGGAAGAATTCCTTGACAAAAAAAACCAAAACTGCAATGTGCAGTAGCCCCCTCCCTCCAGCCCCACCAAGTAATAGAGAGTTGCTCTCAACCAAACCCATGCTTGTTTAAACATACAGTTTCTTCTACCCTCCCTCATTATCTGGCCAGAATTAATGATTATCTGATTAATAAATTGTTACTCAATTACCACTTAACCCAATCCCCATTAACTAATTCTAGGCACACCTGTCAAACCACAATAAAAAAAATGAATGTTCATCTCCTCCTCTTCTTTTCCCACATTCTCCTTTACCTCCTCCCTTTTCCACTCCCCGCAGTTTAACACATTCTGGGATTTATTTCCCTGTATCAGATCCAAGAACTAGAGAGTCCTCTGTACCTTTTTGATACCGGGAGAATAGGGAACACTGGTCCCAAGCCTACTCTCTGAACTGAGTGTTCTGCTCTCACCTTGGAAAGAGTGTCAGTGCCTGTTGCAGTGGCCCCACATTGTCCAAAATCCCCTGACTCTCCTTATTGCTCCAGTGCTACTTTTTGGGGTTCTTTTTTATCTCTCACCTCCTTTCAGAGAAGCAGTTCCTCAAGCCAGCTCAGTTCATTTGTTCAAAGTAAACCTATATTCCTCCTGAATGAACAAACTGCTTTAAATGTGAAACAGGCAAAAGAAATACAAATTCCTGAATAATATTCTAATCACTGCACTGCCCTCTTCCACATGCTCTGTAAGTGGTATATACTGTATGCCATATGCCAAAATGATTTGTATACAGTGTTGACATTTTTCATGTTCCCCACAATGTTTGGAATACCACACTACACAAGGTGCAAGAAGATAAGATCATTTATGTAATCAAAATATGACCTTACAAGTGTGTAAATCCCTTATTTGCGTATGCAAGAGAAATAGCTGTAAGCACCAGCACTATTTGTATGTGCAATTATTTGCCTTACATGCCACATCAATTCTGCAAACAAATAGTGATTATTTAGCAATATTCATCTCTTTCTATTGTATAATACTGAACTAGGGAGAGAGAGAAAGATAAGACTTTAAAGTCCGTGGATAAATAATATACTGGCTGCAAACTAACTAGTATAGAAATCTCAGGTTCGTGCTGTGAGAACAGAAATCCATGGCTGACAAAACAGTGGGAAAATAGGGAAAGAGCAGCCTGATCCAAAAAACAGAACTGCATGAGGTTCTAGACATGGGTCTAGAAAGAAAACACAGCTTATATGTGCCATTCATACAAATAAATATACATGTAAAACCCACACATTCTAAGTTCTTGTTGTTTTTTTTTTAATACATGAGGGAAATATAAAAAAAAAACCTGACTAAACATTCCTGTGTTAGGCATCTAAAGGTGGCAACGTTAAGTACTCCGACATCAACAGATGACATGCTCAGTTTTTAGTATATATATCCTGCACCGTAGGAAATCTGGTATTACATCTGAGTATTTTGCACCTGTGCTACTCAACGTATGGTTAAAGAGTGTTTGTGTTAGCAGGGTCTGTAGCTGGAACAGTCTGCTAGCATTTGATCTGGGGGACATTAGATTCCCACTGCTGGGTAAGAGCAGAAAGCTGTCAGCCTTCAGTCTGACTAGAGGTAAGTCCCCCCCCCCAAAGCTGCTCCTTCACACATATGGAAAGTATCATGTGATGCACCCACAAAGGTAGCTGGACCAGTGTGGTCCATGACTTAGTTTGGAGGATGGTTTCAGAAGTGCTTTACTTCAGCTCTCTGTCTCGAAATATTTCCTGCCTCAGGTGGTATGAACCTTTTGGGCTGGAGGAGGAGAGTCTACCTCTTATCTCTCTCCCCCTTCTCCCTTTCCAGCCCCAACTGTTTCCATGGTAGGGCCAGCTGTAGCTGCTGCCAAAGAAAACAAGGCATTTTCCTACCTTGAGGGCATTCCCCTTTGAACATCAAAAGTCTATAGCAAACAATGGAGTTGAAACAGCTTTGCAAATAAAAGGTCAGAAGAATTTTTCATAATGGAAAATTATCAGACTACCTACAGGCAGGGGTTGCTTCCAGCTCACAAACAACACCACACATGCTTGCAAATACACTTCATTTTGAGCTAAACTGTCTCAGTCTTTGCTGAGATATTGCATGGTCCCAGTGATGTAACTCAAATTCATCCTCCCTCTAGCCATTTTGTAATCACCTTAATTGTCAGGTCTTAAAAATAATAGATTTTTAGTTCTTTGGGAAGGGAATGCACTTACAGTATGAAGCCGAGTAACCTGCAGGGTGTTCTGAAATAGCAGTTCACAAACTAAGCAGTGCACAAAGTAGGGGAAAGGAGAGAGGGCATGTGCTACTGGAGAGCGCCAGGGAGAAGAGCAGAGCATGTGATAAGCTGTTGATGGAGCTGTGCTTCACAAGCTCTAGCCAAAGGACAAACGAGCAATGCAGAGAGCCCTTGGCTGCCAGGAGCTACTGAGCCCATACTAGAGGCCTCCATGGAGAGTTGGCAGGATGGGATTCAGCAACAGCAGGAGCCACATGTTTTCTGGGCTCCCGCTCTCTGCCTGTGCATCCGCCCAGCCCTGCGAGCACAGCAGCTTCCCATGGGGTCACATTCCCCCGTGGCCACCCTGGCCTCCGCTGCCCCAATGTCCACTCCATTCCACTCCCATCCCTGCCTCCTCCACAAGCACACTCCAGTGGTCTTCCCTCTTTCCTGCCTCTCGGAAGCGGAGGGGGTGGCAGGAAGTCTGTGATACCCAGTTTGAGTGCTGCTGCTATAAAGATGGATAGAGAGCTCGGTCCCTAAACCAAGAGCAGAAGATGGAAGGTGACTCAAGAAGCATTTAATGGGAAAAATACAGGACAAGCTATGGCTGAACAACTTTTTGGCACTAACCCTTAACTAGACTAAAATCCCTTCAGATGTGCATAACAAAATCATTTTACTGGGGGAAATTAACAGAGTTTAAATGTGCACCCCAGATATTTGGCATTCATCTCTCTGTGAGTTCTGCATATAGGTAAGCCTTCAGCAAAGGGGGAAACTATGACTATCTGCATTTTTCTGCATTGCTGGGGCAGTGGAGGAAGGCAGTGGGGGACATGGGTTGAAGGCTCTGAATTTTCAGGGCAACTCACTATGCTGAAAACAATAATTGCCATAATTTCACAATAAAAAAAGCTTGCTTTGGATTTTTCTTTTATTTTCCCACTCCCCTACTGAAAAGTTCAGCAAACACAAGCCAGAACAGCTAGTGACTGGAAGCGTAGTTGCGTAGTTGCTCATTAAAAGAATTACCCCCACCACATCTTTCACATATCACCATCCTGCCAACTCCCACGGGAAGCTGCCCAACAAGACCATCACTCTCACTTACTGCCTGCAGCTTCTCCTAAGATTTCAACACCTTTCTGTACATTCATCCCTGACCTAAAGTGCCCAGTATGGGAACACTCCTCCAATCTTTCCTTCCCCACCTAGAAAAGCCTGGTCAGCCACACTTTCTTCACAACAGGATGAAGAAAACCTGTGAGTTTGACTAATTGCAAGAACACTCAAATACACTATCAGAGGTACTGCTGAGAACAAAACCTATGAGTTCTTAGATTTTAAACGTGGGGGATTCAGAAGATGGGACTTGACTGGTGGAGGAAACTGGTAGTTAAAGGTCAGTGATAACCGGGGGAAAAAAGACTAAGTAGGATATTCTCAAAGTCACTGGTATATATAGACTGTTTCCATTTGATAGTTTTCAGTGCTCAGCTCAGTGGTCTATTGCTTTATAGACACTGTAACTTACATTTTAGCATAGATCATCAATTCAGATTAGTCTGGAAGCTTAAATCAGTTCAGCATTTCCAAACAGAAATAGAAATGAGAAACTGTTATTGGTAAATGACACCATATGAATAATAATAGAGGGTTTTTTTCGCTCTTCTGCCATAAGGTACACGTGCTAATTATCACAGACATGTCTAGAAACCTTAATCAGGTTCATGCCCCATCAAGACAAGGCACATGAGATACACAGCAGTTTCCTTAGACTGCTCACAGGCTTCAGCAAATTATAACAGATGAATGAAACAAAGCCGGGGCAGGGGGGGTGGGAACAAAAGGCAACGTAAGTATTCTACAGAAATTAGCAATTTTTTCTGCTGCCTCTTATCTTTATTAATGTTGTAGTGTGTATGGATGGCTTTCCCAACCAACAAAGTCTCCAATTCTAATATCTCCTTAAAGCTCCCTCTTCTTTGGTGTCCAGTTCATTTGTCCATATGTGCCCCAAGACAACTGTCTCCTTTTCTTTTTTAAGCTGGCAACAGAATTATTTCTGAGATTTGAAATATACTAACATTATACACACACACACACATATATACAGAGAGAGAAAAGATGCATTAAGCCATTTTGCAAAGGGGCAAAGGGATTTTTCTGGCAATTACTCAGCGTAAGGAGTAAGGTATATGGTGAATAGATTAGATAAAATTAGTAGTTGTCAACCCAGTACTGCCTGATGACAGAAATTGCAGCTTTATCTCTCTCCTATCCATGCCTCCCACATATCATGTGCCTCATTAGGATGCTATGGACAGAACACACAAGAAAAAGACCATCCTCAAGTCATCAGAAAAAGCCATCATCATGGAAAACCTGCCAAATTCAGCCAAAAAGATTTTGCTTGGTTGCAGGGCATAATTATATACTATACTACACTATCACAGTGTAGGATAGTATATAATTCTATCTATCACAGCATTTGAGGAATGGGAAAATCCAAGCTGTAACCAGGTGCCCTGCCAGCATCAAAAATGCCTCCTTACCTCTAAATGCATGTTGTTTGCATGTTGGAAAAACCAGCAAGACCCACAAATTAAAGCAGACAACTGACTCAGGGAAAGGATCGATCAGTCAAGATCCAGCTATATTAAAGTGGCTGTATTAAATTAGATGTTGCAGAAGTATGGACTTTGACAAAACACTAAAAACAACTTTGCCAAATATTTGGAGGAATAAGACATTGTTTTTTAGGCTACATGGTCCTCTAATATAGTATTTGATACACCAATCTATGTCCACAATATCCAAAGCTTGCAGCATGACACTGATTGTCCCAGCCATCTGTGTGGGAAAACTTGACTGGATAAAACTGCTTTTCCCATATTCTCCACATCCCCCCAGCACAGAGGTTTTAGTTTCAGTCACAAGAGCATGAGGAACAAATGAGAAAGGACCCTGAATGGCAGAACAGTCAATTCAAAACAAGCCCAAGGGCCAGCACGTGATGACACCGCATAGGTCATTTCCACGTACGTAATAAAAACTGCTTACGAAGCATTTAGGAAAATAGTAAATATGAACAAAAATTTTTTCTATCAGATCACAATGAACAAAAGTCCCCCCAGCAGACTTACTGAATGGTGCAAAACATTCCAGCACAATTTTGCTGGTTTGCATTAAAAGGAAGAATGTGAGTACATCAAAGCTTGACTTTGCCTAAGTAAGAAATAATTCTTATGGCCCTCAAAAGACTAGCTGACTTCAAAATTGGAATGAACTGAGCCTTGACCCATATTTGTAATGGTAATAAGGAGCCAAATCATAGGACACGCTCTGTAGGGAAGGGTAGATACTGCTGATAGAAGTTTTCCCACCTGTATTTCGATGGTAGAGCTGTAGGCACTGAACACGCATAATTCATGAGCTGTGCTTCTACAGTCTCACAGGGCTTTCAAGAGCCTGTCACATTCTTTTCAAGTGGATCATTAAGGGTGGTGTACCTAAATGGATGGGTGGAGGAAATTTATCTGAACAGGAGATTAGAAGTGATTCAATTTTGGGAGATAACCTGACTTTTTGTCTTGGTAAGACTATAGTTCAACCATGTGAGTTGACACTGGCATCTGAGGCTACTCAGCAGTTTCACATACAGATACTGTTGTGCAGATGAAAAAGAATAGCATTATAAAGCTTCTCTTTGTGAACCATAAAGGTATAATTCTGACATGATGATGGCTGATGTAATCAACGTTTTCATGAGGAGGCTAGGCTTAACAAGGCAAACTAAAACGTGTTACAATGAACTTTCTGAATTCCCTTCTACTCAAAGAGTTCATCACTGACAATCAGGGGGACTGTGACAAAGATAAGAGGAATGGAAATTCATGCTGAGATCATTTTACACTGGCTCAGGAATCTTCTCTAGTCTCTGTAAAACACACTGCAAGTAGACACAAAAGACCTGGGAAGAGGAATAGCAATGATGGTCTTTAGTGCAATCTACTTTCCTCAGGAGAAGAAAACTTGAGAGGGAAGACAGTCCTGAAACTTCAGTCATGAATCCAAAGCTTCAACTATGAAAACAAATTATCTGTGAGAAAGCAATAAGCTTGTTCCGCACCTTCTGCAGAAATGTGAAGCAGAGGATAAACTAAATTTCTTACTTCTTCATTAGGCGCCTTTGCCATTGCCTGGACGAGTGGAGCTGTTAGAATTGTTTGGGGAACACCGACTGACCAGGAAAGGAAAGTGTTATATCGACGCAAATACCAGAGACTATGGTGCTTGGCATACCAGAGCTCTAAAAACAGCTCTTCTTGTGCCTTCCTCATTCTCTGTTTTGCAGTTGCTTTTGTTATTTATTTTTAAATACCCTTCTGACTAACTGTCTTGCAGAAGAAGAGGGGGGGGGAAGAAAAAAAAGAAAAAGCAAGAACTGGGAGAAACCAGAGAAGGATAGCTGAGCCATCAATTCCTCTGGGTCAGACCCTTAGGTCCAATTCATCCTGTGCTACTGCCAGCCACTTACATCACTCATAGCAAAAAAATTAGCAGTCCAAACTGGTGTGTTCAAGACTTGCAGAAATACTGCTTATTCCCAGCTCATTCTAAAAGTTAAACAGAAAATACTTCTTGTATCTGTGTAGCTGCAAAGCATTATTTAAAAAGAATAGCTTTTAAACAAGCAACAAGCCGTTTAAAGATGCCAATCTTGCGATTTGCTACGCTAAAAGTTTTCACACAAAATCCTCTCGAATCCTGGAAAAATTATTCATTAAAAAGGTGCATGCTGTTCTAATATATATCCTATGTCAGCACAAACAGCCTTCATGTAAACACGCAGCCATGAGTACCATGAGTAACAACTCTGTTTCCATCAGAAGCCCTTTATCCTGCGTAAGAGGTCTGCACGCTAATAGATGTCCTAGGCTAATGTTAACTAGCTACAGCTGGCTCGCAGCTATAAAAAGCATTAATGAAAACATAAATACTAACTTCTCCACTTCCCTCAGCCCGTACGTCAGGGCTGCGCAAAGGCATCACTTTCCAAGTGGTCTGTGTGAATGAACTGGCTGCTCTGAACCAGCTCGCTCTGGTTCTCCCAAGTTTGTTTACCGAACAGCGTGTGCAGAGACACGGGGAGCACGGGGGACACAGGGGGAGAGACAAACCACGTGGCCGCCCGGAGAATCCTCCCGGAGCCCCGGGCTCCCACTGACGGCTCGGGCAAGGGAAGGAAATATCTATTAACGGAGGGTCTTGACCTATGGGCATAAACATGTCAGCCCGCACCGAAGCGGAACACAGCCCAATTCTTGCAATACGTTACTGGGGTTTGCTGTAATGTGATTTTGCTCTGCTGTTCTGAATTGGGCTAGGATAAGTAATGCCTGCAGTGACACACACGGAGCAGAGAAAGGACACTTCATCCTTCGGAATTCTGTGCACTCTTAAAACTTACTACAGGATTTATATTTTCATTGTGCCAAATATAAAACAAAACTGCAGAAAACCGAAAGGGACTCAGATTTATCCAGTAAGTATCCAGAAAAGGAAAAAAAATAATGATCTATTTAATGGAAAAGAGGATGCATGAAACTCCAAGGCTACAAATTCAGACAGAAACAGGAGGATACTGAAGTGCTACAACACTCAGCAATTTTTATTCAACCATACTGCACACACACAAACATTCTTCATTATTCTTTGATTACTGGACTGTTTATCTTCTATTTTACAATAATTAGCTTTGTCCTGAAAATAGTTACTTTGTCACTGTCTGTTTCTATGCATTTCAGCAGGAGCTGATCTCAGCCAGAGACCTTCAGGTCTCTGCTGGGAGGCTGGGCACGCTGGCTTGCCATCCACAGCCAGGCTCGTCACAATTCCTCCCAGTCCTGCAGTCGTTGCTTCCTAACAATTGTCACAAGCCGGCGGGGTCTGAACATTAGCCCACCTTACAGGAAAAAGGGGAGCCCTCTTTTAGAAGCACATAAAGCATCTAACATCACTGCCTGTTTTCAGATTTCTTTTCCATTTCAAAATACTGGATGCGTATTTTAAAACCTCAGCTTCTGAAATCCCACCAGTAAGTAAGAACCATACCCAGCTTTTTTCCTTTTTCTTTTTTATGGAGGAAATCCTTTATATGAAGCTGATAAAATTTTGGGCTGTTCACCCAGAAAGCTTAGAAACACTCAAAAATACATTTAAATAAAATTCCAATTTCCAAGTAACATGATCCTTCATTCTCATTATTTTCTCCAAGGCATCATTTTTTTTAATTTCCTCTGATTTGCACTACCCATACAGGAACTGCAGCCATGTTGATCACCCCCAAATCCAGGTTCTATGTATTTCACAGGGATCAAACAAAGGTTACAATATAATCTATTTGGCTACGCAGGAGTTTCCTACATCTAACACACAGATGTTCGTGAACAAGACACAACCCTTTGCAAGCATTTAAAAATAAATTAGCCAATTCCAGTTTATTGATTTGCTGAAGTTACAACTTCCAAATTATAGGTGGCACCTTCTTTGCTTTGAGCTCTTCGCCTTCCACATAACCCGATTTCTAACTCTTTTCTTACAAATCCATGACCTTAGCAGAGTCCCTTCCCACTTACGCTACTGAAGTGCCAACAGTCTGAGGGCCATCATTTTTCCTGGCTGTCGAGGCATCGACTTCAAATGCCTGTTTTCTCATGATGTTATTGCTATAATTCTCCCCCCAAACCCTGGCAGTCCAAATACGGATGATGACTCAGACACACAGAAACACCAAGGTATAGATGAGGTTCTATCACAGATATTTTCAATCCTGACTACACAGCCCAGGCTGCAGCAAGAAAGTTTGGGCAGTTTTCAGCTCCCTTGCAAAGGAAATATGCACTTACAATTAAATAAAGAAATCAAAAACACTTTTGCAAAGATTAGGCACTGAATGTTTTTGCTAACAAGCTCTTCCACTTCCCATTTACATTATGTTACTATGGCTAATTTCTAGCTCTATATTGAAGATGTGACATAACTTGTCGTTCCAATCAAATTAATTTCCTTGAACATTTTTCCTCATGTCAAACAGAATTTACAAATTTTGGCATTCGTTCAGAGGCAGGGGAAGACGCATAATCCCATCATTACAGGACAAAGACAGGAACATCTGTAGCTGTCATGACTAGATCATATTTGAGTTCAATAGTGGGGAAAGTTGCTGCCTCAGAGAGTTTCCTCTTCCTTAGCAGGATCTACATAGGCTCAAGGGAAATTAATGGGCATATAGAAAGGTAACTTGCACAAAATGGTATTTAAATACCTTTTGTCCACTCTCATATTTCTCATATGAGGATCTCAGCTCGACACAATACTTCCTTCTCCTGTAACCTACCATGCACTCCCTTGCATGGGACTCGACTTCCAACCACACTTGGCACCTCTGTGAAGCTGGGACTCCAGTGCAATCCCTTATCCCACCTCACTAATGGTGCATTCCTTGCACTTCCCCTACTCACTCACTCAGAAACAGAAGTGAATGTCTCCTTGCTGGTGGAGTTCCTGTGGCACGTGCTGAATTGGGATCACAGCTACACAGCTGTGGAAGGGACCATAGCCCACCTGCCAGGCAGGCACTCCTAACTATGTGGCCACCCTTGGCCTAGATTAGTTGGGAAACTACTGAGAAATACAGAATAATTTTATAGTTTTATAATCACTTCCTTAAAGCCATATTCCTAGGTAAGGATGATGCTGCTGTACAGAAGAAGACAAGACTAGATCATGCAGGGACAGCACAAGTTCCAAGTGTCAAATGGCAGCACAAACGCATGGAAAGTGGAAATACTATAGAGACTTCACTGCGCCTTGCACTGCAACTTGGCTCCTACCTGCTATTTATATTTGTGTGTACGTGAAAGACAGCAGACAACTTCCTGGGCAGAGGAGCCAGCACAAAGCCAGGGAGAGCCCGTCTGCTGCTTTCTCTTCCGTATTTGCCTCCTTCCTTGCACTGCTGCAGACAGGAGGAAGGCTACCGGGAGCAAGCAATACCCTCACCCAGCTCTCAGGTGGCTGCATGAAGTCAGCTTTCAGAGGTAGCCCTCGCACCTCTAGTTGCAGCGATCAGTAAGTGCCTCTGAACTGGAGTAAGCAGCTGCACAAAGATATTTACAGTTGGCTGGTGGTAACTGCCTGATGGCTCAGATTAGCACCTCCAGAAGGGCAGGATTTGGAGCTGCTTCTGAGAGATCCTTCTCAATCACTGGCACGCCACCAAAAGTCAGAGTGGCAAGAGTTGGGAAATCGCTGATACAGAGAAATATTTTTTAAAATATGTATAAAAATCCCGTTTTTATGTGATATTGAATAAAACACAGCCCACAACACAAACACGATCAAAAATTACACTCTGCAACTTCACGACGTCATTCCTGGTTCATTTAAATGTGAAACCTCTCTGAAATATATTTTGCATTCAGTCCTAGCCGTAAGCACTTGCAAAGCAGGTTGTCCAGAGAAGCTCACACTGCAGCCAAACACAGCCTCAAATCAAATATCTAAATTCAGTGAGTTTCAAAACCATTTCGAACATGTATCGGGCAGTATGTGTCAGGTGATTCATTTTCTTTTTTCTTACTGTAGGAACGGAAATTACAAAAATAACTAAATCTCTCTTAACTGCCATTCCACTCGAGTCCTTACACACTGAAGTGTAATACACAGTAAGTTTGCCTCATCACTTTTCTTGTTTGAGGAGTACGTTCTTCTCCAAACCCGGTGAAGCCCCCTTCAGTCAAAGAGGCGGTTGAGGCATTGACTGAGCTGAGGGTGAGGCTTTCAGCAGAGCCTGTAGCAGATCCCCTACCCAGAGGGATGGTGCTCACTGCCTTTGGCTGTGAGAAATGGAACAAAACCAGCAGGCACTGCAGCCAGTCAGGACTGGCATGTGAGCATGAGATAACTTTGTTAAGTGCATTTATAAGTCACATACTTATTTTAAACCACAATGCTTACTGAAAGAACTAATTAAGATTGTCTTCTCTGAGGAACTTTATTTTAGTCACGTTGTTTGCTGTAGCTTAATCTTTTGTATTCTATAAAAGAAAGTGAATAAAAGCGTAAGATACAGATGTACAGGCCTGTCTACCAGGAATATTGTTCCTTTCAAAGTCTGTCTTGTCTTAATTATTAGAGCGTGCCCATAATTTTAAAACCACATAGGACAGTGTGTTCCTGCCTCTACACTCTTTGGGACAAAAGACCTCCTTCTTCCCAAGAGTATGTTCATAACACCTTTCCAAGGAGTATTGATTTGTTATATCCAAGCATAAGGTTTTACAAAGCTGATGACAAAAAGTTATTTCTAAGAATCTTCCTTTTCACAAACCTGCTGTTGTATTAAATCTAGGGTGGTGTTTCTTTGCACATCCACTGATCTATGCAGATACTTAAGGCTGTGCATACAAAGAACGTTTACCTGCCTGTGCAATATTTGGGTGGTTAAATTTCTCTCCCACCTGTTAGTTCAGTGTGTGTCCATCTAGGCATTTATAACTGCTTGTGGTTCTTGCCTTCTGTACCATGGTAGCAGGAAAACAAATCCCAAAGACACAATCTGGTTTTTATAAAAGGTTTGGAGGGCTCCAGCACAACTTCAACACTTCCCCCAGGTCAGGACTGAAGTCATGTAGTCAGTGAAAGGTAGAGGTGTAAAACGTACATAGAGGATTTCTGCCCTGAGTTCTGTCAGCCACATAACTCTCAGAGATACAAAAAATTCATGGGGAAGAAAGGTCAAAACCAAGGGGAAGATTCCATAGCTTTTACGTAGGTCATCTTAGAGTAATTCTTGACAAATAACAGGTGCTGAAAAATTACTATTCTTGGTTTAAACCAGCCAATGTACAACAGCACATACCTTGATTGTGGCTCTAGGGCTGGAAAATTACCTTTTCAAATTGTTCTCTTTCTACTCCCTAGACTGGTCTCCACTATAGGATAACATACAGGGGGCCACGTTACTCTTCCCATTCCCTCCATTTACATATTCCCTTGAAAATGATCAGTTGGGTGGATACACCCATACAGCAGAGAGCAGTGGGAAATGAGGTGTTCAGGAGCAATAAAGCTTCCCCAGCTTTCTAAAGCCCTGTATACAATCATCAGACATGGGAGGTGTGAAAAGGTATGGTTACAAGGTTAAGTGGTGGTCAATACACAACTCTATATAGTGATACTTCAATACCATTTATCTCTCTCTGTTATTTACTTATCTCTGCAATTTCTCTATCAAGGGAAATATATCCATAGGTAGAGCTATTCCTCCTTCATGATCAACAAAAGGTGTGGGGGTGTGTGAACATATGGGCACTTTATTGATGAGTCTAAGCACTTGAGTATGGAGGAAATACAAGCTAGCAACCAGTGTCTCCTTTTTGCTAGACGCATACAGGAGCCTGCACACACAGTGTTGGCCATCTGACAGTTGGTTTCTGTTCCTGCCCATTCACTTTCCAAAGACACTGAATCCCTGTCACACTTATGCACTATGCCAGCTACTGTCTTCTTGACACTTTTCTATATCTGCACTTTTGCCACTGCCCTGACATATTTTAGAACAATGGCAAATTATTTAATTGCCGATTCCCAGTGCAGGGCCAAAACATAGTACTGTATGTTGAGGGGTCCTTTTTTTCCTTTGTACAGCATATATCAGATAACAGTGCTTTCACCTTGCCCTTGGACAGAATAAGATTATGTAAATATTTAGCACTGAAAAATAAACAGCAATGTCAAATTAACAAATTGTTGTACTATGGTGGCACTGGAAGAAGCCCAAGTTCCATCTATCCGTCTGCAACATCAGGAGCAGGGAAAGCAGACTTGCAGAGCTATCTGGGCAAAAGCACAGGGAAGCTACACTGTTAATTATATAATACAATTTAATGTCACAGCAGTACAATGTGATACCAAAGCTGTTTTTCCAAGTCTTTTGTCCTTACTCTCTGTTTTAGCGGCTGCAGTTTGAGAATTACAAATAGAGCAGGGTGGAGGCAAAAGGGAATAATCCAAGTGTCAGGGAGTCTTAGCTGTGAATAAAAAAAAGGGGAAAAAAAAAAAAAGAGAGAGACTTCAAAGCAGAAACAGGTTACTAGACCTCAAACCACAGCTGCTAGAAGAACTATTACAAGTCTGTCAAGTGGCAATTAGACTACTTTGCAAGAATATTAAAAGCACAAATCTTCACTTCTGAGAAGTATCTGAAAAGGGGAAATCAGAGAAAACGACCAGCTTATGGAGTACTCTTTACTACACTTCAGTTACCTATTTCCTGTTTATTTCCCACTTGAAAAATCACATCCCAGAAACATAATGTAATTTTTAAAAACTTGCATTTATGACCATTCCATTTAAAATGTTTTGTTGAAAAAACACAAAAAAAACCCCAAATGGAATGCTGTAAACAGATTAAAGTCAGCCACAAAAAACATTCTGACAGATGTTAGCATCTGTGAACATGGATCTTTAGCGACAGTCCTTTCCAATCTGGGCTCTTTTCAAATAAGAAGACCTCCAGGGTTTTTTTTTGTTGTTGTTATTTATTCAATATGTTTTGTAAAATTTAAGCTGGGTTTTCCGTAACAGAAAGGTGACTTTTCAGTACATTAGTCCACCTACTTGGAATTCTCATTGCAGCACTTGACACTCAACATTTAGTTGTGCATGCTACCAGACAGGTTAACCCATTGACTAGATTTGTGTTAAGATAAACAGCAAAGATCATTAGATGAAGAAAAAGAAGAAATTAAACTTTGAAATGAATTAGTTTCACAGGATTACCACTTGCCATTTTACACAGAATTACGTAGGAGCAGACTACTCAGAAATTTGCTAGAGTATAATGAATCCCAGCAACTGACTATCATGTTTCTGGAGGCCTGCTCAGAAAGAGAAATATGACTTTCCCCACATTTCTATTTTTTCAGCCACTCAGACAAATCCTCGGCTCTTCCAAATATTTTGCTCCCCAAGGGTTCTGCTTGTATTGCAGGCCTTTACACTTCTCTAAGATCTGGCAAATTGAAAACAAAATAAAGAGCAAACCCAAAAGAACTGATGACTCGCGCATAGTCATCTGCATAGAGACAGATCACATTTTTTTTTTAAAGTAAATGTCCTGTCTTTCTTTTGTTCTTGGAATAGAAAGTTATAGCAGGCTAGAGTGCTAGCATTCAGGTGGGAAGTAGGTCAAAACATATGCCAAGAGAAGCAAATGGAAAATTTCTTTAGTCACCTACAAAGATTTTAAAACGTGGATTCACAGCTATAGTAGCATTGTTCTCTATTAGCAGTGGTTAGCTTTTCCTTCTTAACAGACAACACCCTTTTCTCTCCAGCCTCCTCATCCAGATCTTTTGAGTGCTCTGACCAGTTTAACTGCTTAATAGTCCTAAAAATGCATCTATTTGTGTTTCACCAACTATCATACCACCAGCCCTGTCCTTTAAGGCATAAAACTGACTAGCTCTATTTTCTACTGAACTCACGTGGCCCGCTCAAAACAAACAGATACTGGCAAGAGCAAAATCCAAATTATACACTGCTTTATCCCAGGAACACAAAGTACAAGGCCGACGCAGTGAGTCAGACACCTCAGCGCCAGCGAGCTCCTCAGGTTGACAGGAGTCTCTTTGGGATCTTCATATGTGTAAGCCAGGCCTTTTTTAAAAAGAGTCAAAATAATCGGGTTTAGACAAACATGTGTTGTGTCATTAGCAAAAGTATCTCTCTCATCAGAGGGGAAAAGGCAGCAAAAAGTATGACAGGAATGCTGGAAATGGGCAGACAGTCACGGCGAGTCATATTTTCTTATTTTTTTCATCCCATGAAACTCCTTCAGCATGAAAAGTCCATTTGCGAGAGCAGTTAATTACACGGGGGAAAGGAGAATGATTCGACAATAATGCAGGGAACGTGGGACAAATTTATGTACGACAGAAGCCAGAGACCTTCTCAGTCTCTAATGATTTCTCAGCGTCCTTGGAAAATGCTTTAGATACTTCAGCTGAACAGATGTAAACTCATCAGACGTATCCATTTGTCCATCAGTAAAAGGCTAGATGCCTATAGGTGCTACCGTAATTTCTACGCTTTACCCGTGTTAGTTTAACAAATTAAATTAATCCATTTCCTTAGAAAGAAAATAGAGATTTCTCCCACGATTTGCCAGTTTCTTTCTAGAAACTGGATGCCTTGAACAAAAGGCATCACTTTCCCTGCTCCACATTTAATTTCATGCCTCTTTTCATCTTACAGTGTATTTCATGCTTCCCTGTGGCAACAACATCTAGGTTATTGTGGGGTGCTACAAAAGACAATATACTACAACAGCCTGTCTAAAATATAAATCAATTAACTTTTCACCTTGATATCTACTTAGAAACTTTTGTTTACAAAACAATGAATTATCTATCTCATCTTGCCTCACAAATACAAACGTTGCTTTCATGGCAGTTTTACTTTACAAAAAGAAGTTTACAGAGAAGAAAAGAGGTTTTTCTTAATTACAAAAGAATGAGCCATCAGTTGGTTCAAAGGACTGCCACAGGGCGTTGGATCCTTTTGCTCACTATCAGGCGACAGACATTTTTGATAGAGGAGAAAAGTCTCATGTGGATGCTTATCAGCCATGGAAATAGCAGCTGATAACGCAGCATGAGGTGTCTTCCATTCCTCAGTCTTTAAAAGAAGGGTTCCTTCTCTTCATTACAAAAGAGAAAGTGGGATGATTTTTCTCTTTAGGATCCAAAAGACAGCCTGGTAGCTGTGAATTACAAGCACCAAGCTCTTTTTTTTGAGCTGGGCCACCTATAAAATTTGAGGAATTTCCAAGAGGCCAGTTTAACAACCCAGCTACAGCTTGTACTCAGAAGCTATGGACGCTCATTTTTTATTTTATATATATTTCAAGTTCAACATAGGAAGTGCAATCTGAGATCTCTGTTTTCTTTCACCCCATTAGTGTGAAGGTTGTGGGTTCAGGCAAATTAACTACCTCAAATTTTTAAATTTTTAAAAAAGGTAGAAAGGACAACTCTGGGAAATACCAATCTGCCAGCTTCAGCTCTGTGTCTGAGAAGATCATGGGAAAGAACCTTCTAGAAGCTACACTAAGGCACATGGGAGACAGGGAGGTGATTCAAGACAGCCAAGGGCAAGTCCTACCTGACCAGCCTAGTGGTCTTCCATGATGGAATAACCACATTGGTAGACAAGGGAATAGCTATGTATGTCATCTATCTGGACTTCTGTAAAGCCTTTGACATGGACTCTGACAACATCCTTCTCTCTAAATTGGAGAGATATGGATTTGATGGGTGGACTGGTTTGGTGGATGAGGAATTGGTTGGATAGTTCCATCCAAAGGGTAGTGATCAACAGCTCAACGTCTAGATGGAGATCGGTGACCAGCGGTGTCCCTCAGGGGTCCACACTGGGACTGGTACTGCTAAATATCTTCATCAATGACATAGACAGTGGGATCGTGTGCACTCTCAGCAAGTTTGCTGGTGAAACCAAGCTGAGTGGTGCAGCTGACATGCCTGAGGGACGGGATGCCATCCAGAGGGATCGGGACAAGCTTGAGAAGCGGGTCTGCGGGAACCTCATGAGGTTCAAGAAGGCCAAGTGCAGGGTCCTGCACCTGGGTTGGAGCAAGCCCTGGTATCGATACAGGCTGGGGATGAAAGGATTGAGAGAAGCCCTGCCTAGAAGGACTTGGGGGTACTGGTGGATCAAAAGCTGAACATGAGAGGGCAATACCCCAGAAGATCAACCATATCCTGGGCTGCATCAAAAGAAGTGTGGTCAGCAGGTCAAAGGGAAGTGATTCTGACCCTCTGCTCTAGTACTGAGTTCAACTCTGTAGTCCGCAGCACAGGAAAGACATGGATCTGTTGGAGCAGGTCCAGAGGAGGGCCACAAAGATGATCAGAGGGATGGAGCACCTCTCTGTGAGGATAATCTGAGAGCTGGGGTTGTTCAGCCTGGAGAAGGCTCTGGGGAGACATTGCAACCTTTCAGTACTTAAAGGGGGCCTACAGAAAAGATGGGGACAAACTTTCTGGGAGGGCCTGTTGTGATAGGACAAGGGGTAACAGTTTTAAATTAAAAGAGGGTCAATTCAGACTAGATATAAAGAAGAAATTTGTTATGATGATAGTAGTGAGACAGTGAAGAGGTTGCCCAGAGAGGTGGTAGATGCCCCATCCCTGGAAACATTCAAGGTCAGGTTGGACAGGGCTCTGAGCAACCTGATCTAGTTGAAGATGTCCCTGCTCATTGCAGGAGAGGTGGACTAGATGACCTTCAGAGGTCCCTTCCAACCCAAACTATTTTGTGATTCTATGAAATTATGTGATTGCACATTAAGTATACTTTTTGCTTAAAAGTTGAAAGGAAATTTGGAGAGGGTATTATCATTTGAACTCTGCTTGAATTGATGGTGTTAACAATCAGCCTGAATAATAGACTGTCAGCTGCCCTGACTTTTGATCAAACATAGCCCTCTGGAAGAAAATCTACACAGAAGAATGCTTTCCTCAAAATCACAGATTGATATGGGGCTAGTAAAGTACTTTTCCTCTCTAAAAAAATTTATATATTGTAGCAAGAATGAATTAAATATAAAGCAGAGTTCAGACAACAAGATGTATCAATTACTTTTAAAAAAACAATGCAAGTTAAGGTCAATAAAACTATTATATGTAAAGGAGCTTTTAAAAAATATTGGGGATAAGGCTGTTGATAATTACTTTTCTGTGGGTGATAACCCAGCTTGAATTTTAGTGAAGAACAATCTTCCTGAATTCCTCCTGGAGAAATTTTATTCATCAGTGAGTGCTGTAAATTATCCAGTGGCTTACAAGATAGCAAGAACTGAGAGAATTCCAGTATTTCCAAAGCTCAGGAAGAGGATCTGTGAGCATGCTACTACCCACCAGCAGGTTGGCTTAGAGAAACTCAAATTCTACAAATCTTCAAAGCCTGCTGCAAATTACATCTGCAGAGTTCTTACTGGGTCCTTTTAAACTAATTGCACATCTTCATTCAGGTCCTAAGCTCTGCAGGAAGGTAGATCTCCTGATGTCCCAAAACGCTGAACCCTGAAGCTCTATATAAGTTCTGCCACTGTAACTCACTTTAGTAAGCTTCCTGAATGAAAACAAAATCAAACGTATCTTACCTTTCAAAACTTTAAGCCAGCAGGAACCAAAAGTTAGTGCAAACCCAAAGGAAGGAAATTCAATAATAGACACAGTGATCTCAGACCCAGAGTTGCTAAGAAAGACTTTGAAATCAGTCTTTGGTGTCAAAACTTGAGGATCATAAAAGGAAAAGGAAAGGATTCAACAGTTCAGTACTGGTCAGAAGGGAGAACCGTGACTGGTATATCTTTTGTACTTAAGGAAACAAGGTCCCATTCTTGATTCCCTACACTGAAAACTGACCAGTGTTAGGATGCAAAGAGTAAAACAGAAGAGGCTAAAACCCCTGGGCTGAAGCTGTATGCTCCATGGGGTTTGCGTATAAGATTTCTGTGTTGGTGTTAATGTTTTGACACCAGATCACTTTTTACTGCACAGGAACTGAACTGTTGTGACCTCCAGATTTCCAAAAGTCTACAGGAGCTTTTTCCAGTGGCTTCACAACAGAAGTTTGCGTGCGTATACCTATGTTTCTGTAATAGCATCTGTGTGAAATCCCCATTTCAGAAAAGCCTTTAATTTCTCCATCTGTCTATGTATTTCTCTTTTGTTTCAAAAGACCACTCTATGACCATAACTTACTAGCACAGTATACTGGAGACTGAAATAGGTAAATGGGAACTAACAGTTATTCTGTGAAACTCAAGGAACAGTAAAAGATATCAATGATCATCACTGGTTTTATATTAACTTCCCAATAATTCAGTTTCAATCTTCCTGTCATCTGCTGAGGCAACACATGAAGCATAGGCAGATCCTTCCCTCCTCTGGGCAGGACTACTTCTATGTCACACTACACTTACTAAAAATCTACACCACTTCCATCAAAAGCCCTGTGTTTTGCTGAGAGTGCTTATTCCCAGCAAGCTGACAACTAAGAATGACATTTCCAAACTCCTCCTTTTTGGTTTCTCATATATCACAGCCTCAACAGGAGAATTTCCATGCATCTTATTACTCACCGAACATTTGGTGGATCTGCATTTACGATGGGTGTTGCACAAAGAGGCTTGTTTCCTTGAACCTGGCTTCTGTAACCTTCTCTTGCAGGCAAACAGTACACCCTTTGGATAACGACTCGTACCTGTGCTTCTCTCCATCCCACTGCTCCCTGGCTTTCCACCATTTCAAGCAGAGAATCATTAATGGCACTCTGCTGTTTCAAATCACAGTTGTTATGGATTTGTGGAGCACAAGCAGCCTGGTGAAGGAAAACTCATTAATAGAGACATTTCAGAGGACCTTGGAACTATGTAGTGCTAGAGAGAAAAACTTCAGCATAAAAAATCACAGCAAGTAATGCAAAATCAATTTCAAAATACTTACTGCACTTGAACTAACTTACAGACTAATAGTATTTATTGCAGATTTTTAACCAACACTCCAGAGAGTTGAGCACACAGTGCTCTCCTGTATTTAACTGGTGCTATGGACTGAGCTAACTCAATCCAAGAGAGATGAAGGTAACACCAGCAGGAAAACAGAATTGATATTAGTACTTCTGATTCTTCCCCTTGAACTGGGTTTCATTTTTAGTTTTTTGATGTTCTGTTCCTTCCTCTTCTAAAAAAGGGGTAAAATACATCTTGAATTCTTCCAGACTTTCAGATTGTTTAAAATGAACAGGTATTTAGTTTTATAGAACAGTGCTAGTTCTCAGACTTACACATTTCAATGTAAAATGTTTCAGTGTAAAAGAATTAGATGATTAATTAAAAGTACAAACCTTAATTTATTCTTTCACTACTTCCAAAATACATTTTATCAATAGAATCTTCCAATAAATTTTATTTAAAAAGTTATGCTACATTTTGCCTGAATTGAAATTATTCGTTTCAGTAATTTTAATTTTAAAATAAACCCCTCTTAGTAAAAATTGTATGCAAGTATAGGCTAATATGGTCTACATATATAGGCTCCTTCCCAGTATGAGCCAAATTTCTATTTTCACAACGAAACCTGTTGTTACAAAAAGCTGGGTGACAAGAAAGGTTTTCAGAGTATTACTGACTGTGCCTAAATCTTATCCACCAGTAGAGAATGAGAATTTTCAGTATTTAAAAGAAAATTGTGGTACGACACTACCCTTTGTCTACAACACAGTTGCAATAAAACTTGTCTACTGGGTTTTAAATGAAGTAGTTTTGCTTATTAGGAGGGGAACAAGTAAATTGTTCTGGTTTTTGAATACCACAGTAGAAGCTTTTTACAAATAGAGTTGAAGCAAGAAAGGCGATTAGGATTTGATTTATGTAACTTTTTCATTCCCAGGCTTATAATGGGAATTATATATAAGACAAATACAAAATGTTGACACTCAGTGTTGTTCATCAGACTTGTAGGGCCAAACTTCTCAAAAATTAAGCATTAAGAATGATTTTGGGTGGCCAAGATAAAGCCTTTATAAGAGCCTTACTCTCAGAAAGTGCTGGCACAAACTATAAGAAAACCAGATCCCTTAAAATACCTCAGCTTGTACACCCACAGCTAGAGATATGCACAGTCAGTACTCATTTTAATATAAACAAAGTCAAAATAGGAAAGAAAACAAATTGAAGGGGTGGGAAAGGGGGGTGGTGTTACCACTTGATGCTTTAAAGGATAGGATCGATTAGGAAATGAGCTAAGAAATTGGAGTGGGAAAAAGGAACGTTTATTTAAAAGACCTTGAGTGAGTTAGCAGAAACAGATTTTACTTCAAGTAAAGCTTAGCTATTCAGCTATAAAGAATAAGAGAAAAATCAATGAAAACTGAAGCTGCAGCTACTATTTAGCACAGTAGTGAGACTTCAGCAAAATAACCTCACAGCAGTTCAGCATTTGGATGGGCCAAAAGCCTCCGCTAAGAAAATATTATTAAAACAAACACTGCATATTATTCAGCCTTGGCTAAATGAAAGTGGAAACTGAACAGGTCAGTAATTTAGAATCTTTGTTTTTGTTATGATTTCCAAACATCTGCTCACCAACTTCTTACCAAGTGCTAAACTGTGAACCAAATGGACCTTACCTGATTATCTGAAGATTCCTGGCGTAATTCATCATCAAGGTCATCTAGTCTGAATGTCTGTGCCAAAGATATAATGTTCTTCCTAATAAGCATCTTCGTAAGACCGTATGTCTTCTCTGTTGTTTCTGAATGTTCACTGAGCAGGACCTTCTGACTAAAATATGTATTCATGATAACAGGAACATCTGCATTTTTGAGAAGCAGTTTCTGCCTGGAAAAACGTAATTTAAGTATCATCACATCCATTACAAGTTAAACTACTGATAAGCACTATTTTAAAACGTGCTGTATTTCTCTCCCCTTTTTTCTATAGTTACCACTAAAACACTTAAAGGTGCATCATCCAAATAGCAAATAAATCACCCCATAGATACATTCAGCTTGGATCAGCCCCATTAGCTCAGGCATAGCCCTGGGCGAGTGGAATTCCACTGCATCCAGGGACAATTTACACCTGGAAGCCAGCTGAGCCAACGATCCCTATGAACCCCATCCAGAACCCCAGCTGGCTTCACACCAGCGCTACTTGGTGCCTCCGCGTTGTCAGCACAGAAGCAAGAGCACGAGGAACCCCTGCATACAGCTACCAAGGTAAAAGCCAGGAATGAAAGATTATTAATCCTGCTCTGTGTTAATTCAGAGCATTGGCTCTGCTGGACCCAGCCGGGCTCAAACACAGAGGGACATCCCTCACTCTTGAGTGCTAAGTACTGACCCGAATTCATTCCCACTGCACCCAGCCACAAGTTCTTCCTTCCTTCTTTCTCCTCTCTTTCTAAAAGCAAAGTCTTATGCTTTTCCTACACTATGCCTCATATTATTTTGGTCTGTGTTTGCTGATATCATAAATGTGCTCTCCAAGACCCAGTTCTGGTTTCTAGTGACAATGTAAATTCCCAAAGAGCTTCACATGCAGCAATTTCTCGCCTATTAGATTAAGGTAATGGTTACAGAATCCCTAAACACACAATAAATTAATGCCAAAGCATGTCTCAATGTTGGGATTATTTCATATGCTAGTATCACAATCATACATTTAAAAATACACTTTTTATACTCATAGATACAAATCTAATGAAGTCAGCTAACAAAAACAATCAGTAATCTCATTTTCTTGAGACCATCAAAACAAAAACAAAATTCACTTAGTGACTTTATTGTAGGCTGTGTTTTTCTGCTATTAGATTTGTATCACTCAGGAGTAAAACAAGGCCCCCTGCCTTGGCAGCAAAGATGAGCTGACCTAAGTTCAGAAGTAACTTCAGGACTTCAGTCTCCAGACTCCTCAACACTCATATTATGGAGATGAAGCAAGTTTTCACATCTATGACATTATTTGTCAACATGCAAGGGTACAAAGTTAAAAAAACAAACCAAACCGAAACAAACTCCACTCAGAAGTACTTATTTCTAACCTCAGTCCATATAAGATCTTGACCATGATCTGTTTTTATAAAGGACTCCTTCATTCTTCTACAGAATAGTAGCTGAATGGAAATTAATGCATATGTAGTTTCAGAAGAATAGGAAGAGTTGCAGCAAGTTTTTAAATATAAACCCCAGGTTTTTATAATTAGGAAAATAATGTCTGCCTTTTCTCTATTAGGAAAATAATTAGGAAGATGATCTCTGTCCTTTAGAAAAAAAGTATACATTTAAAACTAAGCTTGCAACTTCGAACTGTGATTCATACATGCAAACTCTCACAAAGATATATTGCTTCTATCTGTGAACACTCAGGGAAGTTATGATTTGAAATAGAAAATTCGTGAAACATTGCAGCACAAAATGAAGCACTGAACTTCACCACGATGCCTTCCTGCCATCTGTGAGCTCTTCAGATCTAAGTGAGCAGCAGTTCATCCCCAAAGGACACTCAATCCCTTGACTCCAGGTGAATTTGCTAACAAAGGTCCCAGTTAAAAAGAGCATGACAGTAGCTCACAGGATTACCAAATTGACATTGCCTGGTAATTTTGTGCATTACAGGATTAAAACTGAGGAATTAGCTTGGTCAGCAAACCAAGACGTCTCTGATATTATGAGGTTTTTAAACTGTCCCTACCCCTTTTTTTTTTCTAAAGAAAAAAAACATATATTAAGTTTGCTACAGATCTCAGAAGTTTGGGTTGTCTTTATATGCAGATGTGGAATGAAAAATTTAGCACCTAATTTCTGGAGACGTCTGCGTTCAGACCCAAAGTAAACAGGAAATCTCTCTGAACACGAGACTGTTACGTCACTAATGTCAGAAGAATGTTTGCTTGATCTAAATCATCTCATTCTCTAAAAAAATACTGACGTTAGCAGCAAATCATTCGCAGGAACTCTGAGGTTTATGGTTTTATTTTTGTTTTCCTGTGCAGATATGTGATCAGCTTTTTTTTTTAAGGCAGGTAGGTTTTACTGATACTCAAATTACGTGTATCATGGTTTTGCTATGCCTATGCATTCCATGCTTGGAGTATGTTCATAACCACCAAGAGCTTTCTCGGCTCAGTTTTCATCATAACATTACACGGGTAATGCGTAAATTAATGGCTACTCGTCATTTCCACAAAGCAAAAAAGGGACGTATATGCACTTTCAGGAGAAGCCTCCCATTTCTTACCTGCAATTAGTTCACTAAAAACACTCTCCTACGGGAACCATTTGTTTTAGACCTGCATAGGTATCCACAAACTTAGTGGTAACTCTTCAGCTAATAATCATAGCAGTCTACTTATATCTTCCCTATTTCTCAATGGATGGACTCCTCCCAATAGGAAATGAAAAGGACCAGCAATAAAAAGAAAAAATAACCAATTGAAATGAAAGAAAGAAGAGAAAAGTTTGTAATAAGCTCACTATTGTGTGTACAGGTGGATGGCTAAATGGAACTATTTTATATTTTTTAATATATATAAATGTATATAATCTATAATAATGTATATTATATTTATATAATATAAAGATATATTCTATTATATATTATTCCTGAGTTATATATTCTTTAATATGAAGAATGGAATTATTAATATAATATGAATTAATGGAATGAAAACTGTCCTTTTCCAGAAATTCCTCCTAGTATTGCTCAACTCAAACAAGCTCTGCAGGGTGGGAATTCTGGTCATCACGGCCGAAAACTCTGCATTGCCATTGGACATTACTCACACTGTTCTCTTTGCAGCAAAGGCAACCATGTTACAAACACCCACCCACCCCTTAAATCTTTCTGTCGCTTGAAAGACATAGACTGGGGCAAAGAAAGCCTATTAAGCTGGAACATCCAGGGAATATAAATCACTTCCCCCAGCAACCCCTGTGGTCCTGAGCTGCATGTGTTGCCCCTATGCTTGAGACATCATGATGGATCACCTCAACCTGCTGTATCTCTTCCAGCCACAGGTTCTCTACAGGCAGAGGTAGCCCTACTCTCTCAGATACAGTCTGTAGCATCCTCTTAACAGATAAAGTGTTAAATGGACATTACAAGTCTTCTGTGACCTTTCTTAAATATCTTCATTATAGTTAAAAGCTTATTTTCAAAGAATGAGACACCATCTCATTCAGCAAATTACACCAAGACAATGGAAAGAAAATAAAGTTCACTACAGACTTAAAAAAAACCAAACCAACCTCTCTTGTACTCTCTGGTTTTCTTCTTGCTCAGCAAAGAATATTTAAATGTTGGATTAGTAGTCGACTTCCTTAATAACTGCCTTTAGAGGAAAGGTTGTTTGTAATGACCTGAAGTAGAGACTGTGAACTTTTTACACTACAGGGCATTTTTTTTCCTGGTATGCAGACAATCAGCAGTTGCCGTAACTGGTCACATGCTAAAGGAACATGAGGCAATAATGTTATTTTTTTTTCTTTTCCAGAAGCAGCTTGCTTCTCTCTCCAAGGACGTAGCTTGCTTTTTCTCTTCCTCCCTCCTATGATGAAACGGCTATCTGGCAGAGCAGAAGCAGGAGATGTCCTTGCCCGCTTCTCCGTTAATCGTGGTCTATCACCATTCGAGATAGGAATCACCGCAGAAACAGCACGGCACAGCGTGAAGTAGCTGAAGTCTCGACTTGAGGCAGGGTCTGCTGATGAACAAGTTGGCAGGTTTGGGCTGCGGTGTGCCCCGCGCAGCCCATCCACAGGCTCAGCCAGCGAGAAGTTGTGACTCTATGGCAGCAGCTACTCACAAACCACATGCTTCCGCTCAGCTCTGCTGACATCAAACGGCGCTGCTGGTTCATGAACTCAACATGACTCTGGATCACTTTAAATTAGAGAACATATTTTTTTGTTTGCTCTCCCTGGGTATTTTATTGGGCTTTTTTTTTTTCCTTTTCTTTTACAAAGTGTAAAATGCCTAGAGCTTTTTTTTTTTTTTTTTGAAAAGTACATTGCATTAACTGAACACTCTTAACATTTCAGCGACCTACAACATGCACTGTAATTATGAAACAGGCTAATTTCAAGTCTCAGAACAATGATTTCTGCGTAAAGAAGGTTTAACACCCATGAAGCAGAACAGCAGTAGTACATGCAGGACAAGAGCATGCCAGAGCCTTACACTGCTGCCCAGAAGCATGAGGAATCATCCCCCATAGGAACACCATACAGGGCCCATCCCTAACTTCCTAGGAATCACTTATTTTGTCCAATATAGAGGAAATTACTTATGCTGTCTCTCACTTGGAGTTGAGTTCCATTTGCAATGTTTTACCTGTGAAAAGTTGTTAACGTCCAAGAAATGCCTGAGCACCGAAATAATGATAATAACTAAAAAAACCCAACAAATTTCCCAGGCCCAGACAGATCTCTGCCCACCTACCACCCAAGGACAATAACTACCTTCCCAATATGTAGCTCAAATCAAAAAGCCATTTGGAACAGATCTGCCTTCTTCCCTGCCCAAATACAGAATTTTCATCCATGAGTGAGTAATCTCAGCACTCGCATATGAGCCTCCATCAGCGTCATTTACCGCTGCCTGAACGATCTGTATGAATACTGTGTTTGCGAGATCACACTTTCAGAAAGCAAAACTTCTTCCCCTGTCCCAACCTCAAAGACAGAAAACAAAAATCAGCTGGCAACAATTTCTTTGAAATTATCTTATTCAAAGCAACAGATTGTGGGATAAGTTCTCAAGGCTGATTGTACTGTTTTCTCCATGAAGAAATAGCATTAAGCATCCAGCCCAATGTCCGGAGTCATAGACGTCACATACACAATTCTAAACTGTCAGCTTTCCAAAGAAATGTAGCTTCACATCTCAGAATAGCAGCTCTGCAGAAGAAGTAACAATAAAAAGCAACTCAAGCTATGTCTGAAATGTCTACTTTTAGAGTATGATACATTTTATTTGTGAATAGCCAGATACTTGTTTTGTTACCCTACTGGAAAAATATTTTGTCTGAGGACTCATTCCATTAATACAACACACAAAATAATGCATAGCTTTTAAATTTATATATTGTTACAACCCACTCTGTTATCACTTGTCACTCCACCTTAAGTAAAAAGGAAACTCTAAGGAAATTAGTAAAACAACACAAGTAAAGAGAAAAAAAAATCTTCGCTATGGCAGCATATTGTACTTTTCAACAAAATTACTTGTAAGCCCAAGAAATCACTCCAGCAAGAAATTACAGTACACAAAGCCAACATTTTTATCAGTATATCATTTTACTAATTTCAAAGTAATCATATAAACTAACCACTGGCTTGCCAGAGCGCTGTCTTTTGAAATGTGACACCCTGTAGCACAAAAAGAAAGTTGCATGGAAATTTTCACATTTCAGAAGAGCTCTGCTATAAAAAGCTTGTGGTTAACATTATGCACTATTATATCACACGCCCAGTGCCCTCACCTCTGCAGGGAGGTGTGCTGTGTGCTAACTGAAGAGGATGTACAGGTCTTCTGATGTAGGAAAGCACCGATGGATATCAAAGCAAATCTCATCCACCTCCAGAAAGTGACTGTCATACCAGGCTTTACCAAGACTGGAAAGCAGGGAAGTTTCTCAGAGCTCTCCAGCCACTTGCTTTGACTGTGAAGAAAGCACCTGAAATTTCTAGCATTCTGGACCACAATTTATCATGACAAAGCTTAACCCTTGACACCAACAAACATAAAATTCTACTCAGAGGCTGCGCATATGTACAAACTGGCATGAAAGCAATCTCTTGAGCTCACTGGGGTAACACTTTTGAGAGAACTTGCTGAAAATCTACTCCAACGGTGATGCTGAGATTTTTTTAATACCTAACAGATCAGGCACAAAGCAATTTTTAAAACATGTAAAGTTCTATTATTAAAACAAACTTCACACAATAAAACATTAAATGAGAAAGTTGCTTTAAGAACAAAACAAAAACATTCCCCCACACACAGCATGAGGGTGTTACAAGTAACAAGGGAGATATAAATATTGTGGTTATCTCTTCATAATCAAGACGTTATGAAAGAATTCCAGTCTGTGTGTTTACCCCATATATCAACTTGTGTCTGACTAGCCACGAGCTCATTACTCAGACAACTTCTCCTCTCTGCTCCCAGTGCCAAACTGCACGTAGGGTTTGAGGTGGCTGAAGGAAGATGGCTGGAGCCATCAGAAAGTCCAGGGATATGTCAGAGGGATTCTGAAAGGTGAAAAAAGGGAAGCAAGCAAACTTCAAAGTGACATCATATCAAAACTTGTGGTGAATGTTTAGAGATGCCAAAAATGACTGTACTGGTGTGAGATCAGAGGCCCATCTGCCTCAAACTCTAGCTTACAGCAGCAAACAGCAGATGTTTGAGGAAGACTATGAAAACAAAAGCAAGCATCTAGTGAAAGTTCTCCAGAACACTCTCTAATAACTTCTAAAAACTTTCAGTTCAGGGACTTCCTAAGGCAGAAGTAATACCTTTGTAGTTAACAGTCCTTGGTAGACTTTTCTTCCAGGAATGTATGTTCCTGCTTTTTGACCGTTTGTACATTTACAGCATCCACAACATCCTTCAGCATCCACAGACCTCTACAGTCTAATTACACGCATGTGAGAAACCACTTCCTTTTATTTGTTTTGATCTGTCACCTAGTGGTTACATTACTGACCCCACTTCTTGATTTTAAGAGGCAATGAACAACCATCCTTCTTGATGCACTTCCTAATACAGACCTTTATCACATCCTCTCCCAGCCACTGCTTTTTCAAGGTGAAGAGCCCTAGTGATCTTAGTCATTTCTCATAGGGAAGCTGCTCCACGCCTCTCCTTGTCACTCTTCTCTGATATTTTTCCACTTCTGCTACTTATTTTTGATTCAGGAGACTGAAATTCCAACCTAAAAATGCATGACGAATTTCTACAGTCACGTCACGATATTTCTGACTCCATTTCTAGTAAGTCTCACCATTCTACGTATTTTCCTGATCATTAGATAAAAATTAAGTTGACATATTAATGAAGCTACCAGAACACAGAACTCACATTCCTAGATACTAATAATCCAGAGTTCATAATTTTATTCGTGCACTTTGCATTTACCTACAATTTCCTAGTAAGAGGTGTCAAATCCTTCCTCCAGCCCTAGTTCTAGAGCACCCTATAGGAGGATGAACATATTCCCCTGTCCATAGGATTGTGAGGACCACAGTGTGCCACTGAAGAGGAACGAAACCTGCATAGTATTCTGTGGTACAGAAGGTGTCCAATTCTTTATTGACTTTGTAGGCACCACAGCACAACAGATTTGGGTTACGCCAACAACTCCTCTGCCTGTGATGGAAAGGTAAGGAGTGTGGCCACTCCGTCACTGTTACACAGCATTATCACTCCTGAGGTATCGGGAGAAGGTGCTTATCAGGCCAGAAGAGCTCTACGATACCCACCCAAGCAGCTGAGGGCCATGTGTTAAAATGAAGAACTTCAACTCAGAATTTCTGATCAAGGTATGGAGAGTCAGGTTACTTAGTTGGTTGGTTCAAGTTTGGAGGATTACTGGAGAAACTAACAAATAAATTCTATTTAAAAAAAACACTGTTCAATGTCTCATGGTGATTACTAAGAACACTAGACTTTTCTCCCATAGAGGTTTGGCATTTGCTATTGGCAAAGACTCTTTACGAGTCCATGCTTGCATACATGCTCACAAGTGCCTTCACATGCACAGTAGCAAGAACAAATACCTACCCCTGAGCAAACTGAAGTATTCAGAAAGACAGCTTATTATATGCATATACTTGATTTTACTCAAGTATTTTATTATTAAACCTAATATTAAAAAAAGCAAACAACACAACTACAAAACAACCAAAAAAACTCCCATCAGACTTGTTCTTGTATTCCTCTCTTATTCTGGTACTCATCTCTGAGTGTAAAAAATTTTCCTTGGCCATGACATGGAGCCAGACCAAATTCTGGCCTGGTGAGATCACTTCTTATACAGACAAATCCAGTTCTATCAGGACATTGGTGCAGGCAGAGTAGCTGAAAGTAGCAGTAGTTGTAGGTTCTCTGGTAACACAATGGGGATCACAAAAGGTAGTGAGAGCTTGTTCAGTGCCACAGCAACAGAACGCAACAGCAAAGCAGAAGACTCACTCTGAGCTGGTCAAACTCTTGAGCAAGAAGGTGGCCAGCAGCCTGGAGGTCTCAATGAACAGCACCAGGCAAAGGGAAGTGGCTGGACCCCTGGCACAGAGAGCTGCTGTGCAGAGCTCCAGAGGTCCTTAGTCAGGTTTTAGACAAGTTTACCTACACTGTGGGCCACTTCAGCTTTACTGAGTTGAGAAAAATCTATTTTTTCACTGTATTTGCTGCCACCATTGATAAATGTATATCACAGGTAAAGGTGGCGCGGATAAGCCAGGTATCACAGAAATCTGTTTTAGGCAAAATCCTGCCTGCAGTAATCTACCCATCACAGTCATTAGTGAAAAGATAGCAACGGTAGTAGCCGGAGTGAGAACTTTTTTACTGAAACAACCTGGTGTGAAAATTTCTGTGCAAGGGAAGTCCAGAGGCTCAGCCTGCCATGGAAACTGCTCTTCTGTGATGAACAAAAATATCTTTCTTTTCAGGGTGGAAAACAGCCCTCAACAGTGCATGTACTTTCAAGTTACCACTCACAAGAATTACTTTCAGAGCTTCATTTTGCTTCTATGTAATAGCAGGTATCTTTGTTAAATTGCAATAGATGGATTCTGTGACTTTGCTCTCTCACAGTCAAAACAAGGGAAAACCCTCTGAGAAACAACATATAAATTAAATATTATCCTTAATGTTGTCTTTTTTTTCTTTTTTTTTGAATCAAGAGCAATCTTAATAATCCTGCATTACTTTAAAGACATAATTGTACAGAACAAGGAAAACTTCTAATACTAATATTGAAATCTTCCACTGGCAGTCTCTAGATCATTGCTTAACTTTCAGTTTCTTTTACTTCATGGAACAGTTGCAATGACAATTAGCCACCAGATCACATCTGGAAGAATTTTCGTACTGCATCACATGTATCTAACATGCCTGAGTTTCTTTATTGGATTCAAGTAAGAGGGCTAGTGACTGGGCAGAGCAGACTCAACAATGCAATGAGATGGATGAGCCCTTGAATTGCGTTTTTGGGATCCCATTAGCCTTCGGAGGCTACACAGCTTCAGCATGTTCTAGCTTTGCTTTTCCATTTCAAAGAGTATTTATTTCTAGGAAACAGTCTTTCTGTTTCTTTAAAATCTTTAACATCTACAACCCAGTAAGCCAAGTTTACCTGCTGCAGTTCTCTGTGTTGCACAGTCATATGAATACAGTAGCTCCTTGAAACTAATTACAAGCCAAGTTGAAAGAAGGTGGGAAACACCAGAAAAATCATTACAGGAATAAAATTTCAGAACAACTTTTTCAGAAAAAAAATAAGATCTGTATTTTCCTAGAGGACCAAAGAAAACAGAATTGCAACAGGATTGCTTGAAGCACTATCATAACATAGTAAAACTTCTACAAGCCCAACAAAAACACACCCACCAAAACAGGGGGCCATCAATAACCTTCAAAAACTGGGAAGAGTCCTGGCAGCAATGAGGTTGTGACACATGGTCACACACGAAGGGATAGTTCTTGGACAACCCACTTCAGCTAAAGAGCTGTGCAGAAGCAACCCGCTTCCAAGGGAAAGGAGCATTTTGGAGTGTGGGTATCTCTCATTTTTGTGCCCAGCCCTCTCCTGCCGAAAAGAGCAGAAACAAAGCTTTTGAAGTTGTGGGAAAACACCTGTGAAAACATACAGATTTGGGAGAAAACTGGTGAGAGGGACAGAAGGGAGAAGGTGTGCCATCATGGAAATCTTGGCCCTGGCAAAGTAAAAAACCCTGAAGTGTAAAGTGAGAATGACATTCCAAGAACAATTAGCCAGTACGGAGAAGTGTTTATACAATAAACGGTGAAACAACTCCCCTACACACACATTTCCCAAGCAAACAACTGTAAGCTAATCAGGAGCTTAAACATATCCCGTATTGTTTAACAAAGGATGGCATCCCTATTCTCAGGCCTGGAGGCTGCATACCAAGTTTCAGAAGCAGGGATTTTGCAGCCAAATTTAAAAGCCTGAGAAATATGAACCTAAAGAAGGACTCCTGACTGACTTCTTATAAAGGAATCATCGTGCCTTTTGTTTTTCTTTTCTATACTTTTCACTCTGTATGTACCTTCAGTAAATAACAGCAAATACAATATCACTGTACAATATGCCAGGCTTTACACTACGTACACAGGATCAACCTGGCCTCTGTTTTTGAGTCGAGTCACATGCTATCACTGGCAAAACCAGGAGAAAAAAATTCTTTGACAAAACACTCAAGCTCCAGCAAAACTACCTGCTTTTCCTCCTGACTACTCCCACTACAACTAAAGTACTATTGATAAGAAACCATCTTCTAACTCCAACAGAAATATGTTTGTGCCAGATGATACTCATCCCTACGTAAGCCAGAATTCTTCATTTTTTCCCACTCTGATGGCTAGACCCTCCCTGCTTGCTTATTTACTCATTTTATTTTGTATAGAAGAGTGTCCTCTTCTTATTCAGCCAGGCCAAGGGCTGGCTTCTCCCTGTCTCATTTCCCAAGGAGTGTGCCCTGGTCTGCATCCCCCCTGCTAGCCCCTTCCTGCACCGCTCCTCCTGCTGCTGGCACTCAGCAAGGGAGGAGAGAGCTTCACTCCCATATTCATGTGCAATTTAAGATGGACCTAAACAAAAGTGATTCTCTTGCTCAACTGCATCACGGCAAAAACATACATAAATGTAACAATACTAGTGTATTCTTGCTTTAAGTTGTGCAAGTAAATGTATTTAGGATTTTGCATTTTAACACATATTTATACACCTCCTTTTAAAGTAAAGTTACTTGTGTTCTGTATTTTCATCTTTATCAGTTGCTTAAAAAAACCAAAACCATACCTGAAACCAGTGCAAAACTGTCTAGTACAAATGCTGTTCGAAGAGGAGTCTTTGGGCTGATTTCCTGTGTATAAATGTGCTCAGCTGAAAACATGTCCAGGGCACGGTTCCCGGACTATGATACAGGAAAAAAGAGGAGTTCCCTGATTGAGTTAACATCAGAAGGAAGACACAAGGGACTCATCAGGGGAAAAGAGGCCATTCTGTGACTCTAGTATGTGCCTGCACATACACACAAAAGCACATACACATGTGTGAGCGCTCCCTTCCCTGTCTTGCCCCTGCCCCGGTGGGGCGGGTGAGCTGGCGCAACACCCCCTCAAGGGAACAGCCCTTGAAAGATCTGATACGGCGTTTTTACGTTCAACTGACTGCATGCAACATTCCTTTAAAAAAAAAAATAAAAATTATCTGTTTGCTTGCTTGAAGCGTCACAGAGATAATATTCACGTCTATGACCCTGACTGTCTCTGGTCAAGAGGCAGAGAGATTGTGCAGAGCGCGTTGCTTTCCAGCACCCCTGGGACACCCGCCAGAGAACAGCTCTGCCGTCTCAGAGGAGGGGGTCAGAGCCCTGGGCCTTTGGCTAATGCTGCCAGCAGTCCCTCTGGCTAACTGCTGAGAAGGTGAATGGCAGGCACGGGAAACTTGCCTTCCACAGCCTTACACCTGTGATCCTGACAAACACAGCAAAACCACTGGTGTCCTAAATTTGGAGAGAGAATATTACCTTCTTCTGTAGAGAACCCTACCCTCAGATCACTTGTCTTTGCATTTCTTCTTTATCGTTGTTGTCCTCCAAATTCCTACACCACCACCCTCCTTAAGTATCTGCCAAAACATTCATATCTGTTTTCTACATTATGGTTACAAGTACATGTGGGCTGAAAATCTTATAAAGAATCTTATTTAAACAGGGCTACATCATTCAGATATTGTTTGGGCAACCAGCTATACAGAGCCAAACAGCATTATAGAATCTCATTTCAAAGCCTGATACAACCACAGGAGCCCTCATTTTAAAATGAATCTCACTTATTCTCCTTCCCATAAAAACTTGCCTAAGTGCATTTTAAAAGAAATGTTGCCAAGTGCATGTTAGAAACGCAACCTCTGCCCTTGGAAGTCCTTGAACTAAAGTTTGCTGAAGGCTGGCAGGTTAATCCAGGGAAGAATCCGTCTGTGTTTGCCCAGTCCTATTCTCCCACCAACACGCGCTCCCGGAGATAGGGTACCCAGATAGGCAGACCTACTATCTCATCTGATAGGGCCAGTCTGCTCATCACACACACCCCGTTTTGCCTCCATGCCAATAAAGGCACAGCCTAACAGAAAAGCAGATCATGAAAAGCAGTTAAGCATTTTATGCATTTTTAGTATGTCTCAAGCTTCCCCCTTCATGACAGTGTTCAGTATAATACCTTCTCTGCCACAGAGCACGACCACAACTGATCACATAATGACAGTAGTAAACCTATGTTCGTAGGGCTAAGTATATGAGCATACAAATCCCTAATTTTATAAACTTGTTAGAGAACGCATGAAAGGCTTGAGATGCAAGCAGATTTCACTTTATTCTAAACTTGTTTTGGGACTGCCATTTTTATTTAAGTCTACTCGGTAAAGGTTAAAAAAAAAAAAAGTTTTGAAAAAATTAAAGACCCTGATAAACCCAAGAGTGTCTGCCCAATAGACAGACCAAAATATGTACCACTCATAATAGCTCTTTGTAAATGTAAACCCTCCTAACCCAAACCCTCCCCCTTTCACTTCAGAAAGTAGGTGGCCTTTACAGGGCATCCTGAACGTCTGGCTATGTCTGATCAGGAGAACACAGGTTAGTTTAGAAACCCTCTTGAAGTCACCCAGGGAGTTTCTCTTCTGTGCTGTCACAGGTTCTCTGGCTTAAGGACACACACTGAACACAATTGTGGCAGCTTAGCCATCATTTGTACAGACTTTTCCAAGTTACCTTTTCCAGGTTTTTCCATCACCAAAAATGGCCTAACAGGCATCAAACAATTTTAAAAATGAGCTAAAACTACATGTCCATTACAAAATATGTGCAAGTCTGGCTTACTTCTACTTAGTTAATACAGCTGCATAGAGATCGCTGTTGCATTTTAGTAATGCTGTAACTGTAACAGGACCCACATGAAGGGCAGAATCAGTTGCTACTTTTTGAGTAGGCACAGAGAGGAAAAAAGGCTATAGCAGAAAACTTTACGCAGCAGAATGAATGGCTGTGTGAATTTTAAGCACTTTGCCTCTGCGCTCACCTGTATCCTCTTCTCTTAGGCTGAGCCTTTACAAGCTTCCATCTCACCTAGGCTCGGGCTGTGTCAGGCGTGCTGCACTTTCTGAAAGGGTAATAGTATCTTTTTGCTACCATAACAGGTTCAGACATACAGAGAACGCTGCAGGTGAGATAGTTAAAAATAAAAAAATCCACCTAAACACAGCCTCAGTATTGAATGCTGCCTTTTGTTTTGGTTTTGTTCTTGCCTTTTTTTTTCTTTTTTTCCCAGAAAGACTCTTGCCAGCTGTTTTGCTGTCTCTCAGTATTCCAAGAACAAGCGAACATCACCCCGTGGTGCCGGACCTCAAAGGCAGAGTTATGATTAACAGCGTTATTATGATTAAGCACCAGCTGAAGAGGCGCAGCCACAAACCCAGACTCTGCGGCTGAGAGCTCATGGTCCCACTCGGCATCCCCCCCGAGCGCTGAAATCTTCACATTCTTCCCTTCTGAGCCAGGGAAAGGGATGGTACTTCCAGAAAGAACAGAACACAGAGTCACCCTTGGATGACAAAAAGGGTTTTGACATTGAGACCTAAGAGCACCGTCCGGTTCCGCAGCCAAAGGGCATCATTCAGCTCCATCCCGATACGTGCAGAGGGAACCTGCGCGTGGGAAACGCGGGGCAGACGGAGACCTGCAGGACAAGGACCACAGATAGGCACAGCCACAGTAACTCATGCTCGACATGGAAAAATTCCAGCACATTCTTCAAATAGTTTTTTGAAATAATTATTACCATTTAGATCAGTGTAATTTACAGTAAGTAAATAAATAAAGTAAGTAAATTCCCTTGCTATGTCCCTTAACTCCACCCATCTACCTTGAAAACAAATTCAGTTAGTTTTACCTTCAGTGCTCCTTGCTGCCAGATTAAGGTTGCTACAGGGCACACATTATTTGATAAAAGCAATTCTATCTACTGGCATATACATATGTGTTTGTTTTATGCCATGGAAATATCTCTATGCTTTTCACAGAAACTGGATATAAAAGTTACACACGTAAAAAACAGTACCTGCGGATGACCTCCTCCCAAACTGTAAACATAGCAAGCGACTTCTAATGTTTGTTTGAAAACACTTGCCCTAAGTGATAATCCTGATGGAAAAAAAAGAAGTAATTTTGCTTACTCTCTGCCTTCAGGTGGCTCATTAAACCACCTCCTGTAAAAGAAGAGGATATGAGTCTCTCCTGAGAACTTTATGCTTAGGCTAACTGTCTTTGGGGAAGGATCCTGGCAGCAAAAGAGTGTAAACTCAATTTCTTGTTTTAATTTTGATTTTAATTTGTCAGCAAAACCAAAGTTCATAAAGAAGGCAAATTTTGACAAATTGCAACTGCCATGAGCTCTGCTAAGAGCAGGATGTAACATGAATGTAATTCTTCAAGAGAACAAATTATAATCACTGCATCCAAACAAAAAATGCTTACGTTAATAAGTTTATTTTATAGTTTGCCAACTCTTCAGGCTGGGTACTAAGCTAATGGAAATCTCACTTCTCACATTCACATGATAAAGTGATCTGCAGCACATCTACTGCATGTCAGCAGTACAAGATGACAGTTGTCCTACTGGGTTTTTTGGATGACAATTCACCCTTTCTTTCTCTGTAGATTTAATACCTAAAATCTGGGTGCATCTATAAACAGAAAGAGGTAATATAAACAAATCATCAGTCTTTCCAAATACAACCTCAGAAGCCTTCCTCACCCAAGTCTTTGAGCCAAGAAAGAAAATGGTTGCTTATAAAAATAGTAATTTGCTGTATATCTAAAATAAAATTCAGCACATATACTAGGTATATGGTAAGAATTCTTGCTGCTCACTTCAGCTACAGCATACTTATAAAATGAAACCTTTAAAATACTATGTCACGTGGATGGGTAGAGCGGCACAGTCTGCAGGGAAATGTGAAGTATTACATTAGACACTAAGATAACAGTAAATAGCTGGAGACATTCCAAGCCTAAAACATTTATCAGACATTTAAGACTGCAATTTGTCTAGCTAACCTTATGAACCGGTCCCCTGGCCTTTCTTTACAGTTGATGAGCAGAAACGAACAACTTCAGAATGAGGTTCATTCGATGTCCTGAAGAGGAAAGGAGACATAGTCCAGAAATGCCAATTTCCTTTCTCTGTTTCCTGCAGAAGGGTTAGGGGCCCGTGCTTGCACAGCCGTACCACAGCTGCCTTGAGCTGTGCACTGCCTGCTACGCTGCTCGGGCAGGGCCAGCACAGCCTAAGGGCAATCTGTAACCTGGCATTCCCCTTCCCAAAGCAGGAGAGGTAAGTTCTGGAGAGGTTCTCACAGCATCAGCTGCTCTTGGCACCACAAGCTCCATCATCACATCACAGGAGGCTTCACCGGCTTGTGATAAACCATCATGAAATCTTATTAGAAACTGCTTCCTGCCTCCTGGAAGGAAGGAGTACCTTAAATGTACCTCTTGCCCAAGAGGGACATCTTCCTGTATTTCTCTCTCTTTGACGTTGGGAAGAGGGAGGTCTTCTCATCCATCTGCTTTTGTGGATAGAGACATACAGCTAAGAGAAGAGATCTCCATTACTATTTCTGCTTTCTTTCACTTTTCAACCAAGCGAACACTGTAGTAGAATTGCATGAAAATTGAACTAAATCACTCACAGAGAAACCACACAGTTTTTTTCATGTCCCTGAAAGCCAAATCAGAGGCCATGCATCAAGGAAAACACCCACTGAGAAACTAACATGGTATCACAGTGAAGAATTACACTCCACGTTCTCCTACATATCTTCAAACTGTGGGAGTTAAACTTGACAAACGGTTGCACAAATGGGAATAGCATTAGTAATTAGCACGGCCTCATGAAGAAAAAGCACAAGTGACTCTGAAGAAGTGAGTAGCACAGCAGATACGGCAAGATTATAGACGTGGCCATACAGCCAAGAACTGTAATACATCCACGAGCATACAGTGTGCTGTAAGCACTTCATTCTCTTCCAGACCCAGCTGCAGTGGCTGAGCAGGATACCTACCCCTCTCAGCTGTTCAGGACTTTACCACCCCCGGCACAGAGCTCTAATCCTTTCAGCGCAAGGGCAGCCAGGTTAGCGTAAACTGCCTCAAACCATCAGTTTCCACTCAGCTCTCAGATTTCACACTAAGGTACATGAAGGACTTTCACACACTCATCTCCACTATCTGCTGGCATGGGGCAATGATCTCCAGCAAGACAGCAGGCGTGAGCAGGCATCTGCCACCCGCAGAGCAGGCAGAGGCCAGTGACAAGCCACGCCACAGACGCTTAAACCCGTCCCCTCACTTCCTTTCCACCTTTTGCCCCTCTGCTACTCCAAGATATGCGTAATCCTGCTGAGACAATTTAATGCAGTAGAACAACAAAAACTCATACTCTTCCCTCCTCCCCATCTTTTTTTTTTTTTTAATTCTCTGATTAGTTTTCTAGTGGTTTAGTGATACGAACCACAAGCACTTAAGCCTTGCAAGAGGATATGATGCTGCAAGCATCTGCAATGGCTAAACTTTACCCTATATCAATACTTTACATAAGTCAGAGAGATGTAAATTATGCTGGAAAGGGGTAAAAAAAGATTCTTCTGCATTTGTTCAGGATAAGCAATTTATTTGTCAGCTGTTTTCAGTGTCAATCCACATTAGAGTGATAACTGTACATGCAGCTCACAGCATGCTTTCTGAGCACTTCAAGCAGACAT
Organism: Tringa solitaria; assembly: GCA_026413425.1. Classification (NCBI taxonomy): domain Eukaryota; kingdom Metazoa; phylum Chordata; class Aves; order Charadriiformes; family Scolopacidae; genus Tringa; species Tringa solitaria. Next base: position 114,424,649 of record JAOXJM010000012.1, on the reverse strand, counting down.
GACTTCGTGCTTATGGGCTACAGTTTATCATCTTGGTTTTTTCTGCTTAATGCAACTATTTCTTTGAGAAGACAGAACAGAATGAATGGGGATAAATCAGAGAAATAAACAGAAGTCAAAATCCCTCACTGCCTACAACACAAACACGTCATTAGCAACCACAAAGGATATTAAAATCAACAGATAAAGGTCAGATAAAGCACAAGATAAGGTAGTGCGTACATTAATATCTAAAAGATGTTATTACAAGGTTAATCAGTTATGTTGGCAAGATTTAGGTTTGAGTTATTTGGTGCCTAAGAAACAAAATCAAAATAATTTATTTTTACTTTTCTAACCAAAATGTAGATCAGCCTTGAAATTACCACTTTAAAGAACAAAATGAATATAATACAATAAAATAAAATCTAAGTCTTTGAAGCACGGCTATCCCTAGGGATTTTTATTCTAGTATGGCTATACATTGTACAGGTAAGGGTGCTTTGTCGCAGGTTCCACAACTGAGCTGCCTTTTTATAACCACAGGAAGTCAAACGGAGAGGTTGCATCAGAGTTTAGCTGCTCCAACGCAAAAAAAGAAACCCAAATTTTCAACACAGGTAAGCCTCATGATGGCTTATAGCAAATAGACAAGTGCTTGGTTTATTACATTTTTGCCCTCATTTAGTTACCTAGAACAGGATCTTTCTTTGTCTGCTTTTGGGAATACCATATTTTACTGAATACCATGAACCAGCAATTTCTTTTTTGACTGACAAAAATCAGAAGTTCAGGATTTGCATTATGACTGTTTCTGCAATTTCTCCTCATTTTTTATCCTACTATATTTGTACGACTGAAACGTAAAGTCATGAAGAAAATAATAGCTGCCTGCTTCACCTTGGGGTTGGCCCCAGATTCTCACTGACTGTTCTACTCAAGGGTAGCTGATCCTTGAACTGAGGGGGAATTATTTAGGTTCATGCCATTACAACACAACAAAGAAGAAAAGCAACTGGCAGTATTTGTTCAGACATTCTTATTTTGAAATGGCAGCTTTCACAGAAATAAATATTGAGAAAGATATGCAGGTACAAACCAAACCACAATGCTTTTCCCATGGCCTGCCTGCACTCTTGGCAGTGTTCACTCTTGAGCCCACTCAACTTAGTGAGGAGATCAGTCACAAAGATGGGGCTAAGTCTAACTCTTCAGCCGTATACATCAAAGGGAAAGTTACCATGACTACAAAGTAAGTCATATTTAAGGACTCAGAGAATTTTAACTCCACCTTTATCAAACTATTAACTCTGCTCCATATTATTCACACAGCAAGAGTCTTAATTGCCCAGACACTCTGCCAACTCTTTCCTGCCTATTGAAATCAACTACACCACTCTAAAATGCCTGTTTTCAATAGAAGTCTACTGAAACGCTTAAGTGTAAAGTTTCACATTTCACTAATTATACATTTATATGGCTCCCTGAGCCTGTCGGTATCAGTGTGTCCTGGTGATATCAATTCCTCCTTTTGCGGCCTTCAAGAGAAATGCCTTAGTCAGTTCATCGCTTTGTTGATTGTTTGTAGACATACGTGGGTGTATTGGCCTCTATCAGGCAAAGAAAGTGCATAAGGAAATTGAGGTAAAGCTAAACTGAAATAGACTTTCACATTTAGGTCTGAAAACACTTGTTAGTTCCAACGCTTTCACTCAACTCACTGTACTAAAAAATGCTGCGGTGCAGCTCAAGAACTGCATTGCCAAAGTGTAATAACCTTTACTGCAGCCATTCAGTTTGCAACAATATTTTAAGAAGGTAATGGTCAATTTAACTCCAAAATCTTGTATCTCATGCTATTAAACAATGTATTGTTTTTTGCTCATCAGTGTTACTGCCCAAATGTATGTTGATCGGCCACAGAAAATCTGAGAACAAGAGTTTTCTTTAAGCTAGTCCTGCAGATTTTAAGAGGGCAACCATGCTTAATGTAGATTCAAAACAGAAAGGAGGACATCAGTGACTTCTCTGAACCTCTGCTAAACACAGAGATTTGCTGAAACAATTGAACATTTTTCTAAGCATGTAGCTTCAGTCCTCAGAACAAGAACGAGCTACTGACATGATGATTGGAAACCCATCATGGGTGGCTCTGTGTCTAGGAGTGCAGGATATCTCCTCTACTGAAAAAGGCATTTTATAAAATTAAAACGGTTACTACATCACCATCTAAAGATCCAGGTGGTAAGCCAGATGAAAATAATACCTAGTTTTTTAATAATACCTTTTCTTTGAAGATTTTAGAGTATTGCACAAAATGTAAAAAGCTCACACAACAGTTTTAATGAACTGGTGTCTTACAACTCCTGGTATAATTCAAGTACTTCTCCTTTTATCTCATGAAATGAGAAATTAAGGTAGAGAGGACAGTAACTTGTCTAAAGCAACACAGAAAAGGAAGCTCTGGCTTCACAATCCTCTCTCCCTGTGGTCCGCCTCCTACCCCTCATTTAGGCTCGTGCATCTGTGGGTTGTGCTGCAAACCAGATCAAGAACTCACCCAACTTGAAAAACAAAGTAAACCAAAAGCCATGCTTTCAAAAAAAAGAAAGAAAAAAAAAATCATATAGCTGGAGCAGTCCCCTTGGTCAGATCCAGGTCACAGCAGAGCCCTGTCACCATTACGCTGGCAGAAGTGAGGTGTGCCATAGGGCAGAAGAAGGAACAAGTGGGAAGAGTTGGAAAAGGCTGGAACAGCCAAGGCAAGGGTGTACCATGGGCCTTGGCCTTGGACGTCCGAGCGCCTGGCTCCCAGTGACATCCTCTAACATATCATCCTCTGCCTCATACTCCTCACTACCTTAAACCCCCCCAGCAATGAATACATTCACAAGCCAAGTTCCAAAGGACACAGGCTCTTCAGCACTTATGCCAATTGCAACTTGTTCCTTCGCAGTTGCGGTAGGCAGTCAGGAACTGCCGGTGCATGCCATCGCTGCTTCCATCATTGTTCTCCCAACGTAACCTGTCAAATCTGAAGCACCAAATGGTCCCAATCCCAAGCTAGCAAAATTCAAAGAAGTAAGGTAGCACAAATACTAAAGCTGCAATCTAAATACTTTTCTCAAACTGTTCTGACTAATCTCATGTCAGTATAAGTCATTCACAATTTATCCAGAGTTAATGTCAATCTTCTTACAGCAAGGATTTACACTTCTTTAAAATAGAGCCTGTTATAAGGAAGCTCATCATTACACCCAAAGCAGTGGTCCCAACCTTTCAGCAACTCCTTCCAAGTGCCTTGTGGCCAACAGAGAAGCTGTAGATATTTATTCTATGGTAAAATGTGAGTGATTGTGTCAGAGCTTGATGGCCTCTCAGCAGATCATGTTCAGGGTCTTTGATTAAAAAAAACCAACAGACTTTTGCCACAGAACTGGCCTCATTTCTGATCCCAGTGTTTTGACACCAGCCTGGTTTGACAGGTGAGCAGAGACCTGTTCTTTGCTCTAATCATCACTGACAGCTTCTCACAGGTAGCCAGCTCAGAACTAGCCAGTTACAGGCCTCTGAGGTGTAATAAAAATAGAAAGGACCAATCCTAACATGCGGCATAGACAACAAAGCTAGAAAAAGAAAGAAGAAAAATAACACATGCAAAACCACAGAAGAGTCAAGTAGGTGAAATGTTCTACTGCTAATGCATTACAAAAGTGTAAGGGGATGGTGCTGTTCAGAGAAATGCTTCTTGACACCTCTTCCATATGAGAGGCAGGAAAAAGTGCTTACAAGATATCTAGAAATCAAGATGCAAAGTTTCAAACAGTAAAATATTATAAAATTGAAACCAGCAGAACCTGCACAGAAATGGTTCTACTTGTCATCAGGACACTCCTTTAAATCACCTACAGAATAGACTGCACACAGATGCACACAGTATGTTACCTCAAGGTCTAAGAGAATCCCATTTATTTTTTTGTTCCAAAGAGTTTTTTTTACTTTAATTTGTGAAACCAAAAAAACCCAAATGCAAGGAGGCCAACTGAGCCAGCAGGCAGGAAGTTGCCTTTTTTTTTTTTTTTTTGCTAAGTTTTTATGACAGTTCTTCACCCAGAATTACCACTAGAGAGAGAAGCAAAATGGGTGCTCTCTTACTATATCCTTTACCACTGCTAATGTAAAGAGAGATGAATTACCAATTAATGATAAACATGAAATTGTTCAAGCAGAGACAAAACCTCCTTTCATTATGGGAAGTCAGGAATGGTCAGAAATTAGTGTGGACTGACAAGGTGTATTATCTGGATGGCAAGCAGATCAAAGTAACTGAAGCTCTTCATATCAACTGAACTTTATGGGGGATACTCATCTTTGGCATACACACCTTTGAGTCAGCAAATTGCCTTCATCTGATTTTCAAAAAACCTGTCAGGGTTTATCTGCTGAAGAATCTCCTTTTTTATTTAACACAAGGAATTAAGAAGTAATTACATTACATTTACATATTTATAAATGATGGGTTGCCTTTTGTTAAGGGTACTGGATCCCTTAATCCTTCCTTAATCTAATCAAAGAAGTTGGCAATAAATAAAGCACAAAGGGATGTGGCAGCCCAAGGGAGAAGTTGCAAGCAAAAAGCAAAACGAAGCAAGCTTCAGACTGCTCCTCAAGCCAACCATGGAGGGCAGGCAAAAGGCAATCAACCAGTCAGCTCCAGTGGAAGCAGGGAAGTAAAGACAAATACTGCTGGTTTATATTCAAAGTTGCAATAGTATTACTTACATTGTTGTCATTAAGTCCTTATATAGTGATCCCATGTAATTCCACTAAGATAATTACCCCACATACAGGTATGTTTACCCTTCTAAGCTTTCACTCAAAGGTTTAACACAATAATTCATGATAACACGATGCCTCAAGCTCCAGTATCAGGCAGTGAGATACCTACAAAATATTTGGATTTAAAAAAAATCTCATTTTTTTAAAGGACTAAGAGTACATAGTTGCCATTGGAATCGATCCTCTAGGAGGATTCTGTGTCCTTTTAGAGCCAAGTGTTCAATAAAAAAAATAAATCCCTCCCTCACTAGGATGAGGGAAAAAAGACAAAAACGTGAAATCATTCAAGTAGCTTCACATTGCAAACGTTTCAGTTTGGGCTACTAAGAGTTCACTACACAAACCTTTCCATGAGCTTCCTAGCAGAAGGACTTACTAAATCTAAAGATGCTTTAAACCTTAGAGAAAAGATACGAGGACAGATTTTTCTCAAGCTGCCTTCAAGGTGAAGGAACAAACCATGGCATTGCACCCCTCACAAGCAAAATTGCACGCTTCTATTACAGAGTCTAAGTTTTCATGAGAGAGTAGGAAAGTGCTATGACACAAGAGGGATTTCTGTTCTGGAAATGAAGAGCCTGGCTTCCCAAAACCTTCAGCCAGAAGCATCAGGACTGGGCAAATGCCCACTTCTCTCTGAGCAAGGACCCTCAACTCTGCTGAGGTTGGCACATATCAGCCCCATATCAGAGCTTGCTAAAGCTCGTAAGGATTTCAGTTTCTTTTCTTCCCCTCAGCAAAAAGCTTATTTGCCCAGGCCAAAACCACATATAGCCAAAGGGAGCTTCGACAACTGTCATTTCTAAGTTTTTCTACTTAAAACCAAGCTGAGCACATACTACACATTTTTTCAGACACAACTCCTGAGAGAGCAGACCAAGATAAAATGCAATGCTTTGTAAATCAGAAAGGTTTATCTTTACTTGGAATTGGGTCCATTACAATGGTTTAAAGCTATTTCTTTATTTCACTGTCACCCAGCCACCAGCTTTGAACTACTTCGTTCAAAACAAAGATGTTAAAGAAGGGAGCTCCTTTCAGAGTAACTGAAAAATCCAGCAAGAGCAAAAATTGCTAGGCATGTGCTTGGTTGGTAGCAGGCAACAGGAACTTTGTAATCATAGAACAGATAACTATTCGGTTTTAAAAATTTAAAGGAAAAATTAATATAAACAAAATCTCAGTATTTATATAATCCTTGATCACGCAAGATTCCCGGAAATGTGGTGATGTTTTGCTTTAATGGTAACCATAAACCAAACAAAAATTCCAAGATGCTGTGATCAGCCTACACGGACTCTTTTTTTTAACTATATTTTACTATTTTGTGATTAAGTCTTGATCTTTACGATACGCTTTTATTTCTACTTAAACTCAGATACAGTTTCCCAAACACAAGATAAAAATTCAGCTTTCCAACAACCAGAAACAAAATCCGCCTGTTGGAATACAACCTCCTAAATCACTTATTTAAAAGTATACAGCCACAAAGGAAAACAAGCAGCGATTGAATTCCCTTCATCTTTACTTAGTTGTTACGAAGAGGAGAAATTTATAATTTCTTCACTGAAATTTTAAGACTTTGGCAGAAAACAAGCATTTTTTTGTGTGCAAAAGGAACACATTGCTTCTAAATTAAGAAACAGTGGTGAAAATTATTTACAGTCTCCATTTTACCTAGACTCTAGTAACTAGAGTGCTGACTCATAAATTAAACTGGTGCTCTGACCTTTGAGGAACAACTGAGATCATAATAAACATGTCTTATATTTTCAGTTGAGTCCAAGCAGAGACAAGTCCCACAGCTCTTTGAAAAGTATCAGGAGATGCAGTTTCTTAAAGCACACAGAAAATCGATTGGCATTCAAAGTAACTAAAAACATGTGAAGAAGAAAACAGATTTCATTTACTTTGAGTTTTCACTTTTCCCCCCTATTATATACTCTCCCAATTAGAAAAGAACTGATACTGCAGATTAATTATGCATATGGAGAACCACCAAAAACATACAAAACAAGCTGAGAGTGGAGTAGATCAGACAGTACAATAGCTATGTGCAGCCATGCAACACCTGGAATTTAATTTTTGTCTGGGGAAACTAAGGAGATTCTTTACCCAGAAACAATCATTTTAGTGATGTATGTTGCCTGAAGGTATCATTGAACATAAAAAAATTATGAGGACAGAAAAGTTAGGAACTACCTTGCTTCACCAAAATTGCACATGGAGACTTTTTCCCTTCATGTGTCATACTGCTGGTTTTCTCCTCTCAGCTCCATATTCCTTCGGCCCAAACAAAACTAACCTCTTTCTCCAGAAGTCCCTCAAATCCACTACAGACCTTCTAAGATCTGAGTGCACGAACAAGTGCTGTATCTATATTGAGGTTCAATATACTTGTATGTTGGGGGTGACTTGGGGCTTCCATTCACGCATGCGATTCAACCTCTTATCTGTCAACATGAACCTGCAATTCTTTGCCTTTACCAGTTCAGTTACCAATGTCATATTTCACGATACAGACATAGTTTTCTCAGTATGAACATGCTTATTATTCTAATGCAATTTATTCTTAAACAGGGTATGCTACAAGCTACAGTCTTCGTAAATCTGTTATGCTACTAAACAACATATTTTATAACAAGGCCTTCTTTTTTGGCTTGATTGATGTTAAGTCATGTTAAGAGGTTAGTACTCCACCTGCGTTTACCCAGTTGTAACAGGTTATAGTCAACTTTCAGTCATAAGGATGTAAGTAAATTCAGAAAAGAAGATACCAATGATTTCTTGAAACCCTTTCTGCATTCAGAAAAAAACTTCTTGGTGTAGACAAACACATAAGGCTAGGTGATTCAGCTAACTGTACCTAACCCTAAAAAGGGGAGGGAGGGCCCAGAGCTGCTCCCCTCTGTGAGCTGGTTCAGTTTGCCAGCCCAGGAAAATACTGGTGCGGAGCTGGTGAATGGAAACTGCTGTCCTAAGGGTGTGACGTGTACTGGATGCAGCACAGGCAAAATGGCAAGAGCACGCGTTTCACCTCAGGGTAGCAGCCAGTGCTCTTCGCTCAGGAATGGAGTTAAACAGCACCGTAGAAGAATCCAGTTTCAAAGGCAAAAAAAAGTGTCCAAGCCTATGTCACAGATCAAGATGAACATCAATGTAGCTCATTTTAGGTACTTCTCATCGCCCTTTCCACCTGGCTAAGTCATCAGCTAGCCAGTAAGATTCCCAGGAACACAGATCTTTGAGACCGGAATGATAACGAGGATAACAAATACTTCAAGTGTTAATAGTAATAACAAGAACAGGAACAAAACAATAAACATCAGCTATTGTCACAGCTCTCAGTTTACTAAATGCAAACCATGCTATTTATGTTATGTAATTAAGTTATAAAGCACTTTCACTCTTGCTTGTGAATGAGAAATTTCAGACTCGGATCTCTGCAGTTCGAAATGCCTCTGGCAAATTCACCAAAAAGGTTCACTCTTGCATCACGTGTTGAACCATGTGCTGGCCCTGGCACGGCATGTAAATGAACTCACTCACCTACTTGGGTTTTCCCCTTTCTTTTCCCTGATCTTTAATGAGGATATCGAACTCACAGGGAGCAGCAGGCAGGAGTTTGCTCTGTACTTTCGCAGTGGGAAAGAAGCCAGAATACAGACACAATGACTGGATTCAGCTTTTTCAGGCAAACACAGCAGAACAGCATACATCCTCCTCCGGGAAGAATGCTTTCCACCACTGCTTTAACAGGAAATTTAGCTCAAAACCAAGGGTGGGCTATCCCCTCATTCACTTTTCAGACCTGGCTATTTTTCTCCCACAGGAAAGGCTTTCCTGTTAGACAAGCTTCAAAAATTGCTTAAGAGATTTATTATTTTTTTTTTGGTTTGTTATGATGACTTCATGTGGTAATATTCTGAATGTTTCATTTGGTCTTAAATATTTGGCTTTTACATTGAAGATTTTGGTAAAAACATGGTTAATGACACACACTCAGAAAATAATAGAGAAAGAAAATGAATGCAGCACTAGCCAGTAAAATATATGACATATACATACATACAAAACATATACATGAAAATGTCTCAGAGTTCACAGTGTATTCATTTTCTGCTTTAAAATGTATCCCATTTGACACAGATTGTACATGCTAAATTCCAATTTTCTTTATGTTACACCTACACTTTCCTTAATTAGTCTCCCTTTAGCTGCTTACAACACAGACAAATTACTTGGTCTGAGCTGAAGTTTTCCTCTTTCCTCTCAAATCCAAAGCTAGTTTCTCTGGGTAGTTGGCAGTAAATATATTTAGTTGTGTTCTATATTCTCATATTCCATATGAATAAATACATCCTAAGGACAAGTCTGCATATGCCTCTAGACAGAAGCAGCACAGGATTCAGATCTCATAAAGTAGCCAGAAGCATCTTTAAGTCTCTGTCTATGTGTTGCTGCTGTTGGGAACTACAGCAGCCTCTGACATTGCTCATCCAAGCTCCCTAAGAAAAGGGGATATTTTTTCACCCCTTGCTGGCCTTCCCTCAAACCCAGTAGGCCAGTGTTTCACTAACATTAATTTTATTTACTAGTATTCCAGTGAAACTGAGAAGCACCATTATTTCATTTCTTATGTGCCAAATCAAGGCTCGCAACAGGTAACTTGCTAAAGGCTTTATGGGAAGCCAGTGGCATAAGCCAAACGAAATCAGAATGTAAAGAGTATTTTGAATAAAAAGTCTGGTTTTCCTCAGTCTTGACTGTGCTCCTTCCTTATATTAAAAGACATTAAAGCGTGTGCCAGGTCAAGATCCAGCAGAGAAGGGGATGAGATTTTGACCACGTGAGTGGCGTACGTCCAGCTGTATGACAGAGACTACCATGAGGCGGTGGCAGCATACAAGGTCATGGCATATGATCCTCCCTGTCCCTGGACAAACTGTGACCCCAGGAGGGCTCTGGCAGAGTTGAGGTTACATGTCCTGTCTTAAATTTAGGTTTGCCTAAAGAGAAAACTGTGACCCCATGCTGTCACAGTTAGGTATCTGGGCTAACTGGCATCTCCTTTCTCGATCCCGAAATTGAGTTTACAATATCTTAAAAATTTTTATTTATATTTGCTAGACCACAGAATTGTCCATTTGCAGTGTTACATTGTTAAGAGATTTAAGGTTATCACCCAAAATCTTTGTTCCAGGTCACTAACTCTTTCCTATCAGCTCAGAGAGGTTACAAAAAAGGTATATTGATTTAGACAGCAGTTATTTCCATGCAGGTTAAGTAAAAAACAAAACAAGTATGTTTAAGACAAAAGGGACATTCTTCCTCACAAAAACTAGTAGTTCTTAGTTAGAAAAGAATAAACTTGCATGTTATTACTTTTCCTCAAAACAGGGAGAGGGAAGGGGGAGATGGAGGACAGGGAGAGGACTAATCAAGATAATATTTGTTGATGTTTATATTTTGAAACAAAGGGAAATAAAAATACAAGAAGATGTATTACATGACTAAGATAGGAAGTAACTTGCTACACAGCAGAATTACTGGAGCCACATCCCAGCTGTAAGAGACATGGATAAAAACACAGAGGTTATTTCAGATGAGGTTACTAGCATTTCACTGTTAGGGAAATAGAGGAAGCTAAGAAGGAAGGAAAACTAAAAACATTGTTTGTTTTGAAGAGACTATATTTTGACCAGTCTGAGGGAACGCTGTCAAAAGAGGAAAGTTATATATCCTGATAATAATCAACTCCATGAATAACCCCTTACAGATGAGCAGATTCTGATCATTTGTTTTTATATGAGGCAAAAACTGATTTGCTGCTCACGCTGCCCTAGTTTGAAGTTGCTTCTATAAAAACAAATATGACACAATGAAAAACTGCTAAAAGATTCACTGAGCTACGGAATGTCCTTCCTGCTCACCCTGGCTCACTTTTCCCTTCGAAACGTAAAAGGAATGTCACGCATTTCTAAACTATGTCTGGGAGCGAAGCCTCAAGTATCATGAATAAAAACACTCGAGTTCTTCACTATACCAATAAAAATGCTACGTGACTTGTATTTGAGCGCAAGCTCAGATGTTTCTAAATACAGCCGGTATCCATCACATGAAGGAAGAACATTAATTACTGTACTTGACATCTTTCTTGGGAACTGCACCACTCCTCACTGAGTACAACAAAGTCTCTTGGCACACTAGAAGTTGCCAAGACTTTCTGTATCTCTGTCCTCAATGCAATGTGTACTCTCTATGGAAAGAGGAAAACAGGAAAAGGAAAAATTCATAAAGGAACCATCCGTTCTGTATGGTACACCAATTGTTTTCTCAGCCCAGTTTTTATTACCTAAGCTTACTGTAATCTGTCTCCGGGCAATTACATACTGAGGCACTTATTGACAGCTCAGTTTTTCACTTGTATAAAATAAAAGTTCGCAAAAAACTGCTACTTGCAAGTTGCCCATTTGTAGCTTCTATCGAGAAGAGCAAGCTGCAACAGCGTGCTAAAAGATGCGCAAACCTGGCTGGGTTAGACTGACCCGTTGCTCTGACCTGCTTATACTTCTCTCTACGTAGAAATTAACAGCTCTAACCTGGCCCTCTGAAGGAACAAGGTAAAAGTCCACACGAGCCTGCTTACTTCTGCTGGAAGGAAACCTCCACACCTGAGTTGGATGCTGGGGTGATCAACAGTCTGCAATTGCTGTGGTATGTGCACTTCATTCTGTCTAGGTGACACCTCTCTCCTATCACTTCACCAAAATTAAGCCTCAAAGAACCAGAAATTCTTTATTTACATTAACAAGGTAAATGACCACCATCTTACATTCCTTAGCTAACATATACAAGTTTCTACTAGATGTCCACGTCGCAGTAAGCTCTGAACCTGTTCCTCTATAAAAACCTAGAGTGTTTAAGACTGGTTTCCCTACTTATCAGTCCAAGTATCTGTTTCCTGTACCATCAAGTACATAGCACAGCACAAGTTGTCAGCGGTTTCTGGGGTAGCCATAGGAATGAAAACTTACCTCATTTCAAGTCAATACGTACCAGCTACAAGGGTACAATGTTAGTATTTTAGCACAGGTTTAGAGACTCCAGAAGAGAAAGGATGCAGCAGGACAAGGTCCAGAACTTTGTCAACTGCAGCAATGGCTACTGAGTCACCATCACCAGACTGAGCAACGCCCAGGTATTTAAAAGCTGAACATCCACTTTTTTTTTCCCCTTCTTCTTCTTCGCATTAAAAAAACAGCTTATTGTCTGGGCTTTATCTGTTTACGACTGTGCATCTGTGTATATGTATGACAATAGGAATTCTCAGAGCAAGCCAAACTGAGAAAGATGGATGTGTCTGATGTCTGGTCATCTGTGGGTGTGTCCCCACCAGTCCTGCAGTTCAGATGAGTGGTGTGCTTTTGAAGCAAATCTCTCAATCTTCCCTGTGTTTTGGTTCAGACTGTGGAACAGCCTTCTGAGCTCACAAAATGGATTCTTTTTGGATGAAACTAAACCTGAAGATGTACTCCAACTGCTAAAAGGCATTCGGTCCACCATGCTTAGGCCACAGTCCGTCTTGAGTAAAACCGCACAACGCATATAGCAGGGCCAAATCTTCCACACCAGCTTTTACTCTACAGAGCTGCTTCTACCACATCACATTACTAGCTAGTACAGACATGTCTGTGTCAAAAGCACGTTCCAGTTCCTTGGCAAGTTTGTCTTCTATACACGCGATCCCACCTGCATTCCTTGATAGTTTCATTATTTCAGAAGGACGTGTTATTGTGGAAGGTGAGGAACGCAGAAAGTCAAATTTTCCCAGCTATACAGCAGCACAGGCACTTTGAAATGGACTCTGGAATCAATGGCACTGGAAGGAAATCACCACACTATGATGTTCATGGTACCCAGCAGTGCTAGACACACGGATGATCAGATTTTGGTATGCACTGAAGCTCCATGCTCCACAAAGCTCTTGATGAAAATATGTGTTAATAATGAAGCCCTTACCAGCCTACAACCAGCAATGTTGGCATAAGTCTTTTTGACAGCTGCAGATGTATTTTGACATATTGATTAGTGGGGTCACAACAGACATATAGGAATCCCAAAGCAGACTGGCATCACTTTTGACTCACTGCTACCTTGGAAGAGGAAAACCTTCATTTAATTTAAGTTTTAAATGATAGTTTGTGACCCAGTTTCTAATTTTACTATCCCATGGAATCATGATGGTAATAAAAGGAAAATAAAGGAAGAAGATTAAAACTCAAAGAGAAGACTTAAAACCAGGAGAACTGAAAAGATGACTGAAAAGACTTACTCAGAGTTGAGATGAAGCTGAGAGAGCTGGAGAGCCTCACAAAATAATGGTAAGATATTTTTTCCTTAACTACCTATTCCATCTTTCTGTCCTCAGTCTCTCTGTATTATTTATTGGTTTGAGCAAAATGTGACTGATTTCTATTGTGACTGCTTCAAACTGCTTCTAAGTATCAGTCTATATTCTTGAAATTTATCATTCATATATCCAGACATACACATACTTGTCTCTACTGTGCGTATTCTTTAAAACTTCTCACAAAGGGTCCCTCTAATCTTCACTAAAACAGTCAGATTGGCTAAATTGCACTACTTAGGATACTGAAATTCTGACTATAAATTTTTAAAATGTCTTATTTTTTACCACTGTAATCTCCTCTTTACATAGAAATCAATGTAGGATCCACCCTGGCCCACAAACAGTAAAGTAATACACAATGCAGTTCTTGAAACGAGTTGTTCTGAACACTATCTGAGACTACAAGAGCAAGAGACAATTAATGATAACGCTTATCATGTAAATGATGATAATACTAAAGTAGCTGACTACTTCAGCTTTACCATTAATCTGGCTTTCTTGCTCTTTTTGGGCACCCACTGTAATCACAAACAAAGAGGTTGTCATGACTACCCTAAGTGAAGGCACAAGAAATAGGGAATTCCTCAAGATCAACAGTAAAAATTATTTAAGTCAATGGCAAAATAACAAAATGTAGCATGACAACAACTGAGCATAGAGATGAATTGCTGAGATATCACACAGCTACCAAAATTGTACTGCAACTAGCAGCAAAACATATCAACTAGTGAAGAGATCAGAAAGCTATGCAAGAACAGGTAGCACAAGGAGACCACGATATCTGAGAAGGCAGAAGCTTACACTGTCACAAGCAGAAAGCTCTTTGCAGAACGTGTCTGTATTAAAGACAGGAACCAGAGTGTGAAGTATGATATTACTAGAAAGGACTCCTGGGTTCTACTAGAGCAGATTCAATTACAAAAAGCTGACCGTAAAATGAGTAGATGTTCTTACTACGCTGATACATGTCGTACCAACATGTTTCCTGGAAAGCTGGACAACATTCATGTATAATTTCTTTTTAAAAAAAGTTTGGAGACAGAATCTTTGCAAAAAGGTACGTTCTGTGCCTCATCCAAACTAGAAAAGGATCAAGCAGCATTGGTTATCTGGAGTCAGGCAATCCAGTTGAGGCATGTCCACCCAGGTCGGATGACATATCTATCTAAAGGGGGCACAAGCAAGGCTATTAGTTCATGGCTCTTGGCCTGAATTTACTGACAGGTGGCTAGAAATAATGTAAGGCCTATATTATTTTTCCCAGTATAGCGGTGGGTGCCAGGACACAACCAAAGAAAAGATGCTTATGCAACTCTTAATAGAGATTATGCAGCTGCTATAAAAACTTGGAAGGAACTGGCAGATACGGGTAGGAGAATAGCTTTCTTTTAGAGATAGGAAGCTGGTAAGGTTAGTCATTAGTAAAAGTAGATTTGATTGGGAAATTTTGTGATATATGTGCAGCCTACAATTATTTCTGTCCAAAAAAAAATCAGCAGCAGCTCACATGCAAGGGCTGTATTTCCATTAAAATGACTAAGACTGGGACTTTCTCACAGTGGTGAGCTAATAAATGAGCTCACTGCACATCATGGAAACAGACTCGTCCTATGTTCCTCTACATCCTGCACAGAAACATCCGTTTTCTCTTTGTTGTTGTCGGATGAGGACCCTGCTGGACACGTAGCATCACTCAGTCCCTGGGCAAAAACTGAGGAGAGCAGTTAAATATGAATTTGTATTCCATTTATGATACTCTGTGGGACAGTACATACATTGGAGATCATCCCAAAATACTCAGTGCTTGTTCAACAGAAAAACAATACACGCATACAAGAACATGTTAAAAACAGTACTGAGTGTAAAACAAAAAAAAAATATTGAACTTTGTCCCTACAATCTAATCACCAAAATTATGTTCTGAGAGGTGGTACAGCTCGAAATGACTCCTCCCTCATTCTAGTTTCTGGCTAACATTAGCAGAGAATAGTTTAGGGTATTTTCTGTTCAGAAAAAAAGAAAGAAAATGCACAGCCCATTACTTGTGAAGTGACTGCTAAAAACAAGGGAGGCCGAAACCCAAGCACCAAGCTTTTACAATGATCTTGTAATAGCAGCCATCAAATACCTGGCTCCATTTCAGCTCTAACAATTGGAGCTGCAGTCCCACCTCAGCAGAAGTGAGAAATACATGGAAATAGGTGCCAACTGAGTTTCAGTCTCAAATCCTTTGGTATCTCCTACCCTGAAGGACATTTTGAACAGCAGCGGTGGTAAAAGCCTTCCTGCACGAACTCCTTAAGCCTCCTTTACAACAACCCATTTACTGGGGAAACAGAGAAGTGTCTGTATTTTAGCAAAACAACCTGTTTTCCAAGTTCTAAAAATAGAAAAGAAAAAAAAAAATTAAAAGTGTCTGTCATTTTGAAACCACTCGCAAGCATTTCATCCTAAGCAACGCAGCCTTCCCCC
>JAOXJM010000012.1:114385754-114400855 GCA_026413425.1 Tringa solitaria | reverse complement strand
GTTGGACTCGATGATCCCAAGGGTCTTTTCCAACCTGAATGATTCTATGATTCTGGGCACTACCTGGAAGGCTCCCAGCCTGCCAGGTGCAGCCCTGCCCCGAGCCCGGCTCCGCAGCCATTCACTCCGGGCTCTGCTGCCACCCAGGATAAGGCTACACTGTAAACCCTTCAGCTCAACAACCCTAACCTAAAAAGATGTTCTTTTCAGTGATTGAATTGATTTCAGCATACAGCACAACCCCAAGAACAACTGCTCTGGTACGACGGAGGGATGACGAGCGCAGCACACAGAAAGGAAATAAAATCAAGAGAAAGCATTCTTCACTGGCAGAATAACCTGTAAAATGGTAAAATAACCATAGTATTGAATGCATCGCCAATGTGACTGTCACTTCCAAAACATTTTAGGAAGCTGAGGAAAAGCAAAGCAGAAGGTAAGGAGAGGAGAGTATCACTCTCTCCATGCCCAGGCTAAGGGATCTCTCATTCCAGACTCCAGCCCTAACACATTTGGTTACCTTCATGCCAAGTTTCGGTGAAGAGCAATAACAAACCACTGACTTCTCTGTTTTCACAAGGTAGGATTTACATGTCAGTATTTTCATTTTATGTACATTTTAACACCTGAAGAGGTTGCACAGGACGGCTGGACTTTGTCTTGCGAACTTGCAGAGCGTATTTTCCTCCAAACTATCCACAATACATGTATAGTTAATAAAGCAGTAGCATCATGATAGCAGTTAAATAAACAAACTACAACTAATAATGAATTTAATATATTAACTAATAAATTTAGTCCACCTTCTGGATGGAAAAATCACTCTACCTAGACATAGCCAAAGTACATCAGCACAGCTGATAATGTAGGATAGGAAATTACTTCAAAGAAAAGCTTCAAAATATTCAACACTGCTACCCAGTAATACCTATATTAATTTAGAAAATGAGTGTTGAGAGTTTAATCTAAACAGACACAAAGGGGTTTTACACGTAAAATCACACATATTTCCAAATCTCAGACCTCTTCCATGAAGGCAATTTTCACTGTGTAGGGTTTACCTAAGAACAAGATTTGTGATCACAAGTAAGGATCCTGACCAATTAAAAACTGGAAGACAGAGGAAGAAAAGTAGCTTGCTTTTTTGTTTCTTCCCTGTAAAGGTGCCATTAATATTTAGGTTGTAGAAATAATTCCTCCCCCGCCCCTTGTTTTCTTCTTTAAGCTGAGCTGGTCCTAAGGGCAATCCTTACGGGATTCTTTCCTTCCTGAACAGCAGTCCTCAAAAATCAGGAAATTACAGTCGCATCTGAAGTGACCAGCAACCAAAGGCAATTCTCAAGGCTTAGGTGGACTGTTCTAGAAGTTGAGTATGTGGTATGTTCTGTTTGTTTTTAAAATGGGTTTGGTTTTAAGTATAGTTAGCAAATGGCTCCCTGCTATACAGCAAAATTGGAAAGTGAACTCCTGGAGTCAAATACCTCCCAGCAAAATTAAACAATCACTTCACGCACAACTTCTCAAACCACAAGTCTTGAGCGTCAACCAAAGGAGGCTGCAAACAGACAAAGAAAATACTGGGCAGCTTATTTATTTCTGTGTGAGACATGAAAGGAAAGAAATATTTGGGAAGGTAATAAAGAACTATCCTATACTATATAAAAAGTTTTCAAATAATTTGAAGAACAACTATGTTATACTGTAAATCTGGGCTCCTTTAAGCCTATAAACCCTGTAAATTCCAGCAACAGCCCATATCAATAAATTTATCTCTTCCTCAATCTGTACATTCACAATGCATAAAATAGTACCAGCCCTATTAAATTAATATTTATGACAAGCTCAGGGAAGCAGAAGACAAGCAGTAATTGCTAAGGCACAAATGCAACGTACAAGTCTTACAACAGCTGCGTTGCCCACGTTTCTCAAAACTGAACCTCAGCTCAGAGGAGTAATTTGTTTCCGGGAAGCACACAAGGCAGACATGCCGTGCCATGCTGGGAAGACAAATGAAAACACAAATAATCAATGCAATTTATGATTTTATACAGAATCTAAAGTGTTCTCAAAAGTTACTCCTTTCAGTGTGCTGTAGCATGCAGCATTCTAGTAGATATTCTGCCATTTTTTTTGAAGTAGTCAAGTTATGGTCTACAATGTCTGTTCCAACAGTACTTAGGAGATGGCAGAAGGGAGTATTTCTTCACAGCCCCAATTCAAATTACATGGTATTAGGTGAAGATGCTGACAGACTTGGGTTTGCACTAATAGATGTGCTGCAAACAGCAGCAGCAGCTTCAAGGTGGACATTCAGGCCTTTCTTTTACACGAGACCATGGAGACTGACTATGGAAAATGATTCCCAGGAAGATTACGTGAAGTCCATCATCATGATCTGCTCTACAACAAACACGCACCACTTACTAAAAAAATAAGAATCCAAGACTTAAGAAAAGAAACATCAAAACCAGAAACATCCACAGAAAAGTTCACTAGGCTTCTTAACTCTTTTATCAAGGAGAAAGACAACAGATAACATTTCAGGAGTCCAAAGAGGATAAAGAGAAGGAAAAAAACCCCTAAACCAAAATCACACACACAAACACAAACCCTTCCCACATACTGCCTAGTATGATTTTTTTGGAGCTACATCTGTGATTTGGCTTTCAAAACACACAGTGAATGCCTCAAAGGTAAAATTAATGGTTGTACACCACTTCTAATGTCATGGATACTGTTCTGATAGTTCTGCTGGGAGAAACTCAGTCTGCCAGAAGGCTGTACTGGGACAGTAACAAGAGGAATACTTTTTCAAGATGTCTCAGGAAGCTGTCAAAGGAGCCTACCACTCCGGGAGAAGTAACACACTGCAGTCTGCATGGTTAGTGTTGACTCAGAAGATTGGTAGGCAGAGAAGCTTCATCAAACACAGAAGAGGCTGCACTGAATGTTTCACAGCTGAACTGCTTTATATACCAAAGTACGTTCTTGCTGCCAAAAATACATAAAACCAAGGGCATTTTTTCCATGAGCTGTTACTGACAAGAAAGCAATCTGTCTGGTAGAAGTATGAGCAAAATTTTTCTCCCCCTTCCCCTTGCCCCCCAGGATGGCAAAGATGTTTTAAATACTGCAGTTTGGGTAGCAACATTCCAAATTTTTCAAATATTTGAAAGCAACATTCCCCTTTTGAAATAGTTGGGGTTTTAATTATTATTTCTGCTAGGAGCATAGTAATTAACTTTTGGTTACCTACACTTAAATATGACATTAAGGAGGAGGAGTCTGAGAAAGCATACCTGCATGTTGAAGGGAATCACCAGACGTGGCAAGTTGGTAAACTCACGCTTTATCCATCTTTTTGCCCATACAAAATTGCAAAAGAACACAAGCATGTTTAGCGTGAAAACCCACCATGGTATAAAATATCCAGTATATTCAAAGTCTAAGATAACTGCATAAAGAACTGCACTTAAAAATCTTACTGTAACTACATGCCTACCATTACAGTAGCAACTCACACCTGCTAAAGAGAATACTACTTGTCTTTAAAATTGTTTCTTCAGGACAATCTATAGAAACACATTGTATTTCACAAAGTGAAAGTGCTGAACAGGAAGCCAACATGAAAAAATCATCATTTTTCAAAATGTAAGTTTAAGAAAAAAGATTAACAGATTGCTGATAATATTAAAACATTTAAACAAACCCATTCACACAGTCAAAACTTGCTTTTTAGTGGTTAAACTACTGCAGGAATTTTGGCACATAGTCTTTTTACAAATTAAGTATTGTTTTACATGTCCCAAATGTGTTAGTCATAAACATTAGCAGAGGAATACAAATCACAACTTTTTAATAACCCTACAGTAATTCTGAACTTGTTCATCTGAACTTATTTAGCTTGTTTTTCCTTCACGACTGGATAAAGCAGACTACAGGATTTTATGCAGTGCCAGGTCTTGGCTCCATCGGTTGCTCATTAAACAAGATCTGGAATTTAGCATTGGATTGAATGCACATGGGAACTCATGTGAAGCTGCTCGTATATCATTGATAGCTCCGTTGCTAACACAGAGTTTATCCAAGACCGTACATTTTTCATTGACTTGAACAAAGCTGTTCGCCATCCTCTGTTTTTGACGTCAGTGGACAACTACCCACTAACAGTATCTGTCACTACAAAATGCTTGGAATTTCCTCACTTATAAAAGCTGGAAAGTTTCAAGTACAGACCTTTCATTTAAAGTAAAAAAAAAAAGTACACATTATTAGATTTTCAAGATGAGAATATTTTGTGATTATTAAGATAGGACATTTTCATTCTCACTGAGTATTTTTTCCAATAACTTAAGAATTCAAATGTAAACAGCACCACTAACTGTAAGGAACGGATGTTTTAAAAACATAATTTTCCTATTCTGTTCCTAAAATCCATGGACTCAAATATATGCTAACTCCTCAATACATAAGCACCATAGTGAGGTGATTAAGATTTTTTCCCATTAACTGGACACTATAATCATTCCAGTAGGATCAATGTTGGATGGTATCTAACATTTAACAGAAATATAGAAAACCACCCCCCAGGCTATTTACATTCACATCCTCTTTTCTACAC
Organism: Tringa solitaria; assembly: GCA_026413425.1. Lineage (NCBI taxonomy): Eukaryota > Metazoa > Chordata > Aves > Charadriiformes > Scolopacidae > Tringa > Tringa solitaria. The sequence continues at coordinate 114,396,234 of JAOXJM010000012.1, read as the reverse complement.
TTCCTTTATTCTTATAAGTGAAACAGCCCACACTGAAGAAAGTCATCCTGGTGGAGGCTCTCTCTGGAGCACAGAACACCACCCAAGGCTGTGCACAGGCTGCCTGGGTCAGCCCTTGCTACTCCTGTGAGCCAGGAGCATAACAACTGACTGCACGTACCCAATTCAGACACCCATCTGGACGCAGACGTGTTCTAGCCCTGCTGGAGCTTTTCATGCTGACAACAATGCATTTCAACCTTCATCTAAAAACCAAGCTGCTGCTTCGTAAACGCACCACTGGCTTCTGACCCCTCTGATTTGGCTGAAAGCAAACAAACATATCATCAAACCCCAGCCCTTCATTGGTAAAATACATTGGAAATTCCCCCTCTTCAGCGTGTCAAGATACCATCAGCTGATAGCCCAGAGAGAGACAGTCATGTTTAAAAATCCGTTTTTAATCATCTACAGAACTCTGGACCTACTATCTTAAGGCTCCCATCTTCCTGAAGTGTGTTTCCATTCTCTTCTCCACGGAAAACCCCTTTCATAGACAGCATTTCTTTTATCTTTGTTTCACAGGGTACAAATATTTTATGTATTACATTCAGATAATACATCTATCTGTGCCATAGTTATAAAAATAAACAAATATATCTCACTGTAAAACTGTGATCATGTTACTGTGTTTATTAGACATGGCCCACATCCGAAATACCAGGGATCTGTTGCTTCAGGTGGTTGTGACAAATCACAGAAATGGCATTCTCCTTTTGGAATCAAAGCTTTGTAATTCTGTACTTTTGCAATTATGTTATCCACCTATGAACAAACGTAATTCTTTATTGATTTGACTACTAAGAAAAGGTATTATTTTGATTTTCTACAGGCAAGGCAAACAAACACAAATAATCGCTTTAGTTCTAGGGACATAAAATAGGATATCCCTGGGAAGCTCTACATATACAACTTTCTCCCTTTACAGGAGGGGATGAATAAAAAAATAAAATTTATTTTTAAAAATAGAAAAATGAGTAAAATTCTAAGTACTACTCTGTCAAAATGGATAAAGCAACAGAAGGACTGAAGAAATTATATTAAAAGCTTGCTAGAGACAACTTTCAGTTCATAAATAGTATACATATTCCTATTCTCAAAAAGACGTCTTTTAAAGTGATTGCACTAGGAAAGGTATATCCTAACCAAACCAAACCAAACCAAAAGACTTGCAAGAAACTTTCAGCTGCTTCAGCTCCTTCTGAAAGAAACTTCAATTTTCACAACTCCATGATCTCTGAGAAGCAGTTCCAAGCAGATGATATGATCTGATCTTTGGCTCCAAGGCCATTCCCATATGTACTTTAGAAATAGTGCCCACACTGGCTTTACAGCTCTGAAGTTTTGTAGAATTTTATCTTCTGAGTGAGCCTCGTCCCTCTTATCAGGGTTCTCCCACTCTGCTATTGTAACATCTTCAAAGAAAGAATGCAAGGGCAGAGCTAACATCTTTCTGATGGGAGGGATCTGACTGGTGATCTTTTTTCCCTGTCTTTCCCATATGTTTGAATGTTTATATGTATATGTATATATGTATTTATAAATGCTTAGATTTCATCAGAGGAAGATGGTGACCTTAGATCGGTTTTGTCCAGCTGATCAACCAAGCATTCAAAAAAGCTGCCTCTCTGTGGAATAAGTGGAGAAACTGATGGTATGCTAGATATTCCTTACGTGTCTTTAATTCATATTTGTATTTTATCTTTGTGGAATGAGAAAATTTTAAAGGATATAGATACTTTCCTTCTTACAGAGCAGCAGCAGGTCATTTCTGCATTTCATTACTATATGAAGCCCAAAATCCTACTTTCATATAATCTTTCCTGTGATAGGGAGATATTCTGTAACAGCGTTCTTAAATGCTTCCCTTGATGGTGAGAGCAACAGTGATAAAAAGTCTCTATCTTCATCAAATGGAAGGCAAACCCCCTTTAACACCAGTCACACTAGTTCAAAACACCTCTTTCACGTTGGCTCCCTGTGTTGGTACTCTCATTCCTCATCAAGATTATGAAAGACCATGCAATGTAAGATGGCGTATTAAGTAAGACAACGCAAAAAACACAGTATTATATCCATTTATTCTAAGTCCTGTTATTGAGCCAACACAACAGCCTACGGCATATCCAGGAGAATTCTAAAGTAGAAGAATACATAAATCCACAGAGCTAGATTGCTTCCCATACATAAACTTGTTGAGAGCTTGCTTGCATATTTCTACAGCAACTTCCATCATTGGCCCACCTTAAAGGACTTAAGACACAAGGTTTCATCACTGTACATCAGCTGATCTGCAGCAATGTTTTGTGTGAGCTCTTCTTGGCAGTAAATAATTCAAACTCTTCTAAACCCCTCTCACTGAGGAGAGACCTAATCTACTGTAACGCAAGTAGAAATGAGAAGTTCACATTAAACACTTTCACCAGGCACTGGAACACTTTCAAAGCTGAGTAATTATGATTCCCTGTGGTTTCATAGGTTAAGAGAAACTAAAGAACAACTTTGAAGTTGCTTGTTGGTGTCAGTGTTAAGTGTTTTATATACTTACCATATGGAGTTCCTAAAATAAACTTACTTTTTTTTTTTTTTTTAAGCAGAGAGAAGTTGCACAGGGAATAGTGACTATCCAGCCAGGGATCCTGTCTTCTGCAGTGCGTAAGGGCCAACGTTTACAGGCAACATTAGAACAGAACACAAAGTGGTTCTGTCCTGTTTGTGCCATCCCAGCCCTCCAGTTACCAGCAGCACGTGAACCTCCTCAAGCAGAGGTTTCGTACCAGACAGTCACATTCAATAGGCATGGATTGATCCCTGAGCCTCTCCAAATCAAATGTGATCTGTGGTTTACATTGCTATTGCCACCAACTGTATTAACGTCAACATACTTCTAGTAGTTTAACTTCAGAAATACATTTCAAAGTTGTTAAATTTAATGGCAAGGAAAAAAATTCTAATCTGCATAATTTTATTCAGGTTATTTATCTTGAATACTCAACAGCAGGCATATCTACGAGCAGGAGGCAGGAGTATCTGAAGGAAACTGTCTATCCTCAAATCCTGCTCTCAGCAGAAAAATGAAACTTAAAGTCTCTAAAAATATCAACTCTTACCACTTTCTGTTAGGTGTGGTAAATTATTTCTGTTGTTTTTACAATTAAACAAAAAAACCCACCCCAGGTAAGTTGAAGCCATAAAATCATCACCAGTGGAGCTGGGAAGCCTTTGTTCCCATTCTCTCACGTCTTTGCAGTATCAAGCAGTCTTCGCTTTTTGCTGGATACGTATTTCTACAAACCCAACGAAGACTTAGTAATCAATTTAATTACACTCAGTAGTAAGCTTTTGCTTTTCTGCCTGTTAAAAACACTTAATGATTCAGATTTGGTTTGTAAAAATTATGAGGTGTTCATTTAAAATCTTAATCCAAGAAATTGCTCAGCTACTGCAAAGACAACCGAAGGCAAGTCCACACAGGCAGGGCCAGGCAGGGCTGAGTTCTTTTGCCTGTTGTGTTCCCAGCTGGCCAGACACAAACCAGGTCCAGCCCAAAATACGCAATTGTTTTCATGTGATGTGTCAAAGTTAATAGGCTTTATTTAGATACAACACTGCAATAATACTTCTATATAGCCTCAAGATCAGAGCAGGCTCCCATCAGATGCCTTAGAGCCCAGGCATTTGAGCTCCTGCCTCCACCAAAGACACTGGTTTGAAAAATGTTAATCAGCCTGTTGGGGTTGCTTTCCCTATAGCAAGTGACAATTCTCACATGAAATCCTTTTCATTCAAAACTGTAAATATGTACCTTAAGACACTTGACATTGACCCAAAGAAATCTGTATCCAATTATAAAGAAATCAGGGCTCAGCCCTAAAAATTCTTACCCTGACACAAAGCTCCCCTTAAGTCAGTGGGACCACTCTCATAAGCAATGTCCAGGTTGACAAGATTCTTATAACCATTCTCCAGTCAATATTTTATTTTTTAAATTAAATTGCTTGTATTCTAGTGCTGAAGCATCATGGGATTCTGTATGCAAACAAATACCAACAAATATATCAACAAATTTCTAAACAGTGCTTCCCAAAGTATTTATGTAAGCCTACTGCCAGAGATGTTTCACGTACCAAGCTGTGTGCTGGGTTCACAACACGTACAAATACAATCACAAAAGTAAAGTCTAATTTTACAAATGCTCCAAAATGATGCATTCAAATTTTGCCCACAAATAATCACATAAGAAGCCAGCAGCCTGAGTGTCTGCATCTTGCCTACTCAATCAGCCGCCTGGTCAAAAAGCAAAAAGCAAAGTCAGAATATAATTCTGGGGTGTTACTTTGAAGATAATGGGAAATTCTACTCTCAGGATGTTACTTTACAGCAGCAGAAGCAATCCACTTAATAAATCACTCCATCTCATCCCATTCTGCCTTACATGTAATTCAACATACAGGACAATGATGCAGTGTGATCTGTTGTACACACCAGTCATTCAAGGATGGTCTCCCCGTGCATCTACTGCTTTTTTTTGTTCCCTTTTGCTTCTGACTGTTGATATCAATAAGATAAATAAATATGCTTATTCCAGCAAGTCAGGGTTAGATTTAGTTAATTTGTTTTTACATTTGTCACAAATTTGAATTGACAGGAAAGCATTTCAACACGCACAGTATTTGTTTTTAATGACAGTAGTACAAATTCAATGCAGAGTAACAGAAATTATATTTTAGCATTCAGAGCTCTCAAGTATTAGTTCAACAGAGTAGAAGCTTGGAAATGCAACAGAGGAAACTTCCATTACATGTACAAGTCCAATTTCCAATTAATGTAAACTAAAAGTGCCAAATAATAATCTAAAACAAAAACATCCTTCATCCCTCTCCCTCCCCGCCTCCAGTAGGTTTAGCTTAACAGTATCCAGGCCAACTTCTCTTGACTTCTAGTTGAGTAAACAAAGAGACGACTGACATTAAGATAATGCCAAACCAACAAAAAATAGGACGAGAGATGAGATATAATGCAGTTTTGCCACTATTGACTAATGTCTTTATAAAATGCCTTAAGAGCCACATAAGTAAGGAGAGCAACTCTGACAACACAGACATATCCCCTGCCCAAACATGCTGGTTTTATGAAATAACCTTTTGCTTACATGAAAAATGCATCCTACTAAAATATAAAACAAAAGGAAATAAAAAGAAGACAGCTGTGAAGTTTTCTCAAGAAATCTCAGTTCACATATATATATATATATGAATGAGTTTTATGTCTAGAACATCTTAGAATTTAAACAAATGAGAAGCCTACGCTAGTGCAGTTACAGATGCTTCTAGTCTGGAAAGGATCGTATCAGTGCAGTTACATCTTCCCAGAGCACACACGGAACAAGCTGGAGCAGTCTGGGATTTACACATGCTAAGCACGGTGACCGTTCAGGAGAAGAAAAAAGGAGCAAAGAAAATAAAAGCTTGAACCGTACCCTAGCTAAAACAGTTTAGCTGGTACAAAAATCTTTGTGTAGGTTAACATCTGTATAGGAAGATATGGCCGCATAAATGCCTCGTGGTTTAAACACAACAGAGGAAACCTGAAGAGAAAACCAGAATTAAGATGGAGATTTGTAGGAGACAGAAACAAGAAGAAAACAAGGGGAAACAACAGTAAGCACGAAAAGAAGCTTGTTGAAGGAAAAGGGAAACAAGAACAAACATCATACTTTGAGGGGTGGAAGGAAGAGCGAAGGAAAAAAAACCCCAGTGACTTATTTCATGTCAGACTAGGATTTAATTAATACTCAATTGTATTTCTGGAGAAAGAAGTGAAAAGAGAGAGTGGAAGAGTGAAAAGAGGAGTGGTATTCCCACTGCAAAGTTGTCTTGAATTTTTAGGAAGGACCAGACCTTCCAGCCTACAGCCACCACCAATAAACTGCTTTACTAGAAATCTCATCACTTTATGCTATCCCTTAAAATCAGGAAAGTAATCCAATTCAGAAAAAAATCACAAACGTAGACCAAACATTTTGAAGAATTCCAGAAAGGGTTGTGCTGAAGAAGGATTTGGGGAACTGAAGACAGTGACAGCAGCAACAATGTAGAACTACCAAAAAGGTACCTGTTGATTTCTTAAGAATAGTGTGAATCTCTCATTTCTTGGGGTTTTTTTCCCATTTTTTTCAGCTGTGTGTTGTTTTTGCTGAATGCCCTACAGTTAATACAGACTTTTTCACTGAAACATTATCCCCAAACTCACAGCAACAGATGAGCATTCCTGAACTACTTTGCTACCAGAAAGTATGCACTTTATTGGCCTTATCATTGATAAGACATTGCTCAGGCCTTTCTATCATTCTAAACATGAAAATATTAAGTGAAAACAAAACTGAAGCCCTGAGCAACACTAGAGGCATTATGCTACACATTCAGTTGTTATCTGACCTATCTCTAAGGTATATGTCAAAGTCTCTCCAGCTGCCAGAGACAGATGACCACAAGAAAGTCCTGGTCCTCCCTCTAACCCCCCCAAGGTCTTTCCTACAACAACACAACCAGCGTTCTACCAACCCCCGTTGTTCTGCGGTGCTACAGCAAACATGGCCGGTTCTCTCTACTCACCATGGAGGGTAGATGTGGATGACATCCTGTGGCCTGCTCTTCAGGTGAGCTGCCGTCTCTCTGGCAAAGAGGACTTTGAGTATTGGTTGTCCCGCATTGATGACAGCATCCTCAGGTGAAGGCGTAGTAGGAGATTCTTCCAGCTGCTGGCAGATGGCAACTTGTATTGTACACTCCTCAAACACTTCTAAGATCTTCACAATTAAGACACCAGATGTATCTGGAAAGTAAATTAAAATGAAAAATAAAAATGCAAAGTCTGGATGAGGAGAAAGAAATTCTGGCATTCTGAAGATGTGCATTCCTCTGATCTCTGCAGATCAGTCTGACTGCACAAAATCCACGTATGAGTAGAATACATTGCCCCACAAGAAGTCTTATGTTCAGGTTTTCTGGTCATTTTTCTTTTCTTTATAGGTACTATTAACTGTGGAGACAAAAGCCTACCTGCACTTCTTCCAAACACCAATGAAAGTACAAACTCCTTACAAGAAACCCTTCTGCATGACATTTGAACTTTTTTAATCTTGCAACTCATTCACTTTGTTGAGTCTTTTTTTATTAGATACTGCACAAAAAAAATATTTAAAAACAGAAAAATCACACTGTGTTTAATGCGAAGCTGTGTTTGCCTTTCTTGAACTTTCTCAAAGCAACAGTTGTCAGGGACCAAGTCAGAAAAGTACCTGTTGGGTACACAGCATCTAAAAGCTGATAATTCATATTTTGAGATGTATGTGGAGAATAAGGGAGTATGATAGATGCACCATCCAAAAATAATTATTGCAAAACTGGGCATCCATTTTTTGTCAGTGGGCAATCAGGATACAGAAAGCTCTCTTGTTTTAAAGCAACATGAACAGTCATCAGCATCCCCACAGTTTAACTCTAAGCACTTTTGTCTATGCTGAACAAGAAACAACTTAGCACTGCAATGAATTTACTTCTGGCTCCCTTTGCAGTCTGCACAGGGCAACAGCTACTCAGACCTGGGTCTCTACTGTAAGATTATTTCAGATTTATTCTTTTTCTTGCTTAACCCTGCTCAGATTTGCACTTTGGTCACTGTGGGGAGAATTGTCATTATCTACCTGTTGAACGCTATGAGCAGTTAGTGGGAAAAGACAGGGTGCCAGAGGACAGAGCAGCAGAGGCCCAATTCTACCCATTTGGATTCAGAAGCTGCATTGGGAAAAACACAGCGACCCAGGAAAAACAGCTGATAGAAATTATTGTCTTCCCACAGCAAAGAAGCAGGAGGGGAGGAACTATGAACGTGATACTGGAACTTAACAGCAGAGCTGTACTAGTTATTTGTTTGTTTATTTTAAGGCCCATTTCACAATTGTGAATGCCTTTCCTTTGGAAAATAAATCAAAATATTTTAGTTTCAGTTTATGAGAAACTTCAGAAAAAATTAACCCAACCCTCAAGAAACCTAAACCAAAGAAACTGGGCCCTAACACCCTTCAGGTTTATCCAATAAAGTTAAATTCTACCAAAAAAAAAGAAAATATTTTGTCCTTGTTTTGTATTCCCCAGTCTTTATTACATTTTATACTGAAACTAAAATAAAGTAATTTTGAAATATAAAACTGAAATGTTCCCAAAACCACTTTATGTGAACCAAATTTTCATCACATGCAATATGCTCCACGAAGCAGTGTTTCCCATGAACCGGTATTTTCCAGCAGGATAAAGGGTTCCACCAGAAACTACATAAGCCATTTCTGTCCAGGCCATTACAGCTCGACCCCCATTTCCAGATCTGAGAAGCAGGAGAAAGAGAACCGATCCATTCTGCCAAGCCCTTTGAGATTGGCTGATGAAGAGAGACAGTTGCCACCGCTATTACTCCTCACCACTGTCACTTTCTTGGGGGACAGCTGCAAGATCGCAGTGCCACTCCAAATACCCACTGCACTGTGTTAAAGTCTGCCTATGTGCAAACTTCTGCTAAGTGTGAGCGTGGACTAGTTTTCTATGCCTAAAGGCAAAGACTTAGAATATTCACACTTGAATTCTGTTTTGCCTGACTAGCTGCAGTTGTGGTCCTCTGTCAACCCCAAGTCATCTGGCGCGCATAAACAAATTCTCCCAACCACAAAAATTCTTGGCCTTCAAAGTAACTGAGTAGTTACCTCTCCCCTCTGGACATACTGCACAATTTGCATTTCCATCCACTTAAAAAAAAAAAAACAAGTCACAAAAAAAAATAAAAATAATCAACTTCAATTTTGAAACACACCAACAGTTTATATAAAAAAAAAAAAAAGACAGCTCATGAGAGAGATTGTTCGTCACTTCAGAACTAAGGATTTCTTACATGCAGAATTTTATGACAATTCTTACTGGTCAGCAGCAGATGTTACTCAGCCGAAAAGCAGGTTAAAGCAGGTTTAAGACAATGAACGACATTTTTCTTTTAAATACCTCTGACTATAAACCAGCTAAAAATTCTGGGTAAGTCAACAACTATATCTCTGTGAAAACTTCTAAAAGGTATGGGAGGAAAAAGCAGAACCAAGGTGCCAGAGTCTCTTGCAAGCCAGTCTTAAAGTTGGTGCGAACACTGGGAGTTGATGCTAAATGAAGCCGAATGCTTCTACATTAAAAGCAGCAAAATTTCAACAATTAGCCAAGTCTCACAGTTGGCACACACGCGCATTTACAGAACCACAATCTATTTGTTTATTTAGATGCACAGAGATAGTTTAATTTAATTACTTAAAATTATTATTACTGCTGATGATAGAATGCTCTCTCAGACAACATGGCAAAGCACTTCGGATTCCTGGCATGTGATGAAACACCAAAGTTCAGAATGTTGCCTCGTTTTTAATTCATTTGGCTCTTGTATTGTAATGTCAATTAAAAATAAATCAAACGTGTGGCTACACATTGAAGGGAGAATTTGTGGGTGAGGAGATGGGCTGCATGACTGCAATTTCTACAGTTTCCAGAGAAGTTTACTTGTTTGTTCATCCGTGTGAAAAGGTTACTTTCAGGTTTTACAATGCTCTCTTTCACCCTCGGATAATTCACAGAAGTTCTTGCTTTCTTGCTCAAGTCCTCATTCACTTAATTTCACTTGAAAAGCAGAATTACAGCCCAAGAAATTCAAACCTGCAGATGTGCAGGTTTCATGGCAATACCTAGTAATCTTAAACAAGAAAGAATACCTCACAATAATAAGTATTAAAAAAGGCTCAAGCAATAACTGTGATGCAGTCCTGCCCATTCCCACACTGCATATTCCTTCATTTCCCATTCTGCTGCCTCGAGCACTCAGGAATTTCTTTCTTCAGGGTTAGTTTTTAACAAAATCAATGAGCTACTCCAGCTAACTGCAAAGCCACCAAAGCACAGGAGCAGATACTAGGGAGAGGAAGGAACAAGTAGAAGGGTGGAGGTAGGGCAAGAAGGGACTGAAGGAGGATGGTTCTTTGCAGCGACAGCCCAACCAGGCTGGATTAAGCTGATTTTAAATGCTATTCAGTTGCTTCCTTTCCCTTGTGGTGCTCAGGCTGGACTGTCCTTGAGAAGCTCCTTCAGCACACAGGAAGGACAGGAAAGATGAAGTCTCTAAACAAAGACACCAGCTGTTCAAGGTGTGTGGTCCACAGGCACTTTTGATACCACAAATGTCCATACAACTACTACACAAAAGTCCACTACGACTCTTGGCCAGACTCTCTTTCACTTTTTTTGAGCCTCAGTGTCCACAATGGATAGAAACCAAACTTTTTCACAGTGAGGGTGACTGAGCCCCAGAACAGGCTGCCCAGGGAGGTTGTGGAGTCCCCTTCTCTGGAGATTTTCAAGAC
>JAOXJM010000012.1:114358407-114369178 GCA_026413425.1 Tringa solitaria | reverse complement strand
TCGATGATCCCAAGGGTCTCTTCCAACCTAAATGATTCTGTGATTCTGTGAAAAGGAAGCTCCGTGGTTAAACAAACCAAAGGCACCAAAGTGACTTCTCTCTGATGGGGAACAACTGGATGCCACTAAACCGTTGCAGTCAGTAAAACATATTTCATGTGAAATTGGAGAATTTTGTCATTTTAAGGAAAGTGAGAGTTTTTTTACTAAATGTCAGGTTTTTTTCTGTTAACACCAAACATCTGGCATGGTGAAACCATCCACACTTTCTAAAAAAGAAAAGACATTTTAACTTTCAGTAATTGCAAAATAATTTGCCCATGTACATTGCCAGTGATTACAAGTGGTACATCTGTAGCAGAGCCATGATATTCTGCAGTTATATTCTCCTAATCCAATATGAAATTCACTACCAAGGAAAACTTAATCCAGTTGTTAAAATCAGCATAAGAACATGATGGTCAAAGGGTTAGTCTGTTGCTGTTACACCCTCACGTTACTTGTTGATGCATGTAAGAAAGAGCAAACCCAATTTCAGAGTAAAAGCCTGTTTCATTTGTGCCAGCTCCTTCCTCCCTTGGCCTCCCTTGGCTTCCTTTATTTTCAGGACCTCAGTTGGCCTCATGTGACTACCGGGTTTCATTTCACTGCACATAGCACCAGGACATTCTGTAATTTTCTCCTCTTCTGATAACAAAAGTTAACTTTAGCAGATCAGATCTATAAGGGGTCTGCATACAAGTAAATATAAGATAATTAAACAGAATTTCCTGAGATTTTATTTTACTATTAAACTAAAAACAGCCACTCGAATATTAAAAAAACAAAACCCTAATGCATTCTTCACAACTAAAAGGTCTTGGAACGTGACAGCTTGTAAGTAGGGTTAACATTATATAACTGAAGATATCCATTTCCTGCACTGAAGCCCAGGCTTTTTTTTTTTCTGATGGAAATAAAATCTTACTAGGAAAAGCAAACAATTAATAAAACCTTTAAGAAAGGTTTACTTGTAGACAAGAAAAGCTGAGTGCATGCCTTTTGAGTTTTCTTCTTTATAAATACTGGATGAACCCCACTACTTGTTTAATCTGTGTAACAAACTTTGAGACTTTCAATACTCTTCATTTCTCCCTCCTTCCAAAAGGGAACTTAGAGAGACTTGGAACTAGTGCAGTTTAGATATTTCATCCTGTAGCGTTAACATGAATTCCAAATCTAAAAAGAAGCGCTTGCTGAAGACTGTTAGTTGCAGTATATACTGTCTCCTCTAAGGTTTGCAAATCCCGTGCATTATTTTCCCACGCAGTGTTGACTCAAGCTGAGAAACTGAAATTTTGTGGTGGAATAAAAGGGCAGAAACATCTACATCCAACACCTCTTGACCTGATCACCAAGCCAATTCACCTCAGTATCAAGCACTTACCAACTCTTTTTAGCAAGCTCACAGGTGCAGTACAACGACATTTATCTCCCAGAATACGTGGTAAAATAATACTACTCCCACTCCATCCATCACCAATTTTGTTTAAATAAAAGAAGGTGGCTACATAAGATGGCATATAAACCCAACGGTTAAAGTGAGAAAGTCCAGGAGCAGTGGTATTGATGGCTGTGAATGAAAATGATGATATTTTGCTACTAGCATGACAGACTGCCACCTTCTATAGTACTGCCCTTCAGGTTGCTTCAGAACCTGCCCAGGACCACCAACAAAAGGACAAACACCACCACACAGACTACTTGCTTTCCCCTGTGGAACATGGTAGAAAGAAGAAGAGTCTTTACTTAGAACAATTTTGAATTTATTTTAATCATCCATAGCCAGATTACTTCTGAAGATTTCTGTCATGGTTTCAGCAGGGATGGAGTTAACTTTCTTGCTAGCAGCTGGTATGGTGCTATGGTTTGGCTTTTGGCTTCAGGATGAGAGCAGTGTTAGTTCACTGAAGTTTTTATTGTTGCTAAGTTCTCAAGGCCATTTCTGCTCCTCACACCGCCCTGCCAGCAAGTAGGCTGGGAATGCACAAAAAGCTGGGAGGAGCCACAATCGGGACAACTGACCCCCACTGACCACAGGGATATTCCATACCATGTGATGTCATGCCCAGAAATATAAAGCTGGGGGAAGAAGGAAGGGGAGGACGTTTGGAGTGATGGCATTTGTCCTCCCCCAAGTAACTGTTATGTGTGATGGAGCTCTGCTCTCCTGGCAATGGCTGAACACCAGCCTGCCAATAGGAAGCAGTGAATGAATTCCTTGGTTTGCTTTGCTTGCGTGTGTGGCTTTTGCTCTACCTATTAAACTCTCTTTATCTCAATCCACAAGTTTTTTTCCTCACTTTTACTTTCCAATTCTTTCCCCCACCCCAACTTGGCAGGGAGTGAGAGAATGGCTGCGTGGTCCTAGTTGCTGGCTGCGGTTAAACCACGACAGGTTACGTCTTGATTTTTGCAGTATATGACAATTACATCTACAATAGGATCAAACAAAATACTCTTTCCTCCCATCCAGGCAACTACCCATTTTCATTTTAGCACCAAGAAGGATTCCAGGAGGAGAGAACAGTAGAAAATAATTAATTTTAATTTTTCCACAGGCTGTTATGGCTCTTTTTTTTGTTGTTGTTGTTTTTGTTTGGTTTTCATTGGGGTTTGGGAGGGAGGAATTCTTAGGGGTTTTTCTTTGAGGTTGCATAGAAAAATGTAGTCATTGAGGCAACAGGAGCAGAGCTGCAATCACGTAAGCAAATATAAATGCAGATTGCAGCGTGCCTAAAGAACTTGCAGGCGAATGTTACACCTGGTATAGGATTTTTTTCAGAATATATAAACTCAAATTTTTTAAAAATATTCTCTCCACTTTTGAAGATAGATTTAGTCACCTCAAACAGCAAAGAGAGATGAAAATAGAAATAATTTCTATTTTCTTAAAAGTGGAAAAAACCCATAGAAGGCCTATCCTGCCTACGTCAGGACACTTCCATGAAGTAAGCATGCTAAATACAGTTTGTGTTTGGAATAGAACCTCTCGGACAGGAATTCACATAGGAAGACAGAAGCTCTCCCACCTGCACCATCTCTGCTCAACTCATTCTTCCCTAGGCACCAGCCTGGAAAAAGAGAGCCTGGCTAAGGAGAGGTTCTCAGCTCTCTTCCATCTACTGCACAGTTCCAGATGGTCCAAGTGGGAGCCTGTGGGCCAGATCCAGCTTGCAGGATGATTTCCCCTGCTCACTGCTTTTTCTCCTGTGGCTTCAACCTGCAGCAGATGTGGAAAGGAAGGAGAAAGGACAAGCCAACGATTGCTATGGTCTAGTGGGATGTGTCCCTGCCCATGGAAGGGGGGGTTGGAACTTGATGATCTTTAAGGTCCCTTCCAACCCAAACCACTCTATGATTCTATGTAACTTTTATATATAAATGTTATATAGCTATATAACCAGAAAGAAGACGTTGTCACTTTATCAGTCAAGAAGCTGAGAAATCTTTCCCTGAACTGGTCTTCAATCCACAGCACTGAAAACCTGAGCTTTCCTATTGAGGATGCAGACATTTATATCCACCGTTAGCGCACCAATGAAACAGGAATGGGATGGGAAAGGATGGGAAAGAGAGACACGCAGAATTAATGTCCTGAACAGGAAGAGTGAAAAGATGACAATTACCTGGACAAGCAAAATAACTAGATAAACAAAACTCATAACTGAGGAATTTCCTGCCTGCTTCCCTGTTCCCAAAGGAACCCAAGGTGGAACCACAGGATACATGAGTGAAAAACCCTGCAAGCTCTGCTCCTCTGGCCACTCTGGACAGACTACATTCTATATTGTTGTCATTAATTTGTTTTTAAAACTATTTATTCTCTCATACACTTGTTTCAGAGTATCTTTGCTGTAAGATATATTTTTGCACTGAGACTGTTGATAGTAGAGGTCATCAAATGAAGCTGGTCTGTGCAGATTCAAATCATGTTTAAGCTACAGAATTCCTAACCCTGCGATGTTACTGCACCAGCCAAAAGTTTATACGGTTTCAGAAAACTACCAGGCAAATTCATGAAAAGACAAACCCAGTGACAGTAACAAACAGCTCCTGAGCAGCAAACTGCTGATAGGTGGAAGTGCATCTGGATAAAACACCACTATACGCTTGTCCTGTTCTTATTACCTTCACACATACTTGCTTTTGGCCACCAACAGGCATTTTGGGGGGTTACAGCTTTTGTCTGACCTAGTACAGTTGTGTCTTTGTTTTTAAAGTAACAAGAAATAAAATTAGATCACACAAGCAAAGTACTTCTAAGTATAAAGATCCTCAGTAATTAGGACTTTCAAATATGTTCCCTTAGCCAGAATTTTGAAATAGCCAAGAACATTTTTAGAGAAAAATAAGGTATGGCTATTTAACCAAAGTGAGTATCTACTTTTAAAGTAATTGATTGATTGATTACATAGAATCAGCTGTAAAAAAAAGTAAGAAAGAATGACATTGTTAAAAACTCAATAGATATCTATAGTAGCACCATGTGTAATTGTAGTCTCCATACCTCGAGGCATACCTTCATGTTTAAGTTAAAGCAACTTTCGTTAATTCAATATAGAAAGCGCCTATTTCTGCAATTAGCTAGAGAGATAGTGATTTGTGAACATCAGGCTTCCATTGCTCAGGCTCCAGCTATTTTCTTTGAGCACTTAGATGTCTTTTAAATGTATTTAATTTAGAAATAGAGATTTAAATTTCAGATTGACAAATACACCCCACCTGTGCCTAAATATCACTCTGTCCTGCACTATTCAAGCACTATTGCTCATCCACCCTTTTCCTACAGTATTATGGATAATTTCACCCTGATAAATCTGGAGAGAATAAAAACAAATAAAAAAAAAATCACAGCTACAGCATTTTTGCAGACTATCTGGAGAGGCACAAAGCAATGAAATGATTACAAGCTAAAACAGAAGTATATCCACTCACACATCTGTAAGGAACTGTAAAACATTATAAGAAGTGCAAAAACTGTATCTATTTGTGCACAGGATTTCAAGATCAAGAGCTTTCACCACAGTTTTAAAAATTAACTGAGTTCTTTCTTGCCTTGTTTGCTTGTTTAAAAATAAATCACATTCTTTATGTTTTTGGAATTTGCATCACTAAAATGGCCTTGTCTCCTGATTTCAGCTGGGACAGAGTTAGTTTTCTTTCTAGTAACTGCTGTGTTTTGGATTTAGTATGAGAATAATGCTGATAACACAGATAGGTTTAGCTGTTGCTAAGAGATGTTTACATTAGTCAAGGACTTTTTCAACTTCCCATAGAAGCTGAGAGGGAGCATAGACAGGACAAGCTGGCCAGCGGAATATTCCTTGCCATAGACACCATCCTCAGTATATAAATGGGGATTGGCTGGGAAGTGGGAATTTGCGATAGTTCCTTAGGACAGGCTGGGCAACCGATCATCAGGTGGCGAGAGCAACTTGTGTTCTATCACTTTATTTTGTATAGTCTTTTACCATTATTATTATTATGATTATTTTCCTCTTGTGTTACTGTTCTATTAAGCTGTCTGTATCTCAATCCATGAGTTGTTCCTTTTTCCTCCTTCCTTTTCTCCCTCTTCTCCATACTCCACCGGGGGTGGTGGGAGGGAGGGAGCGAGTGGCTGTGCGGTCCTAGTTGCTGGCTGGGGTTAAACCACAACACCTTGAAATGCATTCCTACCTTTCTGTGAGTATTCTTTTACTTAACAATTAAAAAAACCCCAAACATTTCCTTAAGGCAGACGGTGCATTTACCTCAGCAGCTTCCTCTTCTTCGCGGAGTCAGCAGGGGCTCGGGGGGCCTTGCCCCCCTGCTTCCCGGGGGTGTGGAGAAGGGCCTGCGCAGACCTCAGCCACTCGCTGGCTGGTCGTGCTGTAACATCCTCCGTGCCCATTCCTGACCTCCACCACAAGCTCTTTGTGGATCCTGGAGCAGCGGTTGCCAGGCCCGTCTCTTCTTCTCCCATGCTGTCATTATCGGATGAATACTCAGAAATTTCTGCCGAAGTTGTCTAAACAAATAAAAACATAAAGCTATTTAAACAAAACGCCAATAACATAGTACAGGTTTATGTAGGCAGTTATTTATGTAATCCATAAATTGAATGTCAATTTATTAATATAATTTGGACAACTTCACTGTAAATGCACATTAGTCTTCTGTAAGTGAACACGAACTCCTAAATACAAGGGACAATTGGGGTGTAAAACATTTATTTTTTCAAAACATTAGATCTGGAGAATTTATCCAAATGATAAGCCAATGCTTATCTCTATCAGAAGAAGCTTCCAGAGAGGTGTCAGGGTTAAAGCAAGTTTTCAGGAAAGCAAAAAGAAGCTAATGAGTGACAGGGACTGTGACTGCTGGAAGAACTGCGAGAAAGGGAGCCTTCCCATCGGGATTCAAGCAAGTAGGAAGGCTGGCTTCCATAGTCTGAATGGCAGGAAGAAACACATGCCTCTATTGAGAAATCGTAGCTGGCAAAAAGTATGTTACCTTTTGTTAAAACAAGATTTTGACCACTAAAGCTGGCCTTCACCTACATCCAGCAGGCCTATGGCTTCCCAGGAAGGTTTCAGAAGTTGAGCATAAAGCTATCGGGCTGCATCCAGGAAGCTCCAGGGAGGATTGACCAGTGGTCAGCAGCCAGGGCTGTGAGCAAGCAGGGCTGGAGTTGAGACACGTGGAGTTCAGAGACGTGGAAGGCTGAGGAGAGGGTGGGCAGGGAAAATTCACCTGCTTTGGCTCAGCTTGCTTTACTCTCCTTTAGGGCTCCCACACAAGCAGGGCAAGGCAGCTGGGTTGGCACCTAAGGTGAGCTCTGCACAGCTGTTTGTATACTGTGCTCTCTTGACCCATTGTTCTTCAATACTGGGTATTAAGCAAAAATACTGGGAAAGTGGCATTTTACCTAGTACAGCATGAAATGGTCTAAAACTCAGGAATGGGCAGAAGAAACATGAGCTGGGCTCAGTCTTCAGGAGCTAATTGGAAAAAAACCAACACTGTGCAAATTCTGGTGGGGTGAACAAGGTAAGAATCCCATCACTGGGACAACTAGCACTAGCCCAGCTCAAGGAGGCTTCCACAAAACTGTTCTGTTGAATCAGCAGATTAAGTAACTCAGCCTGATCCTTGAAAGAACCAAAAGCCAATGCAAAACATTAGGTTCACATTATCAATGGGGAACCAGAAAACCCCAAAGACTGACTTTGCTCCAGATCCATGCTGCCTGGATCACAAAATATGTCCTGAAATAAATGATCCTGTTCTTCTGGTTTAATGCAGTAAGCAGCTCTCCACACAGGTTGTCTGACAACTGGCTTAGATAGACTTGAAAGATAAAAGAGGAAAGAGAGGGAAATCACTGCATTCACTAATGGTGTTGTGTATGTTATTCATTAACGTAATCATCTGAAACGAACATTTCTCAACTGTGCACAAAAATGAGTTCAGCTCTTGCCAGTTCTTTAATATATTCTTCATGTAAGTGATGAGACACTGTGCTCATGTTCTGAGAGCTTACCTAAGTAGTCTGGAAATTGAAAGGACCTTTTAAAGTTACCCAGAGAAGGCAAATAGCTAAAAGAATGTAATTAATATCAGCCTGTTTTAAACACAACACAGTCAACATTCGTCCCTTGGCAACAATATTTCTCTGAAAACAAACTCCTTCCACATTGGAAATGAGCCAGAAATAAAAGGTTTCAAACAGTACGAAAGCAGTAAGAAAGCACTTCATTCTTAATACACCATTCCAACACACACTTTTGCTTTAGGAATGCTTTAATTTTGCTTGAATTGCTATTATATCCACTGCACCAAAAAAAAAGGATGCAAACCTGAAGTTCTTTGAGCAAGTATAATGCAAATGAGGAAAGCCCTTGGGATGCGCTTCAAGTTAAGCATGTTTTAATCCCACTCACTGCTGTAAGAGTTAAGAAGCTTTCCTAAGTAAAGACTGTCTAATAAATCATTTAATTCTTCTGCTAATATTTATTATTGTATACTTGTTTAGACTTAACTTCCCCAAGGAAACCGTACTTTGGGGTTTTTGTTTTTGGTTTGTTTGCTTGTTAGAGTTTTGCATTTGTTTTTGTTTTTTTTTTTAATTGGTCATTTGGAAATTTTTCTTAAAAGAGGAAGCTATAAAAAATGGAGAAGAAAAACAAAGAAGAAAAACTCAGCCTTCCAATTCTGTATATTATTTAAGTGTAGCCACCATCCGAAACATGGTCTGAAGAGAAAAATATTTTAAAACCACACAAACATGATTTTTCAAGTATTCAGTAAATGAGCTGGCATGTCTAACAACATTATGGTGGTGGATAGTTGGCAAAAAAAAAAGCATTTAATTTCTTAGGTTTGCTTAAAAACAATCATTGATATATATTAAAGAAATTGCTTGTCAACTACCAGTAGCTTAAACATCATGAAGCTGAATTTTCAGAAGTTGGTTGGGTTTTTTTTTTAAAATATCCCCAGTGATATCACAAAGAGTTTCTGAAGAGCATCATTGCTCAGCAGAGAGAAGTGACAAATTAAAAGTAGTTGACTTTTCCACATTGCTTGTTATTTCAAATATAGTAATTTTTGGTTATGGTAGCTGAAGGTACACTGCTCCCCACCACATGCAGGCTCTGTTCCCCACCTCAATCCCTTCCTTCAACCCAAACCCAATCCAATCATCCCCATCCTGGGCTTTTCCATGACTGTCTCCCATATATCCCAATCGCTCCAAATAGTTGGTAGTAGACTGTTCACTAGGATTTACCTATCACTTCCAATGATGGCCTTGCCACAGCACCCTCTTTTATATCACATTAAACATTTTTTCACATGCAAGGGCTGAGTTGAAAAAAAAAAAAGTGCAGGAGCTGACCTCAATCTCTCTCACTAAAATGACAAACATGGCTCATTTTGAACACTTTTAGAATAAATAGATTTGCTCTGTGACTGGTTCCATTTGAAAGGTTCTAAATGTTCCCCTTTCATGGCTTTTTCTTTCAAGGAAAAATTACGTTAGTACAAGTGCACAGAATACTGCCATTTTTTCTGACAAAATTTGGCTACAGGGAAAAAAAAGTCAGTGAATACTGTAGCTGAGCATCCAGGACCCTATATTTTTAAACTAAAATGCATCAAAAGAGAGTTCTCAAGATGAATTAATTTATGATGTATTTTTGACAGCACTCACCAGTACTAGCTAACATACAGGATCATACAAATGTAAAAACAGAAACTGTAATGAGTTAAACAGTTAAGATTGCTAAAGGATATATTATTACCTGTGTAAATTCATTAAAAAAAAAAATCACCAAAACCCAACAGAAATGGTAAAAACCTAGCGCAAATTGTTCAAAGACAAACCCCTTGACTTCAGTGAAATAAAGACAGCAATCCATAAGCATGTAGATTTTGCACGCAGGCAGCACAGAAGACACCGTGCTGTAACTTCTGTGACTCCCTCCCTCATCCTCAGGGGATTTGTTTCAGCTGCCTGTTGCTTTGCCGTGAATACTTTATGAGTTCTCTGGGAGTACCTTTGCAATCTGCACAGCGTTTGCCTCCAAAAGGTCTGAAAAAATTACCTCTTCACTTAATAATGACGGAATCAAGAAGTATCTGTATTTGATCACTTTAATAAGCACTCAATATTTCTTACCGATAAAATAGCAGTAACTTAATATAAGAAGTGTTACATTTCTATTTGAAGTTTCCAGTTTCAGCACAAAAAGCAGAACTGTAGAAAAGTTTCTGTACAAGAAGAAAGCTAACGTATCAATCCTATTAAAAAAATAACACATCTGTATTTTTAAGAAAAGGCGCTCTCATACAGTGACTGCAAATTAGAGGCAAGGTCATAAGCTGTTGGGAGAGTTTTTCATCCCCCTTGACTCTCCTCCCAAGATACATCAACTCAGTCAAACTTTTCTGTGGAAAAATGTCAGTATATACACCCTACTTTTCTATTGGTTAAATGCTTTCACTTGTTCAGTCATTGTACACTCAGAAAAAGTTGTAAATCTTTTCCAGTTCATATGAAAATATCTTGCAGACATAATGCTCAATTAAAGCCCACAGATATTCTGAACAAGTTCATCAGCCTGAACTAAGATGCCTCAGCATGCTGCAGTATGTCTGAATCCTCTTACTGATAAAAAATTCTATGTAGATACTGAAATAACTTTTTTCAGATGGAGGTCACTTAGGCTGTCTTTTCCTTCCCTAAATATAATAAATTTCTGCCCTCTTGTTATCTTACTATAGCTTAGCTCAAATGGCAGAAGAACTATATAGAGTTTGCTCAGATGGCACCCTTAGGGAACCAGACTTTCTCTAGGTCACAGAGACAAGTTATGTCAGAAATGGAAATAGTATTTGAGAGTTTCAGACTTCGATCACTGTACATACAGAGGAAAAATAATCTTCTGGCATTTTCTTTCCTACTTGTTCCTTCACATATCTTTGCCTGGAACTCTGGAAGTATTTTCTATTATGCTCTGCCTGTTCTCTCAGATCTTTTTCTCTTTCCTGATTCTCCTACTCTTTTCAGAGTTAATTTGCATTTCTCCTAACCACCCTCTCTTGACAACTCTCAAGATGGATGGAAACTGATTTGTATTAACAAACACACACAGTGATCTTAGGTGACTATCATAGAATTAGTTAGAATTGGAAGGGACCTTAAAGATCACCCAGTTCCAACCCCCCTGCCATGGGCAGGGAC
>JAOXJM010000012.1:114334869-114352646 GCA_026413425.1 Tringa solitaria | reverse complement strand
TGTAATGTTGTTATAAATACACATTCTATAGAGACATTCAGAGGTGCAAACTGCTACAATACTCTCTCATGTTTGACACATTTGAACCGTTTGATCACAGTACATGAAAAAGTTTCAAAGTGAAGACCAATTAAAACTCCTTTGAGATCTAAATTAAAGTAAAAACACGCGTGTGCTGTAATATGTGTGTTACATAACACACAGTGACATGATTGCCATAACATAGGTATAACATACATTACAAGACACGCAGAGACAATCACAGATATTTAAAACTTTTATTAGTAAATAAGGATACCAGATAAATATACCAGGAAAAACACACTTGAAATGTCCCAATAAGGCAGATATCTTCTATTAGGTTAGCATATGTCAATGTATATTTACACATGGAAAATGCAACCTCGGCTAGATTCAAAGGGTGGTGTGTGTCCCCCTTTTCCTTTTTTAAAATATAAGAGCAGCTCAATGCTGACAAGATAATGCTAAAATAATACAAGTTAATTCAGCTTCTAGGAAGAGCATTTAGAAATAAAATGTGTCCTTCAAGACACTATTAAGCATTCTCTGCTTATTTTCCCCTTCCCAAAGTAAAAATACTCGTGTGATATTTGTCCTTCACCCTGAACTCTGCAGCTAGCAGGATTTTTAAAAAGCGTTGCAAATATTTTTTTCAAGGACCTTGTAAGTGACCTATTAGCATTCCGACCAAAAACTTACATGTTATGTATGAAACGACTAAAAATAATGTGCAAGTTGCAATTTCCTGAAATAGTTGGGGCCACAAACCTGGGCCCAAAGTTTGTTCTAAAACTAAATGGAAGAAAAATCTTTTTTGTTAAACAGTGGTTAACTCTAAAACACCAGCAGTTGGATGTCTCAACTCTGGGAACCATGCTCAGCACTGGGGAGCTGGGGGAGGGGGAGAGGAAAAAGCCAAGTTGAGAGAGGAGAGGGACAATAACAGCAGCTTGGAAGAAAGTGTTCAAGCAGTTCTGGGTGTCCGGCTGCACCACTTTCAGGAAGTGCCTGATACAGGCGGCTTTACTGCCTAAATGCAGAAGTGCAAATGTTGGCACCCACTGCATCAATTTTGTGCTCATCTTCTTACTGGCAACTATTTTAAGCAGATTTTTTTTTCTTAGTGGTTAGACAGTAATGTATCATACAGTCATATTACTTCAGTAGCAACAAATGGTCCCCCGAGTCTACTATAACTACCTAAAACTGCAACATTTTCTATTCCCCACTCCAAATCACCAAAGGGATATTTGTGCATACAGTAACCTAAACTGCCGTCTGGATGATCTGCATTCCCCAGCTCACAACAACTGTAATTTCACTTTGGTCAGAAAGATGGGCAAGACATTGCAGCAGAATTGGTTGGGGGGAAAAAAAAATAACCCATAAATAAAAATCAGTTTTTTAAATCCAAATAATTTCACATGCTTCAAGCGTCATTTTTCAGCATACAATATAGGGCAGGACTGCAAAAGTGCAAGATCTTGCTTTCTACTTGCCAAAAGCCCAATCAGTTTACCTCTATTGTTGGTTTAATGATTTAAGCTCCAACTCATATAGTATCTTCCTTTCAGTGCGTAGGACAGTAACTGCACAGATCTATCAATGTATTGTAACTCTTCTCAAGTAAGGAAAGCCAAAGTTAAAGCAAGTTTTTAGGCAGTGGCAAAATAGTAGGTACCATTTTTTTTTCTAAAGTTATAAATTCATTAAAAGCAAACTACACACTAATTATAAATGTTATTAAAATAAAACAAAGAATTCAGTCCATTAAGAAAATTCAGAATAAAAACAAATGCAGCTGTGTCGTATAATGGTGCAAGATGATTTAGTCTAGGCATAAAGGAGAATACAACTTCGGGATTCAGAAAAGAACTTGAATATTCTTGTAAAAAAGATTGTTTCTCAGTTTTAAACTCCTCTGTCAAAATGATGTAAAAATACACTCATAAGTGCATCATTTAAACTCTTGGTTTCCAAACGCTGACTTAAGATTTCCACTGGAGGTACTATAATTCAGAGCATTAATATAACACATACCAAGACTTCAGGATAAAAATCCTTTTGACATGTTTATTGACATCTACTACAGCCAAATTTACACTTGGAAATCTTAGACATTTTAAATGCATTTTCCCCCCAAATTGCCAAAAGCAAACGGATTCCGTTATGTACTAATCACTTAGGGGAAAGGTGGAGCTGAGTTTCTAGAGCAGAAGTTGACCATTTGTGTCAATTTGCAAGAGTACCATCAAACAAGTGAATTTTTTTTTTTTTTAGTAACAAAAGTCCTGGAAAACTGCATCATTACAGCCATATATAAGTATCATTATTCCTGGAATGCACTTATAGAAGGAATGCAAAGCCTACCCTATGCAAAATAGCAAAAGTGTACCACTACATTTAGACTACTTGATGAGACAACCACTTCTTAAGGAAAAAGCACTCAAGAAATTGAAAATTCAATTTAACAAATCACCCAGACTCTCAAACATTGCTGTGAAAAAAAGTATACATATATGCACACACCCCACTACAACCCAAGCACAAGCATTTACATTCCTTTGTTTATATTTAAACAAACTTGTCATTTTCCATTTAGGAAACTTCACATACTTTTCTTCTCAGTTCTAGGTTTGTCTTTGTGTATTTTTATACACCTAAT
The DNA here is from genome assembly GCA_026413425.1 of Tringa solitaria. NCBI lineage: Eukaryota > Metazoa > Chordata > Aves > Charadriiformes > Scolopacidae > Tringa > Tringa solitaria. The sequence continues at coordinate 114,349,960 of JAOXJM010000012.1, read as the reverse complement.
TTTAACCTGTTAGCTTGTTCTGCCTGAACTATGAGGATTCTGCCTACAAAGGGGTGCCTGAATTAACTCTGCATTTGCAGAATAGCAACTTTAGTTATCTTCACTAACTTCTTCTGTGTAAGCCTGTAATATTTCAACATAAATTTTACTAAGCAGAAAAGGAAGAACTGCATAAGTAGAAAGGAGATGCATGCACCTACACATCCACTCCTCCTTGCCCCAAAACTGAATTCTATCTTACTCTCTAACCCATTACACACATACATATGTACTCTAGAAATTGGTTTCAAATATAGAAAAATATTTGCAGGACTTCGATGGCAGCTAACTCTACATTTGAAGAATTACAGAAGCATACTGCACAAAAATACGGAGCAAAAGCAGTGATGCTTTCTTGTACTCAAAACTTACAGCAAATACCCCAAGAGGTTCTACAGTTTCAAGTGATGCTATACTGATAAACTAGGACTTTGATGACATTAAACCAATGCCTTATTCACATCCTGAACAGCAAGTATGGAAGTCTAGTAAAAATGAGAGGCAGATCAGAAAAGCCCCTCTATTTCATTTGACAACCATTTAAAAGCACAGTGCAGGGAGAGGATCCAGAAAATATATGATAAATCAGGTTTTCTATGAAAGCAACACCACTGGATTTATGTGCATGGGTTTTCTAGATATTATTATGTTACCACATATCATGGCCAAGACTGTGAAGACTGGGTGCACTGGCCTCTCTGTGGATACAACCCTGGCAGCAAGAAGCACAGATGACGTCTAAAGGAGTTTGACAGACGATATCTAAAACCACTGCAGTGGAAGGAGAGGAACACTATTTGCTGTAGATAGCAAGCACCACCAAAAGAATTTGCTTGCGACTGATAATGTAAAATTGAACCAGAAGATTTCTAGGGAGAGAGCATAACCCAGAACTTACAAAAAAAAAAAATTGCTCTTAGGAGAAATCTGGGGAATCCCCTGTTTCAGATACACATGAGGAAACCATGGCTGTAACAGGAACCTGAGGACCTGCTTTAAAACACACATAATGTTTACTGTCTGAACACGTGAACCTTCACAATAAAACATGATTTAGTCGTGTAAGCACAGGACTGAGTCAGAAAACTTGACATTTAAGGCTGGATCTAACATCAGTTCCTGTGGTTTGGGAAGACACTGTTTAAGACAAAACTCTCGGTTGTATCTGGCAACTTGGCTCTCAAGCTTATTTTGCACAGGTGCTAGACACAAACTCCCACAGAAAAGCACCGAGCACCACTAAGGCTTTGTGTCCAGGGGTGAGTGAAGCAGAACGGCAAAGAGTCTACATTTGAATTTAGCATAAGCAGCCATTCAAATTTAAAAGACCTTTGAAAGTCTTCACTTAATTGTTTAACTTTTCAAACTAGGAGACAATTGATTAATTTGATAATTTCAGGCAGACTGCAAAAGAAAAAACTATTAAAAGTGTTCTATGCATGTAAATACATAGGGTTATCTTCAGCTATAAAAGCTAAGACTCAGTCTCCAAGAGGCACTTTGATGGCATTCAGACATCAACGTCCAAGAGGTCAGTCACAAAATCTTCCACTACTGTCCCCAAAGCCTCCTAAGAAACGCAGCTTTTTCAGTACCTAGTATTTCACAAGTTTCTTAAAGCACTCCTCCTGGACATGCCCAGATAGAATGCAGCTCTGCAGGCTTGTGGTTTATGTCACATTTAAGCCTGTGAGTACAAAGTTGGTACTTCTGTACCTAAGCCTCTTTAGGGGCTTGATTCGTTTACGCTCTGCAGAGATTTCCACTCACAGCATGCTGTATGCATCGCTTGCATTGAAAAGCACATCCACAACAGTAAACATAACACTTCTGCAACACTCTAGACTTTTCAGCCTAAGCACATAGAAACCCAAATTCTAGCAGGACAATCTTTAGCTTAAGAGAGTTTAAACTCCTCCCTCTCAGGAAAGCGCTCAACCTACCAAACAAAGCGATAAGGAGGTCATTTCTACCTCTCCCTCGAAGGCTGGGCCGCTGCAAAAAACAACATGAGATTCAAAGGGTCTTTAAGAGCCGCAGTTGCTGCTCCACATCAAACAGGAATTAGATAAAATGCAGGAACACCAGGGAGCTTAAGCGTTCCTTGGTCAGAAAGACAGTAGCTGGGAATCTTGGTATTTAGCACTTAAGCTCTTCTGCCCATTGTATACAGAACACAGGCATCTAAATCTAAGTTTAATGGCTATTTTGCAGGCCAGAACTTAGATTCCTGTAATTCTGGCATGAGGATTGGCTGCACCGCAGAAATCAGTCCATTTCTGTATCTGCCTCCAGATCTGTTGCGGCATTTTTTGGAAATCCACACAACTCCCAAAAGGCAAATCTCCCAAAGTCAATGCTGATCACAGCAAATACGCAACAATTCAGTCCTCTTTAGCTGTCTAACCAGATTCCAATTACTGCAGTTTGGAATTTTAAAGTGACACTGCATGACCAAGCACAATTTAATAGGATTTTCATTTGTTAGATGAGTTCTTATCCACTTCTATACTTCCTCAATTCAGGCAGTGCAGAAATTAAAGCTCTGAAGACAACACTAGATTTTGTAATGTGCTCAGGACTTCAAAAAAAATTTCAAATACATCAAAAGCGGTCAGAATAGTTAGTACTCAATAGGAAGTTGTTTCTTGAAAGGAAATTGCAAATTTCAGTCAAAGAGGAAGATGGAGAGTTAGAATTAACTAAGTGTTCCAAAAACTTCAGAAAGCAGGAAGGGTTTCTGAAGGTTGTATGAAGAAACTGCATGCAAGCACATAAACAAGATCAGTTTAGGACTACATAAATATCTTTAAAATATGTCTCCAATTAAAAAAATAAAACAAACAAAAAGCAACAAAACAAAACAAACAAAAGTATCCCATCAAGTTGCACATATTTCTGAAAGGACATAACAGATAGAGCAGATCACATTCAGACCTATTTTTTTTTATTCATTGGACAGGCTAGATACAGAAGCTTAAAACTGGCTAATACAAAGACATTTATATTATGCATCTACCCAGTTATGGAATATAAAACAGATGTATTTAAAACCCAAACGCTTGCTATATTTCTTTTGGAGTTTTCCCTGCCACTCACAACTTTCTAGCATTCAAATATGAAGCCTTCTCTGAAGATCAGGGATTATTTTAATGCACAGTTGGCCAGCAGCAAAGCAACTGGTATTACGATTTGGCCAATTAATCTATTTAGCTTAACCTACATTTATATCCAGTGTCCAAACTGTGGGTGTCTGACCACAAGCACAGAAAGGGCAATAGGCTAGACAGATCTTTGGTCTATCCTATATAGCCTTTCTTACATTGTATCAGAGAATGTTCCTCCACGTCTAGGGAAGAGGTGCATGGTTGTAAGGTCATTTAATACAAGAGTTAGATTGAAAAATAAAAAAGGTACTAAGACTATGTTCTCTAGTATTTGGCCAGCAAAAGAGACTTTGCCTTTCATGCCCCAAAACACCCACTTCAAGCTGCAACTCTACATATACAGCATTGGCAAAACCTTTCCCATTACCTTGTTACTGTACCTAAATGTAACTGGGAATGTGCCCAGTTCACAGACACTGTAATACCTTTTTTGTTTTAACACCATGATGGTGTAGGCTTGGCACAATTACATCATACACATTATCTTGGCAGTCACACAGCAGCTGCTCCACCAACTGAGCTCAGGGTGAAGCCATCAACAGTCGTGCTGAATGTAGTTGTCTGCAAATTTTTACAAAGGCTTTCCCATTTATTGTGTTTGTTTTAATTTACTGCCCTTATCTTAGTGCTGGACCAAGATCCCTATGTAATGTTTGTAAACCCAGTAAGTTGTGAGAAAACATGAAGTAACAGGCAACAAACTCTTGTCATGATCGTTTTGCAAATATGATTCTCAAAATTTTCCCCTCCTGATGGAGTAAAGTAGACCATACATACATAATCAAGCCTGAAAATTCTGTCAGGTGCCTATGATCTATCTGCTCACTTTGAACTCTGGGCCTTTCAGTGTGAAATCAGTTGCTACAGAAGAACCCTAAGCTCTTTCTAGCCTTCTCAAATAGTATTCTTAGATACTTTCAATTCTTCTCCCAAGACCATTTAACCTTTTAGCCCCAGACTAGCCTACCTTAGTTTCAGAGATGAACAGAAAATGAACTGTATGTGCTACCTTGTGAAATGCATGCATCTGGCTCTATTTGATGGAACTGCCATTCTGGTGTCCCTTCTTCCCTATGTGATATCTGCCCCTTCCTTTCCTCCTCTATTCATCCTCTTTGCAAAAAAAAAAATAAAAAAAAAAATTATGTAAAAGAATCGTATTGGGCAAAACATGAAACAGAGCAGAAGTAAATATTTGAAGTAACTGTATTTCAATTAGAACAAAAGATTTATTTTTAAAATAGCTGCTAGCATAATTAATGACTGCAAGAAACATCACTTACTAGGTTTTATTAAAATTATAGGATTAACACCAGGGGTGGAGTGTGTAAATTACAAAACTGATAAGTTAGTTGTAGCAGTATCTTTTTCTTATGTTGAGGATGAATCCCAATATACCAGAAATTAGAGACCCACATTTTAGCTTGCATAAAATGGGACAGACAATGGTCGAGCTGGGTCTTTGAGGAGCTGTGAAGTTAAATCACCTAACTCATTGCTTAGAGGAAGAGAGGCTTTCTGGAGGCCATGCCTCTCAGCTGTGTATTGAACAAGTTGCTTTCCACAAACAGCAGCCTCTCAAAAGCTTCAGTAGCCCAGACGGACTAAAAATTTCTCCCCACATCTTCAGAGCCACATCTACCTTCAAACATAATACAACAGTAGAAGAAATCCATCGAATGTTGGCAAAATGATGATCAGAGGTGGTAAGAAGAGACACACAGTAGCATCCTTGCAGATTAAGAGGCAGAAAAAGGAATTTACAGTAACATCCCTCTTCCCTGCCCTCACCACTCCCCCCAATAGTAAATCACGCAGCCATGTACACTCCTGCACAGTGGCTTTAATATGCTGAGTGATTAAAGGTGACGATGATGACTACAGGCCATACTATGCATCTTTAGAGGGTTTTCAATTCAACACTGAGGGGCCAAATGGGGCTACTGTGTATCTAAAATATTTTACTCTGATTAAAGGTGTAATTATATAGTTAGTCATAATAGCTGCCATACTTTAAAAGAAACCCACCTTTCCTTCAGGGGAAGGGAAGGAAATTATGCTACTTTATTCATCCAAACACACTCTCAGTTAAATTCAAATACAACATGTGGACTAGATAAATACAGTGACACACAGCCACAAACACTTAGTAATCCAAGATAGAACAAGGAGATGAATCTTTTAACCTATAATCTTCGCAAAGGGAAACTAAATCTTGTGATTAAGAGTTCTGTCATATCTATGCAGGTATCAGTGGAGGCTGTGTGTTTTCTTCTCAACTGTCATAAGAAATTCATGCCAGTTTTAGGGTTTAAATATGAGCAAAGACGCTGCAAACATGGGGTCTGACAGAGCTCAAGAGATTTACTTGTTTATATAGCTAGCACATAACTTCTGTGGATATCCACATATGTGCTGCACAGAGGGATAGGCTGGCACTAAGAATCTTACTCAGTGTAAACAAAATAGAAATCTTTTCCTTCTCTTCTCACTGTATTTTCAACCCTGCAACAGACTTGCTCCGTTATTGTTACCTTCAGCAAATCAGGTTCAGGTCCACTGGAAAAATGACTTTTGTCTAGGAGGGCTTTCTTTGGCTTCGGTCACCTCATACAGGAATGTAGTTGATCTCAAATAGCTGTTACCATTGATGTATAAGAAAAGATAAGGGAAGATAGTTTCTGTATGCTATACCTTTTAAACTGACACTTCTGGTTACACAGGAGAAAGGGCAAAAAAGAAAATGCACAATAAACAAGATTTAGTTTTTTTTACCTTTTTTTTTTTACTGACACTCTAAAAGTCCACATTTAACACCACCAAAGCCGTTTAGAGAACCTTCCCCAGTGAGTGCTGCCTGGACACCCTCCAGGATGTTGTCTCCTGAGAAGACAAACTCAGACACAACACAGATGTAGTTCACTTGAACCTCAGGGAGGGGAAGCAGGGTCTACCCAACATCTTGATCCATAGCAACCCCAGCCCCCAAACCAATGGACAGAACCAGGTTGGATAAAAGATAGGTCACATTTCAAGGGAAAAAAGAAAGGGGAGGGCCAGGAGATACAGGAGAAGAAAGTTGTCATCCTTGCCAATAGTTTCCAGTTATCTGCAAAGACACTTGTACACTCTCCTTCTGGAATAAAATATTTAGAGCATTTGGTATACATTCAGTAGTTCTGAACAAATCTATTGAGTTTTACTGCTTAACCTTCCTCCTCTCCCCTTTCATTTTTTTCAGCATTGGTGTTGGAATTTGGAAATACTTTGTAGTTCAACAACTGAACGTGCATTCCCCATACTAATCACTTGATGAGAGAGACAGCTGACCAGGACGCAGACGAGGCACCACATTCCACATAATTCCTTAGATAACAGAAGTATAAATCATCTTTATACGTGCACAGTTTTTAATCACCATCCTTTGCCCAACATAGCTCAGTGGTCAAGTCCCAAGAACAATTTTATGAGTCCCTGTCATCTGCATGTTTTTTCCAAGCATTCTCTCAAGTGATCCTGTAGTTCCATCGCTCCAGATCCCTCGAGCTAGATTTCCGTATCTTTTACAATGCTATCTGCTATTCTTTAAGTTTTTACACACTTGATAATAGAGGGAAGAAAACATCATTGAAAATATAAAGAAACTTTTATCTTGTATCCGGAACTGTAGAAGAGTAACAAAAATACAGATCAAGATATGCTATAAAGCAATAAAATTACATAACACCACATACAATAGTTTTATAGGAAAGAAGGATGGGAAAAAATTCTTTTCCAGATTTCACACCATTTCCTTCCCCCACACACACCCAATTTCGGTGAGGTAGGAAGCAAGAGAGTTTGTTTTTTTTAATTTTGCCCTGAAACATACTTTAAGTAATTGCAAGTGAGTGACACCTAGTGATGAACACAAATCTGATCATCCTCTAGTCTCCCACACAGAGAAGATAAGCCAGCAAGCACGGACAGGTAACTCAGGAGTGGGTGTCGAATCATGGGAACCTGACACTACTATGTTTCTCTCCCTTAAAAGCCAAATATCAAGTGAGCCAAGACCTAGAAACTTGGTGCACAACTAAAAAGAAAAAAAAATAATAAAATGGCTAATCTGTCCAAATAAGAGAATGTTAAAACAGATCTAAATCATGACCTGTAAATTCACTCTCCATTTTCTTTAAAAAGAATCACCTCTCTCTAGAAACGTCAAGCTTTCCCAGAGATCTGATTCTTAATTAAAAAAAGTATATCCCAGAAGCAAACGGGAAGAATGGGTTTCTCATCAAATACTAAAATATCAACAGTTGTCTTAGAGACCACTTAGTGATGTCTCCAGTGTTATAACTGCTATCCTGTTGTAAGGATTTTATGAGCTTGTCAAAGACTCTTATTTTGCCAGTAGTTCCAAAATTATTGCGCACAGAGCAGTTACTGGAAGTGAAGGGGAGGGGAGGGGATCTAGTGTGATTTGTGGTAGGGTTACAGGAAGGAAAAGTATGCTACTATGCAAAGTAGCAACAACACAGTCCCCTGAAAGGGAAGCTTGAATAAAGAGACCAAGAAAACTGGCCTGACTTTTCAACACCGTGACATGGGACAATCTTGTACATGTGAAGCTCACCCTGAAGAAGAGATTTCTTCACTTAATGCATTTTTAAGAGCTATCCAAAGCTCCAAAACACAGAATCCTGTAGGAAAGGGAAGTGATTAACCTAGCACAGCTACTGCCACTTTCACACACTACGTGCCATTTCATCTATTTTTGTCATGAGCAGGATTTTGTCACTGGAACCTCAGGAGTAACTCCTGCTTTAAAGACACAAAGTATACACCATGATTAAAAGCCATCCCAAGGACAGGAGTAAAAATAAATAAATCAGTAGGTAGAGAAAGAAAAACACTTTGACACATGCTGCAACTTGTGGACCTTATTCTGCTCAGTAAGCCCATGGCCATCTTTGCTTTCCTCACAGATTCATGTGAGGTTGAGGTTTTTTGGGTTTTTGTTTTGTTTTGTTTCAATCCTTCTGCAAACATTAAAGAAAATCCAAAAGCTTGTAAAATCTAAAGCCCTGAAAGCCCATGCTCTTCGGGAAAACTAACGCAACAGAGCCACCTACCATGTGAAGGCAGGACTGACAGGGCTCGGGCAGCAAGAGCCGCCACTGAAACTTATTTGAATGAACTTGACCCAGATTGGCGGCCGGCCAGCGCCCTACGTCACCCCGTGACTTAACAGAACACAGTGTTCCTGGCACCCACACAAAAATGTGTTGAAATCCACGCTGGAGAGAGAGAGAAAAAAAAGTCAGTGTATGTTTCAAATTAATAAAGGAAAATGGTAGTAAAAAGGTAATAAAACGCAGAAGCGGCTTTAGGTATTTTAAATGTGTCTGCTGCATTTTTCACCCAATTTATTCACATCGTTTGGTGTTCCCACGTGTTCCAGAAGCTTGGCACAGCGGCAGTTCTCCCCAGGATGAGCCCTTCCCTGTCCAAATCCCGTCCCACGCGCTCTCCCTCTCACCTCTCCCCGTGCCCTACCTGGAAAATTCCAGTGCAGTGCTCACCCAGGCGACGAGGGCAGACACCGGCTGCTGCGCCAGGGCTGCCCCTGACTCACTTCCTTGCCCAGCCCTCACGCAGGCGACACGGCGGGCACCTCATGCAATGCTTCCATAGGGGATGATCGGTTATACAGTTATGTCATTCACAAGTGGATTATGCTAACTCTCTGACATGAGATGAAAAGCAAACAAGTAGAAGAACAGGCAAAATGAACTTAATGAACCATGAACTTGATGTACTTCCTTCATATACCATATGGCTATCATCTCCATTTTCCGCATTTCCTCCCTCCAGGACTCCCACTATTTCTCTCCAAAGCCTGGACTCAAGTCCCTTTTTCTCCTGTCTGTCACCCACTCTCTGATGTCCTATCCTTATCTTCAGTGACTGATCAGGACATTTGACACCTGTAGGTGCAGGACCAAAACCAGCTCACAGACACCTGCTGAGAGGGCTTTCCCTAGCCACCAATTCAGGGCCCAAATCTGCCACCTGCAATCCCACCAGTGTGCTGACAGTGCAGGCCTCCAGCAACACCTTCCAGCTAGGCCATCAGCCACAATGACAGGCAGATGGACCCAGGTTCATCCTCATTACCTTCTGCATGCACATCCTTAGCCCAGCATGCAGTCTCAGCGGTAGAAGGATATACAGGAGACGGTAAGGCAAACGTGCTCCCTACCTGGACAGCCCACTGAAGCCACTTCCACGACTTCAGTGCAAACCTGAAAAGCTACACCAGTTAATGGCTGATCCAGCATTCCACCACCCTTCATCCATCAGCTGAAACACGACAACAATTTTTTCTAGTTATAGATTCTCTAATGAGACACACAACACAGGCATCTAGGATACGATCCATGTCTCTGGCCAGTCCTTCCAACATCAGGAGCCTGTGTTATATGGGAAAGTTGCGCTGATTATTTTCCACCTTGACTCTTACACACTGCAAGCTACTATTACGACTATAGAAATAAACTATCTGTTGACCAAAGAGACAATAAAACTTGTATAGGAAGCAATTCGGATCTTTTATTAGTCCCTGTTTAACATCATAGAAAATCCTTCCAAAAGTCCTTTTCTTCCAACCAGAATCCTGCCTTTCAAGTTAAAATAGTATTACCTCCAATACTAAAATGGAGGAAAAAATAAGTCTGCTTTAACGCCCCAAGGATGGAGAAAAAAAAAAAAAAGAGAAAGGAGTCATGTGTTTGATGTTTTGTAGGTATATTTTTCCAATGCTCAAAATGCCATTTTCTGCATAACTGCACCCTAAAGTAAGAAATAAAATAAAATCTAGAGATATTAAAAAATTACAATTCTTACACCATCTTCTTTTCCCTCTCTGTGGGATACACCAAGGACATATTCGCTGATGGAAAATACCCCCACAAATGTTGATCAGGACAAAGCAGATAATGGGACTACTTCAAGAATGAATAATTTAAAAGCTCTCTATAAACAATTAACAGTATTTGACAGAACTAAGCGTAAGTGAAAATTTCTACAAAGCAAGAGAAACAACTGTGGAAATAGTAATTCCTCATCTCTTCTTTCTACGGTCAGGCTCCAGACCAAGGAGGCCACCTAAATTCACTATGCCTCTGCTACTTATTAAGAGTTAGGTAAGTTATAGGAAGGAAAGGCATTAAAATAAGAAATAGACAGATTGCTGTGTGACAGCAAGGACAGGAAATTTCGTATCAAGACATGTAAATTTCCAACAACGTGCCTTAACTTGATAGATTATCTTTAAAAATCCCTATGGAAGGAGCAGTTCATATTTATTTAAAAAAGATGCATTCACACCATACACATCTAACGTCAAAGCAGTTACCTGCCCATTCCCCTCCAAGCACAAACAGAAACACTACTCCTGCAGCAGAGATGGGGGGGAAAGATTTCCACAGAAGAGGGAAGTTCTTCTGTAGTCTCATGTTTACAAAGGAGTTTACTGGGTTGTCAAGGAGAAAAAAACCCCACAGCGATCCCGGTACAACATGCTTTGAATACACACAATTAAATTTGTCACAAAATTACAGATGAGGTCTCCGCCAAACTTTGAAAGCTTGTCCCAGTACCCTCGCCTTTTTCCTCATTGGGCTTGGCAAGGAGCACCAAGATACTGTTAAGTCTGAAAGTTTACTCGAGAACCAGATCCACAGGTTAGAGAAGTTTTCTTGAGCCACTCCCAGCTGGCGAGTGGGCAAACCACAGGGAAACTGCCAGGGCCTCCAAGGAGGGCAAAGTTGAGGGCAGGATGTGACACACTTACCGCAATCATGCAGGCTGCCCGTCTTCCCAACACGCGGCGTAGCTTAAAGCCTCGAAGCCAATGCACAGGACTATCAGCTCAAACAGGGTGAGATTGATTTTTTTTTTATTGTATTGTTAAAGTATGTATTCAATAAGATCGTTGGTTCTTACACCCTTCAAGTCTGTGAATGGAATGGTGCTTTTTTTTTAAAAAAAAAAAAAAAAGAAAGAAAAAAGAGATGGGATCTCTTACAATTAAAAGATGAAGTAACAACCCGTCATATTTTGTAGCTGAACATAAAAGCGAGTAAGGCTTTTGCCCTTCTCCTAAACCATCTCATCTCCCTGGAACATGCAGTATTTCAGTTTGTTAAAGCCTGGAACATTCTCATTTGCGGTTTAGGGAATCTGAAGTGATTGGATGCAATTAGCTGCACCAGGACCAAAACCAGACTAACACATTCCCTGAATTTAGTACATACTGTTTGAATTAAAACATTATGGTTTTATTTAACATACAAAAGAAAACTCCACCTATCCATCAATAATTTTAATGGTAAAGTCTCATTTTCAAAGCACAGTTGAATCCTGAGCCATGAATGCATCTCTAACAGTCTTCAACTATATAATATGAAAGCAACCTCAACAGGACACAACTACAGCTAGTTACATACCTGTCAGGTAGGAAAAAAAAATAATATATAAGTGAAAGAAATACTTTTATTTTCTTGAATACAACACCATTTGTCAATTTAAAAGAAGGAAGATTATACCAGATGGGTCACCCTCCTTAACAACAAGTGTAAATAAGACTCAGAGAGTGAAGAACAGCAACCTTGTAGCTCCGTTAACATGTCACTTTAGTCATTTGAGAGCTGGGTCATTTGCTAATAAAGCGAAGAGCACTTACTGGACCTGTCAGTAATGTTGCAGAACCTGACAATCTAACACATTTGCCTACTTTCTCCTCCCCCATTTTTAAACATAGCTATAATATCCATTTAGACGGTCACAGAAAAGAATCCAGGACAGATCCATAACAAGAGCAAATCGTATGTGCAGAAGCAACGTAAAACCCTGACTTAAGAGGAGCAGGAAGTGCAATAGCACATGAGAGATACAATCATGTCCGTAGGTGAGTAAAACCAGGATAATGCCAGAATTAGGTTAGTGTTGCATTTGAGCTTCTGGAATATTCCAAGTCAAAGCATTTTAATTCTATTAGTCTTTTATAACACCTGATCTGTCAGTCCTTGTAACGCTTTGGTCTGGTCTGGAAATTACATATTACCAGATGAAAAGCATAGAAAATAGGTGAAAGGAAAAAACAGCAAACTATCTGTGGGGCAATACAATAGGATTTACATGATCTGTGGTTACAATAAATGCAGACAGAGGCAGACAAATTGTGCCTATCTGACTACCCATACAAAACTCAAGATCTTTCAATTTATTAAATGCAAGTTATTACTGTTTGCAGTGAAGGACATGATGTTCATTGCCAGCTACATATGGGAACATATTTCTAGATTTATGTTCTTATTTTTACCAGTTCCAGCTTAGGGTTGTGGGGTGTGTGTGTTTTCTTTTTCAAAAGCTAGTGCAGATTGATGTATTTTTCTAAAAACAAATGCACACACTTGTAGCACTGACCACATTTTAACCACAGTAACAATGTCCTATAAACCATCGGGCTTCTGGATTCTACAGAGTTTCATAATGTTAAAACATATTTCTAGTCACATTTTATTTAAAGAAAATTTCAAGTCGGTTTCTTCATTCTTAATTTCATTGTCACTTTTTGTGAATTCCTTTTTATCTATAACTATCACCTTATTTTAGTTTTATGCTTCTATTTCATTATGCACTAGTTTGCCTTCGTTTGTCCTCTGCGTGGTTTTTGAGTTTTAGCAAGTACTGAATTTCCTCTCTTTACAACACTACATAGTTAAGCTCATAAAACCAAACAAAAGAATTCCTTTCTAGCTTTTTCCAGCATTGTTTGTTTATATTTTTATGCATGCAATTAGTCTAGTTTTATCTAGCAAAAATTAAAGCATTATTCATATTTTAAATTGAACATACTGGGACTAACCCCTGCCAGAGAGATTGAGGCACCAGGTATGAAGTTTCAGTTTCACTGAATAGAAGTAACCTATCAGATTTTCTCTGCATTTTAGATGTAAACAGCAAACCAGAACTTCCTTTTGCTTTAATCCCATAAACATTGGCATAATGCCACATAAGATAACATGCTAACCAGACTCTGGAAGCAGAGGACTTAAATGCAGAATAAAGCAGCAATTAAAAAATTGTGGAGATCAAGGAAACAAAGTAAGAACAGCAAGAACAAGTCAGGCCAGAGATCTGTTGAACTCAGCATCCTGTCTGGGACGGTGGCCTATATGTGATGCAGAAAGTAAAGAAGAAGGACAAAGCAAGTGAATTTCTTGCTTTTTCAGACTTCTTCCCTGATACACTCACCCACAGTGAAGTGATTTGCAACACCAGAACTTCCCAAGGGAGCATTGACCTATTAGCCGAATGGATTTTTCCCCAGAAAACGCTGTCCAATCACATTTAAAACAAACTCTGCAGAAATCTGGTAATATTGTAGGACTTCTTAATATTTGTAATGTCAGCAAAAAAAGTAATTGGAAGGGACCACAGGTGGGTCACCAGCATAGGTTTCCAATCCAGTCATCATGGTTTATTATTACTGCAACACCTAAAGAAGCCTCAGGAAAAAAAGTTAAGGTCTGTTATGCTGAGACCTGTACCAAAAAACACAAGAAGTGCCAACCTCTGTTCCATGACCTTGTGGCAGCTAAAGAGCATGAGCAATTAAGCACATTTTTAAAAAGTCATTGTACTAGAGAAAAAAATACATTGAAAGATACTTTTCTTGCAGTTAAACCCTGCAATACTACCAACACTTGGGGATCTCCTTCAGAACATTTAACTTATTCATTCATTCCAGTTCAGGTTAACATAGCTGTGTTCTCATCTTCTTTCTCCTTTTTAAAACTGGAGCATAGTGCTGCTAAGAAGCAGATGGAGAATTTTTACAATCTGCTGGCTGCAAATCTCGTAAAAATTAAATCCATTTGCTGTTCTTCCAATTAAAATATGCATGCTAACAAAGCAACAGAAATTAGTATTCAGTGGTCTCTTAAATCATCCCTCCCTGCTAAAAATGTGAAAATAAACCAGCACACATTGTATCACCAGTAGTCTAACTTTTCCAGCTCTGTGATGACGACAAGGATCATGACTGTGTCAAAGCTGAATGATTACTCTCTACATTATTATTTCTGACTGTTCAGAGTGTCTGGAGCACGCAAGACAGATAGAAAACTTCCACCATCGCTTTCCAAAATGCTTACAAATTATTTGATGGCAATTAAGTGACAGCTGAGTAGCATTAAAAAACCCATGCAATTCACATGCAGAGAATTTAGAAAGTTTTGCTTCTTCACAACCAAATTTTTTTAGTCATGATCCACAAGTAACTGCTTCATTAAACATGCAGAAATGCCAACCTGAGAATGCTAAAGGTAGTTGCGAAGTTATACATACAACAAAAAATATGTAGACTACTTTATAGTAACACAATATAACTTTGGGGTTTTTTTTCCTTAAATCTCACTGTCATTCTTGCCTTCAAAAAGTCACTTGCACTGTACAAGGATGGCATAGAAGTTACGTTGCCTTCCAATGTAAAATCATGTTCTAATTTTCCTTTCCATCATTTCTCCAATTATTTCTTCCACTTAGCTCCAAACACAATAAACTGTTAGGATGTCAACGAACTTAAAAAAAATAAAAATAAATACTAAGCATCCACAATGGGAACCAAGGTGATATGTGCAGTATTTTTCACTTAGACTCGTAGATAAAAGTGAAGAATCAACTCAGCATCTTTATTCCAGTACCTGAAGGGGGCCTACAGGAAAGATGGGGAGAGATGTTTTATCAGAGTGTATAGTGATAGGACAAGGGGTAACGGTTTAAACTGAAAGAGGGGAGATTTAGATTAGATATTAGGAAGAAATTCTTTACTG
>JAOXJM010000012.1:114322086-114334769 GCA_026413425.1 Tringa solitaria | reverse complement strand
CCTGGAGGTGTTCAAGGCCAGGCTGGATGGGGCTTTGAGCAACCTGATCTAGTGGAGGTGTCCCTGTCCATGGCAGGGGGGTTGGAACTCGATGATCTTTAAAGTCCCATCTAACTCTAACCATTCTATGATCCTATGATGATCAACAAAATTGATACATTAAACTCTTTTTGGTAGTTATGGTGGTTTGATTGTTTGTTTTTTAAAAACAGGTATTTTCCCAGACCTAGTTTCTCCTCTGAGCTCATGAGATTTAAGCAGTCATCAATATGTACACGAACCATTTACATAAAATTGTAAAGCCATGTAAGAAAAGAATTCTCTGCCCTGTTCTGATGCCCACTTAACTACTTTTTCCCTCCAGAACTCCTGTGGTTAGTGCCAAGCTTTTAAAAAGAAAAGATTACAGAAAAGAAAAGCATTCACAGAACCTTTAAATTGTAAGTAATGTGAGCCACAAATCAAAACTAACATAAAATCTACATCTACTGTTGGCATGGGAAAAAGTACATCTAAAGTTTAAAAAGTAGATGGGAATCATCACCCTCCTGCCTTTTTTTCAGATGTCTCTTGTAAAAACATTGATTTTTTTGTTGTTGTTTAAGATGACAATCTTATAATCTGCTGCCCAGCTCATTGATTTTCAGGCATATGAGAGTGGCAATTATGTCCTATTTTATTACTTCAATCTAAGTTTGCACTTATATTCTAACCCTTTGAGAAGTCTACGTAACCTGATATTTTTTAATCCAGCCTTTCCCCACAAAATACATAAGAGAACAATACATCTCCTCTCCTCACCCGGAACTTAAATTGGTCCCTCAGAAAGGGACTGAGCTAGCTACTGAAGGATAAAACTCACAGTGTCTCTCAGACTTGATATTTAAATGCAACTTCTAGCTCAGAAAGCACCTAAACTGCAAGAGAGATCCTCCTTCTCTCACTACACAATGTTTAACATAGTCTTCCAATACTATTTCTCCCAATACTATTATAATTCAAGACCTAAGCTAGATGAATCTTCAATGTAATCCTGTCATCAGTTTATGAATAATCCATTATTTATTACTTTAGCATTATGCACGTATTTCCAACTTTAGCCCACATCATTATGCTCTCATGCATTCATGCATATGATCCGAAAGGGAGCTGCAATTACCCTGCTTATCCCAGAAAGAAAGTTCAGTATTATGGATTTATACTATTTATTCTTTTTATACTGCTAGTTATATTGTTCTTCCATTCCAAAAGATCCTGAGGTGCTTCATATCCTAGACAAATAACTTTATTACTGGAACATACCAGATTCAAAACTCAGTAACACAATTTCTTGGGGGTTTTTTTGTTGGTTTTTTTTTTTTTTAAATTTCATGATGCTTAAATGCACTTCAGCAAATGCGTATGTTTAAAAACAGGAAAAAACATATTGCTTTTTCAATTACTCATAAAATGAAAGATTTCAATTAAAAAAGAAAAACAAACAAAACCCCCCAAACTTACCTTTGCACTTCTCCATCATGCAATCAAGCAAGTTAAAGAAACTTAGTCTGTGAAGCCTGTCACCAGCTCACTCCAAGGAAGCTAAATGTTTCCCTTCACTTGCCTTCCTAGGCAAGTCTGGCTACAGCCATCAACCTCTACAAAATCTGTGCTGTCTCAAAGGCTCCTCTCCATCCCTATGTCTGTTGAGAAAACTTTATTAAAACAATGAGGTAAGCATAAACTGGACTACATGAAAAAACACCCTGCAGAAGCCACACAGAGCAGCAGGTGGTAGACAACTAGAGCTACAAAGGGTATTCACTGCACCGTGCCAAGTGGAGATCCATTTGCAACATTGTCTTTTGTATGAGACTTCTCAATTGCTCTGCAGAGAAAGCACCGAGGGTGGTGACGGAAAGAGGACAAAATTCATACACGCTGAAAAGTTCACAGCACACAAACATAGGAATAGCTGTAGGGAAATCTACCAAGGATCATTCCAGCCCTTTACTTTTGTCTCCAACAATAATTAATGTCAGATGCTTAAGGAAGAGTTTAAAACAGGGCAAGCATGTGGCAGTGCTGCCACAGAACAGTCCCCCTGATTCCAGTTTGTGGCTTCAACTAGAGGCAAGATCTTTCTATTTAATCCTTGAAAGATTTCTCTTCCATGAGTTTGTCCCATTAGTTCTGAACCCATGTAATCTTGCAGCAGCCACATCATCCTGTGGCAAGAAGCTCTGCAGCTCATATGGTGGGATGAATAAACTTCTTTTCAATGTTGAATCAACTTGCTCATTTCACTTGACGTCTCCTAGCTCTATACAGTACCTAGTCATTTTGTTTACTTCTTCCTATCTATTTGAGATTCATGGCTTTCTTTCAAGTCCTCTCCACTGCAATTTCTTTTTCAGGCTGAAGATTTCTGTCCTACAGATTTTTTTCTCAGGCAGAAAACATCCCATTCCACTGGTGTAACGATGAGAAAAATACACGGAGGGAGACAAAAGTTGCATGCAGAACACTAGAGGCTGCCACAACAGCACTGCACTAGTGAGATACCTGATGTGAGGAGCTGCTGCAGCCACCATTTCTGATGAGCTGCGACCAGATGAGAGTATTTGGTGGCACAGAACTAAATAGTTGCGTTAGGCAAGAGAGAATCAGTGAACTAAGACCAAGCAATGACCAGGTAAGGGTGAATGGGGACAAAGTGAATGAAATAGTGATTGTGCTGGGAAGAGGAGACAGAGTAGGAGTACAATGACTGGGACCAATTCAAAAGGTATGCCACTGTGCTGGACCTGAGCAGTGATTCAACAGCCAGGTGAAACAGCTTCTTCATGTGTCCAGGAAGCAGGAATAATAAAGCTGGGATAAAGTTGTGAGTAGTGGGAGAGATATCATATGAACTAACAATTTATAAGCTCTCTATTTATTTGAGAGACCAAGGACAAAGACGAAACCATCAAGTAGTCAAGGCTGCTGCCCTGGTCTGAAGGCAAATAGGACTAAGTGAAAGGGGAGGAAAAAAAAAAAGGCATGGGAGCAGGATTGTATGCAGCTGGCATATACGTGAGAATGTGCTAACAGATTCCCACAGAGCAGGCAAAATCCTCTTTAACACGTTACGGTTATGGAGTTATAGCCCACCACTACAGACCATCTCCACAGAAAGGGTTAATCCGTCACCAGAGTTATTAGTCTGGAATGTAAATGTCCTGATAACAAAAGAACTGTAAATCTGAATTGTCATCTACAGATGATTCAGATGTTTGTATAGAAACTGTTTATCACAAAGCAAGAGCAACAGAACATGACACAGACCCTGCCAAACTGGATGAGAGACATTAGGATTTCACCCCACCCCAGTCCCATCTCATTGTCCTCAAGCAAGCCAATACCCACCAAACAAAAGTTCCCACCTCCAAATTTCTTAAGTTTTACTGTAAACATTCTCAGTTTTATTCCATTTGTTCTGCCCCCAATTACTCCGCTCTTATCTATCCAACACACTTCCACAATACGATGGGAGCCAGGAACAAATGTCCTGTTCCCCATGCCATACCCCCAAAACTACATTCTTTCTAAGCAAAAGATACAGTGACATGACTTAAAAAAACCCACAAAACAAAACAAAACCCCCACATAGCTGCCTTCTTCCACACAAGATAAAAACAAAAACAGATATACAAGAGCTTCATCCATTAAAGAGAGGGAAAAAACACACTGGAAAAACTTTGCGGGGGAGTAAAGGGGGTGTTAATAACCCCAAGGTTAGTATAGAATAGTTTCCAAACTTTGATCTTCCTTTGTTTTCTAAGGTATTCTAAATTTATTTCCAGATCATCACAATTCAGTAGAGTCTACAAAGAGTTGGTATACACTAACCCTTGTCACCAAAGGAACAGTTCTCTTTTGGTGAAAATTGACACGAAGCTCCCAAGAAGATGATGCCTAAATACAGGGATAGTTGGATGATTTTGGTACACCTCATGCTGTACTTGTTCTACATGGAACTGGATGACCTTGGACATTTAAATATCTTATTTTCACTTAATAGCCATTCTCTAAGCAGTATTACACATGCATTTTTTTCGAGATAGCAAGTGGTCTGTCCTGTACTGCTGCCACAAACCCATAGACCAGGAAGGTTCACTTGTGAAAAGACACAAGCTACAACTGCACCAGGTACCCTAAAAGGACAAGAAATGTTTTTTTCACCACTGGATGCAACAAATATGCCTGGTAGTAAAAGAGCATTTTACTTTCCCTGATATATTCGGGCCTTTGCCTGATGCAACAAGCTGGCATGATGGCTGATGGAACCAGCCACTAAAAGATCATAAAATTATTTTTAAAACAAAGTGACAACCCACAAGAAAGATTAAACCAAAGGCTTTTAGAGAATTCAAGGCATTAGCCAATCTACTCTGTCCATGTCTCCTTCCAGAACCACAGTATTTAGAAAGCATATTTATCAGAACAAGACATTATTAAGACTGGTCCTATGCATTCCCCTGAAACTTCTCTTCCACTATTTCCTTCAAAAAGGGTTTCAAACAAATTTAAAATCAATCTCTCCTCCAATTTGGGCTAAGGAGTCCTGAGACAGTTTGGAAGACAAAGTTAGCTACTGGGTTTTGATTTGTCTTTCTCACTGTGCTCACAGCTCTTTGCAGAGCATGAAACTATTAGCAAATTATCCACAATGGCAAACAATAGAGAGCTTCATCAGAGGTGGGGAAACAAGTAAGACAAAAGCCTTCAACTTCCTATTAATGTTGTTAGTTCCCCTTTCAAATGGGAGTACTGCACTCACTCCCAGTAGTGGATGCTCTGCTCCTTCCTGCAGCCTCTTCTACTGTAGCACCAGGCATGCCACCAACAGGAGACAGATGAGACCCTCTTTCTTTGCTTCACCTCTTGAGGTGGAGGTCAGGGCCCTGACAGCGCTAACGAATACCACTTTGCTTCTCCTTAATACTCCTGAAGATCCTCTGCAGTGCTGTGAAGAGAGCCATGCTGCCAAGAGGTGCCAGACCTGAGGAAATGCAGATGCCTCCTGCAGCATGCAGCCACGGGAAAACTAACACAGGCCACTTGAATCTTGTTTCAAACACCAGGCAAACGTGGGAAGGAGGGAGGGAAGGCAGTAAAGAAGGGGGCATTTGATACGTGGATGCCAAGATAGCAATGCTGTCAGCTGCACTTAAAGTTGTTGCTTTCCAGAGCTGTGCAAGAAAAAATACCGGGCTCAGCTGAAGCCTTAAATTAAACACAGCAGAGGGGCTGGATTAGCACACACAAACAGCCCGGTGCTTCAAACAACATAAAAATACAGTCTGGGAATGACAGCACAAAGCAGCAAGGTCTAAAGTCTGTTTATGTCACTGTGATAGCTCCTGCAATCCATCAGATTTTGTACATCCAGGATGTGGTACACAGAAGACTCTGTTATACTCAGTTAATACATCTAGTGAATTTCACAAACTAGGCAGAAAGTACAGCTACCTCAGTGACACTCTGGATCACATGCAAGAGCATACACACATACTTGCAAGCACACGTATGTATGATAACTGTAATCAAAGAAACTTCCTTCAAAATGGGTATCATGGACCTTCAAGATTTTTGCACCACAGAAAAGACACTGAGTGATTGTCAAGACACTCATATGACTGACTGCACCGTTCTTGAGAAGCATAATGAGTCAATTCATCTACACTGAGATTTGAACTCCCGTGTCTCAGAATTATCAAGAAAAATCTTCCCAAGATACTTTAAACCATCAAAGCAAGGAACACCTAAGCCACTTAGGTATTAGCTGGACTAATATTTTCAATCCTGATTTAAAATTAATGGGGTCATCTTTTAACTGGAGACTTAAGAGAGGCTAGTTATAATTACAGAGGGCCACAGCTCACCTAGAAACATGCTGTTTCCTTGTCTGCTAACCTGAGCAAATCACGGAAAC
This sequence comes from Tringa solitaria, assembly GCA_026413425.1. NCBI lineage: Eukaryota > Metazoa > Chordata > Aves > Charadriiformes > Scolopacidae > Tringa > Tringa solitaria. Next base: position 114,328,810 of record JAOXJM010000012.1, on the reverse strand, counting down.
AGAAAGTTGAGAGGGGAACTACTGTCTGTGACTAAGGGAAAAAACCTTCAAGGCTTCATTTCTGGATCTCAAGATGCAGATGCATCCCCTGCAGATGGGATATAGCAAAAAGCAGCTGGTGTACAAGCTCAGTTTTGTCTAGTAGTTCCGGTACAAATCATTACACCTTGCTGATATAAACTCAAAAGGCATCTGTTTCTGTACCACTGTTGACTTGCAGTCTTTTGTCTAAAAAGCCCACCTGAAGAGACCTGCTAGAAGAGACCAGTTCTACCCAAAAAACTAAGGTTCCAGTTTTGGGGAGACAGGGAGGAGAAAGGCAGGGAAGGTTGCTCAGACTGGTTATGCTGTCTCCATCCTTAAAGCTTTCCAACATCCAACTGGATAAAGCCCTAAACAGCCTTGTCTGACCTTGCACCTGAGCCTGCTTTGTGCACGTTAAACTGTAGAGATTTTGAAGTCCTTTCCAACCTAAATTATTCCATGAAGTACACATTTAGAAATAATAGCAAGCTTGTGGGCATTCTTGTATGTACTCTAATAAGCTTCCTTTGGTAGCAGACTGACAAAAATAATTGTTTGTAATAACATGGTCATACCATCATCCTTTATCAGTGTTAAGTCATCAGTCTGACAGGATGGCACAAATTCCATTTGCCATAATAACGATTCCCTACCTTGAGATACCCTATTTTAAATTGTTGCACAACAATAGTTCTAGAATCAATTCTAATTACCAAGCCAATTATAGTTATAATTACCATTGTAATGGATCAAGAGAGCAAGGACGTAAAAGCAGGCCCAGAAATAACAGCAAAATCTTGGCCTACTCACCTTTTAAGTGACCAGTTCAGAAGTTCATTAGGTATGCTGAATCCCCCTAAATGTACTGCCACAGAAGGACAGAGTTTGTGGTTTTTAAAAAGCAAAGTTAAGATGGCAATAAATAAATTAACTAAGCAACTGAGTGAACCTTATTTTGACAGATGAGAAGGCCTCAGATAAACGACATACACCTACATACATCCACATGCAGGAAGGACTTGTCAAATAACATGTTCTTCCCTCAGAGAAAACACAAAGATTAACCTTTGGCACAACATTACAATGATTTTTGCACAAGACTCAACAACATCACATCAGGTTGCCCACTGTCAGCACACACAAGCTGCAGCACAGTAGAGAGCTGAGAACACAGTGGTGATCTTTAACAGAGTTTTGAAACATATAAAACACAGCAATTCTCTTTTTCAGTTGTATATCATCAAACAGCAAGATACTTTGGGGGTATTATCATTCTGTATGTATTTAAAGGAAACAAGCTCTTAACCATGCGGCTTTTTGATGCATTTTCAGCCAAATTGTAAGTTAAGATGAGCAGGTAAGACTATTAGTGTGCTGTGCAATCAAGAGGGTCTGCTACAATCAGTTAAGTTTTATTAATGCTGCATGACAAGTACAGATGACTAATTCCTACACATAAGCAATACAAAGGGCAATAAGTTTTCCTCACACCATTCTGGGCTAAATCTCACTTGCCTTGCATATAACGCAAGCAAATCTGGCTACCCATCAGGAACTGATAAATAGATTTAACGCATGGGAGAAAAAGAAAAGATCATACTCCATAAGATACCAAAGTTATACACTACATGGAAACACTGACCTACTTTGAGGGATCAAGTTACAGAAAGTGTTTTAAGGCAGGATCTGAGCACAGAAGATGATGCCACTCCATGCACAGGGCCAGAGAGAGTTCCCAGTTTAAGAGGTATCATGGCAGAAGACATGAATTCATGTACAAGAGCCCCAAATTTCATTTAATACCTAGCATTACAATATTTCTAAGTTGAAAATAATTCAGAGATGAACAATTCTTAAAAAATATGGAACTTCAGCTCATAAGAAAGGTATTTGTACAAGTCAAGCAGAAAGTAGTTATTACTTTGCATATTACCAATTGCATAAAAATATAGAGCAATTTTGAGGTGATTACATGTGCAGTCTGAGAAACATGTATGCTGAAAAATTAACATTAATGGTTAATCTTTATTTTAGCACCATAGTCTCCAAGAAAAAGGTCAACCAGTCATCTACCACAGGCAACTGAAAGCAGATGAACTCTCAAAATAAAACCATCTGGGATCAGGCCTTGCCAGATCACTGTCCTGCATCACCTTAAGCAAAAATTCAACTAGTTTTAGGTCAAAGGAAAGTTAATAATTAAAAAATAATTCTCCCATCCCGTGAGAACGTAAAAAGGAAAGCATGACCATGTCATATCTTGCACGTTTTCTTCAAAAATTGTGAACTGAACCGAAACCAAAAATTAGCTAACAGCTGCTTACCACAAGACCAGCTTCAACTTGCCCTCCTCATTATCCTCTATCAAGCAGCTTTACACGTCAGAGGTGGCCAGTTGACAGGAAAGACACAATACAGGGACTTGGAACATAAACTGAAACTATAGGAAGGACTGCAGCTTTACACCCTACAGATAAGCAAGTTTTATCTTCATACCAAAACAATACATAAAGTCTTTCTACGTAGTTAGTTATCACGGAATAGAAATAATTTTCAAATTAGATCTATTGGTGTAAGGGGGGGAAAAAACTGTACAGTCATTCATCTTTTGAGATCTCCCATTAGAAACTTAGCACACTCCTACCATGGGTAAATACTACCATAAAATATGTTGGCAGCAATCCTAAACCTCCAGAACGTCTTGGTATTTGGCATATTTTGAAGTGGGGTAAAATAAATTTCATGGTCTTTTGATTATCCACACACTCCATTAGGTTCCAGAGATTTAGTAAATACCACAAAAATGATGATATATCAACATTTGGCTTCTTTTCCTTCCCCCACCGTGAACTAGGCCACAAAATGAACAGGCTTTTTTAAAGAACACTCATACAGCAAATGACCTCCTATAGTGAACACTGCTTTTCTATTCTCCTTTGGAAACCTCTCAAACAGCTCGCCTGCCATTTTTTCTAGGAAAAAAGCATATCCCAAGAAAAGCAAAACAAAGACTGCAACAGCCGCAGCGATCACTGGGGATTCACCCTGCTGCATACACCAAATTCCCAGAAGAAAGTTTACTGGCAAGGTTGACCACTCATCAAAATTACCACTGCATGGTGCTCCAACTGGAAAGGAAGAAGGGGAAATCTGCAAGTTCCTCATATTCCCCATGTATCTACATCTTTTGTAGTAGCATAACTATTCTGCTTAGGGTTAAAAACTTTTTATTATAATATGGTTGTATCTGAAAAAGCCCTCTCATGAGCACCATTCACTAATATGAACATGTTTCATAATATCTACCCAAATCTGCATCTACATTGGGGTAAGTCATGTTGGTATAATAAAAGCAGAACAACTTTTACTGCTTGCATAAATCCCATCCTGTTTTTCCAGGTTTATGCAGGCTGTGCAGCCTCTTCTGACACTGCTGCCCAGGACTTGAGCTATTTTAGATGAATTCTTCAAGAATCTGAAAAATATTTGACTAAGCCTTGGTGAACTCTGTGGTACAGATGCTGTAATGCTATGGACACCTGCGTGAGCGAGTCAAAAGCTGCAGCAGCCGGCATGCTGCCATGTGCTACGTCCAGACCCGCTTTTTCACCCTCCGGCCGCGGTAAGGCAGCAGGACCCTGGTATGGGACTGATTCACTGGGAACTGGGAAACTGGAGACTTCTCTTTCTCTGTGAGCAAAATTCACTATTATACTCCGTCCATACTCTCTCACAGTGATTTTAATGGCGAATCGATACATACATTTCAATGAGTAAGGCTTTAATCCGCTTCGGTAGCAACCTTCCCCGTCCCCATCCCTCCTGCCGGCCGAAGCCCGGCCCGTTTCCCTCCCCGGTCCGCAGGCGGTGGCACAGCTCCACCCTAACCCTACGTGCCAGGGCCGGCCCCGGCGCCCTCCGCCCCGCCGGAGCGGGGCCCTGCTGGCTCCCGCCGCCGCTCAGCCCGAGCCTGCGGCGCCCTCTGCCGGGACCCCCGCGGCAGCGCCCGGCCGCCGCAACCCAGCGCCACCCGAGGGAAAAATAAAATCCTACTACCAAATCCTAACTGGTATGATTAAATATTTACTGCTGCCCCTTTCCTGAGCCCTTCAACACTCGTCACTTTTCAGTGATGTAGGGAGTCCCCCAATTAGTCCCTTGTCTCATCATCGCTCTCAGAACATGCTCTAGTCACGATACCTGGATTTTATATAGTCAAGCTCTCCAAGAAATAAAGATGAAAATGGAGAGAAATAGATGAAGAAATGAAAAGAAATAGATAACTGTCTCGCCCACCGCATTACAGGAAATTTGGACATCAACTTGCAACAGGCAGCCAGAGTCTGGAGAGAATCCAGATCATCACGTCTCTGGCGAGAAACCTACCCGCTTCCTCACCTTTTTGCACAGACATTGAAATACAAGAAATTCCATTTAAATGCAAGAACAAACTTCCTTCCTGGGAGGACAACCGAGCGCTGGCATAGGTTGCCTAGAGAGGTTGTGGAGTCTCCTTCCTTGGAGATACTCAAATCCCAAGTGGCCACATCCATCCCTGAGCAATCGGCTCCATCTGACCCTGCTTTGAGCAAAGGGGCTGGCCTAGATAATCTCCAGAGGTGCCTTCCTGCCTCAGCCACCTCGAGAACCTGTGACCACTTTACCAAGCTCAATGTGTGGGGCACTGCTTGGTTTTGAGGTCAGGCAGTCAGAGAAAATGCCTTGAATCTCTTGTGAACAGAATTCCTTCTAGAGAGATGAGGTAAGCCAAAACCTCACATTCCTCCAAATTACAAGTAATCTAACATGAATACACTCCATAATTACAATAGAAGCTTTTTACTTTTTTAAAAAACTTGAAACAGTTTCTTACTGTACAAAGCTCATCGGTCTTCTCTTTGACAGGCAGAGAATTAAAACTTGTGCAGGAGTCTGAGTCCGATATCTCCAGTAAGCTGTCATCTTTTTCTGATCCATCACACCTACCAGTAGAATCACTGTCCTTCTCCCAATCAATGAACTCTGATTCATCTAAAACAAAAATATTTGTAAAAATAATTTTTCTTAATCACCATATATTATTCATAAGTATGAAGTCAAACAGTAATACTACAATTATCCCTCGCTTGGGAAAAAGTGCAAAGTTATTTTTTATGTATGTTCAACTGCTCTTTAACTATTTTGTGATCCTGTCTCTCATAAAAGCTAAATTCTACTAGCAGACAACAGAAGCTTCTGTGAAGAAAGATATAAAATTTACATTAAAAAAATAATATTTCAAAGTATTGCCCATAAGGAAGCAGTATATTTAACTGCTTAGGTAGGTAGGGTTTTTTTTTAGTTTAGTGATTATTAGTTTTCCTAGGTTTTAGCTAGGTTTGGGGCTTTTTTTGCCCAGTTGCATTGGATTTTCCAAATGTACTTCTTGAGAATTAACTGTTGTAAGCAAGTATCTCAGTGACTTGGAACAGCTGAAAATTTGGTATAAATTAACATCTGCTATAAGTGGTAACCCCCACAGAGAAATGAAAAAGCTGGTTGAAATGGTGACCTCCTAAAACACCATGGCTCAATACACAGGTCTGCAAATCAAACCTCCAAGCACATCAAACAGAGGATTGTTTAGGATAAATCAATAGAAACAGGCACCACAAGAAAAGACAGGAGTTTTTTCAAAAAAACCCCAACCAGCCAACCCACAACAAAATGGTAATAAACAAAGACAGAGATACAGAGCACTCCTTCCACCATCCTCATGACCAAATGGTGCTTAATACAACTCCAAAAGTCTACTCATACTCCAAGGATCTCCTGAAGGCAATGGAGGCCTAAGCTGCTCTAGCAGCTCCATCACCCTTCAGATCCAAGTGCCAGAAGGTACAGAGATGAAGAATCCCATTGTATTTTGTATAAATGAGCATGTTCCGATGAGGGGGGGGGGTGAAAGCTTTTTTTTTGGTTTTGCCTTTCTGCTTTTGTAAATGTCACATCTCTAACACTGGAAGAGTTGCGTACAGGAGAGAAGCAGCAGAGAAAGGAGGCACCTGCAGAACACTCCAGGTGTCTGTACAGATCCATGGAATTGTGGCAGTACCTTCTGGACTTGGCAGTGCTACTACAGCCTAAATCACTAGTTTCTTCATGAAACTTCCAAACTCTGAAGTCACCCAGACAAATAAACACACAGGTCTGCTGCTGCCTGCCTTTTCATACACATGAATGCATTTCTAACTATGAAAAAGCTTCATCAGAAATTTTAGACGCAGACATCGGTGACCAGGTAGCACTAAGAGGTCTCTCTCAAAGCCGCATGGCAACTTGCATGCAACTTGTGACAGTGCTATAAATTCTTTAATCAAATATAAGAATCAGCTTTATCTTGTCACACTCTAGTACTAACACTCTGTCTCTGACAGTGAACTTCACATTAAAGGGCACGTCAATTCAAAATTACTTTCTCAGCTATTATCCCCATCCTTACAACTGTACCTATATATGCACACACATACTATATATATGGTATAGTACACTATATACTGTACACATATACACTAACTATAGTACAATACTATAGTTAGTGTATATGATGGTTACTTGAAAAAACATGGAAATTACAGTTCTTTTATTCCCCACTGCTTTCAAGAACTGTGTCCTGGTTTGAGGTAAAACAGAACTAATTTTCTGTTCAGTAATTTTACTT
>JAOXJM010000012.1:114311341-114321986 GCA_026413425.1 Tringa solitaria | reverse complement strand
GGAAGGAAGGGGCCATCTGTCATTCCGGTTGGTCAATTCGGTCAAAACCACAACAAACTGTTGTTTTCGATATATTTTTGAGTTTAGAAGAAAAAACAAGAAATGATTTCATTTCCTCAGCACCTTCAAGCAGATACATAATGCATCAGGGTTCCTTCATTTACACAGAGAAACCAAATTCTGCTATCTTACAAGAGTAAAAATAAGTCTGTGTATTGTCTCTTAAAAAAAGCCTCTTAAATTAAAGACTAAAACCTGCAGGATATACTTGCAGAAGACAAGTGCAATAGAATGATATTAATGTCAGGTTAGAAAGATTCCTGGTGAGTATTAGATTGCAGTCTAGAAAATGGACAGTTCTTCCATCTCAATAACAGGGAAAGAAAATCACTAAGAATTTACAAAAAGTGACCATCAGATATGTCAATGACAGTGTTAAATCAATGACAAAAATATGGATGAAAGAATCAATTCACAGTGGTGTTTGAACACTTTGCCAGACATCCAGGACATGAAATCTAGCTGTAATACCTCAGATCCAGCTGAAGTATTACATAGCTAACCTAATATATTGTTCTGGTAGAAGTCACATTGAAAATCCTTCCTAAAAAGTTCTAATGCAAATTAAACATTATCCTAATTAACACTAATGCAGTGGAACACACAAGTAAAGATTTTTCTGTTGTCAGCCTCACTTTTTGATCAATTTCTCTCCCCTCTGTCATGCCCCTGCTCCATGAATTAGAAAGCAATTTCTAAGAACAGAACTAATGGGGTTTTGCACAATACAGCTGACAGGGCAAACAAGGAATACTGTGTGCTGACATGAAAACTCACACCACAGAACATGATGCTGTCTGCAGCTGCAAAGTCTGCCATTTCTAGTCAGTAGATGCAGACAGCAGTATCACCAGTAGAACAGGGCAGGCAGAGAACGTTTATCACAATCACAGAGAAGGAAATGGTACAAATAAACTATAACCTATTGAAATGAACTGACATGCTTTTCTCGATGTATAACCTGCCCAACTGTGCTACTTTACTCCAAGGTTTAACATATTTGTACATAATTTATACTAAGAGTTATTCCATACTCAGATTAAATTGATGAAAAAAAAGCAAACAGATTTAACTGTAAAAGGATTAGATCATGTCATTTTGTCAGAACGACCTCAAAGAATTTTCATTACAGCACTTGAAGTTGACAGAAGTTTTCTTGACAAATCCGCTTACGTTTGAACTTACCTTCACTACTGCTGTCCTCTAACAATAAATCATGTCTGCTAGGTGAGTCCTCTGTTTTGGAAGCATGACTTTTTTTGCTGTGTAACCTTGGAGTCAATGTTTTATTTTCATGATCGGAAAAATCACTGCCACTAGAGGTCCATATTATGTCCTCAGCATCCTTAGAGCTTTCAGAAGCAGCAGATCCTATTAAAAATAATTTTCAAGTGTTAGATTGTTACACAAACGTGATATTGTTAAATTTAAAATTCTTTAAAATTAAACTATATTTTTTTTGAACTGGAAAAAAACCCACATCAGTTCTGTCACCATGCATCAGAGATCAATACTGGAGCAATAACTCCCATGTATTTCTTATACGTACATGCATTATTTTCATTTTGATTCTCCACAATAAATGCTAACACTTCATTTTATACAATGAGGCTATCAATCAGTCCTTCAGCAGAGAGAGGACAAGCAATAACTGTCTGACATATAGTCCTTTACACACATACTAATGGTCCCATGTGTGCCCTTTCAAAATAGTAAGTGGTTTAAATAAAGACTGCCCTTAGAATACTGGGTTTGGGATTTCTCTGACTTCATACAATGACTAACAAATGAATAAAAGCATGCCATCAGTAGAGATGACTTCCCAGTTGTGTCCCAAGAGAAATAAATTTTAAACTCTTCAGGAGTAATGAAGACTAGCTGTTGTATTTTTGAAGTGAAGACTTTTAAATTCAAAGTACCCTTCTCCATCATTTTTAATAACAAAAATTTTTAATAACAAAAGCAAGGATAAAAAGATTTTGAACTCCAAAAGGTAGAAAAAGGGTGCCCAGTGTGTCGGTCACTTAACTCCAAGAGATGCAGCACAGCTGCTGGCCCAAGTAGAAATACAAGGACCGAAGAAGTCACTGTCCCCTCTTTCCTTCCCTTCCTCTGGACTCCAAAAGGGAAAGAACAGGAGGGAGTCAATAAGTCCTCCTCCTCCTCTTTATTATGCCTAGAGTTCTTTGTTAATCACAATATTAAACAGTCTCAGGAGCACATAGAAGACTGTGAAAGCAGAAGGTTTACAAAATTCTAGTTTTCTGTCTATTACTTATACTTACAAAATATGTTTTCTCTCTTGTCTGTCCGGAGCAGAAGAGAGAATTATTCCACTCCCTATCTAGACAGCTAAGTGCTGTTTTTCATTCCCTCCTCTTAAAAATGTGAAGAATTCAAATAACCTGTCCCTGCTAGAAGAGGCGCTGCATACAGCATTCGTCATGCTTCTTTCACCTGTTCAAGAGCAATACCTGAAATGCCTGCAGCTTTGCAGAATGTATTGCTGGCACTCTAGGTGAATAAAGGAGCCCAATCACAATAGCATCACAACTGTGTCTCTCATTAAAATTATCTTTGGATTAGAGTAACAGAAGTAGAAAACAACCAGCATTTTGAGCCAATTTCTACCTTGATAAAGGGCAAAATAAAGTGACAATCTTCTGACAAGGCTAACATGAAATAGTTACAAGATACCTGCTGCAATTTCAGCAGATGTTAACAGTGGTCCAAGATGCTTCTTAAACCTGGATTTCCTATCAGCAGATCTCAGAACCTATATTAAAAAGAGACAGAGAAAGATACTTAATCACCAAGACATTAAAGACAATTTTAACATGTAATAATATGTCATTATTAACTGTTGTTACTCACCCATCATGACTTAGTAGCATAATTTCAAATTAGTTTTTCTACCTTCTAATAGACTGTGACATAACAAGTGAGGTAATAAAGCATGAGAACAGTAACATAAAAGCTGAATTTTCTTTGGTTTGGGAAATATAAACTTACCATCACTATGCCAGGAATCACATTTGACCTTAGGAAGAACAGCAGCCAGTATTTTCAGCAGTAAAATGTCAAAAGTGCGCAAAAAGAGTACGCTCGATAAAGCATGCAGCCTACTCAAAGGTTATAAACAGAAGCAATCCAGTGGCCCTGTCTCTGATTTTACTAAATCCCACAAGCTCTGCGATGCTGTGGTTGCTCAGTACCAGCAAAGCAACTTGCTTGATGATGATTTTCAGCACAAAGCACTTCTCACTCAGAGCTGGTGGAACATGTCTGTTCATGACCAACAAGACCAACACACACAAAATAAATTAAGCATAATTTGATATACCATCCATATGCACCACGATTCATATTTGCAGGGTCGTCAAAAAGCAGGATTTTCTCCAGTGAATTCGTTATTGCAAACATAATCCTTAGATCCAGCAAAAAATCTTCAGATGCAAACTAGTGTCTTTTTGTTCCGTATTTTTTAAGAAATGCAGTACTCCGTCCCAAATGTCAAATTACTGTTTTATCCTTCAGTGTATTCACAGGCCAAGAAAGCCAATGGTCTCCTGGGGTGCATTAAAAAGAGTGTGGCCAGCAGGTCGAGGGAGGTCATCCTCCCCCTCTACTCTGCCCTGGTGAGACCACTTCTGGAGCACTGTGTACACTTCTGCGCTCCCCAATTCAAGAAGGACAAGGAACTACTGGAGACAGTCCAGCAGAGGGCTACAAAGATGATCAAAGGAATGGAGCAACTCTCTTACGAGTTAAGGCTGAAACACCTGTGTCTGTTTAGCCTGGAGAAGACTGAGAGGGGATTTCATCAAGGCTTACAAATATGTAGAGGGTGGGTGTCAAGAGGATGAGGCCAGACGCTTTCCAGTGGTGCCCAGCAACAGGACAAGGGGCAATGGACACAAACTGGAACACACAGAATTCTGTCTGAAGATAAGGAAAAACTTTACTTTGAGGGTGAAGGAACAGTGGAACAGGCTGCCCAGAAAGGTTGTGGAGTTTCCTTCTCTGGAGATAATCCAAAACCTGCCTGGATGCAACCTGCTCCAGGTGACCTGCTTTGGCAGGGGTTGTTGGACTAGATGGTCTCCAGAGGTCCCTTCCGACCCTTACCATTCTGTGATTATTGAAATTTTCCCAGTGATAAGTGCTGTCTGGAATATAACGTATTAACATATGCTCAGGAAATTAAACTAACAAGTTAAGACAATGCCCTTACATAACCTCACTTTCCATTTCTGTCTACTTTGACAGTTAAACCAATATGCTGTTAATTGAGAAACAACACAAAAAGGCCAACATCTTATAATTCAGTCAAGCATGGAAACTGACTTAACTGTCAGTTTGCATCTCTTTCTTACACCATTAAGTGAGCCAGCACTTTACCTCCAGCACTGATGTGCTCTGAAAACCATCCCCACATCTAAGCCACGCATTGGAAATTGAAGCAGCAGCTACTGATGTCCCGACATTTGATTTTTTCTGCTGTAGGGGTGTCTCATCTGGGAAGGGCGTGCATTCTGCATTCCAAAATCGCTTCCGCTACAAAGGAAACAAAGCCATTAAAAACACCGGGTACACATAATTCTTTTCAAGTGAACTTTATTTAATCTAAAGTTCTCTTTTTTTTCTGAATACTTAAAAATATAAATTCCAATTTTTAATGAGCTGGGGAAAAAGAGACTTGAACACTTGCAACCATTTTCTATGCAACACCATTTAATAACAACAAACCCAATGTCATAGGTAAATCTAATTTTTGAAAAGTACACTACTTTCTGCTGACCCGAGTTACATTTGTAGTACCTGTTAGCTGCCCAGTGAAGCTGAAAATATTATCCTAAACAGGAACAGCTCAGTAAAATGCATTTTAACTAAACAATTCCTTCAAACTCACATTTAATCTGACTGATTTCTATGTTATGGAGGAGGACAAACTAGGCAATCACTATGCAGCTCTCCATTAAAAACCAAACAACCAAAAAACACCAGACACTTTCATCTTTAAGAATTACATTTGTTTTCACAACCATTTCCCAAAAAATGGTAGACAAAGTGTTACATTCCCCTTACATGGAATGCTGGAAGTCATTTAGACTATTAGATAAGCCACGAACTAGGATGCTGATTAGCATCCAGTGCTAATTTCAAGCAATATATTTTAATGTCTGAGAATAGCTGAGAGTATTGCCTGTTATCACATCCAAAGTTATCTTTAAGATTCTACACCAGTTTATACATATAAATTGATCTTCAGCATGATAAACATCTTAGTCCACTCAACTACTGAAACCTATCTTAGAAAATGCTGACAATATTATCTATCTTCTTTTTATATACTTCCTCTCAAGCAACTACAGTTCCTACCTATATTGGAGAATTACTCCAAAGTTACATTAATCAGCAGACACATTTTCAGCTGGGCTGGTCAATCAGGACTGTAACATACACTTTGAACTAAAATCCATGTGCCAAAAAAAAAAAAAAGTCTTTCGCAGCTTTTGTCCATTTTGTAACTGATAATGTGTATTTGTCTCCTCTAGATCTTCTGAGTGAACAGAACAAGTATTTTCCAAAAGCATTCAGCGGCATCTTGCTTAGCCCCTCAGTCCTATTGTCACATGGGAGAAGATAGAGTAAAACAAATGGACAATTTCCTCTGACAGCAGCTGACCTTGCTAAGAGCCTCTTCTAAAATCGCTGGGGGTATTTACACTACAAAGCAGCTACTAGAAGAGGTCATTATCAAAGTCAAAATGTCCCCACAACTGTTCCCACTGATACATAAATAAGAAGTAGCACAACCTTGAATCTGATGTGGTATTAAATAAGGAATAAAAAGCACTTTAATAAGGACATGATGTCAAGTAAGGAGGCTATGGTGGTTTAAATAAGAAGGGTTAACATTATTACACAAAGAGAACTGAAATTTTGCTTTCCTCCCAGTGAAGGTGCTGGCCCAAGCTTCCATCTCCAAAAAGCTTAGACACGAACCTCTACATCGTGCGATTCTCTTGGTAAGTACTCCTGCCTCCGCACAGAGGAAAGCATGGATGGGAAAAATACCAATAACTGAAATGTGGCAGGACCCATTTTTTGGTTCTGTGGAAAAACATCACAGCAAGGCCTCACTCAGTCCAACTGGAGACATTCGATTCACCTCTTTGTCCCCCTGAGTGGATGACTTCTGTCAGGCTCAGAATGAACAGAACAGCCAGCAGCACACCAAGGCTCAAAACCATGCCACGGCTCTAAGTTTGCTTTTTTGCTTTTGGGTTTTTTGGGGGTTTTTTTGTTTGTTTGTTTATTTGTTTTTAAACCTTTGCCAGTGCTGGAAGTCTTGCTTGCTTATACAAATGTTTTCATAGCTTCAAGATGATTTTGCAGACAAAAAATTTACAGTGTAAAATGCAGTTCATCTAAGATTATTTCTTAAATGGGACACTCCAGTTTTGAAGAATGTGTATCTGTGCCAGTAACAGCACTACCACTTGCACGTGGGTTTAAAATGGTTTTGATGGTCAATTAAAAGCAGAAACAGTTGCAAACAAGTAAAAAAGCCACACGAATGCATGCACAAAGAGGTACCTAAAACAGCCTTTGCAATATATTTCTATTGTTAGGAAGCCAAATAAACACTGAACTACAGAATTACTCTCTGTTAAGTTTCTCATCCATGTTATTCTTAAAATCATTAAATAATCTGTCAGACAGAATCCCTCTATTTCTCTACGCTGTGCAATACCAACGGAGCAAAGAAAGAGCACGACGTAAGAGGCAGGGGATGAACAGCAGAATGTGGCAGCTGAGGTACAGCCAGTGGGGCACAACTGTCAAGATTTGGGAAGGGAATGCCATATAAAAACAGGCAGGATAAAATTACATGCAAACTCCCTCTCCCCAGGTAAGAAGGGCTGAGGTGCATATAGAAAGGGTATGCTTACAGTTAACAAGATTAAAACCAATGCTGAGTAGAACTAATAACTGTTTTTTCGCTTAGATTGTGTAGGTGGTTACACTGATATTTATATTGTTAGAGTGCAATCTGAAGTGGCACTGGGAGTGGCTTTGAACAGCTGGGAATACTCTTTCAGGGGCACTAGACAGTCATGGCTGTAACAGGCAAAAAGAGAGTTTTAATAGTTAATGACGGTTAACAACAGAAGAGTGTTATTGATTCCTTCACTTTGCTAGCCTGGACAAGGGCAGGGCTGCTCAGGTTTTCAGAGCAGTGCTACAGGGAAGTCTGGTTTGTCAACCAGAAACAACTGGAGTCCCCTCTCACCCTTCTTCTTCCTGAGAGCTTGGCACTCGCCAGACTCTTTGCAGACATAGTGACAAAGAACCAAACCAGCAGAAAACTTCTTTGGGAAGAAGCACTAGTTATCTACAGCTGGCACACTAGTGGAAGAGAGGATACAAGAAGCAGTGGGACCACTCCAGCAGCTCCTTGACACCGTATCAGCTTAATTACAACCTGAAGAACTGTCAGTACTGCTGACAGTTCTGGTTAATTACCTCTTTGTCTCACAATGTATCCTGCTCCCCAGATAGAGGAAAATCTGAGAGGTTTTGCTACCACCACGCAGAAATTTATAGCCACTATAGTCACTGAGAAAAACCGAAAACAATTCCTGAAGTCCCAGAACAAGAAAGTAAAGAAATGCACCCTCTACATAAGATATTCTTCAGCTCCCGCAAATTTCTGTCAGACATCATTTGGAAGGAAGACAAAAGGAAAAGGGAAGGACTTGATTATTGATATCGACAGCAGTGATTTGCAGCTCCTACACCACCTTAAAAACTGAAAAAAACCAAACCCTAAAGACAACTCTCCCCCCCATCCCAAACTCCCTGACAATTTCAATCTCTCCATATAAATATCTGATGTGAACTCAATCCACACTTACTGCGTGGGGAGTTTGTCATAGTAGCACTGCATGCATGCATATATATGTATGGATGCATGTATACACATTCATACACACACCAAACTCTTTTTAAAAAAAAATATGCCACGTAAAAGGTGTACCATGTAAACTTGTATGAAGTAATGTTGACGTGCAGATATAAAAGTAAAGCACAGAGATGGATTTTTCTTAAAAATCTGTAATATGAACATTGTGTGCAATAGATAGGAGTTTCAGATACACATAGATCCGAAGTTACAAGACAAGTGAGTCAGAAGAAAAATTCTCAAGGGCACAGATGGTTCCCTCTGGATGAAAACTACAGCCCAAAGACTAGGAGGGAAACAGTCACCACACTTTCCACACTTCCCACGCACACACAAATTACAAATGTACTACAGCAAAGGGAGGCCAGCTGCGAGGCAGCGTGGCCATGGCCCAGGGAGCGGGGGTGAGCGAACTGGAAGCAGACATGTGGGGCCTCTGTTCAGCTCTTGGCCTTCAGGCATGGTGGGATGGTGCCTGTGCTGGAGAGGCCACTGTCACCTTCCCCTGTGGAGACTGCTGCTCCCCAACACCCTAGCACAGAGGTCTGGTGTCCAAGGATCTGCAGGAACAGTCAGCTGACATTCAGAAATAGAAAGTTTTAAAGGCTCTTTGTGTCCCCTCCAGCCTGCTTCAAGGCAACAGAGAAACTAATATTTTAAGAAACTTTTTTCTCAGGAATAAATATTTATAATTAAGCTAATCTGAAGGCCCTGCTGTTCCCAAAGAAATGTAGCAACACCAGCAAGTTCTCCTAATCTTGAGTCACAAGGTTAATCATCATCTTTATCCTCTGGCATAAAAACAGGGCACATAAAAATTATCTTGTGTAATTTATTAATGTCATACATTAAGTGGCCAGAAACAAGATATTGGTATTAAAAAATATATATTGGTGAATCGGGCTCAAAAGAGCTAGAGCACGAAGACCTGGCATACCTCATAAAAATCAAGATTAATTACAAAACGAAGAGTTGTGCAAACAATCTTGTGAGTTGTGCAGAGCATCAGAAGACAAACATGACTTCTGAAATTCTGAGTTAAAGGAGAGGCTAGCATGGCTACCTCATGTAGAAATTGTCTGTTGGCCTATGTTCATAAAAGCATTGCGTTTTCTTTCTGGAGAAGATCCCTCCAAAGGAGCAGAAAAAAAAATAAATTACTCCTGCTGGTGTCAGTGGAATTAGGATTAAACCCTCCGCATGAAAAGCGCAGCAAGCAATCCTTTCCCCATTACTCCTTTAGTCATTTCCAATGAGATAAAGGTAAGTCAGCCTGTGTGAGTGTATGTGTGAGGAAAACAGAAACACGCTCTGAAAATTCAATACATAGACACAGTGATTATGCACCAGTCTACTCAAAGTATGAGGCCAGGGGGCTGATTTGATTTTTAAATAGGTGGTCCTATCCAGAATATCTCCACTCAACCAATCTATATTGTTACTTATGCCAAATACTTGTTACCCAGAAGTACCCTATATGAAGTCACTGGGCCTGTGTGTTCAAAGACTACTCACTACACAGCCCTTTACACTCCAGACAACGCCACTTTCTTGGGTCTGCTCCAAAAACCATGAAACGAACCCCCAGGAAAACATGACCCAATATATTATCTATTTCATATGCAAGTGGAATTTCTGCAACACTTCAGCTTCTCTAATACAAAAAAAGCAGCATAAACTGAAAGACAAAAAAAAAAAAAACCAAAACCACCCAAAAACGTTTCACTACATGAACTCCTCCTGCTACTGACATGGCAATCCAGAAGTTAGGCATGTCACTTGCGCATCACTCCAAAGTATTCAAATACAATTATTGCATTCTACCCAAACACAGAGCAGAACAAACAATAAAGTGCTGAAAATTGCAGCTCTAGTTTCCAGAGACTTTTCGTAGTTTTAAAAAAAAACTTTTGGAGGGAACAGGTAGCTATAGAGGGCAATGAAGTCTCCCCTCAGCCTCCTCTTCTCTAAACTATTCTCCTCCCTCTATTCCCACTCATGCCCAAAGAAGCTAAGCTACTCGAAAAAAGAAGCCTGACAAATTTGGCAAGGCTCTTTTCCTCTCCTACTTTTACTTTCCCTGCACTTTTTTCCCTGACTGTTACCTAATAAAAAAGGCTGAAATACACTTTCCCCTCGCTACAGCTGCGCTTCCAGCGTGCAATTAAAAGGTCAACGTTGCGCAACCGAGCACACCACAGAGACGGTGAAGTTCCCGCCCCCCGCTCCGGTGCGGTGGGTCGCCGACACTCGAGCCTTCCCTCAGAACAGGCCGGAGCCAACTCTCCTTCTCCAGCAGCCCGGGGGGCCGGAGACGAAGGGCAGAGCCCAGCAACGACCCCTTCCAGGCCGCTTCCTGGCCGCCCCTCGCTCGCAGGGCGCTGAGGGACCACCCGCCCCGGGGGAGCCGGCTGGCCGCCTGTCTCACACCGCCTCCCCGGGTCTGGGTCTGGAGGAGGCAGCGGGGCTGCTGCTCGCTCTCCGCCACCACCCGCCCCTCACACCGGGGCCGCGACGGGGTGGCCGGGGCGCGGCCGCCACGGCGGGCGCACGGAGCGCCGGCGGCGGGGCGGCCGCCTGAGGGAAGGCCGGGGCGGCGGTCGACCGGCGGCC
>JAOXJM010000012.1:114281840-114300503 GCA_026413425.1 Tringa solitaria | reverse complement strand
CCCCCCACACACCCCCCCCCCCCCCCCGCGCAGGGCCGCTCCGGGAATCCCCGGCCCCTCCTCTCCCCTCCCGTCGCCTCCCCTCCCCTCCCGGCGCGGCGCTGAGCACGGCGGGGCGATGTGGCGGTGGCGGTATGTCAGCGGCCAGCAGCTGGAGGGATTCCGCCGGTACAAGGTAAGGGCCGGACCCCCGCCGGGGGAGCGGGTCGGGGTCTGCGGCCGCTCCTCCCGCTTTCGGCCTGTCCGATGCTCCCCGGGGGCTCCGGGTTTGCGGCGGCTGATTGCTCCCCTGAGCGCCCAGCCCGGTTCCACCGGGGGCACCGGGCCGTCCCTCCGCCACCCGTGGGGTCGCCGGGTTCCCACCTGTGCCCGCAGGGTGCTCGGTACCCGGCCGGGGTGTCCCTCCATCCAGGCGAGGGTGGGGATAGGAACCGGGTGTTTTACGGAGCGGCAGGTCGCGCTGGAAACAAAGTTGTCTGGGTTTTAGGCGAGTAGCAACGTCTTTAAAAGCCTCACAACGTCTTTAAGAAGCACCGATCAGGAGTAATTGGGTGTTTCGGTAAGAAAGTGTGCGTTCACGGGGCTCCTCTGGCTCCGTGCAAATTCTTCGTCGGCAGGAATGCTTTGTCTTTGAGAAATAAATCAGAAAAAAAAAAAGCAAGCTTACTTTAAATAATTTGACTGAAACCTCTTGTTTGCAAATAACAGGCCTGCAGAATTCAAATGAATGGGTGGGTCATTAGATATTTTGATTTACCAACGTTATGTTGCAGATTTGGGAGATTCCTGGGTTTTGTTCCCAGGCGAGTTGCAGGGGGTTGTCTAGATTTGCTGTAGTTGAGGTGCAGGTGTTGGAGACGGGCTGTACCTCCCTGTTCACACACCCTCACCCCGCTCCCTGTTAAAAGCATGGGGGGGGGCACACCAGCTTCCACCAGCACAACCCCCAACCTTTTATTTTATATTCAGTTTCCCCAAGCAGCCCCTACCCCATGCTCCTCACGCTTCTTGCCTTCACCACGTGCCCTCCCAGCCTGGCCTTCGCTCAGGACACCCGGCTTCTCCCGGTTCCCACCAAGCCCTTCTCTTCCCTGGCCCAGCTGTTTTCTGCCTGCTCACTGCAGGTTGGGTGGTGGTGGTGGTGGAGTAACTGTGGTCTCAAGAGCTTTCTCCAGGTCGCTCACCAGGAACTCGTTATAGGCACGGCAGCTTGTTAAAATGCATCAACCTGTTTGTGTGTCTCTGGTGTGAGTGGGACAAAACAGGCCACAAGCTGCAGCTGGCCACGGGGCGTAAGTTGTGCAGGCCTGTGCTTGAGCAGCGGAGCCCCAGCGTCGACTGAGATCACTGGAGGAAAGATAAAAAGCTATTTTTAGCACAAGCAGACATTATTGTTTAAGTAACTTTCCTAAAATGTTTGAGTTCCTAGCGTAAATACAAAGGACACTTGTATTACAGTCTTCCTTATGGCTTGAATGAAAGTAGCTGCAAACAAACGCAGATGGGAAAGAATCAAAGTAAGATTTTTTTTAAAAACTTGAAATCACTGTGTACTACTTATGAATCACAGAACAAATGATTACCAAAAGACAGAATTACATATGAAAACATTACAGCTGAATATATTAAAATCACTTTGGTTTCTTGGGAGCATTGCAAAGGCCAGAAAATATGTTATGTTAGGTAGTTTTCTTAACTATAGGAATTAGCCAACACACTTGACAAGTACCTGCTCAACTACGTTCAGGAAAAACTATGGTAAGTACAGGTTTTAGAAAGATGAAATCAAGTAGTCAGTTCTCTATTATCCAAGGTGACTCGGGACTGGGGCATGCTGGAAATAACTAAATCCAAATGACACAGGTTTCACCCAGAGAAATCCAGCTGCCTGTGGTCAGTGCTGCCGAGCTGCTGGGGTATCTGCAATGTCTGCCTGGTGCTCCAGGTTGCAGGAAGGCAAGGCAGGTGATGGCAGCTCTGCCCATTCCTGAAATGCTGCTCACAATGGGTTAAAATCCTCCAAAAACGCAAAGGGAGCGCAGCAAAGAGAGGCAAGGAGACACTAATCACTGCCACCATCTCCTCCCGCCTCCTCACCTCACCTCACCCTCCCGTGCCCAGGGCTGCTACCACAACCACAGCTTTGTTCTCACCACCTCCCAGGCCTGAGACGTGTTCTTCAACCTCTTATTGCCCTCCGGCTGCCATCTCCTTCATGCTCCCCTTCAGCCTAGGGCCTTACCTCATCCTGCTCCTCCAGCTTTCCAGCTCTGCTGAGGTGGTTGTTGCTGCCTTTGCTGTGGAGCCAACAGGACTGGCACTAAACTCAGGTTACCGTGCCCAGCAGACACAGGTTACCTCTTTCTACACCCACCTGGACATCTCTGTAGTGTGTTTCCTGGTGGACCCAGCTCTAGAGTGCAGTGGAGGGATACACAGGCTGGCCCTGTGAAAAGCTAGATACTCTCTAGAAGGATTTATTAGCACATGTTCAATATTGAGCTAAACCAATGTATTGTTCCGGGTTCCAGACCTGAAGAGTGCCTAGGAAACTAGGTAGGGGCATCCATCTCTTCATTGTGCAGCGTTATATCTGCACTAATATCAGTGGCTCAATGTGCTCTGCGCTTTGCATAATTTTCTGCAGGTAACTGGGAGCTGATCATAATGCAGCTTAAAAGCGTAATTTGCGTAACCAACTCCATTTCACAAAGGTAAACTTTTGCCTGAAAAAAATACTGCTCAGTTTTCAAAATTTTCTCGCAGCTGAACTCATTTCTCTGCCATGAATGCCACGATTGTATGTCTCGGGCACGGTCTGTCTCCTGTTCGCGGTTGGAGGAGGGCCTTGGCAACAAAACCAGTGCAGTTCTGTGCAAGGGGAATGGCAGACCTAATGAATGCAAAGGCTTCAGCACCCTTTAGCATCGTCAGGTGCGTGTATATTTTGCTTTCGAAGCAAATTTCCCCCAGTTACCACGCTTTGGTTTATAACCCAGAGTGACCCCACAGCACCAAAACGCGTTCCCTTTGTACGATCCTAAACCAGATGTGCTGGGAACGCACAAGTACCCCCAGTGCACTCAATCCATAGGATCATGCTGGAACCAGTTCAGTGTAAAACCTCCTGAAACTCTTGTAGCGCGGACATCGGATCCTTAGGGCTTAGCTATTTCACTTTACAAATCCATTCTTGTTCATTCCGCGTGTTAATGGGGATTCGGAGATTCAGTTTTCCTTTTTTTCTGCTCAAAAGAGCACCGAGAGCAGGTGGGGATGTGCCAATGAGACAGTTCATGTGCAATCCTGGGTATTGCTGCTGTGATAATTCTGCTGTCTTCTCGCCTGTGGGGCAGGTGGGTGGATGCTGGTTTCAGGACAGTTGTGTGCTCTGGCGATTTGCTGCAACTGTAGAGCAGAAGCAGCTGATACCTGGATTTTACGCTGTTCCCTAGGATCTGGAGTGACAGAGCCAAAAATGCTACAACCAACTGCCATTTTAGGGCTTGGGTCATGTCATTTCTACTTTTCTTTTTCTGCTGCCAGTGTTTTGCAGTTGTAGAGGAGCACCCATGGAATTACACAGCTGCCTTTTTTCCACCTGTTTAGGTTTCTGTCGGAAACAAGCAGCTCAGAGACAATCAGGTGATGAGGACAAACAAAAGCAGAATTTGGTTCTTTATTTTTATCCTTCTCTTCTCACCAGAATGCAATGATGATAATGATGTGCTCTTGTTGCTCTTGATGCTCTCTTCTCATCACTGAGCTCTTAGGATTTCCCTTGCAAATCTGTCTTGAATCAGCTTTTCAACAGCACCTATGTGCAGAGGTTTTCCAAGCCAGAAAACTGACGCCTTATCCTCTTTCAGAATAAAAGAGATCTAAGGACAAACTATAGAGGCTTGACTCCAAGAATAGGCCCTGGAAAGTATGGTTTAAAAGATCAGAGATAACATTAAAAATTAAGGTCTAAGACTCCACATTTTCATCTTGGTATGTCCACACTGTTTCTGTCTTCTAAGCTATGTTTAGAGGGTAACTCCCTGTGCAAAGAATGGAGGGGACAGTAAATGTGGAATATGGGGTTTCATTTCAGTGAGACTTCCGATATTGTCCCACATCCTCATAAAGGAAGCAGGTAGAGGTAAGTAAAATTAAATCGGTGTCAAATGGAAATGCATTACTCTAAAGAGTAATTTAAAATTCTTAGTCAAAGTAGGAGGTTCTATTAAATAGGATCCCACCTACAGACCTGTCTCTCTGTCCTGAATCCATTGCTGTTCAATACTTTCGTTAGTTAACAGAAGGGAGATCACACTGTTGTAAAGTTTTCATGTGATACTAAAGCACTTTGAAGAATAGGCTTATGATTTAAAATGTTCCTGAAAAACGGATATAATAGCCAGAAATCAATAGGAAGAAATTCAGTAAACAAGGTACAATACTTAGGGGAAAGAAAATCAACATTTAGAACACAACAGTTTACAATCCACAGAATGGCATTAGGAATATTAAGAGGTTTAGAAAAGCTGAGAAACAGTCTGAGTACTGTAGGAGTAGGAGCCTAACAGCCACCTATTCTTCAAGCATGCGCTTGTAAAGAAAGATGATACAAAAGTTTTGGCTGCGCAAAGAGAAATTGAAGGCAGATGCTGTGTCAGTCCTGTGTCAATAAGAGTATTTAAGCGCTGGAACAGGTACTAAGGGGGATTGTGCAACTGTTTTATCGGTCTTAAGAAATGGTTTGATTTCTCTGAGGGATGATCTACGGTCTGGTACTGAGTGTTAATAAGCAGTTCCTTACACCTCTTTTAGCAAAGTTTGGCATAATGTGTTCTATTTTAATCCGCCAACATGGTCGTTTATCGCAAGCAATTGGCTCGTTACCTCATGGTAACTTGATCTGCTTCCTGAATGTCTATTAAACGTGATCCCGCATTAAGTGAAGGCTCTGGACTGGAAGACTTCTCAAGTTACATCCCAGCCCTCATTTTGGTAGGTTAGAGAAACAAGATCAGCCGGGTGATGATCAAGTTGCAAGGCTTGATTGTTCCTCTCATACTGACTTATACCAAAAGAGCAAAGTGTGTCGAGTGTAATCAAGCAAATGACTTTCTGTAAGTTCAGGATTGCTCCAGATGTAAGACTGGTTTTCTCTTAAGTCTTTATGCGTTTCCAAGGCTTCTGTGTAACCATGAGATATAGAAACATAATGGGTTATGCTCACATTATTGAACAATTTTGCTTTCAATTCCAATAGCACAAGGATTTTACGTGATTTTGAAAATTTAGGACAGGAGACTTTCATTTGGATATTTATGTGGAACTTCTTAGGAGACGGTTAATGCTGTTCGTGATTGCACATGGACAATTTTGCACATGTTGAATACATATGTTACATGTTTATTATATAGTGGTTTTTGCAGATGGCATTTTAAGGTCTTTTTCCTAATTTTTAATTCCAAATATTATTTAAAGACAGTTATCGTCAGTTTTATCTGCTATAGTTAGTGTTTGTCAAACCACCTCAGTTTAATAAAGCCCTTGAATATTTGAGACAGTGAAAGCTTACATTTTCCACCTTCCATAAAACTGGTGAGTCAACAGCCCACTCTTCTACAAACAAAATCTTGCAGTCTTCTTCATATTACTTTGATGGATGTGAAGACTGGGATTGTAATTAAAAGTTGTTGAATAATATGTGAAATTCACAAATCATTCATTACCCTTACATTTTCTGTTACTGTATTCATGTGTAGAAGAGTCGTGGGCCAACTGAATTACTTAATTCTGAAAGACCGTCTTCATGTGCACACCATTTCTTAAGTCCTCATCCTGTCGTAATAGTAGCTGACAATGTCGCATTTCAAGAGCTCTGTAATCATTATTTTCCTTCTACATATCTTATGCTAATGAGCCAACAACATAATGAAATCACATCACAGAGATGTTGCATTTGATATTACTTGCCGCAGGACTTTTTTCCCAATGATGGTGTAATTGTACATGGTTTTGAGTGCCACATTACGCCCATGAATTTACAAAGGTTCATTAGATCACTTTTGGGACAAATACACTGGATATAAAGAGTTGTATGCCTTGTTGAGTCTCATAAAAGTGCCAGTACCAACCACATGATTTCATTTGATTGCTTTATCAAGAGATGTCAGTGTTCTGAAATGCCTATTGGATTTTTATGTGTAGGATATGCAGGTATGTACATTTACATATTCATTCATATTTGTTTTTGTTTGTTCGTCAGTGTTTTAGTAGAAGACTAATTGCAATGATGTATCTGTGATTTGGATGTGGATTATTTGTTATAAATCTAGGGGAACTATTCTTATAAACGTTGTTTTGCAGTGGGAGGAACTGGGGTTTTGCATCTTTCTGTGAAGTATCTCCTCTCCTGTGCGTCAGGATAGTAGGTAACACAACTGGTTAGTGTATGTGCTACAGAACCCCTGTTTAGCAACACTTATGAAAATTGCAACCCACTTTTAATCTGTCTGCCCTTTTGGGCCTAGAGCAGTTTCTTTGGGTTCCCCAGAGGTTTAGGTACACGCTCCAGCAGAGCTACAGCTGTGTGGGAATTCAGTAGACTGTTTGATCTTTAAAGGGCTGCTGGCACCTCCAAAAACACACACGTTTGTACACGCTCACAAGTAGATGTAGCACAGAATCCTGCTGTTGTTTCCTTTACCAGCTGTAGAAGACTAGTCTACACCAAAAAATACATAGAATTCAACTTTCTTGCCATGTCGGAGCTTCTTTGAATAGGGATGCTTAGGGATCTTTTTGTGCAGGTCCTTGAGAATGTGCAGATTTTGGTTTTTAGCAGGGTTTGTGCTTTTGCCAGTCTGGGCCAGCCTCTACCTTTGTCCCTTTACAGCAACGAATGTGCATCTGCCTTCTGTTATCCCTTGCTCAATATTTAATCATATTTCTGTGTTCTTTTCCATCATTTTGGCTGTGTGGTTAACTGTTTGAATGTGTTCCACTAAAGAGTCTTTTCCTGAAGACAAGGTAGGCAGCATCCTTTATGTAACTACTGTTGATTGATTGAAAATTGGTTGCTGACTTCCACTGTTATCTCCTCTCCACCTCTCCCTGGTCTGGGTGCTTACAGCCCTGTGAGTAAAAAATTAGATCTATCTAGTTTCACATGGTGAGCAAGAACCTCACTGTAGGGGCCAACACATTGTGACTTCTTGCCCCAAAACATGCTTCTCTCTCAACTGTAGTGTGGCTCTGATGTCTCTCATAGATCCCACAGTTTAAGCATAGCTAGTCAGCAGATGTGTGATCCATCAGCTCTTTACTCCTGGTAAATGGGACTGTGGTAGGCAGGAAGCTGAACGCCAGCTCTCGGTGTGCCCTGGCAGCAAAGAAGGTCAACAGCATCCCGGGTTGTATTAACTGTAGCACAGCCCCTCAAGTAAG
Source organism: Tringa solitaria (assembly GCA_026413425.1). Classification (NCBI taxonomy): domain Eukaryota; kingdom Metazoa; phylum Chordata; class Aves; order Charadriiformes; family Scolopacidae; genus Tringa; species Tringa solitaria. The sequence continues at coordinate 114,293,060 of JAOXJM010000012.1, read as the reverse complement.
GAGGAAGTAATTATCCCCCTTTACTAAGCCACATCTAGAATGCTGTGTCCAGTTTTGGGTCCCCAATGCAAGAAAGACATCAACATGCTGGAGCAAGTTCAGTGGAGGCTACCAGGGTAGTTGGGGCTGGAGCGCTTGTCCTGTGAGGAGAGGCTGAGGGACTGGGGCTTGTTTGGCCTGGAGATGAGACATCTTCAGGGAAGTAGCGCCAGTACCTATGGGGAAGTCCTTGAAAAGATGGAGCCAGGCTCCTTATAACAGTGCATGGTGGGAAGACAAGAGACAACAGGCACAAGATATCTTCACGCTGGATATAAGGAGAAAATTTTCCCCAGAAACACAGTGAGGCAGTGCCACAAGCTGTTCAGGGAGGTTATGGAGTCACCATCCTTGGAGCTTTTCAAGACCCAACTGCATAAATCAAAAGCACCTGGTCTGAGCTCATGGCTGAGCCTATTTAGAGAAGGAAGTAGGACTAGAAACCCAGTGATGTCTCTTCTGTCCTGAATTATCCTGTGATCCTGACCCATGACTCTGTGATCTTGAGGCAGTGATACCTCTCTGCAGGCAAGGAGATGTGCCACTAGCAGGCATGACTCCCTAAGAGCATCCTGTCCCAACGCACAACTACACCTGCCCCATGACCTTGTGGACATAGGTTCACACATACCTCTGTTAAGTGACAGGATGTGGCATGTGGCCCAGTGTGTGCGTCAGGATTCCTGAAAATTAGGAGCTCTGAATGGTGAGTTTACGTTTACAAAGAAGCACTGACAGGACAGCAATTTATATAATAACCACTTCCTAGCGACTTAGTAATACCCGCCAGAATGGTTGAGTTGTCCAAACCATCATATTGGGTTTTGAGTATTTTCTAGGAATAGTTTAAGATGGAAGGAAAATTTAACCATATTTCCTAGCCATAGGTGTGCATGGGCTAATGGAATTGAAGGGGGAAAAATCAGGGAGGAGAGAACTGCTCAGGAGCCCAACTCAAGCAGCCTCTTCCCTCACAGTGCAGCCACCTCCAGTCCATGGCACAGACAGTGCAACCAGCTGGTGATAGAGTCCACAACCTCAGACCCCCAAGGAGGTAAGCATTTGCATCTGAGGAGGCAATTACATGCCCAACACCACCTACTCTTTTCCAGGCTAAATTGCAAACCCTGTTCTTCAGTTTCTACTCATATGTTGTACTTTTCAGCCCTAGATCTCTTAGGGGCTTATAACTCCTCAACTTAGCTATCAATGATATAATCAAAATATAGATATAAAGATGGGGGGAAAGGCAGAGTAGTCCAAACTATTTAAGCAATAGGAAATCCAAAATCCAAGCCATTATTTATCAATAATTAACTAAATGATGATACAACCTAAAGTAATTTTATTATTAGAAATAGCACGACTGTGTTTTGGAATACATCAGCACTTTTAAACTGCTGAACATTTGGTATTCATTTGGCACCACAATGTCATATAGCTCTGTTGTTGATTTATAGTGTACTTCTTTCCCTTTGTTAAGCTTTTGTTAAAACTCAAGACTGTGTCCCATAATATCTACAAACCTGTAAAACCATATATAAAGTAGAAGTAAAAACCATGTGTTTAATGTATTCTAGGAATCTGAAAGGTGGATGGAAAATTGTTAGTAGATGTGTCACTATTTCATTATTTTCTTTAATTTTTGTGTAGTTCCAGAAGTGTAAGATACTCCAGAAGGAAAGTTCATGTTACTTAAGTGTGAAGTAACTTGCCCAGAAAGAAGAGTTCCCACCACGCTTTCTTAAATAGTGTCTGGTTCATTCCCTGAATTGAGAGGGTGAATTTGCAGCCTTCAAAACCACGAAAAAACCCTCATCTAATGCAAACCTGAATATTCCTAGACTGATCCAGCATCGCTCCTCTTATGTACTTTCATGCCAGTTAAAAAATGCAGGTATTGTGAAATTGTAATCAGAGAGGAGAAGTGATAAAAGAGGCCATAGGGAGGTATTGGTAGCTGTTGGGGTGCCATGATGACCCAGGGCAGCAGGAGCTCTGGGGCAGCAGGGTAGGGTACCGGCAGCGGCCAAAAGCTCCCAGGAACCAGGGCTGGGGCCCAGCCACTGTCCTCAGCACCCAGGAGCCTCTCTGGCCATGGGCACCCAAGGAAGGGGCCACCCGTGATGTGCTTGCCCTGGGAAGGATAGCTGGGTCATACGTGGTAGATGGTAAAACCTCATCACTTTCTTAAATCTTTTTTTATTTTATTTTGAATACACCCTATGGAACATCAAATTTTCAAACCTTTTCTATCAGGAGATCCTTCAAAATTTTCTACCCATGATGTCGGTCCCTGTGTATAAGTATAGGCCAAATGATGACAAGCTCACATTTATATGTCCTGGAGAAGTGATCAGTAGATGTCCAAGTGGCACTGTAGAAATGTGCCATCATGCAAATATTGTGGAAAACCATCCTGCAGAGTTATCATTTTCAATACACCACTTGTTTAAAGACCATAATTTTGCCTATTTGTAATTTGCTGTATTGATTCTCAGCTGGTTTAGGCTGTCTTCAGTTACCTTCATGAAAAATGAATTTAGGAGGAGGAGAAAATCATTTATTTCCCTCCCTCCCCTTTTCAGTAATTTTGAACAGATGTAAATGACTACAGGTCCAAAGGTCATTTAAAACTTTGGTAGCACTTTAAAAGTTTGATAACATTTTGAACACTTTGAAGTTTTAGAGTCATAATTTATGTAGAATAAGATGTGGGGAAACCTACTGCATTTCAGCTGCTCTCATTTTGGTGCTTCCCCCACAGAAAACATGAAATACCTAATCCTTTTACCTTTAGGCAGAGATTACCTCAATTCATCAAATACTTATGAAGTAACGACATGCACAGGTGCATCTGGTGTGGTGCACTGTGAGGCAAACACTTGGTTATTGTAGTAACTTCTTTACATGTTTTCACCTTTTTCCATTGTTTGCTCTTTTGCCAGGAATTGCTCACTAATCGATAGAGATTTTTTTCACATGAGTAACACAAATATGATGAACACGTGACTTAAGAGGAGGTTGGTTCCCCAAGCCTGCAGGAGCATTGTGTTGTTAGAGCATCAGCACACAGGTACAGCTCTGGCTCTTCCATACCTGTGCCTGACCTGGCTGAGTTTGCTTACGGGAAAAGGGCAGGTATCACAATATTTATGTCCTTCATCCAAGTCTTTATGTCCCTCATCCAAGTCTTTATGTCGTCGTTAGAAAGTTCTCATGTTTTCTGTGTGGGAACAGCTAGTGTAGTCTTCCATAACAGGCATCTAACTTTACATGAAATATTCAAGGGATCACAGAACCATATATTCAGTATACTGCAACATAAATCGTGATTACTATCTGATATATAGCTGTTTAAAACATTAATTTGTCTGGGAAAGAAAGTTTTCTGCCTTTACATCTTTAATAGACTTTATTTCCTTTTGGAAAAGTGAACTAAAGTATAAAGTTAAGCTAATATGGGCAGACTTTATTTGAATAAACGGGAATTGCTTATACTTAAATTATGTATATAAATATGACCCCTCTAACAATGTTGTGTCTGTATCCTTTGCTATATACTCTTATGGTGAATCACAGCCCATCTGTGCCTCAGTCTTCCAGCGTACACAATGGAGATAATAAATCCTGTGCTGATTCATGAAGTTAATGAAAAATTAAAATTGGATGGTTCCTGGGCAGGAATATGAAGTGTTGCAAATTTGCTGCTACTAATATGAAATTAAAACCTATGGAGTTATTTTGATGCCAACAATTTGAGTGTAAACAATTGACAACAGTTTTACTCTGTATCTCTGAATGTATATGGTTGTATGGCCCAGTACAGTGCTACCTGGGATAAGATAATTTAAATACAAAAAAGGAATAGTTTGTTAGCATAAGGACCAGCTTGAGTAAAAATAACTATCTCCCAGTAGTTAATGCAACTACATTTCTTGCAACTTGCTTTCTCTCCTGACTCTGAAGTTTGTCTGGGCATGCTTTATATGCTTCTCTTCCTTCCAAAATTTTATTCTTGAGATACCTGCACAGTACAAGGCTGGAGGGGGCCAGGAGCCCAGTGAAGATCGAGCTGTCTGCTCTGATTAATGGTTAGCTCACTACCTGGTTCTTTTTTTTTTCTTTCCCAGAAGGTCTCTCCCAGACAATGGCTAGGGTTTGTTTTGGAAATAGTCCATTCTGAAGGCATTGTGCACCATTTTTTTTGGCTTTCGCCATCATTCAGCACTCTCCCAACATGGGCATTTGGATCTTTGAACATGCACAACACGCAACTCTCAGTTCCATGCTCTGAAAATGCAGTATTGCTGGGTTACAACGTAGTCTCCAGATTGTTTTAGATGCTTTGAACTGAAATGTGCTCAATGCTAATAATGTATTAGGTGTGTGATGGACGAGAGCTGGATTCTGGATCTGGAATGAATGGATCAGGATCGAAGGCAGACAAACAGAATCCTCCTCAGACACTGACCATTGAAGAAAGAGGGCTGACTCTTTGATCCCTCATCTTTTATACTAAGCACGATCCAGATGGGATGCAGTACCCTGTTGGCCAGTTTTGGGTCACCTGTCCTGTTCACTCCTTCCTGTAAGCAGGACCCCTCTAACAATCAGGTCTTATCACTCCGGGAGTGGACTACAGTCTTAAAAACATGCCATTAATTTCAGAGAGTTCAGTTAGTTAGAAGAGGATTAGCTGAAAAGTGAAATTACTGAACAGAAAAATTTATTCTATTTTACTTCAAACCAGGGCACTAGTGCAGAAACTGTTTGCTGGGGAGTGCTAAGCACTTGTGTCAATCTCGCACTCAAAAACCTCCAACAGGTTTATCCTCCACTTCTGTCTTTAATGTAAGTGCCCTGAAAAGGACAGAGTTAAGCAATAGCAAATGGCGTTTTTTTTTTTTTACATCAGGTTCAGTGCACTCTCACATTCATGTTCGTGTTACTCGGTAATTTGCTTTTCTGAGCAGCCATGAACATTAAACTCCTGAGCCTTGAGGTTAGTAGCTTCTTGGGAGCCCAGCAAAGCAGAGTGTTAAACTGTATAGCAGACTTTATTCTTCAAGTTTTATTTTTGCCATGACAGAAAACTAGCTGAAAGCTTTTTCCATGGGTGTTTCCTTTGGTCTGGCTAAAATGGATTACTAACAAGGGAAGAGCAAATTTCCATTCTTCTGCACATCTGCTGAATGTTCCTTCCCTGCCTAAAAAAACCATGGTTCAGCCACAGACACAGGAATGAACAGAATGAAGTGTAATGGGTATTGAAATATCTTTAGGTGACAGAAATCAAGCAAACAAAAAAAACTGTGTTTTATGTTCCTGTCTATTATATAAGGGTATGACATGTTGGAAAACTACATAATCTCTTGTATTTTCCATTTAAGAAATTAGATAATCCCTATATAATCTCTCATTTTATATACAAGAAAATAATTTTAAAGAAATGAGATTGTTTTTCCTTTTTTTCTCCTGGGAGCAAGTAGTAGTTCTGGACAGCCAGCAAGTATTTTGGGTAGAAAGCCTCATTTTACTGTTGTTATTTAACTAGAATTTTACGATTTTATTCATGACTTCGAAGACTTGGGGTGGAAGGGAGAATGACGTAGCCAAAGCAGGAGCAAAGGTCCCATATTTTGACCTTTGTGCATTCTTATCTGGGTATGGCTGAATTAATTGAATTTGCTGGCCAGCAAATTATCACCTTGTGTACTCTATGAATGCCAGTTGGGGTGAGAAAATGGGCAATTGCTACAGAGAAACTTTGGGCAGGTTCCTGATTACCTGGAATAAGCACTACCTCAGTAGTGCTTATGGATACTTTGAATTTTTTTCATTTTCAGAGGATTTCTGTAGTTCTCATGTGAATTAAGTACTATCTGACTGTTCTGTTGGCATAGGTATTATATGGCTTGGTATTATTGTTATTATTGGCATAAATATAAGCAAAGCCCATGGACAGCTCAGGGTTAATTTGCACACAAGCTGGAACATCAAAAGATCAAGCAGTTGTAATAATCAATGTTTGAAAGATACAGTATAAAATACAGCATCTAGGGCTGCAAATACATACAGGACAGTGAAAACTGTTTTACCTGCAAAATTCATTTTTTCTGAGGTCGTGTGTTTAAGAATTCTAATATATATTCTGGCAGAAAAGCTGTTGATGACAGAATTGTCTCATGTTTTAAATAACATGGGTTGCAGAAGCAGAGAAAAATTATGCACTTCAGTGACATTTACAATATTTTTAGAAAAAAAAATAATCAGTGGTGTCCACTTCACTAAACTGTACATTTTATTCCCTATGGAAAGTTAGTCTGCTGGGTCAGACCAGCAGATGACAGGTGATATCTTGGATATTTATCAATAAGTATTCACACCATGTAGCTGTGTTATAATAATGTTACAAGTATGCTACAGTTATTATCTGTGATTAACAGTTAACCACAAATTACAAAATAACTAAACAAATGCTTTGTTTTCTCCAGAAAGTAATTAAACTGTATCATTTGCGGGCAGCTAGAAAAAGGGAATGTGTTAAGAGTTCTTAAGCACTGGGTAGCCTGATCTTCTTAGAAAGATTAGCTGAAGAGTCATAGACTGTGCTTTCAAAACCTGAGCATGCTGCGTTCATCTTTTGTCCTGCTTACACTTGTCCACGGATAATTCTTAACTCAGGTGTGTGCCCTTTAAGTGCGTGTGTAAAAGCTTGGAGAATGGCAATACTGAAACTGGGATTAATCACAGAATCATGGAATGGTTTGGGTTGGAAGAGACCTTAAAGATCATCAAGTTCCAGCCCCCCTGCAATGGGCAAGGACACCTCCCACTAGATCAGGTTGCTCAAAGCCCCATCCATCCTGGCCTTGAACACTTCCAGGGATGGGGCATCCACAGCTTCCCTGGGCAACCTGTTCCAGTGTCTCACCACCCTCAGAGTAAAGAATTTCTTTCTAGTATCTAATCTAAATGTTCCCTCTTTCAATTTAAAACCATTACCCCTTGTCCTATCACTCCACTCCCTGATAAAATGCCCCTCCCCGTCTTTCCTGTAGGCCCCCTTTAGGTACTGGAAGGCCATTATAAGGTTTCCTGGAGCCTTCTCTTCTCCAGGCAGAACAACCCCAGCTCTCTCAGCCTGTCTTCACAGGAGAGGTGCTCCAGTCCTCTGATCATTTTTGTGGCCCTCCACTGGACCTATTCCGAGAGGTCCATGTTTTTCTTCTGTTGGGGGCCCCATAGCTGGACACAGTACTCCAGGCGGGTTCTCACAAGAGCAAAGTAGAGGGGCAGAATCACCTCCCTCGACCTGCGGCCACGCTTCTTCTGATGGAGCCCAGGGTGTGGTTGGCTTTCTGGGCTGCCAGTGCACATCACTGTCTCATGTTGAGCTTCTCATCATTGAGCCCTCCCAAGTCCTTCTCCTCAGAGCTGCTCTCCAGCCATTCTCCGCCCAACCTGTATTTTTTGCCAGACTTCAGTCACCTAAAAGGTGCCTAAATTTAAGACGTCTGAGCTTCTTCATAATTAATGACTTGAAATGGGTACTTCCAGAGTGCAATCTCATCCAAAGGGTAGTTGGCTAAGAGTCGTTGATAAATTAACTGTAGAGAGAACAATTAGCTGTTAGCTGAAGTTAGGTGATATGAAAGCCTCTCTGTCATAAGGCATCATCTTCTGCATGTGAACAGCTTGGACAAATTGTGGTCTAACACATCCTTATCTTATTCCCATTGTCCGCACATGATGTTTGGACAATGCTGTGTATAGATGTATCTGAATCTTTATGTGAGTCATGTGCATCATGCTAACAACAGAAGCCATATGTACACTTTCAAAGTCCAAGAATTTCCAAAAGAATTACGTGTACCGACAATGACTAACAACTTCTATCACGGACCTGCCAGGGCTCAAGACCGTAGCTGTGAGTGGTGTTATCAGTTAAGATCATTCTTCTGCAAGTTATTCTGAGTCTGTGTTCTGCAATCTCAAGGCAGGATAAAACTTGATACTGTCTTCTGAGGAGAAAGAGCAGACAACAGCAATTTGGGGTGGTCTCAGATTTCTGAAATTAATTTGCCAAAGATACAGATATGTACTTGTTGGAATTCGTAAAGCACATATAATATTTTTACAAGTCTGTCCAATAGGGAAGTTTTATTGTGGTAGCGAACTGTGTTATTCGAGAAATTAGTTTTAGAATAACATCACCTTACATTAATTAGCATAGTGCAAATGCAACTGTTATCCTATGTCAAAAGCTGTGTATCTCTGCGATAACAGTCCACTTAAGACCATATTCCATATGCACTGTCCTACATACAAGCAATGAAATGCTGCTCTGACTATGCATTACTGGTAGCGCAAATAAAGGTATTAAATCAAACACACAATAGGAATGCAGGTTCTTATAGGATAACTTGTAAAATGAAGAAGAATCTAAAAGTAAAAAGTGACTACAGAACTGTTTGCCATTTCACCAGTCTAAACCTTTGTGTTAGTACACAGTGTTGCTGACAAGGTAATTGTAAACCAGGCCAATGCTTTTAAATTAAATTAAAACTGTATGAATGGTCATCAGCGTAAAATATATTTATACCAGCCACACTCAGAGTGATTTTTCTTAGATGCTGAAGGATATACAGTGGTGAAAAAACATGCATTGTTCAGTTCTTTGTTTAACATGGTTGCTCTTTTCCTCACAGTACAGTGCTGTGGATACAAATCCTTTATCTGTGTATATTATGCAGCCCATCTGGAACAAAATTATTAAGGTAAGAATTTTATTTAATAGAAATATCACATGATAATGTAAGGGTTTTTTTCTAAGTACAGCATGTATTTTCATTTAAAAATGCATATTGATTAATAAAGCTGAAATTAAGACATCTGTATAAAAGAAATCAAATGTTACAGGATCTATAGCTATATTTAAGATGAGTATGATTAGATTTTGAGGATTTTGAGTTGTTTTTTTTTTTTTTAGAAAAACAAGGGTGGGCTTTTTTCTGATCTCTGAACAAAAGGCATCTGTTTCATTTTTACCTCTTTCATTATTACATCTTTCATTAAACAGCTTTGCAGACACTGAAGGGTTTACTTAGTACAAATTATTTTTGGGCAGCATATGCCGCCTAACAACAGCATGGCTTTATCTCTGTGCTCTGCACAGGATTTTATGCAAGTGCTGTCTCATTTTCTCCCAAGGGTACTTGCTCGAGGGAGCGAGGCGTTTCCCTAAGAAGCTGAAAATGAGAGCGGTTACCATGATCACCATAACGATTGAAAGATGGCATCTCTTGAATGCATTATGATCTGCAGTTTTTAAAAATAAAATCACTCGCAATTAGTTTTGCTGTTGTTGGCAAAAAAAAAAAAAGGCTGTATCTCAAATAAATATGAACTCTATTGATCTCCAAGGAAGCAATGATTTCTGCATCTGCCTCTTAAATGGAAATCTTTAGATTGGAGCAGATTGGAAAAACAGACCTTTATGCAAACAAAAGAGGATTAATACGGTCAGAGTGCACTTGGATCTGCCGTCTTTGGGTTCTATCATTCAGGTACTGCTTGATAAAGCAGGAAAATCATAATCTCTCATTCATAACGTCAGTGTAATTTCATGAAAGTGTTTATCGTAGAACCATAGAATAGTTTGGTTTCGAAGGGACCCTTAAAGGTCACCTAGTCCAGCACCCCTGCAATAAGCAGGGACATCTTCAGCTAGATCAAACTTTGGAATTAAAAAACAACCCAAACATGGGAAGAGACAAAAGATGGGAAACAGAATTCAGTCATTCAGTTCAGAGACTCTGTTTCTTTTCCCATTACAATATTGAGGAAAACCAGGAGACAGAAAAGCCCCCCCAGCACTCTGGAATCCTGAGCAGGAGATGAGCAGAGGCTTTACTGTGCACCTGCACTTTGGTTTAGGAGATTCATCTGCAATCGTTGAAGGTAGAACATTATCAGCAAAAAACTTCCATTTCTTTTTCCTAATGATTTTTTAAATTATTGATTTTTTTAAGCATCCTTAAATTTTAGCTGATCATGATTTTGTTCACTTCTTGCTGGAGGAGAACCCAAACCGGAGCACAGGGCTGAAAACCTCTTCCAAAAATTAGGAGATCTGAGTACAGCACCAAAGACCGGAGCAGGTGCTGTCTGCACTTCAGCATTTATTTCAGCGTGAGCCCTGAAGATGGAGCAATGAATGTTCTGTTTTGCCTTCTGGTGCACAAGCCTTACCGTGTAATTCTCAGAGATGCATCGCAAGGAATTAAAGGGAAATTATATTGCACTCAGCTTTTGTAGAAATAGTCATTCTAATGTTCAAATATAACTGCCAGGTAAAATGAGAGTCCTGAGGAGGAGCTGGGAATGGAGAGCTGCAGAGGGAAAAGCAATATGTATGTAACGGAGATTGCAGTAGAGGCCTCTTGGTTGCTCCTTGAGGTAAAAATGAGAACTGAGGGAACATCAAACTTATTGGCCAAAATTTAACTGTTTGTAAAATATTAGTAGGAACTGAGGTTGCTGGGATGGTTGTGTTCCTGGCTAGGTGCTGAGTCCAGGTGCAGCAGGAACAGTTGTCCCAGACTCAGTCCAAGAAAATTCTGCTTATCGCTTCACAAAAAATACATTTATCTTTTTTCCTCTTGAATTGTAAGTAAAATAGTGGTATCGTAATAAATGTGATCAAATCTTATTTTTAGAAAGAAAAGCCTTGAATGCATTTAGTCATAATTGATTTTTGTATAGCTTGTACCTGTTGTATGCATTATAACTGAGATATGAGTGTGATCTGGTATATAAAATTCAGTCATCTAGCATATAATATTGAATTTACGCTCTGCAGTATATCACCTTATTTCTATTTAAATAGAACAAAGCATTGAAATAGGGAGATAGAGTGAAGCTGGGATAATTTTTTAAGAAGAAGGAATATTGCATCTAACTAGTTAATTCAAAATTGGGCAGTACAAATGTGCTTCTTGATGACTGGGAGAAGTAATTTCTCTCAGTTCAGACATCCTAATTTGCATAAAATAGCAGACAAGAGTCAATAATCTTTTAGTTTCTAATCTGGTGGAAATAAGCATTCCATATTTTAACAAATTTTAGAGGAAGGTTTTTTAAAAAAAAAAAAAAAAACAACAACAAACCACTACA
>JAOXJM010000012.1:114237680-114250906 GCA_026413425.1 Tringa solitaria | reverse complement strand
CAACTACTGAAAAGAGTTTGGTTCCCTCCTCCTTCAATCCACCCTTGAGATACTTTTACTGAAACAAGTTTAATGCAACCCTAACTTGTAGTTCATTTCCAGACAAAAAAATCATAGAATCATAATTAAGTTTTCTGAATTCCTTTAAGTTATCAGAACCAAAATTCTTCCAGCTGAGTATGTCTTTCCCACCAGCCAACTTGCTCTCATTGCATAGATGCAACAGATTATTTCCACAAAACATATTTTGCAGTTCTCATGATTTTATTGGCAAACTTATAGCCACGTAAGAAGCCAAAAGAGGACAACGCAACTTCCATATATTCAGAAGTATAATATGCAGTCCACAGATAAGATCTATTTCTTCTTGTATTTGCTGTATCCCATCAATCACAAACACGTAAAATATGAAATGGTCCTTTCTGGATGCAAAAAATTGCAGTACTGCAAGTACTAAAGGTGCCATTCGACAGATACCACTGAAACTGGGAAAAGTAATGCTTACCTCTTCTGATGTGAATTTTGCTGTTTAACCAGAATATGTAGGTCCATATATAATTTCTTAATTATGCCAGATGGCACATAAGCTATTTGACAGCATAGTGATAAGCTATCATTTTATTTAATGGCTGATACGATGGTGAAATATGCTGGATCATTCACGTGCATTTTCAAACTAAAGCATTACAAAAGAATGCTGTGAGACATTTTTGCTTTATCTATCCCCCATGCTATGTCTTCTGTTTGTACATTCTGCCTCTAAGTAGATGCATAAATGAGGAAGTTGTATTCCAATACAACATTTACACACTGGATCTGTTAGGAATGCTTTCCTTCATTTCTTTGCGGGGTTAGTAATAAAAATTATCCATTCATTGGAAGAGAGCTAGTACTATTAGTTTAGCACCATGCTGTGAAAAATGATATTTAGGCATTTCATGAAAAGGGGTTTTTTGACAGTCGTCCATTACTCTTTCTATAGAAAACTAAAAGTATTTTCTATAAATTCTGTTTAGTTTCTCTTTCGTTGACCTGATACACAGAGTCACTCAGGTCTCATTGTATCTATCCTGTGGTCACAAAACAACAATAAGGACTTGTTCCTGATCCCAGTAAAACAAAGTTGTGTGTCCTGATGGAGTTGCTTCAGCATACTCACACATAAATGATCAGTAATAGCAATTTTAAAACTATAATATGCTTGTCTGTGATCAGAAATAAACCCTAAGTTCATACAATAATTTATTTTTATATTATAAGAGGAAAAAAATGTTATTGTGCCTATACAAAAATTTAGTTCTTAAACTTCAAGATGTCAGCTACTGAATTACTGTGAAATCTGAGTGGACTGGAAATACTTGAGACAAACCCCTTGTTATAACAGAACTCAGATAATTACATTTTCAGGCACTCTCTCACTAATGTATATGACCCATACTCTGCATGCTTTCATTAGTATAATACTTCAGTCACTGTGCTTTTGCCATACATTCTTTGGTCTTGCCACTGGAACATCATTCATAACAATGGTAGTTTCTTCTGGATAAAAATTAGACTTGAATGTATTTTGATATTTGACATGCCCATCTGATTTATAAGTCATTGGATGGTTTCAGGTTGCAGTCTGGACTAGAAATAAGTAGAATCATCCAGTCCCTCTGGGTGGTTCTGAATAAGTCTACTAAAAGACTCCTACGAACTTCACTTGACTTTTGATCAAATTCTTTAGCATGTATTGTGTCTTTGGAGTCTGTGGAAGTGTATGGTTGATAGGAAAGAGTAAATATTGCCAAAGTATACTAAATTAGTATGCATTAGATTTATATGTTGGGCCAACTTCTCTGTTGGAAGACAATGCCATTGACAGGGAATCTCACCTTATCACCTGTCTGCAAGCTGGAGGCACCAACCCAGGCCTTGATCTGTATTAATTTTAATTTTTCTACAATGAACTGCTCACATTTGTGAAGAGAGGCGATGAAAGTTTGCAGAACTAAGGTTGCAGGTCACTTCAAGACCTTCACCCATTCCGTATTTATAAATTGAAAGCTCTGAGGCTAGATCTTTTTAGGTACCAAAGTAGTTAATTTCAATCAGTTCTAAAGAGAGTTACCCATCATAATCAAATCTAACGATTTCACTATTTGGTGCTTTTCACCGCAATAATAATTTGGTTTAGATCAGGTTAAAATAATCCTCTGTAGTAAGTGATTCATACAAAGGCACTAAGTTGCAATATGATGATTTGGAATATAGAATCATTCGCAAAATTTACTTGATTTTAATCTGTATTGTCTAGTGAGAGGAAGCAACAGCAGGTCATCAAGTGGCATAACTACCATCATAGAATCGCTTAGATTTGAAGAGATCTTTAAGAACAAGTTCAATCATTAACCTAGCAATGCCAAAGCCACCACTAAACCGTGTCCTTAAGCACCACATCTACACATCTTTTGAATACCTCCTCCAGGGATGGTGACTCCACCACTTCCCTGGGCAGCCTGTTCCAATGCTTCACAACCCTTTTGGTGAAGAAATTTTTCCTAATATCCATCCCTAGTATGCAATCTAAACCTCCTTGGCGCAGCTTGAGGCTGTTTCCTCTCATCCTACCACTTATTGCAAAGACATGAACATCTCCTCATTACAGTTCACGTACTCTGGAGAAGCAGACCTGCAGAAAAGCCAGGCTTTGGGGCAGGGTGTGGGGAGCAGCTGCAGGAGGGGGCTGGGGACCAGTGGTGCAAGGGACTCCAGTTTGGGGAAGACTGGGAGGAGGAGGAAGCACCTTGGGCATGTCAGTCCCATGTCAGGAGCATCATTCGCACCAAAGAACATTCAGGTTTTTGCTTTCTTTTCTCTTATTTCAGGACTTTATTTAGTGTTTTCCCTTTCAAGTCATCATTTGACATAGCTTTTCTTGAGCCTTCCGGTGGGTTTATTGTTCCTCTGAAGAGAAGAGCATGGTCATTCTAAACATCTAGTCAGGGTTGCTTGAAGGATGCACACACAAGCTGTTTGGCGATGAGGAATTTGAGTTTGCCAATCATCTCCTCTCTTTCTTCATCCTCTTGCCTGTTCTCAGTTGGTATTTTACCAGAAGAATATTATTTTTTTGGAATGAGAAGGATATTTTTTTGATTTTTGTCTAGCTGTTTCTATAAATACAAATATTAAGAGATTTAAAACAGGACATTTCCCAGCCCACTTCAAACACAGAGTTGCTCTTCTGAACTATTGTTATGAAGAAAGGGTTTAATGATAGTGCACTTTAGTAAATTAAACCTCCTACTCCTTTTATAACTTCTCAGTGAGTTTTGCCTAAGTGAGAAGATGCAAAAGCTCTTGATTTTACAGTTACTTTTTTCCTAGCTGATAGAAAATCCGATCTTTTACTACCTTTGATAGTATTACCTTTAAAATACAGCTTAAAATATCCAAGAAAACATGTGTCATTAATTTTCCTGTGATCTAATTAGCAAAAAAAACCTCCTCCCTAACAGGGAGGCAATGGTGCGGGATTGTCTAGCAACGGCACCTCTAGACCTAACCAACAGCAATCCCTTCAGCCATGTGCTTGACTGCGTTGCCACTTAAAACGTGGGCTGTATTGGCTGAATTAAGTTCATGCCTCATGTCAGAAGTTACATCCTCTAAAAAATATATATATTTTTTGAATTCAGTGCAAGCCTGCGTGCTGTGCGTTTGGATGACAACTGCAACAACAGAGCTATTGCAGCTCACTTTGTTTGTGGTGATGAACTGGTGAAGCTGATCAGAAACTATGTGAATAAAACTCTATCATTTTATCCCAGAAATAAATGTTACTTGGATATTCTACAATTTCTCATTAGATGTCTGGGTAACTAGCACGTTTGCCCAGGTAGTTGTGTTGCAAGATGAATTCTTGGGCTGTGTTTAGGCTAGAGTTTGAAGTTACTGTGCGAAAATAGAATGGATAAATTTTCTTACTCCATAAAATAATTGTATTTATTTACAGAGCACATTTAAAGAAAACATTGAAGAATGATTCTTTGTATGAAGGACTCCTACCTCTTGTGTCACCTCTGTTGCTGTTCATTCTTCTTACAGTCTGGGTGGTTTTATCTCCAAGCAACATATTAGCAAAGCAACCGAGACTGTTTCTATGGATGGTCGGGGTTGCTTTCTCAAATGTTACTGTAAGTATGTTTGCGGTGGTGCTATTATTTAGAGATTGCTTTCTAATTTTATGTGAATAAGCAGAAGGAAACAGAAACTGTAGTTAAAACTCAGCAGAATCACACCGCTCTTCCACCTCTGTGTTACCCTCTCTTGGACAAAAATACATCACAGGAGTTTTCTGGACACGTAACAGTACCTCAATACCTACTCTACCACAGCATAAAGTTTTTATGAGGGTTCTTTATTTTCTGGAGAGTTTATGAAGAGCTCTGGGGAGGCCTTACTTCCAGAAATAACACAGAAATTCCCCAACACATAGGCAGGACTGGGGACTTGTCTAAAGTGAAAGAAAGCTCAATACAAGCATCGATTTACCACCAAGAGTAGGGGGGGGGTGTAGCCTTCACCTGCTGTTGTGCCCATCAGTGTGGTACATGCGTTCCCGTATCCTACAGCTCAGCTGATTCCACATTTTTCCATCCCTATTCAGAATAAGTCCTCTTTAGGGAAAGACACAAAGAGGAGCAGGGGCCTTGCGATGCCTCTCTGCCCACAGGTTAGTTTCTCCTCTACCACATCATTGGGACAAATTTCCCCCTTTCAATGCCTGGGAGGCAACGTAAACTTCGGTGAAGTAACAACAAGGGCAGCCAGACAGTAATGCTGAACACTGCAGTTAACCCAGGCCTGTCTTCTCTGGAGAAGGCGCTTTGCCTCTCTATTTGCCAGGAGAAAGGCAAGCGAGCTGCAGCCAAGTAGAGAGGTATTGGTCCAGTTAATGCTAAAATACCCTACAGGATAGCAACTGGTGTCATTTTAGGAAGATAGACTCCAACACCATCTAAAATTGTGTCACTGAGCAATGCTACATCCAATTGGAAAAGTGAAAGTCTTGAAGAACCTTCTGTTATGAGAGAGAGCTTGCAAAATGTGGGATTTTGAAAGAGAAAGCATAACCCCACTAGTAATTTGGATTCGGGAATGGAAAAGAAATCATAATTGTGATGCTTGTTATATGTATCCTATAAATGTAAGTTTCTGAGGGTCACAAATCAAACAGTTTCATTGTAAGGACTTAATCTCACAAAAGTTGGGTTGTTTTCAGATGTATAATTTTTACTGTATGCATTTTTCATTATCTAATCTACCCTTTTTTCTTAAGAGAACAGTATAGATTCCTAAATGAGAAATACAATTATTTCATACCAGTGGAGAAAGTGCTTTCAGAGTCTGGCAGACAGCTGGTTGGTCTTAACCAACTGAGAGCAGCTGTGGGAGGATGCGTGCAGCAGAAAAACTAGTATGGCAAACCAGAATTTTCTTTCTAGACTGTGGTTTATTGGACATTGAGTGCAATTCATGTTATTCTGGCTTTGTTTGTTCTTTTACCAAAAGAACAAACTCTAACACTGCAGTGTTAGAGGCTCGCATGAATTAAAAATGTATGCACATTACTTGAAATCTTTAACATTTTAAAAGCAAGCATTAAAAATTTACAGGTGTTAGTTGGAATTTATAACATCTTAAAAGTGAAAAACAAGCCTGTATTTCCCCTCACCTCCTCTGGTCCTTTGTACACACACGTTTCCTCCAGCATCAGAGTAAGGCTTGTCATGGAAATGCTTTTCTTCTCTGTGATAGTCTGACACGCTGGGTTTCCATTATCTGTTCTGTAAACCACAAACTACAGCCCATGTCTCTCTGCCTGCCAGTATCTTGAATTTCTCATGCCTTTGACAACATATTTAGGTGCCCAGCAGATACCTTGGACTTAGCTGCCTGCTCTCAGACCTGGCCTCGTAGACGTGCAATGCTAGGACAAATAGGGAAGGCGATGGACTCCTGGGAGTGGGAAGAAAGACAGGCCATTTCCAGCATTTTTGTCTAAACTAAGGAAAAAAAGCCCTCTGAATCCTTAAAAAGGAAAGCTGCTTTTGAGAGGAAGACTTCTTTCCCCAGTCTCCTTGGCCAGCAATGGGACTGCCAATGGCTTGGCCACCCATCTTGCTGAGGAGCTCAGACCTTGCTTCCCAATTTGCTTGTAGGGCAACTCTTAGAAATATCCAGGTCTAAGCAAATCACCATGGAGCACAAACGACACAGCTCCCACTTAGGAAGCCCTGGAACGCCCTCAGAGGCATGTTTTTGAGTGAAGAGTTGAGGTCCGGCAGAGGCGACCTTCAGCCATCCCCTTCAGGGGCATCACAGCGTCCAATGTGGTGGCCGATGAGCAGGGGCAGCTCAACCTCAGGTGATGCTTCATGAGGAACCTCTCAGGGGAGATCATAAGAGAGGAGACACTAAGGACCTGCCCCGGGCTACAAACCAGAGGTTTAAATTCAGGAGTGCCATAGTAGCATTGCAAGGTGTAGGCAAGGGGGATGGAAAAGCACAGGACATAATCCCTTTTCTTTCCAGTCTGCCTCTCCAGACTCCAGCGCTTTCATCTCCTCATGCTGTTTTTGCCTCACTTGTAGTGTGCGGTTGTTCAGCCTGGAGAAAAGGAGGCTGAGGGGAGACCTTCTCACTGTCTACAACTCCTTGAAAGGAGGCTGTAGAGAGGTGGAGGTTGGCCTCTTCTCCCAAGGAACAGGCAATGGGACAAGAGGAAACGTCCTCAAGTTGCACCAGGGGAGGTTCAAATTAGATATTAGGAAAATTTTTTACACTGAAAGGGTTATTAAGTACTGGAATGGGCTGCCCAAGGAAGTGGTTGAGGCACCATCCCTGGAGGTATTCAGAAGACCGGTTGACATAGTGCTTAGTGACATTAGCCTCTCTGGCTGCCCAGAGAGATGGTGGAGTCTTCTTCTCTGGAGACATTCAAAAACCGCCTGGACAAGATCCTGTGCAACCTGCTCTAGGTAGACCCATTCCAGTGGGGGGGTTGGACTTGATGATCTCCAGAGGTCCCTTCCAACCCCATATGATTATATGATTCTATGGTTTAGTAATTTTTTTTTAATCAGAGTTAGGCTGATGGTTGGACTAGATGATCTTAAAGGTCCCTTCCAACCTAGACAATTCTATGAGTCTATGAGTCAGTGCTCCAAGACGAGGGAGAATGAGGAATGGAGGGAGGAGGGCAGAGCATGGTCTGTTTTGCAGTGCTGTGATACACCGAAGGTGAATTGCTCCACATACCAATAAGCAATCTCTATGAAAAATTGAATACCGTACTTAACGTGGTGTAATAACAGTTTAAAACAGTGTGAAAGCCAACCTCTGGACAGGTGCAATTATTCAGCCAGAAAAATCATAGCATATAGATTGCTTTAGCAATTTCTGATACCCTCTGGAATGATTCCCAAAGGACTCATAAAACTAGTGTTATTCAAAAAAAATTCACAATCAATTCTGATAATGCATTGTAAGCAAAAATATTTACATTTGGTACAAATGCTTACTTCTTGCCTTATTGAAAGTTAATGATTTTTTCATGGTTTATTTTTGCATTCTTCAGCTTCCACAGCACAGACAGTAAAGCCAGTATTTTTTCCCTACGGTCAGACTCCTACTGCTGCTGTCAGGATTTCAGGCACTGCACAGTGAATGAGTTTTTCATTCTTCTACTGTTTTCAGGATACATAAAATCTATTTTTAACCACATTTAAATTTGGATAGAAACTTAAATCGAAAAAATATTTTAGCTGTGCTTTTTAAAAAAAGAGAATAGTGTATGAGAGACACATTTCTTAAGGGGTGTAAAGCATTTAGGTGTGTTTAACTGGTTTTAAAAATCTGAGTTTCAACTCATCATGTTTCAAGAACTCAATAAAATTAAGCTAATTGCTTTCAGTTAAACAATGCACCATATATTCATTTTTTTCTGCCATTCTGAGTGGGATCCCTTTCCCTGGGCCCCCAGCCACATCTCCAGGGAGTCCACTGCCATAATCGAGCCAAGAAAATGGTGTTTTAGTACATGAAGGAGTGTTAGAAAAGAAAAACAGGATTTAAAAGTGGCGTACAGTACTCTCCCTCCCTTCTATACAATGAACCAGAATATATTTCTGCCACGCCATGTGATTAAAATACCAGTACGCTCTCCCAGTGATTAAGTGGTGGCGCATTTGATTTGGGGTCGCAACTTTACGAGCCCGTGTGAAATCATGAGGTGTCAAACAAACTCCCTTTTCACGAAGATGTACTTCAGCTCATAAAGCAGAGCGTGTCAAAACACCGTCTCTGGAAACGAAGTGTGTAATTTAAATTACTTGTAATAAAGTCCTTTAAGACTCATAGACAGCAAGGCAGAAAGGTGTATCTATAGCAGCTTCCTCACCAGAAACAAGCCTCATTTTGAACGTCAGCCTTGTTTTCCCCTCATCAAAAGCAACCTGCAGAGAAAAACGGACACACTTTAGGCTAGACCCCCGGGCTGACCCAGGGCTTCTCACCCACAGTGCAAGGTGATCATCTGCCAGATGAGCAGCACCCGGCCGGAGCTCTTCCACTGGTTCCTCTTCCCCCTGGCGCTGGTGGTCTACGCGGCCATCTCCGGGCTGCTGGGCTGGACGGAAGAAGCAGTGCTCGCCGTCCTCACCGCCCTGGTCACGGCCGCACACGTGCACTTCGGGGTCTGCGTGGTGAGTGGGAGCTTCTGAACCAGCCACGGGAGGGGAGAGCTGCGCTGGGGCAGGGAGGAGGATGGGGTCTGGGAAGGGTTTCCACGCCATCTAGTTGGGGCAGTGTCTGAAAGTCTGAATGTTCAGTTATGGCATTTTTTTTCTCCTGTATATTGTTTTATTTATAGTCCAAATTTAAACAAAAAACCAAAATAAGTTTACTGCAGGCAGTGCCTTTTTGCACATGGAGCAATTTCAGTGACTTGAATTATTCCAATGTAGTCAACTGTTGTCAGCTTTAAACCCATCACAATCAGATGTTTTAACATAGCAGTCAATCCATGTGGCATGAATTCTCCCACTGCTTTTCCCTTTCTTCTTACTGGACTGAAAAAACAGGAAGGTAAAATGAATAGAATTCATAAAATAAGGTTAACTTTGCTTTGAATCTGCGAGCGAAATAACTGTCCCAGTTTCTAATCTTGTCTTGGCCCTCTATTAGCATCTCTCAAGCTAGAGACATGAATGGTTTCCCAGTTCATTCAGTGCATTTTTGTGTCTGCTAGATATCAGTTTTGTCAGTTATTGTGATCTGAATTACTGCTTAAATTCATTTTTGCTCAGTTAATGCCCTCTTTTCTAAAGGGCATTGTCAAGTAATCCTCAAGAAAGTGTTTTAATGGGGATTTGCTTTCAGGTAAAACAAACACCTTGCATGGCAAAGATCTCATTTCACAGGGAGCTGGCCAGCTCTTTTATTTAAGATACACCATTGGGATGTAAGGATGTTTCTTCCTGCCTTTGAAAGAAAGAGGCTTTTTGCCAGCAGACATTGGCGTTGCAGTAGATTTTACCCCAGCACCAATATGGGCCAGACCGTGAAGGTCAGAACGGAAATCCCTCGTCCAAATTTGCTGTCGACCGAGGGGGCCCAGCTCCATCAGAGTTCATGTCCATCTGAGTCTGGTCCATAGTGACTTAACTTCCCATCAGTGTGCTGCAACACCACAGCTCTCTTGCTCGAATACTCGTAGGTGCCCGTGTACTTGTAGGTCCTCAAGTACACGAGGACTGTAGTTGGGTCCTCCTGCCTCTGACCCGGAGAAGAGAGACGGTGAATTGTGAAGCTCTTACAAAACTGGTCACTGGTCTCTGTGATTTCTCTTTAGGGGAGACAGCTGAGTGAGCACTTGAACATTTACATCTTTTCCCTGAAGAAACGTGTCCAGGAGTGATCAACTGCCCTATGATCAGACTGTAACACTTGATGTGGAGGTTTGCAACTCTTCTGGTGTGATAAATAGTTGGAATTAATCTGATTAAAATAACCAAAGAATAGAATAGTCCAGATATCCGAACCACTGCGACAATGAGCTATGCAGCAAGATGCTTCATCTCAGAGGAAGATTCCCGTCCAGCAGAGAAGTGTTTACCAAATTGTTCTGCTGCTAATATTTATTCTCTTCATTAATGCCATGTTTCTACCCTCTCTGAAGCTTTTGTCTTCCTCCTCCTCACCACTGTGTCCAAAGTCCTGGATAAATCCATGCCGGGTTACATGAGATCCTTGATGGTTTATAACCAGGACTGGTTTTGCCCAGCCAAGTCACCAGTGGGACCCCACCAGTGCAAACCCTCCCTGTGTATCCCCCCTCCTCAGACATCTGTGCCTGCTTCATTTTCCATATTTATTTTCTCACAACTCATTTCTTCCATACAACCTCCTGAAGGGCTTATGCACATTGAGTCTTTTCCTCACCTCAAATGAACGTGTGAAGAAGAGACTGAGCTCAGAAAGCTATGGGCACAGCAAAGTGGTTTTGAAATCTATGGGTTTTTTTTTCTCCCCCAGCATTAAGATCAGTCTCAGCTGACCTGCATCCGTCAGAAATGCAGGCTCCATACAGCAGCAACTGGCCTTTACACTTATTTTCTAGGCAGTAACAAGTGCACTGTTGATATTTCAGTAGCAACAAGCAACATACCCTACAAAGGTAACCAGCTGAGAATAAATTTGGCCAAGAAACCTTTGAAGATTCTTGTATTTCACTGCAAAACCACTCAAACCTCATCTGTGAGCACAAAATGCTAAGCAAATCATTATTTTCCTGTGTGCTTGAAACAAATTCCTGTGGTTTTAGACAATGACCAAAAAAAGAAAAAGAACTGAGACAAGAAAAGCTTTTTTTAGACATTACACGTTTGCATGCAGATGTCAACTGCTCACTTCATCTATAATATATGTAGGTTTTCTGCGTGCCTTGGAGGAAAGAGTAAGAATTTGAGTTTCATCTCTTTTCATGCGCTGCCCTAGCCAGAGGGACTTTGTGGCCTTGAAGCACTAATGAAACAGTCTGTCCGCTTTCCCCAAGGTAAGCTTTAGATTACAGTTCTTGCACAGAGGGATGTCTTTGACTGACTGGCATGTTTATTAACTAGATAACTATCTCACTTGCCAGAAGGAGGGCAGAAGCGTAGTTGTTGAGCTGCTGAGCCTTAAGTTCACCTTTTTCAGTTCTTGGACCATTTCTCTGGCTTTAGCACTAGTCTGGTAATTTATTTTTTTTTCCCTTAAATCGGCAGCTCCCGTTAATATTTTCAGCTGAGCATCAACAAGTTTCATCATTGTGAACAGCTTCAATTTAAGTTTGTACGGGCTGTTACAGTAGTAAGAGCAGTAGTTGACCCACCACAAAGTCAGCAGGGCAGATTTCCCCTGGCAGCCCTTACTGTAGGCACCAGAGGAGAAACCTGCACATCAGCTTCCCCTCTTCACAAAGCAGAAATAGCCCACCGACTTGGAAAGTATCTTACGGTTTGAAAGCGCGTGTGTTCCGCTTACTGGACAAGCATGCCGAGGGTCCCACCTCTCAGATATACTCATACTCATCATACTCCAGCCACAGTTGAAGCAGGTTAAGGCTGGAGTTAGGCAGAGGACACAGGTCACCCTGTTGATGCTGGTTTGGAGATTTTGCTGAGAACCCTGCAGGGAAGGGAGTCTCCTGCGCCCTCCAGCATCGCTGTGGTCCAGCTGGAGCAATGAGAGGAGTCTTCCAGGCTTCCTTCCTGCCGGTGGGGTGGTCTTGCCCCTGCCCTGCATGATGCCTAGGGAGCGTGGGGTCTCCAAGGAGGTGCCCCCTGACTGCCCAAGGACTCTCTTAGAGTAAGGCTGATGGCTGTTTACTTAACGAAGGAGGCTAAGAAAAGGCAGTCCTGTGTTTGAAGGGGAACACCGAGTTCAGTGTAGGCACGCACCCAGCAACCTCACCCTTTGGTGAAGTTAAATATTACATCCCATCCCAGGAACACTGCCACAGGAGTCTCACCTATTTCAACAGTTTATATTTAACCCACCCCATCCAAAGTACCTGGAGGAAGTCCCAGGGAGAAAAGAATTAGAATAAAATGGATTGGATGTGGTTGTACGGGAAGAACTCTGGACAGGCTTCCCTTTTCCCTCTGTCTTGCAATTATTTATGATAGTTGGAAATAAGGGTCACAGAAGCAGCACAAGTTGATGCACTGTAATGGAGTACTTTGAAATATTTCATTAAATGAAATTATAAAACTTGAACTGCTATAATCTGCCTGCACTTGTATCTTTCTAAAGAGAAAAATATTATCACTTTTAAGGGAAATTAAGCTCCGGCCAGTTTTTTACATGCTCTATGAAGACACAGCAAATAACTTTCTTTTTCCTTTTTAAAGCAACTTGTCCATACAATCTCTATGAAGACAAGTATAAAAACAAATCATGTATTGCACAGTGTATGTACTGAATTGTTAGCCATCTTAGATGGTAATTGGTTCAATGAATGGGAATAAAAAAGCTTTGTTCATAGGGTGGTACGATCACGGATTTATTTCACGAAGTCAGGTAGCGGTATGAAGATGACCTAACAGTCTAACAACATTTAATTTTTTTTGTCATAACATTGTGGCAGAAAAGTTTTCAGCTATTTGAATGGGAAAATACATTCCTACTTTTTTATGCAATAGCCAAAAAAACCCATGTCTTCCCCCTAGTCTTACAAAAAGCAACTTAACAAAGCACTGCTCTCCCAGGCTTGAGAGCCTGGGTTGAAAACGGGCTCCTCTGGTTCCTGCTTCATCCTCCATCCCTCTACCAGAAACCTTCTCCAAGCAGAGCTGGGCAGTGGTTCAGCCATACCCTGGGGGAAGGACAGCCAGGCTCGTGCTGTCTTCTCAGTGGTGGCACACAACCAGCCAGCTTCAAGCCATGGCAGAACAAAGTCCTCACCCACAGCTCAAAGCCCT
This sequence comes from Tringa solitaria, assembly GCA_026413425.1. NCBI lineage: Eukaryota > Metazoa > Chordata > Aves > Charadriiformes > Scolopacidae > Tringa > Tringa solitaria. The sequence goes on along the minus strand of JAOXJM010000012.1, from coordinate 114,237,893 downwards.
GGAGATCTAGCAGCATCTACTGCAAAGATCAGAGCTGTGAGAATTACAATGAAGTTTCCCCCTTTTCTTCCAAAAACCTAGTATTTTAATCTAAAAGGTAGGTGGCTTTTTGGTACTGTGCTGAAGATTCATCCCCAAATACTTGGCCGTTGCAAGAATCAGAATCTTCTAGGTTGGAAGGGACCTTCAAGATCATCTTGTCCAACCATCAAC
>JAOXJM010000012.1:114222623-114237580 GCA_026413425.1 Tringa solitaria | reverse complement strand
CCAGGTCCTTTTCTGCTGGGCAGCTCTCCAGCCACTCTGCCCCAAGCCTGTAGCGCTGCCTGGGGTTGGTGTGACCCCAAGAAGAGGCCACTGGGAGCTTCAGTGCCTTTGCGATAGGACTCTTCACCTCCTGGCTGCTGTGAGTTTTGCTCTTGCTGTATCAAAGCTGAGATACAAGAGATTTAGCACTCTGAAACCGGAAAGCATTTACCATAAGGGAGGAGGATCTGTTGACATGCACATACGTAGATTTTCTCTCTGATTTGTAAAAAGTGATAGAGTTGCTGAGCTCTTTGGGAAACAGATACTACCAATATTCACACAGAAAAAGTGAACTTTTTTTTTAAAGCAGCTGCCTTTTTCTTCCTGCTCCCATATGGATTCACTAATGAAACAAAAATATGTATTTAAACCAGAAAAGTATTATTTTAGAATGTTTTGAATAGTCTCTAGAGCTAGGCAGATTTTAACATATATTTTTTTATTAAATATGTAAAAAGATAAACGCAAGTCAAGTTATTCACATATTCAGACAAAAATCTACTCTACCATGCGACAATTTGTGGATAATGTAAAATGACTGATACATCTGAATAAGACTTTTTTTTGTATCTATTATGCCATTACTTATCTATTTATAATTAACAATACATATGTTTACATTCCTTTCAGTTTACATTTAATATATAACCAAAGCTTTATGGTGTGCTATTTAGTAAAGGTAATTACAAATGCATATTAAAACCATGACGGAAGAATGGGTTACTCACAGGGGGTGGTGGGGGGGGGAAGGACAACTCTTTTCCCTTTCAGAGCAGGGCTCTCCCCCCAGCACAGCCACGTTTCCAGCGCCCAAGAGGTACTTTACTGCCCCGGCTCCCTACATCCCTCACTTCCCCCTTGACACAAGCAGCGAGAGGGCTGTGGTCCTCAGACCAGAAATAGGATAGAAGGAATTTTCAGGAAATGATGAGGTTCAGCTTTTTAAAATTTTTTTTCTTTTTTTAAATGTGCTTCAAAGAGAGAAAAGGAGAGAGGCACAACAGCCTGGCTGTGAACCCTCTGGGGAGCTCCACAGCCCAACCAGTTTTCACACCTTTAGAAAAACATTTGCTCCTGAAGTGCTCTCCGTGCATCTGCTCCAGCATTAGCAGAAACCGCAGTAAGCAGAGACCGGTGCTGATGAAGTTCAGTTTATAGCCTGGATCCCATCACTCCTTGCCCCATCAGAAATCCCATACAGGTTAAAGGACGTTCTGGAGACTGGAAAAAAAGTAGTAACTGCTCTTCGGTTCAACAGTATTATGAAGAACTACCGTTTATTACAATGACAATTGTAATAAGTACATATGTTCTAATAAACACAAATACAACAAAAATGACAATTCCTCCATTTGTGGTGATTCTTGGAAATACTCATTTTGGAATATACACATTTTTATAAACCAGACCTTATTCGTAACCAATCGAAAGGGGAAAGGGAAGCGCTGGCCCGCAGGCTGCAGTGCTTTCACTCCATCACCAGGTAGGACCTGAGGTCAACGCTGGAGTCAGGGCTGGGAAACCTTCACAGCCCACAGGGTCCAGAAACTCTTCTGCCGAGCAAGGGGAGCGATCAAGGAACTGGAAATACCTGTTCTAGTGCTTAAGAGTATTTTTATATATTGCCTGTGGTGCAACATGACAGCAGGGATCTCACATTTAACTAAGAGCCACTTAGCTGCAAAAGATTGATTAGGAACAGAAAACTGCGCACGCCTGTGCGTGTGTGCAAGCTGGGAACTTATGCTTTAGGAGCACATGAAGGTCTATGATGATTTAGCTGTTCAATAGGCTTTGGAGCTTTTCAGTGACTGCTGACTGGGATGGGACTTCCAGGTACCTGCTAAATCAGCATAACAATCCAGAATTAAGAAAATCAAGAGAGAGACCAGGAATACCAAGCATTACATCTTCAGAGAGACTACGATGTGCAGTTTTATGAGAAACACAAGGAATGCTTTATACACTTCAAGATACCTCTGTTTATAAAATACCGTCGTTTAGAACAGGGCGATGGGACCGCACTGGAAGGGAACGCTCTCACTGCAGACATCTCCAGGGCAGCCATGGTTCTGCACTGTGCCAGCCCCACCAGAGGAAGGCCAGCCAAGTGCAGAACCGGCTCTGTGCCCCTCGGTCACCTGGTCCCTCTCTGACATGTGCTCTACCTCCAGAAGGACTCCTCATTACCTCTCCACGCTTCAGAAGCAGCCTCACCACCCATGAGGTGTCCACTACCCACTTAAGGGGAGCTCGGGGGGGGTTCAGGGCTACTGCTGTTGATGTTTTTTCTCCATGCCTTATACTAATGAGGAAATTTTCTGTTTTCCATACCTGTATGACTAGGGCAGCAGAGGGGGGAAGGATAGCAAAAGAAATGGCTGGCCTACTTTGTCCTCTTCTGTGGGGTGGGAAGCCAAGTATGACAGCAGAGATCATGTCCTGCAGCTACACTGGTGTCAAGGAGATTTCTCTCCTCCATCAGCACTGAGCTCTGCGGAGGCAGAGCTACAGCTGGAGGCTGGGACTGGATTCCTCAGGAAGGAAGAAAAGCTGGGAAATGTCTATTGACTAGTCAGAAAACTGGGAGGGTTTTCAAAAAAACTTAAGTGGATGTCTGTTCCTCCCAAAAATAAGCCAAAAAACATATCATGCAGCTTTCTAACAAGCTTTCTAACACAGGGGATTAAATCTCCTAGTGAAACAGATGCTCTGCCTTCCGTTTTGTGAAGGCAGGAAAGGAATAGACATGAGCAACACGAGCATTTTCCTCCACAACACACCTCATCATCATGGCTTGAGTATGACTTCCACTGTATCCCTTTATTCCAATTGTTTGTCCGAATTTATGCCCCAATGCAGATGTACTAGAAAACGCGAAAGCACCACAAAGTGAGAGACACAGCTAGTGGTACGGTACTTCTTGCCACACAAAATGCCAATATAAATATGTTAGAACAAGTTACGAGTGTATCATACTTAAGACTAAAAAGAAAAAAAAATAAATATATATATATTTTTTTTTAAAGAGCAGAACAAATCTCAAGCAGCCAAGTGGTGAAGTTGCAGTGATGTACAGTAGGAGACGGAGCCCTACAACCTCTTGGGAAGATACACTGAAAGAAGACGTCTGCAAACGCATCTTGGCAAAGTATGGGTACAGAATGCGGTGGTTGGCTGGCACTCACTATGGTACATAAATGTTAATGGCAGACTGGGAGTGAACTGATTTCAAGTTTGAGGCCACACACGTTCCATTCTCCAGAAGAAAGTTCTCACACAAAACGAAAATTGTCAGAGACGCTGGGTGAGTCAGTACTCCTCCTGCTGCTGGGGCTGTTCGTGGACCTGCTCTTCACCTTCATGCTCTTCTGTGTGGCTCTCCTGCGGGGAGAAAGAGACCCCAAAACATGCTTCAGCAGAAATCATTCCTCATGTAACCCTGCCAACCCACAGGGCTCACCATAGCCTAAAGTTTAACCTCTAATTTTCATGCGTGTGAGTCATTTTGTACGGTTACTTGAGAAAAGCAGCATCTTACAATAAAATGTATTTACTTTGCTTTTAATCAAAGCATATGCAGTACTGATACTTGCCCAGAAAAAGTGTCAGCTTTTAACACCACTGAGTGTTAACTGTTCCAGTAAATGAACATTTTGACCAGCTAGACAGCGAGATGCTCAACAGTTAGATGCTGTATCACAGCATCCTGAGGTCCTCCCGTTTTCGGTTTGTCCAAGGATTTCTGGACCTGTCTGCTACAGTTTTCATACAATCTTCGCTCTAGGTTTATATCGCTAAATGGACATGACACTTTTGCTATCACCTGCTTTAAAAATTAAACTTGGCCTCCTTTTTGAGGTCAGACACACTACTTCCCCAAAATAACATACCCATGCTAGAACAAAGTTCAAAGATATATTTTGTGGATGCTGCTAAAAATCAACTGAAGAGTCCTGTATTCACTGATTTATAGTGAATATAGTTAAAAGCACTAATCACTAAGAAACACTTCCCTTTTGCAAACAGTTATTATGCATAGCATTTTCCAGATTTGTCTCTCTGAATATACATTGCCCTTGAGAGAAGAATCCCTGACCGAAAGGAAGGCTGGATCCTCACTGCAGGTGATCCCAGATTTAAACAATTTCCAGTTTAGAGCCAACAGGCCTGCTATCTTGAGGTGGCCTGTTTGTATTAGAGCTCTAAAGAGCTGGCTGACTCTTAGGGCATTACTTCTGCAATCCCATTAAGTGCAGCTGCGTTTACAGCTCTTCTCTCAAGTGGCTTCCATCATTCCAGAGCACGGTTCACTGGAAAGAACCCTCACATCTCCTCTCTGCATTAGCAGAGCTCGGCTGGAGGCAGCTCCGAAGGAAAACACTTTTCCAAGACACTGAGCTGCCATTCAAAAGGCAGCATCGCTGCTGCGGGACCTCTGCAGCGCTCACCTGGCTCCCAGCAATTTGTGTTAGAAGCAAGTGGCTTGAACAACAAACTTTAACCAATTGATACTGCTAACTTATCAAATTTGAGGCAAAAATTAATAGAAAAGGAAGGCCGTAATTTGAATTTTCCTAGAATAGTTCAGAGCGGCTTATGCCGTAAGAAAATTCCCTTCTGGCAATAAAAGATTCATATTTCTAAAGGGTGAGGACAGGAGAATAAGGTTCCTAACATTTGCTAATAAAATAGATATATCCAGCTCTTTACCACATACAGAAACAGCCCAATTCCAATCAAAAGCAAGCTTTCTGTCACTTTGGTGCTATTTTCAGGTAGAAGCCACACATGTTCAGTCAGGACAACTGCAGTTTAACACCTTCCCTTGGGGCCAACGATGCCCTTATTACATACAGTAGGTACATCACATCAAAACAGCTTTTTGCTCAGTACCTAAAAAAATTGCAACTTCTGTGACGGGCCGCAAGGGTGCAAGACTTGCCGAGAACAGGATTTTCTCAGATAGAAGCTGACAGCTGTGAGAACGTGACCCTGCCTTACGGGGTGAGAAAACCCAAGCTTGTTTAGCTGCTGAGAGCCACCTTCCCTTAACCCTGTCTATCCTGACCCTCCTTATGTGTTGAGGTGACCTGCTCCGGAACGCACCTGTTCCATAGGCTCTATGTATGCAGAGTTTATGACAGACACCTATTAGAAAGCCCACTCATGCAGGTTTTACAGGTCACATACATGCTATCCTTTCACACATATAACAGGAAAAGCCTCTAACCACAGGGAGAGGCCTGGGAACCTACTCTGAAGCTCTGAAGAAGAGTGGTGGCTCCTCTCTTGCCAGGCTTACCTTTGACAGAAAGGGTAAATCTCATGTGACTACCTCAGAAGTTGTTCTGGATGCATGTTTCTCGGTATGTAAGCTTGTATATATATATATATATAAAATGGGAAAGATAAGAGTAACTACGCCCAATTACCTTGGGACTGTGGAATCTCCTTGAATAGCATCCCCTAATAAGGGAAGATCTATTTAGAGCATTTATTTCTGGCTTGGATCACAGGACCATGGTCATCTGTGTCTCCCACAACAAGAGGTGCTCTCTTTTCACCCTTCAACCCATCTGCCTCAAACTATTCAGGTGTGCCCATAGACTGAAGAAGTAGGCTTTATGAAAACCAGCTGCTGGGGGCAGGGGTGGGTTCCTTTTTCCAAAAGCAGCAGCAGCAGATGTAGTAGCTGCTGAACAAGAAAGATACAAAACCAACTGCATTTGAGCAATTGCTTTGGAAGCTTAGGCTGAGCAACTGACAGATGAAACATCGGCAATCCACCCAACTTCTGCATGAACTGAACCAGAAGCAGCCTACGTAGGACAGCAAGAGTTTTCCTACATTTTTGCTTTATGCCAAGACCTACATGGCTCCAGGTTTCCTAACTGGACTCATAGACTCTTCTACCTCATACTATCCGAGGTCTCAATGCTGTCTATAGGTGTCATTGCATGAGTGCTAGGGGCCACTTCTGCCCACCACTCAAATTTATCTTTAACACCCTTCTCTGTCAGCTTTGACATTTTTGATGAAGAAGTAGGATGACAAATGAGCAAAATTAGAAATGACAAAAGATTACAGGCTGACCAGCTGAATGTTAAGTGACACTAGCAGATACAATAACGCTTTTGCATAAGCAAAGACATGCTGATGAGATTTAAAACATAACCCTAACAAGGAAGAAAAAAGGGAGCCTCTAAAAGCAAGGAACCCAAATGGATTGATATTTTTGCTGTAAGACTCAAAAACTCACCAAAATCAAGACAATAATAATAATAATTTAAAAATAAAAAATAATTCTTAAAATTTTAGCCTTTACTGAACAAACAAAATGGAAGTCTATGTAGATATGGTTGAAACTACACTATGGCTTGGAATCCTGAAAAAATAATTAACATCCAAACATCCACCTCCCATGACATGATCCTGATAAAAATCTCTTCTATGCAATACTACAATAATTAAGCCTACAGAGAATGCTTTTTATAGGGACTGAACTCTATACTTGCATCCTGAATCATTCTACACAGAATTCACCTGGCAGCCTACAATGCTCACAGGGCACCTATGAGCTACTGGGAGATGTGACCACTTGAAGTGCTGTCTAGACTATTTATTCTTATTTTTTCTTTTGGAAGGACCAAATCAGGTAACAGAAAATTCAGTACAAAGGGAGACTCGTCCCTTCTGAATAAGAACAGTTAGTATGAAAAATAGGATGTGATCTCTATGCCATGTCAAATATAATAGAAGCCTGTCAAATTACAGCTAGGTAGGAAGAGTTCAAGATTGCTATCAAGCAGCTATTGGAAATATGAATTGAAAACAAATTTAAGTGAGTCAGGATATTCAAGAACAAGGCTTTGGTAAGGTCTCACTTGTGCAGTATGTGAGAGCTGCATCACTGCAGATTCCTTTCCTGAAGAAAAGCCTCATGGCCACAGTATCATTTACAAACGTCACAAATCCTGAAAATTAATGTAATCCTTTTTTTTTTCTACTTTGCCTCTGTATACTCGAGACACCCTGAAACAGAGGTTTAAAAAAAAAAATCTAAGCTGAATTTACAATGAACTCATTAGCAAGAAACTAGGAATGCTGGAGTAGCCTGTGGTTTGGAAATTTGGGCTATTTCCTATCTGGGAACTGGGAAAGCCAAACTGCTGTTATCAAGGGATTAACCTGAAAAATGCTGTGAGATACATAATTTAACTTGGGACAAATTCATTACAGAGAGAAAAAACCCCCAGAACTGAAGGGCAAAGCAGGCAGCAAAGACAGCAAAGCCTGAAAACAAAACGCAGGAAGGATCTGCATCACCAATGGAACCAAGGTCTTTGGTTTGGTGCTAATGCATCGGGGTCTTTCCTCAGCAAATTACAGTCCAGCTGCTGAGGAGAAATGCACCTCAGAAGATGAGGAAATCAAGTCTCCCACCAAAAAGTATATAAAAAAAAAAGTGTGAGGAATGGTTTCTGTATTCTTCTCTGTGGGAGCAGAACTCTCCTGCTGAGGTGACATACCCAGCCTCCAACTGCGAACACATTTTAGGTAACGGCACGGTTGTTGTATGTAGATCCCTCACAGGCACAGATGATGCTGTCAACAGAGAAAGGCTTGGAGGGAGGAAGCAGATAGAACACTGGGATGTGGACTGAAGTAGAACATTTTATGATGTGTTCTGCCAGTAAGGAAAACTGCAGGAAGAAAAGCAACAAACGCATTCCTTGGCGGGAAATCACTTCCTATTTAAGCCAACAGACAAGACAGATATGGTAGGGGTATGGGAAGGAGGAGGATTTTTCTGGCTTTGCTTTATAAATAAATCACTGTTCTTGAATCTAGAAGACATTTTCTCTGACCGCTATATGCATGTAATTCTTTTAGCCTGTTATCATATGCCTGGCAAATTTGTCTTATTGTTTATTCCCGTGAAAATAATGGTTTTCCTTGTCCTCTTCCTCTCTAGCACTCGCCCTGCACTGTTGGAACAAATCCTCTTTCCCCTGTCACTTCTCATCTGAGCAGTGGCCTCTGTGAGGGGCAAGCTCGTGTCCCTGTTGCACCTAACTTTCATTTATGCTCTACCAGTCTTTTTTAGAAAAGCACGGGAGTTAGTAGTTGCTTCGGCACCACTTTTGATGTAAAATTTTAAGTCAGCTGGCTGCTGCTGCGACAGCTTTCTGGGAATAGATACCAGACAGCCTACGGTACCACGGTGCTGCCGAGAGATTAAGTTGATGCTCACACACTCTGGAGCCAAAGCCACCATCCGCTGGAGACTGAAGGGTCAGTCGTCAGTACAGTGCTATACAGGGATTTAGTTAACATGAATGGGAGCAGTTCAGCTAAATCTCCACTGAATCATTATCCCCGAATGTATCTGAGGAATTTAACCAGCACCCTTTGCAGCTTCTCGCTTTGTTAAGTGTCTACAGTGCTAAAGTCTAAGATGCAATGAGATTCTTGCTTAATCTTGCAGACAATACATTTCTGAAATTTTGGTAATAGAGGATTATTGGGTTTGCACAAGGAAGAATTTTGCCTATAGCAACAGCATTTTAAAAAAAATGTTAAAGAGCATTATCTCTGCAGATATAATTATGTATTTGGCAACCTGCACTGTACATAGTACAACACTGCCACATGGGCTAGAGAATGCTCACAGCTGTAGACATTGAACAGCACTTCTGTGATTTTCAACATGTTAAAGAATATGAGTAAAAGATTATACAAAAAGGTGGAAGAGGGAAAAACAAAACTAAGGCTCAGAACCATTTGAGATCAATTATAAATTGTGACACACACTTTAGATCAACTTCAGCACATGTTGAGCACAAAACCTACACTGAAGCAGCAGAAAGCAATGGGCCTCCTGAATCCCTTCCCCAGCTGAGAAGTCTGCTGCTTGCAAATACAAACTCTCTTTTTGGGGGAGGAGGCATGGAAACCCTAGCAGCTACAGGTTCTGCTCACCTAAATATAGGAATGACCCAATACACTGCCAATAATTTTTTACAAAATTAAGCTGTTTTGCTTAAATAAAAGATACTAAGCTTCAACTTACGTGTTCATCTGAAGCATAAAGGACTTCCATTAGCCGATTGACAAGGTCATTATTCTCTCCCCCATGCTCTTGGCAGAGAAGTTCAATCTCCCTTAATTTGCCGAAGTAGAAATCCCTTTCCTTCTCCACGCCTTCAAGTGCAAGTTTTAATGAATGTACCTGCATATAAACCAAGATGTGATGCATCAGTTGTGGGGTGCACTACAGACAAAAGAACTCAGTCTAAGATACAGCATGTGAAACAATCTTAAATATATATTCAATTTTATAGCTTAAAATGAAGTTCCCTTTTTCTTTTAAAGTGCTAGATCAAACCTTACACAACAGACAGCATTAATTTGGGCTCCCCCATTACACCTCGTGGATACATCTTAACCTTGATCCTTAAAGGTCAAATTTTTCACTGCTCTTTTATATCAAGACCCAAAGAAGCAGTTCAGGAATCAGGCCTAATTAAGACTTGGCTTTAACAAAGCTGCCAGAAGTGTCAGGTAATGGTAATTAATACAATTTTCAGCTCAGTACCTGCGTTTTTTTTTTGCCTGGATTAATGTGCAGTTGTCAGGAAACCTACAGTATCTCCTCACATAAAAATACATAGATCTAGCAGAAAAGCTCACAAGGGGAAATTAGTTAAGAAATTAAAAGGTCCTGTAGCTGCAAAATGGGAGTCCTGCTGTGTTGCTTTTTCCACCTCTTCTCTTTTCTGCCTCCCCGCTTGCCATGCTGCTGGAGACCTGCCTTTTGGCACCTTGATGCTGCGAGCGGCTGCACCAGGGACTCTCTGCTCTGACTGATGTGCTGTTCCTATCAACAGCTTCTCTCAGATGCCAAGTATCTTTCTCTCTGCAGCCTTGTTCACAAGAGTCTTCAAGCTATACTGTCAGTCTCAATGTCACCACCAGGACTGCTGCAAATCATTTCAGGCAACAGAGCTGTTAATGATTAGGCTTCATATAAAACACGACAGATGGTGCAACACATTTTTTTATACATACATATATATATATACATACACACTTACTTATTTAAAAAGAACAATTTTTTGGGAGCACAAACTACTGTCCAACAGGGTATACACGATCAGGATAGCATGTTAAGTGGCTCTCAAATTTGGAAGACAGCTGTGTAACAACCAGCGGAAATAATCATGGATGAAGCTGCTTATAGTAAACACACTGACCCCAATCACGTCCAAATTACAGTCAAATTAGCATCCACGTTTTAAGGCTGCCAATTATACAAATCATTTTCTAAATAAAATACGCTAAATAAATTAAATCGCAGGCTACATTTCAGTGAACTGATACAATTCAATAAAGTTCTGTGTTGCCAGTTCTACTGCCAGCTAATTTATTCCTTCCACTAGTAAAAATACCAGCAGAGTTCAAACAATGCTTTGACAGCCTACTAAATCCCATCAGTTCATCTTTCCGTAACTGCTGAGCTAGCAAAGCCCTTTTCTGACCTTGGGTTGCACTCTCAGAGGTGTCAGACAGCAGATCTGACCTGTCACCAGGGCTGGATCTCAGAGCATCTCATTCACGTACTACCCTGTTTCTGACCAGCAGCCTGAGTTTAACACTTGAGTCTTCCCTGGACAGTTTGAATCTGTGATTGATACAATGACCAGTCACCTTAAAATTAACTATTCAGGAAAGCAGGAATAGCAAAACAGAACAGGAGTTTATAATGTTTTGGTCTAAAGATGAAGACCTTTCATTTGAGACGTTTCTTCTGGATCTGCAGCAGCATATTCCTCGAGAGGAATACCTGCATCCAGACAGAAGGAGAATGTAACTGCTTCCAGATCTCTTGCTCTCTGCTTGCTAGAGCTTGGGAAAACAACAAACTTCAGCCGAAATGTCGGCAGCTAACAGCTCAGACTGTCCCTGTCCCTTCTGACCTATTTACTATGATGGCATTTTCTCCTGCTATCATTCTATACAATCACACCTTTTTAAGAAACAGAATCATTAACATTTTCATATCTGCACACAGTTAATTAACTACAGTATACGGTAAATACTGTTATAACCAAACCAGATATGCCTTTCTTCAGTTACTTTCTATCAGCTACTTGTCTGTGACATATTAATTTGTTACTCTTCAGTTAATTACCACTTTTTTCCCTGCTATAAACATGCCCGAAGGCTAATCCTGTTTGAGCAACAGTACACGTTAACTCCCACGCTCTGTTTGTGGACCAGAGGTATCCCTCTGCAATACAGGTAACGGATGCAAAGGCAACAGTTCTTACCAAGTGGTCTTTTCTCTGGTGGCACTTACTGGTAGTATGAGAACTCACAGGACTGCAGAACCAGGCTGAAGATTAAGCATATACTGTAGACGAGCAGCCAAGACGGTGCTATTTTCAGAAGCTATGTGTGTACTATCATACAGTTAATGGTTCCTGGGACCATTCTCCATATCTTATGGTCCCTGGTCTGTGTTGTCTCCTTAACTGCACTCGGGCTCTTTGGGGGAGCATTAGCTGGCACAGATCAAAACCACAGCAGGGACTATTATAATGCCATGGGCAATCAAGTTCCAGTGCACAGTGACATTCCTTGGAAGTGTTCAATTTACTAGTACAGACCAAATCAATAGCTACGGCCGTTTTAAGAGAAACTTTAAGATTGCTGGGAGCCATTAAAATAGCAAATGTTAGAGGTGGCTTGTGATTATTGCAAATAGCTCATTAAGCAACACCATGGTAAAATACAGCATATGGATGGTCCCACTACTTAAAATTTTTCCACTACACATTGCGTGGAAGTTCAGATGTTTCAGTCTCCCTCAGCTGCCATCCATGAAAGGGCTGAAAAAAATCCGTTACAGCCACACAGGAATTTGATATCCACAGACACCATTCACCTTTTCTTACTTATAATCAAGAGAGCAAAGGGGTAAAAGTGGCTGCTGCCCTCATCTCCCAGGTTGCTGGAGAGTAGTAAAATATAGGCAACTTGGCTCGTCCAGCACATTCAGACTAGGGGTCAGAAAAAACTGGCTCAGAGCTGCTTGCAGCATAGCTTTTTTGGCTTGTGTTATATGCCCAATGTGCACAAGTAACCATTAGTGGGAAATGAAATACCAAACGTTGCCAGCATTAAAATATAAATCCTTGCAGACCATTCTAACAAGAAGAGGTCTCTTAAAAACTAGCTAATAAAACACCAACTTTCCAAATCCTCAAAATTTCTTCTCCTCTTTGGTCATGGGTGAAAATCACCAGTTTTCCCTCAGGGTTATTTGTATGTAAAGCTTAAGGTTTTCACATGTGGAATGTGCTAGGAATACATTAGCGGTGGATGTGATAGTGACTGCCTATTTTAGTAAAGATCAAATATTTTTATGTTGCTCAGATCCCAACCAACTCTCCCTGCTGAAGCAAACACATTCCAACTTCTGAATATAAATGTCATGGTTTAAGTTGCATTAAGCTGATGTTTGGACTCCACTCTTACATTGAGTAAAAAAAAAAGTCCATGAAAAATATATACATGCATTCATTATGCAACATATAAAAACTTTTCTGTTGCAGCAACAACCAAAAGCCCATTTGGAAGGCTGGGGACCCTGTTGTGCTCGCTACTGCTCAAAATTATACCCTGAAACTGCAGTATGCCACGTTTAGGATGTAGCTGTCCAAGCTGTCCATCTACCACCTTTAAGTGCATAACAGTAACCAAGAATTTGCAAACAGTGCCTCAGCAAAGGAAAATCTTTGTTGTTCAGGTCAATGAAGGTCTGAAAATGAAACGCCCTTAATTTGGGAAAATTATACTTGATCCAGAATAACGACTTCTTCCTGAATGCAGCTGCCAGGCAGCTCAGACTGAAAAATATAAGGTTTTTCCTTTCCATTTTCACTTGTCCAGGACAAATGCAGGGATCAGGCCTCATTGATATTAGCAGCATTTACACCATTCTGACAGCACACTCTTGAGCCAGATGCAGATATTTATTCATGTCCAACGCAGACATTACTTGCACGTCCAGGGATGACAGTGTGATGTAAAGCTCCATAGCATAAATGAAAATGAAGCCCTTACACTCATAACATTAAAGAAATTATGAAGCTTTACTAGTTGTATTGCAGAACATTATCTATATTGTAACTAAGTATTCTCACAAAGGTAGATCACATTTTTAAACAAAAAAGGCGTATTACCTTCTTAGTGCCTTCCTTCCAGGAAGCAGAGTGCAATGAGCTAGTCTCAATTCAGATCCAAATCTCTAACACCTTGGTATTACAAACAGGCTAGTTTTCCTCACAGGGACACATTAAAATGATTTATTTCAAATTTCTAATACACAAGAACAAAGACACTACTGGGATTTTTCCTACCCAAGTGAAATAAAAGATATTTATCAAAATTATCATACTTCAGCAAGACTTACCTGTCGTTCCTAAGATCACCTTTTAAAAATATTGGTGAATACCAGTCATCTGTCAGATGTTATTTTTAACAATAAATCACTTTATTCTTCCCAGCTGAGCTACTTCAATCTTTTGTCCCTTCATAATTCTGGAGAGCATCATTCAACAGAGGGCAATATTAGATTTCATGACTGTCTGTGACAATGAATGCCTCTAATTTATGCCTAAAGCATATTTACCTGTTCGCTGAGCTGTATGACTTGAGTTTCCAAATCTTTATCTGATTTGGAGGCTGAGCTGCTTGGTGCAGCTTTTTTTGCTGAAGATGGGCGAGAAGGTGTTGATCCTGGTTTAGAAGCTGGACTGGATTTAGCAGCACCTGAAAAGTACAAGAAATACAAAATAATCAAGATTTATCCCCATGATTAACTACATTCCTATTAACCTGGTATGGAAACAAAAGTATTCGTTTTACAGACAGCCATTCTCTCTGGTACTTCAAAGTGACAGGGGAAGAAGTTCCAGTGTTGCTATACCTTGGGAAAAGAAAAAACACATTTCCTAGCAGTTTTACTTTGAGTTTGCTACTGAGAGCAAAGCAACCCTGAAAGTAAAGTAAATAAACATCAGACTACGACTATAAGGTTCCCTTAGCTGTCAGCAGCTTTCAGCTTCAAAAAATATGCCGTTAACAGACCATTCCTCCAGCCCAATATTTAACGCACAGATCTATCTTCAATTCCCCTGAAGAAAGACAGATGTGAAAACCTCAGCTAAACTGTGCTTTCCTCATTTTCAAGTGTAAACCATCCCTGAGACAAGGGCATTGAAATTCAGACAGTGCACGCAGAATTAAATCCATCAGTGAACTCACAGTTGCCATAGTGACCAAGAGATGAGTTTTGATCTGCTTCAGTTTTGCTATTTGTTTTGCATTACTTGAGCTGCAAATCTGCCAGAATACGGAGCAATATCTTCTTCACCAGCAAAAAAGGCAACTCACAAGCGTGCATAGGTACTCTTCCATAACGCCTGTGGCACACAAATGCCCAAAGCAGAGGAAGGTTTGTGTGAAAGGTTCTGCAGTGCCTTCACACAAACCTCACAGCCAGCTCCTCACACCTTGCTCTCCCCTCCTCATCTTTCCTCTTCTTGTTGACGGCCGTTTGATTTAGTTGCTCAGCCCCAGTCCACCGGTGCTAGGCTCACAGCAGTCCACTTTGCCCCAGCTCCCACCAGCGCTGGACTCTGACTCACAGCCTTTTCCTTAACTCTAAGCTAGCAGTTCACCAATTCCACAGGGATTTGCCCCAGCTTTCTCAGCAGTCACCTTCCCTCCCACACCTCCCCAACTGCTCTGCCCATAAGATTATTTGATTTATGATACACTACAAATTATTCACAGAATCACATGGGGTTGGAAGGGACCTCTGGAGATCATCTAGTCCAACC
>JAOXJM010000012.1:114189542-114202550 GCA_026413425.1 Tringa solitaria | reverse complement strand
CCTGTTCCAGTGTCTCACCACCCTCACAGTAAAGAATTTCTTCCTAATATCTAATTCAAATCTCCCCTCTTTCATTTTAAAGCCATTACCCCTTATCCCATTGCTACACTCCACGATAGAGTCCCTCACCATCTTCCTGTGGGCACCCTTTAGGTACTGGAAGGTGGATTTTAGCAATACATGTTATGGATTAATGGATTAATTAATTAACACTGAGCAAAATACACTGAGACATGAAAAAACAAATCCTGTGCCGCTAACTACAGAATACACCACATTTGAATGTGTATATACATATATACACAAATGAAACACAGAAGAAAAGACCTTCTCACCATCTCTCTTGTCTTGTACCACCTTCACCTCAGCCCTGCTCAGAGAGATCTTTGCAGTGTGCAGGAGGCTCTCAGTGCCCGGCATCCTCTCCCTGCTGCCACAGAGGAGTCTGTGGCTGGGTGGTCCCAGGGGCACAACGACCACCTTGCAAACAGAACTGGTGACCATCCCCATGGGGCAGAACACCTCAGACACCCCTCCACAAGCTAGGAATGATCCTCCTCCCCGCACAGCACCAGTTGCAAAGGGATAACTGCCCACAGGGGCTCGCCCCTAAATCCTGAGCCGGAGAGGCAACGCAAAAATCACACAAAGAACAACATCTGCCCCATGGTCACACTGCCCACCTTCCTCTGAGATCACGGCAGTAGAGTCCAAACAAAATGCACGTAAAAAGGACTATACATTCTCACAGGAGGGATGCCAACGTAGATTCAGCACTAGCTACAGCAGTCACCACAGGAAAAACTCCCTGTGGCAACCCCCAGGGCATCCCCAGAGACAGCATCACAGTCTCAAGTTTGAAAACGCCAAACCACGTGCCCTCTTTATAATACGTGCATTTATTAAAAACAAGGGAAAACAACACACCCCGCACTTAATCCTTGCATACAAATCCTGAAAGACAGAAGGTCTGTATGCACTGGAGGCCAGACAATTTGCAAATTTGTAATTCTACTGAGAATTTTCAAGTGCAGGAGGTGGCGGGGAAAGATTCTCTATCTCCTTAACTCAAAGGATCAGACAAGTATAAGCTTAGCCAGAAATTATATCTCACTTCAGGATGCGTTTTCTTTTCTATATACATTTACCACTTCTATCTTCCTTGCTCTTAATTTATATAGCTTGTACACTTTGTATTGTTGCTTTTTAATACATATGCAAGCCCTCTGTATTCTCCTGCCTGACTCTTATTTTGAATATGCTCTCATGTAGCAGCCAAACACTCACGGAAAGCCCTGTAACACTTGGTATTCCCTATAGATGAAAAACAGCCTTAGTAAAGAAAACTCAGTTATAAGCTGTTTAGTCAGAATTCTTTTTAAGAAGTCACTGTGTATTCATTACAAAAATAGCATGACTCCTAAGAAACAACCAGTGTCATTGATTCATTTGAGACTCCTGTTTCCCAAGCCTATGGCTGTTGCACGTGGGAACCTACTACATAAAATCCACTCAGTTGTTCCCTATTATTTTTCATGCATGTATCAAATTAACTGCTCTCAAGTCTAATGCCCCTCTAAAGGCAATGTGCTATGTCTACAATTAAAAACATGGAATATAAATTTCATATTCAGGTTAACAGCCTCACAGGAAGTCAAACCTGGAAACCAAAAGCTGACAAAAATGACACTCACCTAAAGCAAAGAGAATTGTGTTGCTTAGAGAAAAATCTTTCTGAGCATCTCATTCTCGAGTTGTCAAAACTAAATTACCAGAGGAGCTGCAGACTAAATTTAGACTCTCCAGGGCTGCACCCATCCATAACCTGGCCTTTTTGGCACATCACAACTACAGCAGGCATTCAGAAAGCTCAGGGGACACTGCGCTTTGCTCGGCCTACTTAGCAGAGACAAAAAACACATCTAAGACTCCCAAAGAATGCAAACACTTCATGACTAAGCCAGTCTCTTCCTTTGCTGCTCCTCATCCCAGCAGCTCTGTTCCTGTAACTGGCAACTGGGGACTAGGTGGGTATTGCTACAGCATGAGTATTATCAAAGCTACATCTCCACAGCAGTGAGAAGAAGGTCCGATTGCTTTTTGTGTCTTTATTATGAACCGTCACATTAAGCTTGAGGTATGCTCTGAATAAAGCCTTTAGTAAAGGCAGAATGTCACATTATTCCTTCTTGCTTAAGCTCAGAATGTCCAAAACTATGTCCAACTCTAACCGTTCTATGAAAATTATTGCTAGGTTGGCTGCAAAACACAGGCACCTGTGAGGTCTCACGGCCAGGTGCTGACCATGAGGGAATGCCACCTCTGCATAGCTCATGCCTCCTAAAAGCAACGCCTTTAAGCTTTTCATTCAGATTTAGCATCCTCCCCCTTCCCTCCCCCGCTTTTCCTGGCCTTTCAATTGCTCCTTATTAACAAAAATGAACAAGAACTGAATAGTCACATAACAGCATGACAAATCTTTAAAAAAAAAAAGAAAAAGAAAATGTCCATACAGTTTTAAAGCAAGTTATAAAAATTCAGTTACTATGCAGCTCCCTGTTAATGCTGCAAAATGCTTAACAGTTGTAAAGAGTTTCCCCACATATTCACTCTCTTTGAAGTCCTGGAGAAATGCTTATATTTTTGGAAACTAATATTAAGCTGCATGAAAGCTGCCAACGCTTCAAGGAACACCAGCCAGAGGAACGCCAGAATGAATGAGTTAGATCGGCCGTTCTCAAACTACTACCACACTTGTTGGTGCTCTGCCTGTTAGCTGGCTGGTCATTCCTGCTACTGTTCCCCTAGTTTCCATCCTGTAAAATACACTAAATAAACTACATGTACATTAAATAAATTAATTGGAGTTTACAGGGTAAACTATATCACATACAGAAAGATTCCCAAAGCTTTTTGTCTATCTGCCTTCAATCCCTACCTCGACGTGTCTTGCATGCGAGAAACGGACTATCCAGTCTCAAATGGAAAGGACCTACCCTGTAAGACCACTGTGCTCTAGGGTCTGCAATAATCTCACAGAGTTTAGATTCAGAGAGTAAAGTCCTCAGGACCACAGGAAGGGCTGCGCTAGGAATGCTTGTTCAGATAAGGAGCTATTAAAGTTCCTTCTGGGATTGTAATGAACAATGAATTTGTGATGCAAAAAATAAGACTGCAGGTATCAAGCTCGACTATCGAATCAAACAGGAATATTCATGTTTACAACTTTGACCTGTTAAGGTATAAATGAAAAGGCGTCATATATACATATATGTATATATACAATCCAGGAAGTTCTAAAGGAAGAAAGGATTTAATTTTATATGGGATGGAGTAACAGCTCTAATGAGACGACCCTTTTTCAGTTTTTCCCTTGCGGTGTGTTCCAAAACCCTCACTGGAGGTCACAGAAAAAGTTGTATAAGAAGCTGTGTAATGAAATGGGACAGTGGGTTTGTGACAATTTCCAGGCTTTGCTCCTGCCTGCCCCCCCTGCAGAAGTCTCTCAGTCTGATCTTAAGTATGTTTAACTCACTGTATTCCACACAAACAAAATTTTCTTAGATTACCCATCCCCTATTTTGGAAAAGAGTTCAAGGTGGGTTTTTTTGGTCTTTGTCTTGTTTTGTAAGCCCACACACATTTAACTTGATGGAGTATTCACTTCAAAAGCTTCCTTTCAACTATTTATGAGCATATAAATAGCTATGCAGGAACAAGTCAATAACTTGTCTAGTATGCTTCCTGTTTCAAACAATGGCCAACGTCGGGTATTTTGGGATGAAAATGTCCATTTTCTACTATCTTTCTATCTCCTTATAAAAGTGTGCATGCATGTACCTATATATAGCTACACCCGTATTTACACACATGTACACACACATCTTCACATGAATATGTTCTTGATGTATAATTCACCAAAAGAAAATACTTAGGCTAACTTCCGGACATGTAAATATAACAGCAGCTAAATATAACATTTCAATTTCAAGTTTAATAACTGTTAAAAACATTATTTCCCATGTTTATGTCTTTAGTTATTTAGTTTATATTAGTTACTTACATGCACTTTAACCTGCATCTTTTCAAACTCAATTTTATAGTCATTGCACAAGCCTGGAAGCATGCAAGACTGCTTTTGTAGCTGAGATTTGTTTTTTAAATTTTAAGGAGTAGGCTATGAGGTTATCATCCTGAAAGGATTTTCTATATCTTTCAGGGAACACCTGAGACAGAAAATTTACCCATAATGGTAGGTAAATTCAAATATATGAATATAAGGCCCCATTTATGCATTTCAGCTGGACCAGTAAATAGCTGAAATGTGGTAATGTGGTTTCAAGTTCTATGTACTTAGAGCATTGTCTTCATAAGTAAGATATTCCCAGCATGTCAGTTGTCTGGAAGCAGCAATCTAAGTTAGATCTCCTCCAACACAAACATCTCCAAATTTAAAAATCACAGTAGGAAATCAGAAAGAATCACTCCCCAGGGGCATCTGTATTCTCAGTGAAACATCAGCCTTTGTGTCATTTCTAGTCATCATCTAGTTACAGACCCTGTTGTTTAACACATATCTTGAAGTTGCCACTCCGATTAACCAAAGTGTCCAAAGTATTCAAACCATTACCCGTTTTTTCCAGGGCTCATTACAAAATTTACTTACAACAAGAGTTCAGTTACATTTAAAGAGAAACGGGCAGATTTTCTCGACAGACATCTAAAACCCTCACAGCACTTCCTCAAATATGTATTTTTTTCTTCACAGCCACACTTGTGTTCTTTTCCTGCAAACACCAGCAGGGATTTGAGGACCCCTACCAGGAAGGAAAAGGTGCTGGAGAATTTTGTTCACCCGGAATGAGGGTTCCCAATTTGTCTCTCCTTCAGCTATGTCCAGTCTCTATTTGAAAAGACACCACCCGGGTAGCTTTCAAACAAAAAAGCTTATCACTGCATTTATTTCTTGCTTAGTCAACCTTTTTATTACTTCGGTGTATCTTCTGCTACATTCGTCCCATTCACCTCTGCATTTGTTAGGCTTTCTCAAGGCACCTTATCTTTCCATGATTAACATGAATGCAAAAATGCTTCCTTTGCACATATATTAGTCTCTTTCCTCAGAGTGACTGTTTTATGTCAAAGTTTAAAGTTATCTATTTTCAGCAAGTCAGACTTTTAAAGTGGTTTTAAAATAAACATTTGCAGACCATACCGCGCTTTCTTACCTGAACAGAGTTGTTCAACTTTTGTGTAGTTTAAAGCTAATATATCATTAACCCATGCGATGATGTCATGTCTGCTCATAGTCTCTTGGGTTATAGAGGTAGAGTACACGTTGACCGCCATTCCCCAACTAGGAAAAAAAGGACAAAAAAAATATTTTGACATCTTGGTGATTGTTTTCTGTATACAATGAATTTACACTTGTTCAAAAGAAAAAAAAAAAGATAAAAGCTGCATCACTGCACAACCTTTTCTTACTTATTTAGAAAGGAGGCTTAATTTTTATGCTTTGATGATACATGACCTCCTCAATGTCTGCTCAGAACATATGAACATATTTCTCTGGCTGTCACTGTGAACTTGAACGTACAAACCTACAGCATTCTGCTTAATGCTAACAAGGTAGGGAAAGAAGAGTCATATATAGCCTAAAGATACACAGACAGGTTCAGAGAGACACAGAACCACAGCATGGTAGGGGTTGGAAGGGACCTTTGGAAATCATCTCGTCCAACCCCCCTGCCAAAACAGGTTCAGCTAGAGCAGGTTGGACAGGAACGCATGTTTTGAGTACCTCCAGAGAAGGAGATTCCACAACCTCTCTGGGCAGACCTGGGATTTTGTCACATACTGCTGCAATAATAGAGTGATCTGACACCTATCCATCAGTTTTTTGCCACTGCAGGATGATCAGACTGCCTAAACCAGCATTTAATTTTCAGATAACATCTAGGAGATGTAGCTGCTCTACTTACTCAAATACTGATTTCTTACTGGGACAGAGACCTTTTGGATTATTAATTCAGATTATTAAAACAGGCACAGAGTAAATACCAGATAATCTATTTTATCAAATTACCAACCTCTATCCTGAAAATAACTGAGACTTGCACTCCCAGCTGTCTGGTTTGAAATCTGTTGTGGAGCCTGATTTCTCTAAATCATTAGGAACACTTCCTCTCAGCTTAAACCCATTTGTTCTTCTGCCAACATCATCCTCCAGCTCTAATGGCTTTTTCTTCCCCAGAGCTGATTTCATAATGCGTTAGGGACAGCACTCAGGAGTCTGTCCCAATGCCCAGGTAGGCTAGATTAAACAAATCAATCCTCCGAGTCTCTTATAAAGTCAGATCTTCACTTACTGGTCACGCCAGCAGTCCCCCTTGAACACAGCCAAACAGTTTCAGACTGTGTTCAAACAACATTTCATCAAGACCTTGGAAAATGGCACTCTGCTGAAAATTTTCATAGCCACATCATCTTAAATAGGTCCTTCTAGTTAGCCAAGGTCCCTTCCTGCAAGTAGGTCTAATTCATAGGAGCTTTTATCAGCAGTCCCCAGGTGCATAAACTGGAAAAGCGTACTACTCGATCTTATTCCATTATTCTACATTAGTCACATCTTTCTGTTGCAAGACATTGCCAAGAGAAAATATCAGCACATTCAAGTTTATCTCACTAATAGTTTCAAAAGAGCAGAGTCAAGTTCATTCATGAAAAGAATAATAATGTTCCCAAGACTGAGTGTGAAGGGTCTCAGAAATGACCAAACAGTCAAAGTTGCACCATTATTCTTGGAAAGAAAGGGTTTGGTGGGAACTGCACACCTTTTGTCTCTAGTGACACCTAGTAGCTAAGACTTAACTGGCCAGCTTTGGTGCCAGTCCTGCTACCTCAGCCTTGGACCTCAACCTTCTCCCACAGTGAAAGAGAGCAGGATCTCCTCTGTGGGATCTGTGTGAGTTCTTTCCATTGACAATTTGCAAAGATGTTGACTGTCTGAAGCTTGATAAACAATTCTGCAGAGACCACTGCAGGTTCTCTGAAGTTAACTCCATCCATTTTGCAGGTATGCTGGAGCAACCCAGGTAAAAAGTGTTAAAAAAAAAAAAAACAACACACAAAACACCCTACCAGCATGAAACTTGACACAGTAACATAAGTATGTAAGTATGCAGAGCAGGGAATATATTTAGAATACAAGATGACAAAGTTCATAATATAGGTCACCTTCTACAAAACAAATTTCACAAACACATAAGATCGTTCAAATTGTCCCCATCTACTGACATTAAGATCCAAAACAAAATTTCCAAGCTTCCCTGTTGAGAAAGAAAAAAATTATATAAAAAAAAAGACAACAATGACAGACCAGTAAGGCAAAGTAGGCTTAAAAAAACCTCATGCTCTGATAGTCAGACTACTACTGCCAGCAAATTCATTCTGAACCAGGCTGCCCCTCTACCCACTTCTGTACGGGCACCTCCACATTACGGAAGAAACGAGCCTGTCTTCAATCTGTTCAGTTCTTCCTGCAGGCTCCCAGACAGCACAGCTAATTGTATGAACACAGCACTGTATTCACTGTTACAGTTAGCAAAGGTCGTTCTCTTGGCACACGATTAGTGCTTGGATTGAACCGAGCGCTAGGAACAAAGTTTTAGAAACAGGGAGTGTCCTTTTAGTCTTGAAACCACACCGTAACGGCAAACCAGGAAAGCTTATCTTCAACATCAGGATGGAAGGGACTGAGCACCGTGCAAAGGCAAACAGCACCTTTGGTATTAATGGCATCTAGAGTTTAAACTGTCACTGTTAGCATGGGTTTTATTTTATTATTCCTAACCTTTTTATATAGACAAGAAACTAACAGACAGATACCATCGCTGTCCCTATTGAACTAACATGTTCAGTGCTGTTTGCAAGATCAGCTCAAGTAACAGCTTAATAGTGTCTTGAATATTCACTTCAGATTCAGAATAGTGAGTTTAATATTAAACCAAGAGAGCACTATGGAACAGTCCACTCACTTCTAAAGAAACAAAAGCTATTAGATGCTAACATTTGAAATAAAGCTACTCTGATCTGCAATTGCCACTACTTCATCAAAATTTTAATTGTCCTCTCGAGGCCTGGTAGAACTCAGAACAACCATCAGCTACCAGTAGCAAAAACAGAAAGTCTACTCTGTTAAAAAGATCAAGAAAATCCACACGCAGGAAGGAAGCAGAAATTCCCTCATTGTCATCTTCCAAAAGCAATTGCAAAGACAAATACCTATCCTTCTGCAAGCGACAGGAGAGCAACCAACCTCCTTTGCTGCAGTGCACAGGATGGAGAACTCTACTTCAGGAAACAGTGAGTAAATGAATAACCTTGAATTTTACAATGATACCCTGACAGATATCTGTGATATAACTTATGTTGTGTCTGTATATGAATTATGATCTATGGGTCAAATGAAAGTTCAGGCTATTTGTTAGAGACAA
Organism: Tringa solitaria; assembly: GCA_026413425.1. Classification (NCBI taxonomy): domain Eukaryota; kingdom Metazoa; phylum Chordata; class Aves; order Charadriiformes; family Scolopacidae; genus Tringa; species Tringa solitaria. The sequence continues at coordinate 114,194,055 of JAOXJM010000012.1, read as the reverse complement.
TAGCTTCACATTCACACACGCAGATAAGCATGATGGTGTATCAATACAATTTTAAACAAATGCATGCAAAATGAACCAGAATTTCTGTTTAAAAAAACTAATTCAACCACCAAATGGCCATTGCCATTTATCCTCAGTGACTTGTTAACATACATCTGAACCTTGCATGACCTCTTCTCTTGGAAGAGTTCACCGTGGCTGTCCATCTCTTGAAAGAGTTCATCATGTTTTTGCTTCTTCTGTCCCCCACCCTCCTAATGGTTATGTTTTAAATAAACTCAGCTGGGAAAGGTTTCCTTTACAGTAAGCACGTTCTAATTTGGTGCTCAGATACACACATATCCTGTTTGCCACACAGGCAAACTTCAAAAAAAGAAAAAACCAAAACCAACAAAGAGAAGGAAAAAAGAACAGATGGGCATAGGCAGGGGAGCTGCCATGTTCAGTGACAGACAAGAACCCGGGCACTTGACATCCACAGCTGGGCATGAGTTTTCTCCAGGACCCAGTTCCCCATGTGCTGAACTGCTTTGAAAAATGTGATCCAGATTCCAAACGCATATTAATAAACATCTGTAAGGCAACACAAGAGAACAGCTGGACAGGTGGAGACTCACAGGCTGTACTCTGTGAAGAGCCAAGTAGCAAACAACTTATTTGTATGTCCTAACATGCTACTTCTTCCCAATAACGTTATTTACATTTTCAGCTTGTTAGGCTTTCCCTTGTTTAGGCTGAAGGCTCTCAAGCATAAGGCTGCCATGAGGCTTATACAAGCCTGAAAATCAGCACCTACCTCACTGAAATCTTTGAGTTTCCACCTTCCATAAAGATGCCTGGCAATTCTACAGCAAGTACAAGCAGATTGAAGATAGGACATCACACCCCTCACTTCAGAACACGCAAGTGGAGATTAAAAACCTCTGGCTGTTCCAGTACTGCCTAACCACAAAGGCCTCTGCTTTGTTTTACTTATAAGAAAGCGAAATTCAAATCCCCAATAAATATGAACAAGCCATGGGAGAGTCTTCACATATTAATCCAGGCCGTTCCAGAAGAACCCTTCACCCATGCATGGCTAAACACCACAGAACTGAGTTCAGAGGATTCCTTAGGTGCTGAAAATCATATATATGCTTAAGCAGCTTCCCAATCAGAAAGGCACTGGCTCAGCATGTCCAGTGGTAAACGTCACACCCAAAGGAGTATTAATTTTTTAAGGCATTACATGCAGCACTGAGCGTTCAGCTATTAGGTATTTTCCACTGCTCTTGCTCGGGATAACTGCAGCTGTTACAAGGTGTTATCCAGCTGTGCTTAAGGACGGTTTTGCAAGAGGCCTATTTATTTTTCTGGGGAGATGCTAACAGTTGTTGACAGCAGAAGCTGTATTACGCCAAACCAGTAATAACGGCGAAGCTGGAGGGATTACAGCAATAAATCTGTCTGCAGTGTAAAAACTCATCACACGTGCCACCACCTCTGAACCTGCGAGGCCTTCACATTTTGTACCATTAGGCAGGGTACAACGTTCAAGTTTTTAAACACGGCAGAAAGCCTGTGTGACAATACGAAAGAGGAGCCTTCCGGAAGGTGGCACCTGATAGCATCAGCTGCCAGTAAAACAACAGATACCACACAAAAAAATTTACTGAAGTGGAAGGTACAGCAGAAAGGCGAAGATGTAGCTGAGGGAGACGGCTGCTGCTCCTGTTAGGTAGGATTTCTAGGTGAAAGCTACTGCAAAACAAAAAGCCCTGAAGGAAGAATCCTGCCAGCCTCAGTGGCTGCATCCCTGCAGAAGGAAGATTCCTGTCATGCTGAAATGGCAGGTGATTTGCAGCTGGACCTTCCCTGCTGCTTTAGCATTCATTGCAGGCAGCCTTAGCCATAGCCCTTAGAGGCCAGTTATGCTCAAAGCTGTCTTTACCAAAAGGAATCCTGAGGACGGAAAAATAACAGGAAAAGCCCCCAGCACAGCTCTGCCACCACTGCTCCCTTTTGGCTGATGCTGCACTCCCACAGCAAGTCGAATGGCCACGGCCAGAGCCCCCACCTCAGAGCACCTCAACTGAAACAGTATTTGCAGCAAGCGATATCTAGTCAGAATCTCAAACAGGTTGAGATTAATCACAATGAGGTATTGCCCTGGAAAAAAAAGAAGGATCCTCAGGTTATAATATTAGGACAAATTCACATCTTTTAAAATTCGGAGTGTCAAATCTCTAATGGACAGTTCTCATATTACTAAATGGGCCTAAATTGTTAAAAATCTTTTATTATGTACTTATTTCATTCATTTCTGAATGCTATTTTAGCTTCACAACATGGATCTGACTTGAAAGACCTAAAATGATTTGTGAAGCAGGCTACGGGGTCTAGACACAACTGAGGCAATCTGTGTACTGTCTGATTGCTTGGATGGTGCAGGATCACCATTTCACACACCAAGCAGCATATTTTCTGTTGTTCTCAGTACAGTCCCCCATTTAAATGCAAGTTCAGAGTACTGGAGATTTACTTTGATTGGATTTAAGGCATGTTTTATGTTTTGTTCTTTTAAATTAGAGGCTGCCTGCCAACACTGGGATGTTCTGACCTGCATAAATGTTTATGATGGGTCTCAAGGACTGGTTTAGACCCAGATCTAAGTTAAAAGACTGGTGGTAATTTTGTTTTGTGATACATACAGCTTTAGAAAAATTAAAACCCCCCAGAATCATATTATCTGTGAGGCAAAAAAAAAAATACTGGTTGTTTTCCAGACCTTCAGCTCCCCCAAATCTGAAAAACACTATCAGAAATATTCAAACAATACACACAGTTTGAGCCAAACCCTCTGAGGTGGCTCAATAACTAGCAATGCATTATACTGTCTACTGCATACATTTTACAAGATAATTTTAAGTTTATTCACTAAACAATTATGAAATTAGGGTAGATCATTGAAATCAAAAGAACAGTTAGAAATTCCAAGAAAATTATATAGTGCTTAGAATATTTTAGGGCACCTGAGGAGGACAAGCAACATTCACCGACTTGCTTGAATTTGATTTTTTTTTTTTTGGTCTGCCAGTCACATTTTGCAACGTAAGAAAGATTTTTATTTCTTCGACTATCTTCTCATGCCTTCATTCTCCCTGCTGCCACTGAAATGGTATGGCAATGTAATACATAACATCATGTCTCCACAGCAATTTTTTCTTCAGGGTTCACCTTTGGGACCAAAAGTACAATGCAATATTTACACTTAACTACATGATATCTTAACAGCTGCTGAAAGTATTTGCATATCCTTATCAGTTTCTATGAGTAAACGAATGTCAATTAAAAAAAATACATTCTTGACACAGTACAGGGATTCAAGAAAGGCACACATTGACGGCTTACACAAAATGGAAGCAATTCAGACTCTTTGGCCCCCACCATTTCCACAAGGGTATACTCACTCCGCCTGGTTAGGAGTGAATCACAGCAAAGCACGGCACCCCCAAACTGCACCTCAGTCCAACAGAGCAAGAGCAGTGCTCGGTGCTGAACAGCCTCTCCTTAACGCAGGGAAAAGATGCAAAAATTTCAGTATAAAATGAATGTTGCTACAAATTAAGAAGGTGTTCTACTAATGGAGAACCACAAAAACAAAAATCTTTGAAGTGGGCTGAATGAGAGGAACATAAGCGTGGCAAGACTGCAATGTTAGAAAAAATAAACTACTTCTACTTATAGCTATTACTCTCCCCCCACCCCAGGCTTTCAACTCCAAGATCTTAAGCTTGAATTGCTGCTCTGATGCCCTGAAGGAAGACATTAAACCTGTAAAATTTTCCACAATAGATACTGGCAACTACTCTACCTTTCACAACAGACAAAGGGATTGTTAAAATAAATAAAAAAAGATTGATTCAGAGAAAAATAATTCTCAGACTTTAAAGCCCAAGCAATTAGAAACACCTACAGTTCAGAAAACAGAAGAGGATCTATGACCATTCTGCAACTAGAAAACCTTGAAAAAAGCTGATGAACAAGCCGACATCTAATCTTCTGTGAAACAGTCTCAATTCACCAAAACAAACACGGGAGCTTTAATTCATCTTTTATTAATTTTTTTTTCCTCTGATGGAAAATAAGAGATTACTAAGCATACATGCATTTCATCGCTAAAGGATTTCTAAGAGATTAAAAACATGCTGTAAAGCAAGGTAACAGCAGCACCGAGTACACTCATCACGGTGGGGAGAAGATGACTTGAGAGGCATCACGTTTTAGCAAGCCTTGGTTCCTGGCCTGGGTTCTGCAAGAACCAGGGGAACTTCCTATCTTTTTGCTCCAGCTAGGTGATGGATGAGTAGTCATATTTCCAGGAGGTAGGTTCCCAAGTCCTTTAGCAAATGCAGATTTACTGGACAATGAAGACGGCAGCTGAGAAGAGCTTGTCCCCAAAGCTACTGCCCACCCAAGTGCAGCGAGTGAACTCCCAAGCACAAGGATGCGGATACACCCACGCACCTGAGCA
>JAOXJM010000012.1:114164055-114174723 GCA_026413425.1 Tringa solitaria | reverse complement strand
TGAACACCTCCAGGGATGGGGCATCTACAGCTTCTCTGGGCAACCTGTTCCAGTGTCTCGCCACACCTCCTCCTTGCCCTGGTACCTCAGCATCCCCCTTCCTTGCCCCCAATACCTCCCCCTCCTTTTCCTGTCACCCCAGAGCTATTTCAGCTCCAGGTTTGGCAATTAGCACAAAAAAAACCAAACCAAACCAAAACAAAAAAAGCCCCTGCATCACACCACTCTTACACCGCCCAGATGGCAGCAGTAAAAAACAAACAGGGAAACACCGCCCAGCTCTCCTGAACATCTTCCCTCCATTTTGGTGTGCCCAGGGTAACTACAGCCATCTCCACCACACAAAGCTTGCCCTGGTCCACAAGAACAGGTTTTGTGTTTAATACAGTAGACAGTCTAGTAGCAAAAATGTGCATAAATATTAAATGGTACAAGGATACGCTATGTCCAAAATCATGGACCCCAACCACATAAAACCACCTAAGGTCTAAGTTCATTAATGCTATTTTTTTTTCCTATTCCTGCGTCTGCTACTCTGCCTGGACTTCCATCCACCCTCCCTTCCCACCCCCAAGAACCAGGATGTCCAAGTCACCAAGCTCTATATCCCTGCTTACAGCTTCACTGGGGAGCACAGCAAAACACCCGTCAAGCTGCATTGCTCATCTCCAGCTTTCTCCTGCTCTCAGGCTTACACAGAAAAATCATTTTATGGCACCATCCTTTAAAATCTTCCTTGGGTCAGAAATAAGAAGGGGAAAAAAAGCTGCCAAGGCAGTAGCACTGAACTACTGGCACTGCTAGCACCACCATTCACACAAACCCTCATCTCTTCCTCCTCTTCATTTCAAATTTGGTTTTTTTTTTTCCATCCCCTCCCCAAGACCGTTTCCCTCTGCACATCTCTGATTTCTGCATATCTCCCCTTGCCTAAATAGCATCTTTCAGAGTTTGACGTTAACCACAGAGCAACGCTGGTCATCCTTGGAAGCAGATCTAACTTCAACAGGGTAAAACCTACCCTCATTGTCCCAACAGTGGATCAAAACTCACACATTGACCACATTAGAAAAACAAACCATCCAACTGTTTACAAATTGTTTTCTCTAAACAGAAACCAGCAAGAGTGACCACGGGCACAGTCTCTAAACAGCTCTGACCTCAAGGCTGTTAGATACAAAATAGCAAAAAAAGACTTGGGCAGATCTACCAACATCTTTAAAAAAAAAAACAAAACACAAATCCAACTTTCTTTTAAAACGAGTTTTAAGGTGGCAGGTCAAATGGAAGCAATATGAGTATTTCTAATATTTTTCTCAGAGACACATGCTGGTATTTTAATAAAACTCAAAAGTTCTGAAGCATGACTTTAATCACTTTTATATCTCAGATATTTTTCTGCACAAACAGTGATTTAACAAAACGTTAACTAATCTTTATCTAACCTTTCAGACTGAAGTGACACTTCACTGAAAGCTTGCTTCACGCAATTATGCTCATGACACAGACTCTGGATTCACAGACAGCTTGTAAGGTGAATACAATCAACAACTAAACACCGACTGCACAGCACTTGGACCCCTGAGAAACTACTTGGATTTAAATCAGATGTACACATTAACACAGAGCCATCTAACAAAACTGAAATTAGTCTGATTTGCCATGGTCCTCCGAACACTGGGACAGGAGGTTTTATTTATTCTTTCTGCTGGGTTTTCAAATATACTCAAATTTCACTTTCAGTAACCAACCTACGGACATTTGCAGTTGACATACTGTATTGAAAAATGTTCAATTCATCTGGCAACAGCAAAACCCCTGGAGAAAGTTGCCTTTGAGTCTTTTCAAAACAAGCAACAAAATACATTCTACTAAAAGGGCCAGCAAGTGTCTTAGTAACCCTCAAGAGCATGGAGAAGCCAGAAATGCTACATGGTGACAGAATATAAAAATAATCTACAGCAGGTTTTCGGAGGCCAGACATAACCCTACCTGCTCCGCTAGGCAGCGAGCAGTAAAACACTCTGCTATCCTAACTTGTAAAAATATTTTTATTTCTTCAACCAGTGGCAAGGAACAGAAGCTTCTCTATTGAAATCTCCAAAGCTGTTCAAAACACGTGCTGGCAAAGCTACAGGAGAGAAGTGCAGGTGAGGACACCACGGCGGCCTCGCTCCAGACCCCTTCTTGCCTCTGTGTTAGGATTCAAGGTCAGAGAACACACGCTGCCTCAACACGGTACCTTACCTTTGTAGAAGCTGAGCCAGGCCTTGGCAATAGAAGCTTGGAACTGGTTTTCAGAAAGCACATGCTGCTTCAGTTGATCTAGCACGGCCTTGGGGGCACAGGGAGCAGCATGGATTCCATACGCATGGCATTCCCTCCACTTACGTCTCTGTTTCTGTGCACTGCGTGGCCCAAAAACATGACTCTTTACATGCAGGAAGCCACCAGCCTCTTCTTCCCACTTTCATCATGAGCAAAGGGGTGTCAGATGCGGATCCAGCGACACGGAACAAGAAAAAGGAACCTGTTGCTGTTATTAGGGGCCTGGGCACCTGTGCTGCCTGTAGAGGTTTTACATGCAGTAGGCATACAGATAGAAAAGCAGTTTGAAGAATAAAAGGTCATCATGGTATCGATAAAAAACACCCACGGGTGATGTGCAGACTAAGCAAAGAGCCATGAAAGCAATTAATGCTGAAGGGTAGAATTACGAAACCTGGTGTAACAGATCTTCAAGCACTGAGAACCACAGAAGCAATGGCTGGAAGGGAGCTATGAAGGTCGCCCAGTCCAATCTCCCACTCAGAACATGATCACCACCGCCACGAGACGAGGTCATGTTTGGTGACACGATCATAGCCATAGCCTTGAAAATCTCCAAGGGCAGAAATGTCACATGCCCTCAGGGCAACCCGCTCTCATGCCACTTTAGCCTGCTGTTCCCCATTTCCCACCCAGCTTTGGCTACAAGGTGATCCCACGCTTCCCCCGGAGATTACAGCAAGCCCCAAGGTGTGCGTGCTGAGGATGAAAACGGCACCACCCCACCCCAGCACACACATCCCAGTGCTTTGGTTTCTGCTGTGCTGAACTGGGCAGAGCAGGCACCGGCGAGCACCACAGCAGGCCTGAGCACCATCCTCCAAAATCTGGTTCCTTCCTCCCTCAGAGCTTTCGTTTTCAGTTCCTCTCTCCTTACTTGCCCTGGGCCCCACTTACTGCAGAAAAAAGACCATACAGTGTAATTTATAATGCCTGAGAATGAAATCCCCTAAAAGCACAAAATCAAGTGTTAGAAAGACCTCAGGCATGCTCAAGCCAGGGTATTATACTAATTTGGAAATGAATTACGAGTATTTCAACGCTGATAAGAACTGACCACGGCAGAAACTTCTGTCTGATATATTTGTCAGAAGATTTTAAAAAAAAACAAACAGTTTTAAGGAGCTTTGTACATGACATAGCCAAAGTATAAATACAATTAACAATTGCAGAAATTCCCCATTGCTTGGATAACTTTGGGGGCAGGGGGAATAGAAGATGAGATCAAGAAAAATGAATTTAACCCTACAGTGGCCAGTGAGCATCCCTCATCTGGCACCTCTGTTTGTAACAGAATCAGTGTGATATTCCTGGCTTTGCTCTCAGAATACACCTCAGCTACAACTTCAAGCTGTAGGAGACACCATGCAAGTATAACTATATTGGGCCACGTGCTTCACTTTTCAGAGGAGTTTCATGAGAACTCCTGTCACTAGTGCAGTTTTTCCACTGGGAAAGAGAATGAGAAAACCAAAATTCAGGCAAATTCAGGCAAACAAACAGTTTGAAGCTAGTAACAGATTTTGCAAAGCAGCAGTCTTGATCAATGTAGTTTGCTTTTCTAATTTAACTATTCTCATAGTCCTCCTTTATTGAGATGAAGATTAAGAGAATTCTGCAAAATAACAGATTTACACACTGTAGAACAAAATCAAAGTTATTTCTAGCACTCAAGTGTGTGTGTTTATCAGAAACCTGTGCAGAAACAGGCTCTCTCTCTCAGCCAACACTGTTGAGATTTGAAAATAAGTGAATAAAGCAATCCAGGAAGAAAGTTTGGGAAGAGCTAAAAAAATGTTACTCTGTTAAGTGTTGGGCACATCTTGTTTGTTCAAGGAAGCCCTAATTCATTAAGGTACATAGACATACTTTATTCCCAGCATGGGATATAACCACACAGCATACTTAATTAGGCTGCATCAGACTAATTTCTGACAGCATGCATCATGAATAAAAGTTTCTTTTAGTAAATTAAGAACAGAAGATTTAGGAGATCCCGATTTGCATATTATCTATGGGAAGTACAAATGAGATAACTGCAGGTCTATTAGAGAGCACTGGCTTGCGCCAGCCTAAATTAGTGCAGGCTTCTAACCTGTAATGACACCTTATTGCACAGGAACGTCCATAAAGAAATCAGCAACAGCAGTGTGACTAACACAGTGAACGTATATCAGATATGATGTGGTGTATGATAAGTTTCAAGCTAACCTGGGTTATGCAGAAGAACTCACATTTCCCGGTTCACTCACGCTGTCAACCGCACTGATCAACCCAAAGGAAAGCTCCCACTGTGGGGTAAAATCACTTCAAATGAAAATTCCAAAATATAACTTCATAGACTTTCTTTGTTTACACAACACTGAGTAAGTCCTCCCACCTCCATCCCGTTATGTCATTCTGTGCTTTAAATTTCAGGGCACGTTGCATTTAAACTCACCATACCAAACAGCAAATGATAATTTTGTCAGGACAAAGAAACACTGCGTGAGTTTTAATAAAACAGCTACTTATCACTCCAGACATCCTGTAGATAAAGAATGAGCTTCCCACCCTTGGGGATTATAGTGTTGCCACTTTAAGCAAAGTCTTGATTATTTGCCTTCCCTGGAGAGAGACAGATAAAGAGAAAGAAAGAGAGGGCTGCCCCAGTTACACAATGTGCACGGACCACGTCCCTATGAGGTAATTCAAGTCTATTTTTAAATACACGGACATATTTATATTTCAGAGGTCACATTTCATATTTCAAGAAGTGTTCTATGCCTGTGAGGAAGCATAAAAAAAAAACCAACTTGGTGTCTTTGTCAGCTAAGCATTCTTGAAAACGTAGCCTAATAAGCCACAAATGCAATCTGACCATGAGCATATGAATTCCTCACTAAAGAGAGGGGTCTTGAAGAGCCACAGCCTGGGGCTATTTTTCTTTAAAAAGGCAGCAGCTACCTTTTATAGTTACTGTATAAATCAAATGGAAATCAGAGGATTATTTCAAGATTCAAACATTGTATACAAAACCAGGGTGGTTTTTTTTTTTGTTCACAGAAACAGGATTTCAGAAACCCTTGAATAGAAGAGATATTTTAAGACTAATTTTATACTTTTATTATTAATAGCTAGATTAAAATTAATAAATAGGTTTAGCAGGCATTTATTAAATCCAACCCTTTCAGGGTTTTACTAAATCCAGCTGTTTTAAAGAAAAAAAAAGTCATATTTAGAAAGAAACACTCTCAAATATACATCAAAGGATTCCTTGCATAAAACGTAAGAAGGTCACACTGAATATTCAACACGTCCTACATCACAAAAAGCTCCAGTGAGAGCAGGAAACACTCAGTGAAAGGTGGTCCCAAAGAGAAGAAATTTTTTACTTCCATTAACTCCAGACCAAACCCAAATTTTGAATTCTGTAGTGTCTGTTACATTTGTGTTCTGTGATAACCACTGAGCTGTCACAGAGGTTCAGGTCCACATTGGGGAGCTGCTTTCATCTGAAAATCTGTGAATGGAGCCTGTGGTCAATAAACACTTGAAGTAACAACTCCTGTCTCTCACTCTGCCTTTAATACCAATTGAAAGGAACCGAGGCAGGAGGCTGACTCATGGCTCATTCACATGCATTTCCATGGAATTACCTGGCTGGAGCTGTTCTAGCTTTACCACCACCACATCCATTTATAGCGAGGTATTAACTTTTCTAGGCTTGTTTTGTCAGAGTTCAGATGTAAAGACTACAAAGGGCCAATCCAAAAACATTAAAAAAGTTCAGGTAGCCTGGATTCCTAGGCTTTTTCAGAGAATGACCTTAACTAAATGAAAGTGTGATTCGTGTTCTGGAAGAGAAGGATTTGGGATTTTCAAGTCTCCACACAGTACAGCTTCTGACTGTTACCACTGGAAAAAGTCAGAGCTTCAGACACCCACATCCTAAACAATACCAACAAAACAAGTTATAAATGGTAAGTACCTGGAAAGGCTTGGAAATGCAAGAGAATAGAATCTATCATTTCTTTATGTTTTCAGCTGTTGAGGAATCTTTGGCTTTCTTGGGGCTAGAGAAAGGTGTCTGGAAAAACACGAACAAGCAAATCTACCTCTCTGATATTGCTTTTTACATTCTACACTGAAAATATCAGCAATATACTTTGAAGGCACAACACTCTAATTACGTATTGCATGTAAGCAACATTGGGGCATGGGAGAGGACAAATGAGAAGTTTTGCAACACCATTTGACAAGGTTTCCAATGTAAAAATCTGATATGGTTGTATCCCACACTAAAGCGATACCTCATTGGTCAGTGATGACTTTTAACATTACTTGCTTGATTACTCTGAAAACTTGACTTGGCATTGATACTGCAGACTAAGAATTCAAGAACGGTTAAAAACAGCTCTTGGCATCAATTATTCTCCGTTAGTATTGTACAACAAGAGTTGTGAAGCTAAGAGTCATTTGATTTGCACTTTATCCAAATAATTTAAGGCCCCACTTGACTATCCAGTGTCTGCACATAAGGAAAAGTTTAAATGCTTTGGAATGATTATTGGCTAAGATCTGTTCAGCTTTCAGGGTTGCACCTTGTCCAGTATCACCATTGTAGATACTGAACACGTGATGCTTGCGCAGCATTTATAAGCCATCACAAGGAACACTGCACGTGTCAACATTTACCAAACTGTCCAAGACACTCATGGCTGCTAAAGAGGAAGGGAGAAGGCTGGCACAAAACAGTCATGGTGCCAGAAGATGACTGAGTTTTTTGAGTACCTATTACTGAAACAAAAATATTTTAACCAGCTGATAGAAAGGGCTGGATCGTTACAAACCAAGATTTGAAGGGGTTACTTTGTCCCAGGAAACTGTTAATTAAGTGTCCGTCCTCCCACAGCCAGCAAAAAGCCAACATAAACATTATTACATATTCTAGCTAATGTGAAAGAAATACAGAGCATATTCATGCCTGACCGGGATCAAAATCCCACTGCCAAGTCATTCAGTGGTGAGTGTTTCTGTGATTGCAAACCCTGGCCCAAGAATCCAGTGCCTTGCAGAAAAATACAAATAGTTTCCTCATGTCCTTGCAGTGTACTACAAATCATCCTCTTACAAAGCAAACGTGTCTCACGTGCCCACCAAATTAGCAAATGCCAAAAAATTACACAGAAAGCGGTGTGCTTTTTTTGTTTTTATGCCACCTGTCCTTTCTTTTGGTAGCTGTTTTTTACCTGGGACATTTGCACCATCGTACAAAAAAAGTAATTTCTGTCAGCTTTCTGCATTTTACCAGTACAGAAGCAGGCTCTGCTGTTATGACCAGCTTCCTCACTCTCACAAGTCTGTGCAAGCTTCCCCTGCCTCACCCTCAAGCACCACTGTGGTGAGTCCCCATCCTTTCCTCCGTGCTTTGTTTCCCGATCCGTGCACTGCATCCAGCTCTGCAGCTGCGCAAATCCTATCCCTTTTCTCCATTGCTACAACTAGATGAGCTCCTCCCTTTTATGGTGGGATACCTTCCACACCTGAGGTTCCCCCCATTGTTCTTTCTCCCATTCTTTTCCACCCTTCCTTTGTCAGGCATAATCCTTTGGAGCACTTGGGCAATTTCCATTTTCCTTCATCAGCCACCTGCGAAGAACCTGGATCAAATTGGTTTCCTTCCCTCAGACAAAGTTCCCAGCATACCTATTGTCCAGCAAACATACTGTCATTAGCTAATTATGCCTCATTTCATCCAGGCTGAGAGGAATGTGCCACAGTACTTGCCTGCTAAGCTGCATACACGTTTGCACGCAGCCATCCCAAGAAGTGACAGCTGTATTTAAGCGCTGCGTAACACCCAGGGTTCGCACACCTCCTGTGACACATTGCCACCATTAACACACTGAGGAGCTGAAACCCCTGGGGCACCTCTGAAAAACTAGGTTGCAAGGATTTGCTTGTGGTCACCAGCTCACAGAGAAATCAAGGAGTGTTCCTCTTTGCACTAGAACAAATACATGTATTACACACACACACAGAAGTTAACAAAAGTTTGTCTTACCAGTCAAATAGACTTGCTTTCACTTATTTCAGGCTCGTTATGGGCCAAATGCAAACATCTGAGGAACTCTGTTCTTTACTTTCTGATAATTTCTTACACATATGCTTTTTAAGTCACTGTTAAGTATTTAGATCTTTAACACACTCGTAAGTAATAGTCACTATCTGCAAATGGTAGAGCATTTGGGAGCAAGAAACCATTCTTCTAAATACAACCTCATTGCTACTTTACACAATAGCATTACTAATCGTGAAGTTTTAGTTTCCCCATTTATTAATGGAAAACAGACTTTTTCCAATGGCAACAGTCAATGCGCATTATCATCTTAGCGTTTTTCCAAAGTCTATTCATAAAATAGCTTTCAAATGAAGAGGAAAAATAATTTTCACAGACAGCTTAAACCACGTTCCACTTATGTTAGCACTATGAATTAAAAAAGGAAAAACAGAAAAAGATTTGCAAACTGTCTTGGGAAGCTTCTCTCACTGAGAAGCGTTCCCTAACGGGTCTTCTGGAACTTGACACATTAGACCAAGTTCCCATGAATGCTTTGAGCTCTTTATTAACCTGGTGCTGCAACCACTTTATTTAGATACTAACACCCTACAGAAGGCTTACCAAGCACTTTCTGAAATCCTGAAATTTCAAATTAGCCAAAGAATGCCCTTGCCTGGTTGTTAAAAGGCAAAGCTAGTTGGGAGAAAGCTACTGCTGGGCCTGCTTTAGTGGAAGGCGCATCTGCTAACAGCAACACACTCAAATACTGGGGCTTGAGGAGGAGAAATGAGGAAGCAAGAAAGCTCACAAGCAATGTACAATGCAAAATATTCCCTATGAAGTCAAATTAACAACTTCTCAAAATCACATCTAGTAATTAAATTAACAGTACCACAACTGCTGACATAAATTCGTGGATCAAATGTGATACCAGCTGAAGTACTACTGTGACTTCTGTTTTCTTTAAATGTAGGGAACAGATGGAATGTAATGTAAAGCTCACACCCTACTCTAAAATAGAGGGAGGGCCATTAAAAACGTACACACCTCCATTCTGAGCAGACAAGAGCATACAGAAAGTGCATGGAAAGATAAACAGCTGGATTTACTTGCTTCCATTAACCAATGACCCACTTGTCAAACATAAGCTGTAGATTTAAAAGAGTGATTACATGAAGCCTCTTATATTAGACAAAAAAGATCCTGGCTAGAAAATCACACCAAGTCTGAAAAAACTTGAGTGCAGTCAATGTTGTTCTTTAATATAGAGACACCAGGAGAGAACCAGTTATTCTTTTTAAAACGTGTAATAAAATGCGAGGGTGTTTCCTATAGTGCCGTTCAGGAGGTGTTTATCCCATGCTCAGGTCATTAGCGGTGAGCCAAATCCAGGCCTCGTATAAGAGGATGAAGCTCTAATGGAAGCCACTGCATAAACCTGAATGTGGGGTCACAGCCAGCTTCCTTCTACCAGGAACGGGTATTCATAGAGAAGGAAAACTGGTGTTCCCCACACTGAATGGCAACCAGGACATCTACCTGGGCTATCTAGTCACTCAGAGAGGATTTTTAAGGTGGCTGGTGGCTGCGCACGCTTTGGTGGCAGATCTCCAGCTGAGGCTCTTAAGGCTTGGGCCAGCTGCCATCCGTTGTGCCCGTGTGTAAGTGCCTCCCACCACACGCCTGTTTCTGTGCCTGCTCCACACTCAGGTAGGAGCAAACCTGTGAGAACATACAGATGACTACAACCTTGGGGCTTGAGTGCAAGCCCTGAGTTAACAACAGAGGAAATGTATCAAGGACAACAAATTACTAGGTCACAAGACACTGAAAACCTCTAATTTTGCCACTTTGTATTGTAACAGCCCAGCAGAGCACACAACAGTGGGCTTCCCCCCACACTCTACCTAAGGCTAAAGAAGTCTCTAGGAAGGCTGAAGAGGCCATTATTCCAAGCAACATTGTTTCTGTAGGGACAATTAAAAAAATTAAAGGCGTGTTGGTTCCACCCGACCTCAGCAGCGTGCTGTGCCCCACCAGCCACTCACGCTTCACCGTGACTCAGTGTACAGGGTCATCTTCTGGAAGATGCAGATCATGAAGCAACTTAATTATACAAGAATCCCAGAAGTCAGCTAATGAAAACCAAAGTTTCCAGCCCCAGTGATTGCAGAGAAATATTGAAAAATGCTAATACTCGGATTAAGTGTAGGGTTATGCACCTGGGATGGAACAATCCTCACTATCAATACAGACTGGGGGATGAGGTATTAGAGAGCAGCCCTGAGGAAAGGGAC
>JAOXJM010000012.1:114109599-114131333 GCA_026413425.1 Tringa solitaria | reverse complement strand
CTTTTTCTTTTTCTCTTTTCCTTTTCCTTTTTCTCTTTTTCTTTTTCTATTTTTTATTTTTCTTTTTCTTTTTCTTTTTCTATTTTTTCTTTTTCTCTTTTCTTTTTTCTTTTTCTTTTTCTCTTTTCCTTTTCCTTTTTCTCTTTTTCTTTTTCTATTTTTTCTTTTTCTTTTCCTCTTTTCTTTTTTTTCTTTTCTTTTTTTCCTTTTTTTCTTTTCTTTCTACTTTTCCTTTTCTTTCCACTTTTCCTCCTTTTCTTTTTTCTTTTCTCCCTTCATCTTTGGCGTACCATCAAGCTCCGCGCCCGCCTTCGCCCACCCCCGGGCCCCAGTGGCTTCTGAGGGAGCGCAGGCGGCCCCCTCCCCCCCGGAGGCCGCGCGTCCCCCGCGGCTTCCCCCGAGCCGCCGGGGTCGGTCGGTCGGTCTGTCGGACGGACGGATGGACAGCGCTGGGGCCGGGGGGCGGCTCCAGCATCGTCCCTCTTGGCTTCCTCCCTGAATCCCCGGGTTCCTCCCTGGACCCGCCTGAGAGGCGCGGCGCAAGAGCCCGCTCCGCAGAAGGAGATGCCGGTTCCCACGGGCTCTCAGGGATCGCCCCCGGCACCAAAATCCCTCCACCTGCCCTGGAAAAGCGAGCCAGCCCGGGAAGCTGGCAGGGACCTATCTTTAGTTCTGTGCTCCGCAGATGGACTGTTAGGCGAGTCCTGCCCACGGGGAGTCTAGTGTTTTGTTTTTCTCTCTATGTCACGTAGCCAAAAATGCTACATGGGGAGGTGATCTCTGTGTAGGATGTTTTTTTTTCCCTATTTTTGTAACTGTAACTGTCAACCAGGGCTTGGAGAAGAAGAGAAATGGTGCAGAGCCTTCTCTTCCTTTTAATGCAACCTGATATTTTCCCCTGGGCATTATGTTAGGGCATGTTTAAATGAAGACAAAATTAAAAATAGGGGGGTAGGAAAGCCCCAAAGCTATGAAATAAATAACTTGATTTTCCTGTAACCCAGCAGTTTTAGAGATGGGAAAGCATTACCCATGTTAGAGGAAATAGTGCTGGTCCCTTCTGAGCAGCTCTGTGTGAAGGAGCAAGTGCTGAGCCCCTGCTTCTTCTCCAATGTTTATGGGACCTCTCCTGCTGCGTAGACTCTGAGATCCCATGTCCCTAGGGATGCATGGACCCCATATAGACCCAGCACAGCAGCTCTGCTGTCCCAATTGACTGATGGAAAGGGTGGCCTGGAAATGGTGATGAGGGAAACTCATGGAGTCTCCAACCCTTCCCATGGCTAGGAAGAGGGACCACACCTTGCTTTGGGAGCGGGCTAGGGCTGAAGCTGAGGTGCAGAGGGGATGACCACCACTGAGTGGTTTGGGGCCATCTGCTCAGAAGGGCGCAGAGTAGGGCTCATGGCAGTTGGATGATGGTAGAAGAGCCATGGCAGTGCTATGCTGCTGGCACTGCTCTGCACCGTCGATGAGATGGTGCTGAAACTGTGAAACCGTGAAACTGGGCTTGTAGGTAAGTATCTTTGTGAGCCCTGCTGCTTGCCACAGACACCTCTTGGAGGGGAAAAAGTCCCAAATGTGAGCGTTTTCAGGTAATGCACAGTGGCCAACCCCTCAAAACCCTGCCACTCAAAGCCAAACAAATTTCCTGGCTTTTTTGGTAGTGTCCCAAAACTGCCAGATTTCTTCCTAATCCTGTCACTTTGTATTGTGGTGACAAGAAACCTATTTTTGTGCCCACAGAACAATTCGAGGATTTTACTGCATCTGCAGGCTGCATTTAACAGAGCCTGAAGATCAAAAGATATGCTATTTTTGTATGGCCGCCTCTGGAACTCCGCACAGCAGTGTTTGAGGTCCTGGTGGATGATTTTGTCATCAGTGTGTGCCTGAGCAGTGCAGGAATTGTTATCTTCATTGCGCAGAACGGAGGCTGCAGAGCAGAGAGACGGAGTCAAGCTAAAAAACATTCCCTCATCTTTGAGCATGTCCAGTTCTAACACCCGCCAGGAGACCTGCTGACTCAGGAGACCTGTGGTCTGGAGATGTAGCTAGAGGTCACAGCTGGCTGGTCTCTCTCTCCTGCTTGAAGCTCCCAGCATCGTAGGTGAGAGGTGTATTTGGTCTCAGCTGTGGCCAGCTGCTTCCATGTCTGGTCACCACCGTGGTTTACCTTGTGCCCTGTGATTTCCTAAACCAAAACAGCCCAGTCTGGTGGGTATCATCTCCCAGAGTGTTAGGATACTGAATGGCCAGACACAAGGACTTTTTAAACTAGAGAGACTCATGCTGAGGTCCATGGAAGGTCTGGGCTGGGGATTTATCAGTCATCTACACTAACATGGAGACTGTCCTCTCTGTAGATATTCTGACGTGCTTTCTTCCCTCAGATGTTTCCAGTGTTTCTGGCCAATACCAGCACCAGCATAAGGACCATTGCTGCAGGAACAGCCACGTTTTGCTATTGTCCCTCTGCAGTGGATTTTGTTTCCCCCAGCAGAGAGGAGCTGGTGACACACACCTTTCCTGGAGTCCCAGGTGCCTGGATCAGGCTAACAATATGTTTGTGGCCGGTTTGGTTTTGTGTAATTCATTTGCCATGTTCCACCAATGGTGCTGGGGCTAGTAGCTGGCGGCGGGGTGGACTGGCAAACTGGCTTTACCTACCAAAACTGTTTTAAAAATGAACATTTGTCTCATCTCTAAAACTGGACGCTTGCTGGTTATTTCTTAACAAAATTTACTTCTGCAGCTCACATATGGATTCCTGTTCAGCAAATGAAAAACTAGAAAATTACTCCAAGTTGACAAAGGAAAGGGCAAAGCAGCACTCTTCGGTCCTAGCTTTGTCTCAAACACACTAAGAGAAGCACCTAAAGATACAGCCCTGGTCAGGGCTGCTCTGGTTCAGAAGAGGCTGCTGAATAATCTGCCCTGAAGAGCCTTGAGGAAGCACATTCATCTTCTGCCACACTTCCCTTGCAGGGAGAAACAAAGACTTTTAGTTTTTGGAGAGCTCTTTGCACTTGATCTTTACTTGCTGATGGAAGAGATGCAGTTAGGTTATAGGACATAATCTCAGTATAATTTATTACCAAAGGCTTTTTCCTGAACTCCTTTGACCCTGCAACCTCCTTGATGTTAATCCAGTGCAGGGTCATGGCTAAGGAGGGAATATAGCCCTTTCACTTTCATTCTTCATAGCTGTAATTAATTATCTGCATCATCTTCATCAGTGAGTGCAGTTAAAGGAGGAACAAAAGGGACCTCCATCTCTCTAATGCAGAACTGATTTAGATGCTCTTCTGTCAGCATTAGGATCTCACCCATTACACCAACCCATAGTAAAAGCAAAGTGTGTGGCAGAGTCTTCTGGCAAAGACAGACACTAAAGCATCCACATAAATACATCTATCTGAATATAAAATTTAGCATTCCTGCTTGCAGGTGCTTCTCTGTTCTTTCATTTACTACTTCATTACCTACAGGAAGGGATTCCTGGCTAGTGATTTCTTTTTACAGTAGCCAAAAATGTGAGATATATTTCACATTAAAACAAATGGAAGGAGTTCAAATTACCAGAGCCCATTATAATATATGGCAGCAGCTTTTTTTTTACAGAACTTATAAAAGCCACATTTGTCTCAGGGTAAGTAACAGCACTTCCTAAATGTCACAATTAGACAGGTTAAACTGTTGTTTTGTAGAACCTGTTGGAAGAAAGTGTGGGTGTTTTTTTCCCTTGTGCAAAATTTCCATCTTTGTTGAAATAAAGCTTTTCAGGATTGTTTGGTTTTTTTTTTATTCTTTTTTCTCTTCTTGCTTCCCTGACCAACTGTCCTCCCAAACCACAAGTTTCCCACAAAATATTGCATTTGGTCAAACCTTACAATTTGCTATCCAGAAACAGCTGAGAAAATCCTCAGAAAACCATCATCTCTTACTATTACTCATTATGCTTATTTATTTTTTACCTTTTAACCCAAGTACCTGCAATGTGCCTGGAGCTCTGGCCTCAGAGACCTTCCCACCCAGGAGGCACCATCCAGTCAACAGGATGTATGTGCAGCACCCAGAAAAGTTACCCTGGAACCCAATAATAAGGTAAATTATCAACTCCAGCTTAACACACAGCCCACCATCCTGCCACGAACGTGCAGCCTTACAGGCTGCTGTGTCCCACAAGGCACAGTACGTTGAAGACCATGGGGTCTCATTTTTGTGCACAGTGCCTCTACTACTTCTCTCTTCCAGTAGCTGTGGTGAGCAGAGCATGGGGATGGATGGAGGCTTGAGAAAGCTGTACTTTGCATTGTGTTGACACAGTAATCTGATAGATACGTTGTAGGGTATTTTTATGGAAAGTCTTTTTGCCCTCTGAAGCCTTGAGAAAACAAACCCCAAATTCATTAGCAGGCTATTAAATTGTTCATTGGATACACGCAGCCTGTTTTACATGCTGTGTATGGAACAGAAGTGATATAATACATGAGCTGTCATTCTTAATATTTTATAATGAAGAATATAAATTGTCAGGGGGCTAAGCCTGAAAAGTCTTACTCAAGGGCGTCACCTTCTATGTTCTGCTGCTCAAAGGCAGGCTTGGAGAGAGCAATTCCTGGCTCATGCAAGATATGACCATTTGATTATGTTGTTGTCCTAATACATTATTTCTAGTTGGACCAAAGCAAGACTTTTTGGCACAGTACTCCCCTTGCTCATTTTACCCAACTTGCTTCCCTCAGGGAAGGGCAGCGTTAAGTGGTAATTGCCTCAGCCCAGTCCCAACATTAAAAATTAGGTTCTTAGATGTATTTACATATTTTCCCACTTTACCAGTGTCCCTGGAGAGCAATCCCTCTTATCTAACCTCGCTGTGGCCCTGATACACCCTATCACTGGAATGAATCAATGAGTTTTAAGAGCGCATTTAATTTAAGGGGTACTTCATGAGGTTAGACCCAAGTATGGCTTTTTAAAATGGTTCTCTCCAGGGGGGAGTATTTCTAACTCTGAAATAGTCATAGAGTGGTGAGAAATGTATTCATTTAAAGGAAATTGGCAGCATTTGAAAAATATAAGTGCTACGCCCAAGTTCTTTACCAGGGGTTATGCAGTGGTACCTGTTAACTGAGGTCCTCTTCAGGAAAGCTCCAAAGTATGCACTTCATATCAGGTGCACATCTAAATGCCTTCCTGACTATGATGCCTTCTTGAACATAGGCCAAATCCCTAATTTCCAAAGGGATTCCCAAGTCCATCTTGGACAATCTCTTCTGATTCCCATTCAAATGGGAAATTTGAAAATTTCAGGATTTGGGCATAGTCTCTTTCATTAGATGGAAATAGTTTTCATCAGTGAGACTCTGACTAATTAAGTTGGTTTTCTGCTGAAACTATGATGTTAAATCTTTCAGGTTTTGTGAAGTGTGAAAGCTCTTTGGGAGGTTGGTGGCTGCTTTCCCAATGCCAGGGGGATTTCTGGGTTGGACAAGCTGGAAGAGAAGCAAACCCCTAAAGATTAATTTAATCTTTGTCATCAACAGCAGAGAAATATTAGCTAGCAGTCCAAATGAGCTGGCAACAGACTGTGGTTTTGAAGGTAGTTATAGGAGGTTGGTCTCCTTTTTGAGTGAAAGGAGACTGTGGCCCCACTGAAGATGGGGATGGTCCCCAGCTGCCGGGACTTGCCAGATGATGGTCATGTGAAATACACTGAGAAAATGAGGGGAGCAGCTACGGCTGAAGATCTCCATTGCTTGGAAACTTCACCTACTCAGAGGTGGGATCGTAGTGATGTCTGTGGGACAGAAGCAGATGGCTGAGCAGGCACCGTCTGTGGCACCTAGCAGAGGAGACAGATAGCACCTAACCCAGTGTGAAGCTTGTCCCTGTACCTCTGCGGCACCGTGGGAAGTGCTGTTCCTGAATAGCCTCAAGGGAAAGCAGCAAAGGTCTGACAAAACCATTGCTAATGGCAATGTGCCATTGAACGAGGTTTCCTCACCCTCTACAGGTGGCCCCCAAATCATCTAAAATTCAGGAAATCTTCTGCTTTGAAGGGCCAGACTTATCCTGATTACGACTGGAAGAAATTCTGCTCCCTGAGGGAATAATTAGGAAGCTGAGCTGAAACTCGTGTTGAGCACACTTTCCCTTTACAGTGGTTTTCCTTTGCAACTTGGAGGGTAATTCTTCTTTGAAATCGTTGTGCACATCTCACTGTAACAGATGCTGGAGAGAGCTGTGTTGTTCTTCCCGTTACTGTCAGGAGCGGAAGCAATGAAATGAGGGGTAAAGTGAGGAACCATCTCATCCAAGAAAAACCCAGTTTTTTCTTTCTCTAAAGCTGAGGTCACTTCAGGTAATCGTAGCAGCGAGAAGCTTTGCCATACCCTGGTGCAAAGTAATGCATTTACGCAGTATCATGAGTTAAAATGGTTCAGTTTATGGCATCTGACATTGTTGTTTTCTAAATAAGGAAGTATGAGTAATTAGAAATCTCCTGTTTTAGTATTGCCATAGAAACAAGCCGTGCAAGAAGTAAATGAACTGTGTGTACAGAGCTGGATCAGGTCTTATTGAATCTATAGGACTAAAGTGAACAATAGTGAAAGAGTCCAGGGGACTGAATATCCCAGTCAGCAGGGCATTGAAAACCCCTAACATTGTTCGCCCTGCCACCATGTGTTTCTTTGTTCTCCATAAAATTAATTCTGTGCACTATCCATGTACGCGCATTTGGCTTTGTCTCGTAATAGTGACTAACAGTAAGGGAACAAAAAATGAACACATTTTCCTGTCAGGCTGCAGATTTTCTATGAGGGGTTCACAAATGATTTTTCTGCATAAAAGGTGAGTTTTTATTAAATATTACATTTGAAAATATATATTCAAACCGGTAGCTGCTCATCCATTACAGTGGGTAATAAGGAAACTAATGACAAGTGACTAAACCTCTTCCCAGAGGACTGAACAATTTGCATAAGCAATGTCTACCTCCACGAGCCACTTTCTCTCCCACAAAGACAGTAAATTTTTAAGTCAAATATCATTTATGAGGAACACTCACAAAGGAAAATAAGGAAGAAATGCCAGACTCCTGAGCAAATACAGTCATTGACGAACTTAAAAAGCTCCCTGGTTGTCATTGACATAAAAAATATAAATAATCATACCATCCTAATAGCACAAGAAAGTAGTGAAATAGAGGCCTATATCATGACTGCTGGTTGGATTAGAGCTTCAGAGTTTGACTGAAAACCCAGGTATGCTCTTTATATAGGATGGAAACTTTTGTAGAAGGACTGACAGCACACGTACCAGGGCAGCTAAAGTGATTTCAGTGGGGAAGTAATCATATTTAAACAGGTAGCAGAGACTTCTGAATCTAGATGGGATTAGTATGAGATGGTAAATGCAGTTTAAGTTTATATAGGATATAAAGGAGTTCTTTTGAAATCACAAATGCCGAAAAGCGTTAAGTCTGGAGAGTGAAAAAGGGCAGAGTCCAGTGGTTCTGGCTTTGCAGTGCCCTGCTGATGCTGAAAGAGCAGCTTCCCCTATCAGTCACGATAAGAAAATCTGCCCTGTATCCTTTCCCTGCCCCGGTGCCCCCTTTCTCTTCTGCACACCATGGGCACTGCACCGTGAGCAAGTGCCGTGGGTAGCACAGCGCTTCGGAGACTCCAGCAACAACACACTTAAATTGTCATGGGCTGTATTTCACAATGAGCTGAATATTTTGGCAGCAGTTTAGCAAAGGGCATTCTCCTTGGCATGGGCTTGGCTCTGTGTACAGCAGCAGGAGGTGCTGGTGAAGCTGAGGGCCATGTTACCTGTGTGCCGGGGAGGGGTTACGCTGGATGAGCTCTGGGCTGCTCCTCTGGACAGAAGGGCTTTAGCACCTGACACATTGTTAAATGCATTCGTATTTGTAAACCCATTGCATCATCTGGTTTGGTTTCTTCCAAAATGAATCCATTCTGTGGCTTCTCCACCTGCTGCGCAGTGTGAGTCAAAGCCCAGCGGGGACAACCAGGTGAGTCCCTGGAAAAACTCTATGGGAACTAAAACCTTCACGTCAACACATCTTTTACTGGCTAGGGCTGGAGTTCCCAACTTCTATCGACAGCAAAAGATGAGCAGAGATTTTCAAATGAGCTGTGGCGAATTGCTATGCTCCACACCTGCAGAGTTTCAACGGGAACTAAGTCCCCAGAAGTAAGAACTTAATTCCCGAAGTCTTGCTTAAGCTTACTTCAAAAATAATCAGCTGTCTAACATCCCGAAATCAAAGTGGACACCTAAATAACTCCAGAATTTTGTTAGCAATTGTCACACATAAATATATTGGCCTGCATTCTTAAACAGCCTCCAATTTCTGAAAGCCAGATTAGTCTTGTCTCTTAGAAGCATCATTCTGGTTTTAATTATTTATTTGCAGGCAGAGAAATGTAACTCTTTCGTGGTATTACTTGTTGGGCTGGAAGTTTGAAAATGAGCCTTGCCGTAGTAAACACAGAATATACATCATAGACTCCAAACTAGGCAGGAACAAACAAAAAAAATTATCATAGCAAACATTTTTTAATTATTGGGTTGTGTTGCTTTTGACTTGTAATAAAAGGACATTTTCTGCATTGAAGAGGAAAGTTGTCTGGGAGCAAAGCCAGGAGTAGCAGTGGTAGGAGGGAGAAAGAAGAGAACTAAACAGATATTTTTGTTACAAATTGTCCAGAAAGTGACTGCTTGTAATGGCTTCGTTAAACAAATAGTGCTCACAATTCTTTGCACTGCAGATGCCCTGATGCTAACAAGGCTCCGTGGAAAGATACACAATAACGATAGCTGTGGCTTTTTGCTGCTCCATGTGCTTTGGGGGGAGTAAATATCTAAAAAAAAAATAAATAAACCCCCCTCAACTACTCCTTCCCATCTAACACTATTTGGTTTTAAAAATTAGCTGTCCACAAAAGTAAGCTTCTTTCAGCTTCATGAGTTGCAGGGCAAGTATTGTAAGGAAGATAAGATTTGTCACGGCCAGAGTCTCTGCGTTTGGGCTGGAGCAGGCTATCTGTCCTTTGCACACACGCAGTCGTGCTCCCTTTGCCCCCACAGCTCTCTGCGTGTTTCAAACAGACAACAACCCAAGAGAGAAGTATAGGTGACACGTATGTCTGTCATCCTCTGGCTGCTCCATGCACCTTGTGATTAGGAGGTGTCGCTGACACAGCAGCAAGACACGGAAGGCAAAAGTGGGCTGGTATTTCACTGGGTGGGGGCGAGGTCCTCCCCTCTGCAGCTCAGATGGCCCCACGTCCCAAGGGCAGTCACTTGCCAGCCCTGCAGCATTCTGGCTGCCTGTCTCTGTGGTCCAACGGGGATGTACAGGAGCAACTTGAGCTTGCAGCACATCACACTCTGCAACACTGGGCTCTGGGCCTCTCTTTTTTGGTGCGCGCAACGCCGTTCTCCACCCATCCCAAAAATTCCCAGAAGATCTGGAAACCAGCTGAAAGGAAGTTGGCACCTGTGCCAAGATGAGGTGGTGAGGAAGAAGAAGGAAACACCGTGTGCAATTTCAGGGGGTTACGTCTTGCTTTCCATGGAGAGCACCTCCGGCATGGTGACCTGAGGACTGACTGCTACAACTGGATACAGCTGTGGATAACACCTTCATGCATTTGACCTGTGGGCACCCAATCAAAGATTTCTGCAAGGCTCTCTTCTCTGTAACTTCAATGCACTCCCCTCTGTGGTGTTGAATTAGCCCTGACTTTGCCACCACCTGCACGGAATGAACATTTCTGTGCAGTGATAGGTCTCTATGTTGGTTTAAATCAGTCACACAATCATTTCTACTGAAACACTCAAAGCCCTTTCCAGTAACTGTAGCTATTCCATGATAAATTTCAGCTTTTGGAATGGGAGAACATCAACTGTACAGATACGCTGAAAAGTTATTAAAAACAGATAAAAGAATCTGTGTTTTTCCATTTGTCCTAGTTCTCACATTTGAATTGAAATGATCTACACTAAGATAGAACCAGAAATATTTCATTTAGAAGCCTGAAAATATTACCAAATTTTGAGGAATTGAAAGCAAAAATTGAGGCTAAAACCCTAGCCGGGCAATGAGTACAGGTTGGCCTAAAATTGGCACATCAGAGTGGAGCTTATAGTATTTTCATCATTTCCATAACAGCTGAAATTTCTAAACCAGGTGTAATGATTCAATAAGAAGTGCATCTTTTTGATTCATGGAAGTGAAGTTGCAAATGTGATTAAAATGCTTGTACAGCACCACCTAAACTAGATTTTGTGTGTTCTCTATTGCTAATGGGTCAGCAGTGCTGCTTCCACTATCAGTGTTGCTAACTCCTGCTATTTTATGGTGTTTCACATTATTATGCTATTTATCACTATGCCATAATATATATAAATCCATGGTGCATCTGGATCTGGTTTCTCTCCCCACTTGCTGCTAGAAGAATATAATAGAGAGGAAGAGATACACAGAAAGGCAACCAGGCAGACCAAAGATGTGGCACCACTGCTGTCCAAGGAGTGATGGATAGACTACTGCTCTACAGCCAGGAGAAAGGGCAATGAGGGGATATGACAGAGGCCTCTATTAAGTCAAGTCCTGAGCAGCACTTAAAGGTCATTTGGGAGTGATTTTTTTTCTCTTTCCAAGCACAAAGGGATTTGGGGTAAAACATACAGGTTCTAGATGGCAGGTTGAGAAGAAATGCAAGAACAAATGTATTCTTTGCAGAACGGGTATCTAAGTCGAGGATCTCATTGCCACAGGATGCTATGGATCTAAAGGGCTTAAAAGGCTTAAAATTGATTGAATACATTAATGGAAGAAAAATTCTCGTGGGCTGTTGAACACCATGATGCTGTCTCTGGTACAGTCTGAGCTGCAGACTGAGCTGCAGTCACAGAAGGCTGGTAACTATATTAAGAAAATGTCACTCCATTACTGCCTATTTTTATATTCTTCCCAAAGTAGGTAATATTTGTTACTGCCAGAGACAGGATCCTGTGCTAGCTGGACCTTGAATCTGATCCAATGTATCTGTTCTTCTGATCTTATATTAACTTTCAGTAAGAGAAAAAAAAGGGAGACATTTTAGTCCTCAGGGCTTTTAAACATTGAAGCCTCCATGTCCAGTTCCCAGAGTTGAGTAAAAAGAACTTAAATCTTATGGATAGCAAATCAAAATAATGATATTTGAGTGATCTGGGATTACAAAATACATGGGTTACATTGCATGGTAATAGATTCTATAGAATCATAGAATGGTTAGAGTTGGAAGGGACCTTAAAGATCATTGAATTCCAACCCCCCTGCCATGGGCAGGGACACCTCCGACTAAACCATATGCCAACAGATTCCAAAATAGAGCATAGATAATAAACATATTCACAGCTGTTTTCTGATAATCTTGAAGTACAATAGATTGCACCATTGTTTTGGTGTAATCTCTGATTTTCAGATAAGATTCTGGCAGCATTATAAAACAGTAGTTCTTTCTCCACACATGTTTTTCTTCTAAAACGCCAAGAATCAACTGAAGTTCCTTGGCAGTTTTAAAAATTGTTCAGGAGTTCCCTCTGCTAAGTGTCACATTTGTGTTTTTATATTATCAAGTGTAACTTCACGTGACTCAAATTAAAAAATTCTAATTAAAAGATTAATAATGTGATTTGTTCTGCTGCAGTTCTGAATCCGAGAGCATCACTGAATGAAATTGTTAATTTGAGCCAAAGTAGAGTACTATATGTAGCTTTATTTTTCCCCTCCTCTTCCATTTGAAGCTCTGATTTATAAGTCATATTCACAGGGGCCAGACGGGAGAGAGAGGAAAAAAAAAAAGAGTTTATTGCTCAAAATTATCAGACTGTATGGGAAGCAGATTTAACCATCTCTTTGATTATCTCCCCTGGCCAGGATGAGATATGGTCTATAGTTCACGGCTCATTCCTCATAACCAGTGAGGCAGAAATGCAGTGTAATGAAAATTGATCTATACAACATACTCGATTAGTGAAATATGTGCAAAGAAATTACTTCTGAAGAAGGTGAAAATTAAGAGCATATACCAGCACAAGCAGACACATAGGCAGACAGACAGTCAGACAGATTTTTATTCCTCCAGAAAATCAGATGGGGTAAGCAATGGATGGATTCACCAAGCAAAGAGTTCATTGCTTCACCAGCCTCTAAATCTTGCTATAGAGATTCAACTATAGAAATAGAAAAGCAAAAATTAAAATCCCCAATTAATGATTGTGGTCTTTCACTAATTATCAGAAGACAGCATTTTAGAAAAATGAAGAGTGGCTTCACTGCTAAAAGAAGACCTTGCTGTAGCAAAATACGTCTTCAGTTCTTTGTTTTTGCTTCACTTTCTGTCTGTGTAAGCCAGGGCACATCACTGATGTCCTCTTTCTTCCATGTTTTTCAGTTGTGAAATGTGGGGAGTAATCACCAGAATTCTGGGATAACTAATTTAATACAGGGAGGGCTTTGATTTCCCTGGGCAACAGGTTTATAACAGCATAAAAGTATGTTGGGGAAATAAATGTATTCCCTCTTATCTGAAACGTGGATCTCTTACGTGGTCACTTGTATGTTCTCAGCAAAGTAATAACAAATGATCTTCCCATCTGTGCAGGCTCACTCACATTGTACGGAAGAAAAATAACTTCTGTTGTTTAGATGAGCAATGAGAGAACATGGAGCAAATCAGGATAAGCAAACGCTCAAGGCTAAAGCCACACGCTATTCAAGAGCATGCATAGACTGAAATGTGTTCATTTACGGACTACTTCAAGAAGGGATATCATAAACAATTGGGTCGAGTTGTAGAGAAATCATGGAGAGAAAATGGGTTAAACGTTTAGAATAAATTTTTCACTGCAAATAGCTCAAGTTATTCATATGCATTATTTTTCAAGGAAAATATTTGTTGTTCCCTTTGGGCTTGCTAACCCAGCTCCGGGGATTTCCATTTTCCATGCTCCCCCCTATTTCAGCACCTACATACGCTTACGGATTTTTGCTGCGATTGGTTTCTGGGACTGTATTTTTCTGACAGACTTCTAATTGAAAGCAGCGTGATGAACTGTAGGAAGCTCTATCTCCACAGACCCGCTGTCGCTGCTGCAGAAACTCTGCCTGCACAGCCTGTTGTTGTGCTGTCCCTGAGCCACGACTCTGCCCTGCCCAGCCCTGATCCAGCACCAAAGGCTGCCAAGAAGCAGCCGGCGGTGTCTCTACACTGTCACCACCTCAGCAGCATGGGAGCTCCCCTGTGCCCAGGGGCCATGGAGCATTGGAACCGTGGCTGCTCCTCCGAGCCCCACCGGCCCGAGGAGAGGCAGCGATGGGGAAGGTGGCACCATCTCAACCCCTTTCTGTGACTTGCAGGCGTGTGTTTGCTCCTTTTGCTCCTTTGTACTGAAGATCAGAAGGTTTCGTGTCCCCCGTTCCCAGAAGTGATGCCAAAAAAAGAGCAGAAAAGCAGCACACAGCAAAATGTCTCAACAAATCCTCCAGGATGGGAAGGCGCCAGACAACGAGTAGGCAGGTACAGCTCCTGGAGGGACCTGCTCCCGCCTTGTGTCAGGGTGAATTTGGTCCAAAGATCTCAGCCTTGGGCTGATCCTTCCCTTTGTTTTCATGTTCCTGTCCAACGAAAATCAGTTGGGAGCCAAAGGACTAAAAGGCAGCCTTAGCTTCTTCATTTTTGTATTGTGTTTTCCCTCTCTCTCTCTAAAGAACTGGAGAGCTTGCCAATAACACACAGTAAGAGGGCTTGTTCATAGCTGTGCCTGTGCTGGGGTGGCCCTGTGTGCGATATCACAGCCACTCTGCAGCTACAAGACCACCAGACACCCCGTGATTTACCTTTCTTGCCAGCGAGATGGCAGCTCCTCCTGGTATGCAATTTGGTGGGAGAGGGTAAAGAGCTAAAAACTCTGCAATGGAAGAAACTCACTGAAAAGCAAGTGTAGATTTGGGTATGTTTTCAGTCCCAGGATGCTGTGGGAACATCCAAGGGCATATTTTTTAAGCCAAAGCACAGACTTGTGTTAATGCAACACCTGCCTGTACGGAACTAATGAAATCTGGTTGACACTTCCGTCAGCTCCCTGCTTTTGAGGTGACAGATGCTTGTTGTTTTCTGTTTCATGTGCCCATAGGTCTTGAGCTAACATTTGTGGAAGCCAGTGGAGGACCCTCCTCTGTCTTCAGTCATCCATGAACCAGGCCCAGAGAGATACTGGGGCTGAGATTGCCTCACAGCATCTTGCCTTTGGAAACATGTGGACATCTGGCAGGTTGTAATTGCTTCTTGTTGAAACTGTGGTAGCTGAAAGTATGCCAGTGTATTAATATACTGTATTATTTCAGACTTGCACGCTGGGCCAAGGTAAACACTCAGCAACAGAGTCACCTTGATCTGAACTTTTCTCTCTTGCTTTGAAATTTCACTTCACATTCCCATGATATCTGCTGCCACTGCTGTGTTTATGCAGTTTTCTGTGTGCCTCAGATTAACCTACAGTTCTGATTTTTCTCAGTCAGTGCAGCCTTGGTGATGAATGGGAGATTCCACGCCCAGCATTACTTATTTGCAGAAGAATGACTAGAAGAGCACTCCGAGGCCAAAGGAAGCAATGCCAGGCCAATTTTCTCATTTGCTTTTATTCAAAGCATTTCCATGGATTCTTGTTCACTTACAGAACTATTGTTGTCTAGGAATTTTGCACAAACTAAAAAAAGCAGCAGAACCATCCCTGGTTTCAGAAGGATGGATGCTCTAGGGTAGATCCTAGCACATGGCCGTATTCAAAGTGTAGTGATATGCTCTCCTTTGATACCAAAGGGGTGTGGAAGGCAACTGGGCACACTCTGGCTTTCTTGTCAAAATCGCCCCAAATCCACATTGTGATTTAACCCCAATTTTCAGTCAGTCTTGGATGAACCTGTGTACCTCGCAGGTACGCATGTGGGGATCTTCTGTATTACCCATCATTTTTGATCTGAGCATCTTTTCTGATAAACCCTGCTGGACTTGCTTAGCTGTATTTTGGTTGCACAACCCAGACCCAATTCTAAAAGTGTTCAAACAGAGGTCACAGTGGTAGCATGCAAAAATCATGTAGGTTTTACATTTGTTAGTTTAAGCACCATGACACAAAGATTGTAGGACAGTTGGCAAAAGTAGAGGGACCAAGAGAATAAAAGAGAAAAGGAGGAAAAGAAGGTTGACAGAGACGATTTTGATACTACATTGCTTTAATTATACTTGAATTACATTGTAAAAAGAAAAAACAAAGTGAAATGCTCCAGTCCAGTGATGGGCAGTTGATGCACATCAAGGTTTGGTGACATACCCATAGCCATCCAGGAAACCTGCAGGAAATGTAGGAGTAACCCTTGTCTGTAAGCACCTTGACTCTCCAAATGCTTTTAACTTTCTTAATACATCTTCTCCTTCCTCTGGGGATATGATTGTGAGTCAGAATTGGCCTTGCCAGGGCTGTAGAGTTGTCCTGGTTTCAGCTGGGACAGAATTCATTTTCTTTCTCGTAGCTGCTGTCTTTTGGATTTCGTATGAGAATAATGCTGATAACACCTACTGTTTGAGTTGTTGCTAAGTGATGTTTACATTAGTCAAGGACTTTTTCAGCTTCCCATAGAAGCTGAGAGGGAGCATAGACACAACAAGGTGGCCAAAAGAATATTCCATACCACAGACGTCATGCTCGGTATATAAATGGGCGTTAGTTGAGGGGCAGGAATCCACGATCACTGCTTGGGGTGGGTTGGACAATCGATCACCGAGTGGTGAGAGCAACTTGTGTTGTATCATTTTTCTTTTGTATATTCTTTTACTATTATTATTATTAGTGGTGGTGTTGTTATTGTTATTGCTATTTTCATTACTCTTCTATTAAACAGACTTTGTCTCAGCCTACAAGTGTTTTTCACTTTCCCCTCCTTTTTTGCTTCTTCTCCCTACCCTACTGGGGGAATAAGGGGGAGTGAGTGAGTAGCTTCATGGTCAATGTTTGTGGCTGGGGTTAAACCACAACAATACACCAAAAGTCTGATGCGCAGAGAATAAAAGTACAGACCTTTGTTAAATCCAGTGGAATGAGCTGGGAGCAGCTCTGCTGACAGATGTGATGCGTCAGGAGGAGGGTTGTGAACAGCTGCAGAAAAGATCCTGAGCAGTCTTACATGCCACTGACACAGCTGTTTGCTGGATGCACATCTGTCTATGTCTCACTGACAAAGAAATATTGGCAAAATCATATCACTGTTGCTCCAAGTCAGAGCAGTTTGATTTCAAAGTATGCAGTTGGAGATTTATATTTGTGTCTTATTTTTATAGAACTTCTAAAATTCTTGTACAATGAATTAAATATGCCATACGTAGACAGATGTTGGAAAATAATGAGTCAAAATGCACATACAGATTGGTGCCCTATGCCTGATCTCTTTCCTTTACTGGGGACGACAAGAGCAGCTTGTCCTTTTAGTAGCATCTGACCATCTCTGCTTTCTCATACATTACATATTATTATTGACTGAACCATCTGTAATTTCATAATACTCTCTATTAAATAATTTTTCTTTATCCATTGTTTCTATTAGCAGATTAACAATTCATCTTGCATGGTATTTCTTCCATATAATTATAATATATCTGACAGTGCTTAACTGAAGGTTAATAATCTCTCATTTTGTTTACTTAGAGGATATTAATGACACTAGATCTCCAACAATTAATAGGCTTGTCTAAGATAGCCTTTATTTACCTTTGAATGCCCTTTTCTGAACAAGTGTGTATGAAAGGATCTTCAGTACTAAGAGTGTGCTATAATGTCTCAAGTCTGATAATATTTCAAATATATGGTTAGTAGCTTCTTTCCGGGACATTACAGGTACTTACATCAGCACCATTATGCCCATTCTACACGCTCATTCCGTCTGGTTGCTCTTTTATCTTAGGATAAAAATGAGAGACAGGATTTTAGACTCGTAAGCTGAGGCTCTCTCCTAGAGAAAATCCAGGCACTGCTCAAGAATCTCTCAAGTTATCAGTCCTTACCTACCCACCTTCTGTTTTAAGCTCCAAAATGACAGGTAATGTTGAAGGGATCTCTTTAATCTTTTGTTGGCAGGAAGCTAACTAGGAATATGCCTGGGTCTTCCTCAGCTACAATCAGTAGACTGCATTGCTTGAAGATGTGAGCTGCCTGCTACTATACAGTGACTCAGAAAAGCTGATTTCAGTGCTAATGTGGAGATTAGTATCTATCTTCCTGTGGTTTACAGTGCTACCAAGTGTACCTCCTTTATCTGGCCAATAATCTGAACCCTCTACTCTTCTGACGTGGTGAAAACCAGTAAAATCTGATGTCTCTTCTTGTCTTTTGATCAAGATTAAAGTACTAAGTACATTGATCTACTCCTGGCTAAAATGAAACCCTCTTGACACTAGTTTCCCAGCTATCTACTATTTATGATGTTGCTTTCAGTACATCATGGTCCTTTATCGTGGACAAACACTTACAGGAATTGGTTTGTTCCATAGTATGGAAAGATCATGGACTTCCATCATAAATTTGTGCCCTGTTATTTCAAAATATTATACATGCCAAAAGAGAGATGACACCTGAGGATTTGGCAGCAACTATCTCTGTGTGGTAGATTTTGTAGAAGACTGAATGTTTTTGGAGATACTGTTGCTAACACGATGTAAATTGTCAGGGACCATCTGCTGTGAAATTGATTGACCGTGATTCAGACAAATATCATTTAGAGATTTAGCAACATTTAGGAAATCATGTAGAAGTTTAGCTTTCTTTTTTCTCTACTTTCCTTTCCCAGTGGTCACTTTATGTACTGATTTTTAAGTGGATTTATATTTAAATTCCTGTTTATGCCAAAAGGAAGGCAATACCATATTGACCTTTCAGTTTCATGATAATAGTATCATGGTATTCAGTATAAGCTTTCCTTCTGACATAAATAACCTCAAAGTATTTATTCCAAACATATAGTGTTACAAAAATAAACTTAATCACATATAATTATAAATATGGGGGGTGGATGTTTATTAAAATGTCTCCTATTTTTGTGACCTGCAGAGATGTTTCAATGATTTTTGAGATGGTTATTTACTATGTAATGTGATCTCCCCTACTCAGCACTGGTGAGACACATCTGGAGTGCTGGGCTTCCCAGTGCAAAACAGGCTTGAACACACTGGACTGAGTCCAGTGCAGAGCCACAAATTTCATCAAGGGAATCTTACCCATGTGGATAAATACCTGATGGGAGGGAAACAAGAAGTCGGCGTCAGTCTCTTAGTGGTAATCATTGAACACGTGGTATGGGGCACAAACTGAAATATGGAAAATTCAATTTAAACATAGGATAGGAAAAAACTTTTCAGTCATGAGTGTGGTGGAACACCGGCACAGGCTGCCTGGACAGGTTGTGAAGTCTCCATCCTTGGAGATACTCAAAAAGCAGCTGGACACAGTTGTGAACAACCTGATCTAGCTTACCCTGTTTTGACAAGAGGGTTGCACTCAACAGTCTCCAGAGGCGCCTTCCAACCTCAGCTGCTCTGTGATTCTGCAGTACTTAAATTTCTCTATTTCTTAGGTTTTATCCAATCATACTAATACTGTTTATCACCCTTAGAAAGAAATTAACAGTACAAGCTCTCTGAAAAATGTCAATTCTTGTTTCTAACTATTTGGAGAGAATCTGGGAGAGCACTTTCCAAGTAATCTCTGTTTGGAGCTGTGATAGTCTTTGGTAAATTCAGCCACACTCAGTAGTCTGTGTGTATGGTTCAGGCTTTCCATTCCACATGCTGATGTGTAGTTGCAGAGGTATCAAAAAGGCACACACACTTGTTAAGTAAGGTTTTGCAGCTGATCATATTTGATGCCTGTGCAAAAATTCTAGGAGGGTCTAGGGAATCTCAGAGGATTTCCCATAGACAAATTCTCACATCCTACTCAAGGGCTAAATATGTTTTCTAGCTGTCCCAAAGACAGACAGTGGGTCTGAGTTCCAAACAGTACCACTGGTCGTCCAGCCCTGTGTCTGTGCTGGCTCCACAAGCTGGTGTCCTACTTGTACCTTTAGAAAGTTAGGCCCTAGTTCCCTTGGCATCTCCAGTAATTACCCATTCAAAACCCAAATCTCACTTGTCTGTGACTTGGCTTCTCCACCTTGAGAGCAACACTACTGGCTGTGTAAAACACTTGTTTGCAATTAAAATGCTATGAAGACAAATATTGGAAGATATTTTACCAAATTGCAGTTTAAATGATCATGTCCCAAAATGGTATGATTCATCATTGCAATACTTCCTTTAAATACTTACCTCCTATTTTTCTAAAATACAAGTACAGTCGGTCGAATTAAGAAATGTACATAATTTGATTCATTATTCTTGCTGTCATATTACAAATTGTTTTAAATTTATTTTACCTAGTGAGACAAGTAAAAGGAATTTGGGTCTAATATTAAGGTGAATAACTATCATGCTGGCAGTGAATAGGGTTCTTATTTGGTTTTGTGGTTGTGCACTAGGCTGCAGCCCAAGTCCTGCTTGGCTTGACTGAATGGTCAGTTTTAATCAACAGCCAATTTATGGAGCACAGCTGTACTGAGGTATGTTGGCTTGAACATATACTTCTTTCTGTGTTATCTTTGGTATTTTCCTCCTTCAAATATTCACTGATGTGAAATATATGAGAATATAATACATTTTGACATATGTAGGTTGAAGTAAAATAATCAATTAATCTGTATGAAGTGATAACCTAAATTTCTCAGAAAGATTCAACAGCAGTAAATGAACCTTAATAATTTCTTGAGCTAATATAGCTAGAGCTGAGGGATACACCTATTTTCACAACCCGATTTTTGGGACTAGTCATCTTAATGAGTGTCAGTTCTTCAGTTCTTCACCTTGTAAAGATCTTGCTTATAAGCCAGAAACCCATGAGCTTGGGTTTAACACAGAGATTAAGGTTCCACTACTGAACAGTAGTGATGCAAAACATCCTTAGAAAAGTCACTACAGTGTAATGGTAGTGTAGTATATGCCTAATGTCCCAGTAGTAGGATCTGCCTGAGCCATCCAGGGAAGGAAAACCAACTCACATTAAGGATTGTATCTTGCCCCCTACCCTCCTCCCATTGTTTATTTTCCCCTATTATTGGGCATTTAACCTTCACAAAGGCTGAAAGGAGAACCCCTTGTTTGGACAGAAGCTACCGTCTCTTGTGTGCCCACAAAGTCTGTTTACATGTCCTCCCCTCACCAGCAGTCCCATTCCAACCAGGGAAGAAAAGCTCCTCTTCCTTCCTGGGGTTAGAATAGGATTGAGCTCACCTGTAAGTGGGCTCATGGTAATCATCAGCCATCCAAATGTCTCAGATAGTCCATGTACTGAGGGCCCAACCATAGGCCACCCTTGACTCCCGTGACATCCTCTGGTAGGTGTGTTGAACTTGCCTCCCTGTGGTAGGATTTAACACAAGGAGACTGCCAGCATCACCTTCCCAACCCCCTCTTGGCTCCTTTCCTGAAGGAGAGAAAAGGCATCTGTGGAAAGTCGTATTACGGCTCCACTTTGATAAGGAGTATTGTGTAGATAGCTGTAAAGTGGGTAAAAGGTTTAATATGTGTCTGAGACTTTGCAGATAACTTCAAAGCTGACCCTAATAATCAGTGTAGATACATGTCTAATGATTACTCTCTGAGTTGTTGTCCTTTAAAATTAAGGAGGAAAAAAAACCCAGAAGCCAAATTCAGATCACGCAATTTTAAGCTGCATGTAAATTTTTTTATCTGTTGAGATGTGAGTGGGCAGCTAAGTCCAATTTGGATGAAACCAGAATGCATAAGAATTGAAAACATCATTTATATTCCCTGTCACTTTGGTATGGCCACCTCTAAATGCAAATCCATATATAAATACTTTAACGTGGGGCTTAGGTGTATGATTGAAATCTCTGAGCAAGAATGCAGACAGTTACATAATTCGTCCACAAAATCAAGTTATGCACCTGAGGTTTTTGCAAATACATGAGTTGCCAGCATTGCAATATGGGCTCCTTTAAACAATTTGCTGCCAGTCTCCCCCATCAGCTTCCCCTGTGCATAGAGAAAAGCTTGAGCAGACAATTTCATATTAAAAGTTTTATTTGAGAACATGTGTGCTTGCCTTTTAGAAACGACCATTTTGCAACTGCGCGGAGAATCACGGCTGCAGTGGCAATACCAATCATAGCTGCCTACTCCCAAATCTAAGCCCAAGAGACCTATTAAGCCATTTTTTCCCAGGACTGAAGAGCTGTGGCATCTCATAACACAAGACTGATGAGAAGTTGTTGATGTTATGTGTTCTGTTCAGAACTCTGTTTTGTGTGCCTTGCTTTGCTGCCCCAGTAACCATCGCCAACTGTGTAGGGAGACCAGACTCTGGAGAGAAAGAGCTCTGAAGCTTTTTTCCTGGATTCCTTTTTTCCTGGGCAACGGTTTTAAATTGGAAGAGAAGAGATTTGGATTAGATATCAGGAAGAAATTTTTTACTATGAGGGTGGTGAGAGACTGGAACAGGTTGTCCAGGGAAGTTGTGGATGCCCCATCCCTGGAAGTGTTCAA
>JAOXJM010000012.1:114076391-114100084 GCA_026413425.1 Tringa solitaria | reverse complement strand
CTGTTCCAGTGCTCTGCCACTCTCAAAGTGAAGAAGTTCCTCCTCATGTTTAGATGGAACTTTTTATGTACACGTTCGCGCCCATTTCCTCTTGTCCTGAGGAACAGGTGGTGCCCAACATCTTTTGGGGAGGTTTCAGGCAATTCCTGTTTTCCCTCTGGTGTGAGAGTAGAACGCCAGCAAAATTTCAAGAAACAAGGTTTTGTGCAGGTGTGGAGCAGCCTCCTGTCCTGCTGTCACACCGAGGGGCAGGCGGCGGAGGGAGCAGAAGCAGGAGAAGGAGCAGGGAGGTTTTTCACTCCAGGCGGGGCTTGGGGGAGGCTCTCAGAGATCTGGGGGATGCAAAGACCAAAGGCTGAGAAATGTAGGTTCCCACACTCACATCCCCGGACTGGAAACCACTCTGACGCATATTTTTGTAGACAGGAACATACCAAGAGGGGCCAAAACTGAACCCAGCAGTAATAAGACACGCACTCACAGGAAGCCTCTTTTCTGGAGGGGCGTGCGGGCTGCACACAACGCTGGGCTTTAACAACCAGAGGAGAAGAAATGTTAACAGGGAGGTCTTTACGGCTGAACAATTAGCATAACAAGCAGCAGGCCTAACACATCTGCCATCTGGCCACTGCTGAGGGTGATGTAAAAAACCTAAGTCATGAGGAAATTAATTTGCTAGTGGTAAATTATGTCGTATTAAATAGCAAACGACTTTTTGCAACGTCGCATAACAATGACAAAACACGTGCTGGCCTCCTCCATTTCCTTCCAAGAGTTGGAAAAGCAACTACTCTTTCACATTGCCTAGGCTTTCAGTCTTTATTATCTCCGAGCTGCATTAACCATCTTATCTCAAAGTCTGCACAAGGCGGCCACATGAATCCCTGCCCACGTCCCCCAGCCTTGTCCTGGGAAGTTGCTTCCCCAAAACACCTTTTTCTAGAAAGCTCCAGGCTTGTGGACCCTCAGAAAGGCTTATTCCAGCCTGGGACCTGTTCATCATTGGCTTGTACCTCTCTGGGGGGAAACGGGAAGCTGGTGAGAGGTGCAGCCTCTCATCTTCTCATCTCCTGCTGCCTTGCCTTTTGCAGCCAAAGGCTTGTTGGCTCTGCACTGGCAGTGTGGGACAGCTGTCCTCGTCCACAGGCAACTCAACGGTGGCAATCACTCAGGAGAAAGCAGAGGGGAATCCTTAATCTGCGGATTATCTGGGGTATTAGACGGGATGATCCTGACGCATATGAAGTTCTTCAATGTGGAACAATAGAGATTTCTCTCCCCACCCCACTTAACCTATTTCTGTGGTAGACTCAGTGTCATATTCTGGCGATTTTCTCTGAAATGGTTTCACCTGGAACTAGGGGCTCCTCGCAAGGGAATGTGCAGCTGCTGAGCAACAGGCCTCCCAAGCAAACTTTGGTAGAGCAGCCATGGATCCGTGTGCTGCTGAATGAAACTCCCAGGTGCCTTCAGAAAATTCTGGATGTTTTCAGTCACCTAGTTCAGTGCTGATGCAGCCAAGGGGCCAACTTCCCAGACCTAAAGACCATTTATTTTATTATTTTATTTTTTAAAACTCCTTATTTTTACATTTTTATTTGTGTATTTTTATTTTGTTTCCTTTTGCAAATGTAGCTACTGTATTTCTTCTTGTATGAGTCTATTCTCTTTGTGGGGAGCAGAATGTAGCTTGACTAACCAAGGGGCAAAGAGGAAAACAGCCTTTGCCTATAAATTAGTTTCCACTGTCTCCTTTGTTCCCCAAAGACCACAGACTGATTGTAAATTAGGAAGAAATACAGCAGTTTTGGATTATGAACGGATAAAACAGAGTTATCCTCATGAGCTGTTGATATGTCATCATATATTACAATCCCACAGATATGAATTTGGACTGGGATTGTGGAGGCAAAGTTCAACAGATCTGGCAAATAATTTACAGTGTAAAATGATCGTCTTTATTGAGGAACGTCACCACGTTGACAGGGGAATTAGGGCAAACAAAACCTGGTGATTTATAGGTTACCACAGCAGTCAGTGGCCAAGGAGGAGGCAGCAGGCTGTGGTTTTATCTGCTTCCCGAGAGTGGGGTATGTGGTCAGTAGATGGAGGGTATTTCTGATGTAGTTCCTACTGCTTTTCTTCCAACAGACCCCATCCTGGTGTAATTAATTGGCCAGTTAGCAATGTTGTTAGCAACATCATGTGAACAGGTGGGGTCATTTCAGCTGTGCTGAGCTGCTAGGGTCATGCTCTGGTGGATGGCTGCAGGGCTTCTGCTGGAAAGGGCTGCCACCACGGGCCAGCAGGACAACCTGTGGAGGACCACCAGCTCCATGGGCACAAAAGGTACGGCCAGGCATTGTTTCCCAACTGTATTTGCCAGGCTTGGAGGTATTTCACCAGGGCACAATCTTGTTGCTTTAAGTAAGAGCCCTTGCTTTGCAAATCCGTGCTCTTTTAGGTTAGCAACCTGTTGTAATTACCAACACCTGATATGGAAAGACACCTTAAAAGTGTAATTGGAAAACCAAAGACTTCATGTCCTTCTGCAACAGAAGACAACATGTGACTACGTATGGTGAAGCCATTAAAATGCACCTCTTCCATGGTCTTGTTTCTTCCAAGGACCAAGAGCGAGAAACACAGCAGGTAAGAAAAATTACACTATTGGAGACAGTTTGGGGTCCTGAGGACCAGAGTCCCCTCATAGGTCTGTACCAGGTGCCTTCTCAGGCCCCTGTTGTCTCTGCTTATGGTGATTTTCATTGCTGTTAAGTGGAAGCAGGGGGAGATATTTTACAGACAGCAGAACTGCATTTTCAGGTTGTGAAGCTGCTAAAGATACAGAGGATTAAGAAAGAAGAAACTGCTTGGGCCACCGAAAGCAGGCGTTGCTTGGTACCCTGCTCAGTGGTGGAAGAAGTTCTCTTGCACAGGGGTAAATAAGACAGTGCGGGTGAATCAAGGACTTCTTGCTGTGCCACGGGGACATGTTTTCCTTCCCTACAGAAGAAACCCCACTGCTTCCAAAAACCAAACTAAGCCACAAATACGATGCTCCACAAATTACTTTTAAAAATCTTTTTAATGAAGAAATAATTCCATTCCAAAATATAGACACACAATTAAATAGTTTAATCACTTCAAAATATAACATGTCCCCAGTAGGTTCCAACACACACACACAAAACAATACTTAACAGCAATACAAAAAAACCCATACAATAGCAGTTCTGTTACAATACCAATGAATACCGTGACATCTTTAGTGTCTCTGTATCTGTCTCAAGTGGTGTCAAGTACAGTAGTTTTAAAAATGTCCTACAGTTAGTAGCCTCAAGATGTAACTCTTCATAATTTTTTTCTTTTTTTTTTTTTTTTGGTTCAAAGGTAAAAATGACCTTTTGTCTTAAGGACACAGTGGAGTGCTTGTTGTTCACAGCTCCGTCTGCTGAATTGAACCAACGTGATTACAGCAACCCGAGGTTGCAATATTTACAAGGTCTATCTACAGTAATTGCCAAGAACCAATAAGGATGGGAGAAGATGGCTGAAAGTAAAGGCGGACACACTTATGATAAATTATGATGCAACAATTTGGCTCATGCATATAAGAAAATACATATTATATCACAACAAAGGCCACACACCTTTTTATGCAGTTTAGTTAACATTACTACTTACAGACAACCCATTCTCCACCTTCGCTTTGGACATTCAAGGACCCTATACATCTTCACATCCCTGTCTCCTGATTCCAAACCACTGGTTTCCCTCCAGTGACAGTAAAACTACCTGGAGTTTTGACTGCTGTGGTGGGCCATTGATAGTTAAGAAAAGGCCCATGCCAGGGACCTCTTCTGTAACTGTTTCCTTTAATGACCGCAAACCACAACCAAAATAATATTCAACAAGCAGACAAAGACCAGCTGGGCGAAAACGCAGCCAGCTCAACAGTTGGAAAATGCTTAAAATAGGTATTTGGCAAGTGAAGTAAGAGGTGCTTCATCTCAGAGCTCCAGGGCATATGGGACCCAGAGCTCTGCTTGGGATCACCTTGTTGACACCAGCCCGAGAGAAAGGCGCTTGATCCGTCAACTCTTTTCCTAACTCCTAATCCAGAAGCCCTTGCAATGGATTTATTCTATTGCATCTATTTTAAGCATAGTGATAATGAGCACACAGACATTAAGATGATGGGAGGGATCTATTACTCTGGGTACAGTTAAACATGACATGGGTTGAATTAGTCAGCCATTGCATGTAGCTGTGTTCTAGCTTGTATTATCTCGGTTCAGGAAATGCTTGCTTGGAATCCTGAGCTGACAGCAACATCTACAGCTTCTCTGGAGTAGCTTTAAATGTGGAGTGCTAGGCACTAGTGGAGGCTCACCCATTCCTGAGAGGAGGTTGGAGGAGGGGGCATCAGGGGATGTGGTGCCTGCCTTGCCAGGACAGCACATACCCCAGGAGCAGGGACCAGCGACTGCAAGAATGAAGAGCTTGCATGAAGATATATATATATCTGGACACCTTAGTATGCATTTGGATGTCTGAGACCGAGCCCAGAAATGCAC
The DNA here is from genome assembly GCA_026413425.1 of Tringa solitaria. NCBI lineage: Eukaryota > Metazoa > Chordata > Aves > Charadriiformes > Scolopacidae > Tringa > Tringa solitaria. The sequence continues at coordinate 114,095,504 of JAOXJM010000012.1, read as the reverse complement.
GGAGATGCGGACAAGAGATCTGCGTAGGCAATAATGCAACATGGGAGTGAAAAATGGCAGCAGCTCTTTCATACAGATACTCATTCCCTAACACGCAGTGCCCAGGGAAGCAGCCAGGAGCCTAGAGAGTGCATGCAAACAAGTGGACTTACTGGGTCGAGCTACATCGCAATCTCACGCAACCACGGTAGCGCACACCCACGTCACCATGAAAGCGAGGACAGAAAACCACGTTTAACCCGCTTCAGAGGGGTACCTCACCGCTTGCTGTAGGCAAACGGTGCTGGTGGGAAATACCTACGTGACATGCTACCCTTTTTAGGGCTGTTAAGCCGTGTCGCTTCAGGTCAGCCAGAGGCTGGAAGCCGTAACGGTGTATTGGGGCAGTAAAATGACATGAGGGCGGAGGTGGTCCCAAGCCACCGCTTTTCGGGGTGGCCTGTGCGGCCAACGTGTAGCATCGTGCCCTGTTACTGCCCGGCTGCTGGTCTGGCTGTTCCTGGCCTCTCTGCAGGGCAGTGCTATGTGGTCATCTTTATTTCCAAGCGAGATGCCGTGGGGAGGACGTTCCAGCTAGTTTGTGTCAGTCCCCGCTCGGGAGTATCTGCAGGTTTGTAGTCAGAGCAGAGCAAAGGCTTTTTAGCCAGCAGTCTCGCTGCCTCATCCAAAATGGCCAGGTTAAGTCCTGAAATGCCTTTATACTTGAAAAATACTAAACCGGACAAAACTCCAATTCTGTAACTGTATGCCTGTCCTTCCAAAAAATATCCACCGCTTTTCTTGTGCTTTTCACTGATAGCTATTTCTCCATCCAGCTCCGAAAGAGTCTCACTACACATTTCCAAGAGTGCATGCAGAACATCTGGTGGCTGGCTAAGGCAATACACATTCGGAAATCAAAAGAAAACAGTTGCAAGCGCACTTTAAGCCTGTACATTTAAAGCTGAAGGCCTCGAAAATAACATAAGGGGGGGGGGGGGGGCAAGGGGAGGAAGAGGAGGAGCAGAGAGATGGAAAAAGAGCCAGTTTGTTGAACACATGCTTACTAAAGCTAAAACATCAATGAAACAATACCATGGAGGATTATACGTAACATCAGTCAGTTCAGGGATCTTATGGCACCTGTGGTTTATAAACAGCTTTAGCAACGAGTATTTCAAAACATAGTTCACAGTTTTAAGAAGATCTGTGCTGATTTAAAAACTAGATTCTATATCATTTGAATGTCACCTTTTGTATATGATATCTATTTGGAAAAAAAATATTTACACTAACTTCTATGGCTGATTTGTTAGATTATTTTGAAAGAAACATTCCTAAGTTACACATTAGCCCTAAATTAGAGAAGTTTTTTATATTATTATTAATTATATTATTATTATTTTAGTACATTTTGTATAAGTCTTAGTTTAAAGACTTGCAAACAAATTGCAAATATAGTCAGGTACTTTGTTTTTTGGGCTACTAGATATATACACTCAGGAGTATAATCATTCAGTGTTAAATGCATAATTGTAGCTTTTTATTTCTTCCGTGGAAAAAATGTACAGTGTATAGTAAACGGATCTACTAAAATCTCAAAGTATTCAGAAATCAAATTTCTATCTATAAACAGTATTGTCATTGTAAACTGAACAGGTTCAATATCATGTGCAAAGGGTTTACGTGAGTTATTAATACCGCCATCCTTTGTAACAGCAGTACGTACGTCAGTCTGTTTTCTTCACCGGTAATGAGCCATGTTACAGAAGATGTAGCTAATATAAGTTAGCTTTAAACAAAAGTCTTGTTGTCAAAAACACACATCTACAAACTACAACTCTTAGAACAAAAGTACTGTGCTACAGTCCTCAGAACTTAGTTATGTGATTTTTTTGTCAAGAGACGCTGCACCTCTTGGTTCCACTCTTCTGTGAAGTTTGCAGCCGAGTTTTCTTCATCGTCTGTCCGAAAGCAGCTCTCCTCATCATCAGTTCTTACGTAGCTTTCGTTGTCTGTCTGACTGCAGCTGGCCTGTTGAGAAATGTTTAGGGAAGGTTTTTAAAAGGAGTGCTGGTTTAAGACGCTGCATCCACACAGGCAGAACGAGTAAAGCCTGTGCCTGCTGCTTTATTGAGAGAAAAAAAAAGGAAGAGACGGCCAGTTCCTGTGGTTATCTCTGAAAAAGTTAAAAAAGTGAAAAAGCCATTCTACCTGGGTGAGCCATGGGTATTGGAGCTGTAAACAGAAACTTCCAGGGCACGTGGGAAGCTGGAAACTCTTCTTACCATGGGTGAGAAGGCTGTTCCCTGCTCTGCTGTGGGACCCCAGGCTGACTCAGTCGTCACTGACACAGGTTTGCAGATGTCCCCATTTTCCCTTCCATTTTACCTTTCCAGGTTGCTCTATCAATAGATTATTGATATTGAAACCCCCCTGAGCACAGTGTTCAGCCACTCAGTTAAGAGTCACCATCATGAGCCTCCCCTCACATGTAAATGTCTCACCTCCAGTTTACGTGTTGGGTATGTTTTCCTATGTCTAAAAATAAATTTAGTAACTTAAAAGGATCCTTCTGGGTGCTGTTGCTCATGAATAGCCTAATCTGCTGGTGCACCAGTTTCTCCTTGGTGCTCTTCCCATTCCTGAAACATCAGTATCTTAAATTCCTATATCCCAAGGCGTAAAGGTTTTAGTTGGCAATGGAAAATGCTTGCTAGACAGCTGCTGCTCTTTCTCAGAACTACGTCGGGATCTACAATCTGGCAATATTGCAAACTTCTGCCTTTGGCATATTTATCAAAAAAGCACTGTTTACACATTTGAGCCTTTCAAAGTTAAGGAGCTCATCCTTTTCCTCTTGAACTAGGTTTCTTTTCTAGAAAGAAAACCAACTCCCATTGCATGAGATCTGACAATAACGGCATAAAAGACCAAGTCCCACTGACATGAATTTTTTTCTACTCATTTCAAGGCATAAAGCTGGTCTAACAAGATGAGATATGAAATGCAAATTACTTCAGTAAAAAAGAGTTAAATTAAAGCTGATGAATGAAGAAAGGTCAGGTAGTTTAGCTTGCTGCTTCTCCTTCCTGACACCATTTGATTGTATTAATTATTCAAACACAAATGCTTCCATCCAATTCCTTAATATCTAAGCCTGCCAAATGGTATGATGATCTTAATTTAGTATCTCCTTGTATCAGGCAGTTAGAGAAGACCTAGCATTAACATCTTGCTGATAAATGGGAAGGAAACCTGCACTGCAAGTCTAATGAGAGGTACACGAAAAATTCTTGAGGTACATTTTAAATGAGTATTTTTAAAAAATCAGACGTGTATCTGCACCGCTTGGGTCTGCAAACTAATTTGGAAATCTTAGTAAAGGAACATTTTGCTCTTCACAAGTCAGTCAAAAAAAATGCAAATGAAAGGGATGGAAGAGGTCAGTTCTCAGCTGACTGAAACTGATTTTTATTGAATCAATTTCAGGGTTATGTAAATATAGGTACATCTCATATTTCTTGATGGTATCATAATAAACCACAAGAGCAAGATAAGAGTGGCTTGTGAAACCCTGGATGCATTAAGATGCATTGATAGCACTGCCAAGTATTTGGATTTGTTTCGAACATTCTGGATAAATTACCTCTCTTTGGTGGAGTGCAGAGAGGTTATTCTAAATTCTCTTGAGGCTTCTCTCTGTTCCACAGCCAGCTCTGGGATAGAGAGATTTTCATACAAGAAATAATGAGAACTGATGAACCTTAGAGCTCTAAATTAATGGCAGCATTTTGGAAATGCCAGAATTAATGTCAGGTTAAGAGTTATATCATTTGTCATGTTATGAAACTGTTTCTTGACCTTTTTTTGTAATTTAATCCACAGGTTCTTTTCTGTTGCTTATCATTCAGCAATTTTCAAAAAACATCTCTAACACTTGTGTAATTTTAGAATTAAATTCACAAAGCTTCTTCCCAGCTAACTTGGTCACAGTTCCTTTACAGCTTTTTTACACCTACATGCTAAGAAGAAAAATGAATGCTTCAGAAGAAAAATGAAGAGGAAAACCAAAATATAGCTGAGTGAATGTAGGAGACATTTTTGAAAATTACTGTGCTGGCAGCCTGCTGTTATTTTCAAATGGAATGGTCCATATAATGCTGTTTTTTATGTATTTGTTCAACAAAAAAACCCCAAACCCCAAAAAAAACAAAAAAGAGATGGCAAATCATTTAGTTGTGCTAGTAGAGTGTGACTTCTGGATGCGGGAGTTCATCTAGTGCCTGTATCCTACTTCTTCACCATTGCATCGCTGACTTCAGAGGAAGAGGCTGAAGAACCTGGGCTTGCTGAGGATGGGGCAGAGGTAGCAAGGCAGGATCAGTTAGTAGCTATTTGAGGGGTAGTTACAAGGATAACAATGCCAAAATGTTCTTGATAGAGCTGGAGCAGACAAAAAGGACAAAAAGACAACCTGTGTTTTGGGAGGTTCAGGTTGGACATTAAGGGAAAAAACCAAACATGAGGGTGGCACTGCACTAGAGGGGGATGCCCAGAGAGGTGGTGAAATCTCCATCTGTGGAGGTTTTCAAGTCTTTGCTAGACAAAGCCATGGCTGACATGGTCTTGTGTTGGATGTAGAGCTGCGTCAGGCAGGACCAGATGACCTCCTGAGGGCCCAATCAGCCAATGCACCTGTACCACTGTGATCTCCTGAGTTTTTGGCATGAAGACCACACCTCGAATGAACCAAGGTGCATCAGCTTTAAAAGCACCCAGTCAAATCTGACTAGGAATTTGGGGTCCTACAGTCAAAGGGAGGCCTAGGCACAGCTGGGAAAGGTGACCTCCAGCAGTGGGCACAGCAGACCTGAAACCCACACATCCATTAACCATGGGCTCGTAACCTTACTTGGACCCTGGGCTATGGATCCTGTGTCCCACCTTTCCCAAACAGTAAATGGCCAGGTCCGTGTTGCAAAGGGCTGAAAACGTCAGTGGCCGTGAAACGCACATTAGCTCTAAAATCTTATTTCCTTTCCAGAAAAATAAAAGAAAAACAGAGATGCAGGGCAGTTGCATCTTCACAGCTCTTAAATGAATTGTCCGTGACCTTCAGCTTAACCAACAGCCCTTCTCACAGCAGCATGCCAGGCAAACTGGACTGATCACATCACCTCCCTTGGCCCATGGGTTTCATCACCTGGCATTTGGCAACACTCCTCATCTCTGCTGGTAAACATGATAGAGTTTGGAGAAAAAGGAAAAAGCTGAGAAAAACATGAAAGAATTACTCAACAAGACTTTGGTCCTGGAAAAACAGCCAAGTTGAATCAATAATAATTTAACAATGCACTCATATAAGAAAGTTGAAGATATCTGGGGGGGTTGTGTTTAAAAATTTCCCACCTGTTCCAATGCAAACCATTGAGTCACTTTTGCAATGGAAAATGTCAGCCCTGGCCACCCAAAGTGCCAGACCCCACAATTTGTGTGATAAGGTTTAGAGCAAGTGAAAGGGTTGGAGTGGGAATGGAATTCAGTCTTCAACTTAAATTATTATATGTTTTTGTCAACATGGAGAAAATGTGATCACAGTTAAAAAACAGAGAACAAAATCTCTAATAAAGACTCCTCCCCGCACTCCCTCTTAATGGATGCTTTTGGTCTGAATTTTATTAGGTTTTCACATGTCCTTTTCTGTTATAATAATGCATATAAATGAATTGGACATGACCAACTAAAATGTTGTTCTGCCACAGCACCAAGAAAGCATTGCTTTAGAAAATCTAGGAAGCTCTACATCTCATGAGAACATGACCACTGCACAAGTTGACAGCTCTTCCTTGAAAATGACAACTTTTTAACGACTTTCAGAGATGGAGGCTTTCTGCTCCCATTGGCCATCCTTGGCAAAAAAGCAACTGCTGTCAGGGGGATAAAGGCAAAATAAGATGCACGTTCATCTAATTTCAAGATCTGCCTAGAGCCTGCTGAAAACAAGCTCAAATTCACTATTACTCTATTAAAAATAAAGCAAGTGGTATTAAAGTACATTTAATATAAAAAGCAAACTGAAAAGATGATTAAATTATGTTTTATGTATTACTGGAACCGCTTGGTCTCTTGGGAATTTGTTATACTAGATGTTCTTTCCAAATAAATTCTAGAGAATGGTACATAGCCCTTTTTAAAATGCAAATGCAAACAGAATGCAAAAAGGCTTAATCAAACGAGATCAACACCACTTGTCCATGACCGAGGAATGAGGAAATGAACAAAACTCTGTGTCTGGCTATCAGTGGCAGTTTCTATAAGAAGTTTCTATTTTTTCCCATCTTTTTTAAAATAAGCATGAATACAATACTGTTGGCTTTCTACCTCATATGGCCATCTAGGCAATGTAATACTGACTGTATTTGTAACAACATTGATTGAAAAATATTATCTTAGAAGCAAAGGTCTTGATGCAACTGCTAAGCTTCTAGCAAGAACCCAATGTAAACAGCAAAAGCTCTTTAGACATTGTGACTGGTATGAACAATTTTTGGATTTAAGTTTCCAAGGCTATGAAATATTAGCTCGAAATGAAACACACAAGATACTTTAATCTTCCATATTCACAAAAGAGTGAATCTTGAGAGGACTAAGCCACACTTATCATGTACAGATGTATTTATCACAATCTACCATAATACACAGTTTGCTATTTTGCGGCTACAGGTGAAGTGCCAAGTTCACTGATTTTTGTTGCTAATTTCTATAGGGCCAGGCTTTTACCACTGGTGGGAATGTTTCAGTCTTTGATACTGGCTGAAGTGCTCCCCTGGGAGCTAAAGAGAGTTTCAGTACGGAATTAACCAGAGCGCAGTGTTTAAAAAATTTTTTGACAGGGTTTCAAAAGCTTCCAAGAGATGAGGTAGTAGCTCAGTCTCAGGTCTCTGCTAATTTGAGACAGGATAGGTATTTTCAAGAACACTAGGCTGCAGGGCAGTACGCGTCTCCCCACACCACTACGTTATCACTGCTTCCTAACAAAAGCAGAAACTTTAAATGGGATTGATCGAGCTTTATAATTCCAATGAAAAGGATTTTTTTTTCCATTTAATAGTGCAAATGGTTTGTTTAAATGCTGCTAGCCTTTAAAGTCATAGTTACTCACAACCATTATTAAATTCAGTTATATATAACATTTCCACTATAAACATAGTTATATGCACATACACTATTGTTGAAAGATCTATTTCCCTTTTCTGATCTGTAACTGATGACTGCAACAAAAAAGAAGAAAACTAGTTTTTCTGTTTAGGACATTCTACACAGCTCATATTTTTAACAAGGCTACCGAGAAAATGAATGTAACCTGAGGGGCAATGTTAGGAGAATTTTTATGAGCAGTAATTTGGTGTTTATAGTACTCTGGGTACTGCTGTTTATTTGCTTTTCACATCCATTTATTCTGCTTTAGCTGGTGGAGACACTGAGACAGATGCTTGAGAAATACCTATCAGCTTTTAACACCGAAGACTGGCACAAGGGCCACACTTCGACATCCAAATTCAGCTGTCATCAGGGTCAAATTTTGCCATCAAAACTGCCACATAAATCAGGAGGTCTAGCATAAAACATGGCATACAAAATCTAGCAAGGTGAATTCCTGCTAAAGCTGGCAAAGGCTAGTTCACTGGTTTTGCTGATCTGAAGATGACCCTGCTCCCAACCTGAAGTGCCCATTTGATAGTTCACTTTTGGTTGCCTTTAGTTCTGGCTTTGAGGAAGAGGCTCGGTTTGCAGACCAGAGCCAGACCTCTATTTTGATTTCTCCTTCCCTTCTGTTACCCCATGGTTCAGTGTCACAGCAGGATGGACAACCCTGTCTCACTGCCACCTTCACAGCAGGGCACCGTGCTCTCCTAGGAAGTCAGAAACGCAGAGTCCACAGCTTCAGATGAAGCAAAAAGGAAACGTGTGGTCTCCCATTTCCTGGGCAAATGTTCAGAATAACAGGCTACTTCATAAAAATAGCTGTTGTCTGTGTTCCTGAATAAAAACACAGTTGCTGAACCTGGCGTTAAACTCAGTGCTGCAACTGTGAGGTTGGCACGTGTAAGGAACGTGACCTGAATATGGGCCAGCAGGGAATTTACAGACCTTCTTGCCTTATCTCTGAATTGCCAGACTCCAGCTGGTGGCCGAGTACCTTGCACTTTGGATTGGGGCATTTTAAACTTCCATAGCACACCTGAGGACACCTCTGTGGTTAAGCAGCTGGTGGACTGCTTTCTTTAATGTTTGCCTAACTCCTCTTTCACACATTAGAGTAGATGTTCCGATCTCACCAGAAATGATTTATTTCAGTTATCCTAGGAAGACTAAAGCATTGTAAGGAATAGAACTCAGGTCTCCTGAAATGCAATCTTATTCCTTATCTTCTGGATAAGGTTTCTCTGTACTAATATATTTGTCATCATCCGCAGGGATGAAAAGCCCATGTTCTCACTCTCATGGTCAGCAAAGGAAGAAGATAAAAAGGGTGGTGGCTTAGCAGGAATCTTCAGGACTAGGCCCATATCTCAAACAGATTATTGGACATTATTTAGAGACATTCCTAGGCATCCTAACACATGTTAAAAGAAGAAAGAAATGGCATCTTCACATACACTCAGGCAGCACAAGGTGCACTGCAACTGAAACACACATTGTGAGGATTCATGCCAAACATTCTTCTAAGCTATAATGATACTTACTTGAGAGGAGAGAGAGAAGGATATTGCACTCAACTTTGCAAACTGACCTGTAGATAACAAAGGATAGAAAACAAGAAGATGACAAATTAAGCCAGTGAGCAGCCAGGCAGTGTATTATTCTGAAGAAAGCCATGCACAAGCCTAGAAATAAAGGGAGCAATTATGGACCCTGAAAAAAAACCCAACGAAAAGAGTCTTACACAACACATCCAGCAAAAGACTGTAACAAGACACAACTGCTAGCAGATGTGGGAGGATAACCACTGTTAGCATTTACACTTGTGCACTAAATGTGTTTTTTCCTGGTACAGATACTTGTTATTTACAACATGCTTCAAAAAAAGAGAGAGAAAGAAGTCTCTTTTGAGGTACCCTGTCCTAGATTTCCTTGTGTATCTTGGGTTTTTTGCTCATACTTTAATACTAATTTAGGGTTTAACTTGAAAATCTTTCTTGGAGACAAGGTGACACGAATAACAGGAGTGGGTTTTGACCAACCATCTTCCATGCTACACCACATCTACACGTTTTTCTAAATGTGTTACTTTTACATGAAGTGAGATATTTAATAACATAAAAACGGTTATCATATTGTTACTGAGGTTACCATTCTGTAACCTTAGTAGGAGTTCCTCCTCGCAGATTTTTTTCAGCTGACAACTGCATTATGATAGCTACAGCCACCAGCTTTTTTTTGGCTATCCAGATGAATGCAGTGTACATGGGAGTACAAACAGTAAAACAGCCTGTAATAAATTCCAATGGTTGGATGCAAAATAATGAGAATAGTTGACCTGGCCACTGTTCAATAGGATACCCTAAACAGAAGTTTCCCCATTTTCTTTTGTTTTGGTAAGTAGAAGGTTAGTTGCATCTTCATCTTGTGTCTTTATCTCAGTGATACTAGTAGAAAAAGGAATAAAATAGCAAAATACCACAAATTAACTGCAAAGTGCAGAGAACGAGCCAAAGCCGAAGCATCTATCTCAGGATCAATACATGACACTATCCAACCATCTCCTAATCATCCTAGTGGTTCCTACTAAATTACTACATATTCTCGCTTGCTTTAAACATGTTCCCTAATGGAAAGAGCATCACCCATACTGGGAAGGACGTTGCATGCTTTGGGTCTGTGGTTATCTACTAAAAATAGTTTCTACTTACAAGTCCCTACTGTCAAATCATTGCCTGATAGGACCTGACAATCTCACGGAAAGTAAAGTACATAATGAAATTTCTTTTGGAAAAATGGTATTAAACAGAACTTGCCTAGAATGAGGACTTTCTGTTCCCTTAGCGAATATATTTTTGAAAGAAAAAAAACCTTTCTCTTTTTCTGTTGTTGTTTTTTTTTTTTTTTTCCCCCAGTGGAAACAAATGATCTAGAATAATGGGGAACAAAGTTCACCTGGGAGTAGCGTTAACTGACCTAAATTCAAAAGGAGTTTTATTCTGACATTGATGAGGAGATTTCCTCCCCTTCTGGGAACGTTGTAGGAAGACAGTAGGAAAGCTGTTTGGACTGAAGCAAGAGTAACACCCAGTTCCATTAAGCCATGTGTAGTTTCTACATAATGAATACCCTTATTTTGCAGTGCATGTGCATACACAACTTTGTGCATGTAAAAAAACCCTTTGCAACGTGTGAAACTCATGTAACACTGTTGCCATATATTGCACTTTCATACTGTAATCAAAGGACAGTCAAATTGGTCTATTGTTCTTTCTGGAGAAAACTGAATTTTTACCAGCAACAATAACATTTCTTATTTGATGCTTGACAGCTGTCACCATTGAGGTACTCCTCAATGATTTTTAATCTAATTGAGTACTACAATTACTTTTCAATACATCAGCAGTAGCTGCTCATCCTGTTCAGAAGTCTAAAGGCTGACATTTTTGCCATTTCCTATCATCTTGGATAAAAAACTGTGATAAAAAAAGCCCATGTCACCCACTGTTGCCTTAGTAAATAGTCTATAATAATTTTGCTCCTGTCATCATGTCCTTAAACACCTTTGCAATGAAATGACTTTTGGCAGGCTACCATAGACATGTAGCAGAACTAGGTAAACAATAAAAAAAAAAAAAGATGCTCACATCAACCTCAAAACTACCAGCAGCTTTGATATGAGTCAATGAACTTTTACAAGACTAACTTATCCTAGCAGCTATACAGAAAAGAAGACCAAAAGAGCAGCCATTCTTCATTAGGTGATGAGCCTGTCAGTCCCAGATTCTGGTGTCCAGAGTGACTGACAGTGGAAAATAGAGAAAAACTACCAGAAACGTGCTTAGATCTTGTTAGCTCCCAGCAATCAGCAGTCTAAAGAATTCCTGCTCAGAAGGTGCTTTTGAACCTCATTTCCACACATATGATCTCTCAGTACCTGCTTAATCCTTTTTTTTTTAGCCCATTTATACTTTTGGATGCTGTTATATTCTGTAGTGCTAAGTTCCAAATTTTAATTATTACCATGAGGGAAAATAGTTATTTTTGCTTGCTTCAGCTCTGCTCCCAAATAACTGAACAGGGTATGCCCTCCTACTGACGTTACTACTAACATTATAAGAAGTAATTAATTTTATATTAGGAAGATTGAAGTCAAAATAACTTAAAAACTGGCAATAGTACATTACACTAGGTAGAAGTGGAGACCATTACACAGACAGGACGGGGTATCTGCAGAATTCCAGCTCCCCCCTGCCAAATTTTCCTTCATTTCGGACCCTTTCCTGTCCTTCCAGACTCTGACAATAACACATAGATTGCACTTGAGCTTCAGTTCACACTGGAGAAACCATTATGAATGTTTTTCGCTACTGGAGAAAAAAAATATCTAAATATAGCCAGACCTCAGCTTGACACCACCAACCAGCCTCTGTGGTTTGGGGGAATGAGGTCTAAGTGACTTGGTAGACACCGGCAGAGAACAAGCTCAGAGGCAATTCTGTCACACCTGATGCCCTGGTAAGCTTAAGGACTACTGTTGTGTGCCTCAGGCAGTGTGGTCTTCCTGGATGGAGATGCACAAAGGCCAGGTGCGTGCGTGTCCGTGGAAGAGAACAGCAGCAGTTTTCGGAATGTGGCTGCTCTAGTAACGGAGAATAGGACATGCCCCAGGGCCCAGGACAGGTTAAGAAGGGCACTGGGCAGCTATGGCGCATTATTGTTTCTCACTTATGGAGATGAATGGGCAGCTCCTGTCCTCCCACCTGGTATGCCTCATCCTGCAGCTTCTGCTTCAGGTACTCCTCCATTTTCAGTTCGTTCTCCAGCTGGCGGACAGAGTCATTCTCGTAATTTTCATCATCTGCTCTGACGTAGGGGTCTCCATCTTCTGTAACCCTAAAGACAATTATTAATAAATAGTCTCCTGAGATGAATGATATTCAGAGTCAATAAGACTTCCCCTTACTGTAAGCTAGGAGGAGAGATGGATTTTATAGTCAGTGGAAAACACTGCTGCTATTTCCCCTTTCCAGTGATCTGGTATTGATGAAGTAGATCAAAGGGCATATTCTGCTGAAGGCATTTTGGGGGAATGGATATTTCCCCACGGACACGAGTAACAAAAGTTATCAATAACTTTATACACAGAGGTTGAACTAAAAATAACTGGGAAGATGCCCATTTTCTTTGACAGGAAGATTCACATTCTAAAATTAAATCAGTTTGTTGATTAATTGAGTTGGTCAATAAAAAGCATTCTGTCCATTTAACAGCTTCTCTTTTTCCAGTGGGCTCCAGTGGGCCCCTCAGTCTGGATAAGCAGGGAACAGGACTGCAGGGCATATTTGGGAGCATAGCTGTCCCACAGCCTCCACACTGCCCGAGTGTACCAGACTGGATGTGAGACAGCTCACTCCCGAGGGCACCCTAAGTTCTGGCCTTTATTGTTTACACAGCTCACTACTATCTAACCATGAAGCTGTGCTCACTTGGATTGAGGCATTTTATTTTTTGGTAATCAAATAGTTGAGAGGGAGTGAAAATATTACATGATGCGTATTGTTTTCACAGAATCACAGAATCATAGAATTGTCTGGGTTGGAAGGGAACTTTAAGATCATCTAGTCCAACCATCGACCTAGCTCTGATAAAAAATAAAACAAAACTGTCACTAAACCATGTCTCTAAGCACTATGTAAACCCATCTTCTGAATACCTCCAGGGATGGTGCCTCAACCACTTCCCTGGACAGCCCATTCCAATGCTTAATAATCCTTTCAGTGTAAAATATTTTCCTTTTTCAACAGAAAAATACTGAGATTAGGAAGGTGAATGGAGCAGGTACCCACATGTCACTGCGGATGGAGCCGGTAGCAGCAGCACTGTGGATGTACCCTGGCTTGCGGGCATGGATCTGCGCGAGGAAAGCCTTCTCAGACGTTGGGGATGGAACGAGGTCATCAAAATGAGTCCGTCCAAATTCAGAATCCACATTGCTTTCTGTCTCGCTGCCCACTTCTGGGAAGCAAAAGGTGACACACGGTTCCATTTAACTTTCACAAGAGTAAGTAGACTTGCCTACTTCTGTAAGCCTTTCTCTGCCTTTCCAGCTTAGAATGCCACCTCCTCATAGTGAATAACAGTATATTAGTCTACATATATCTGCAGAGCTAATTGTTTTCTTCTTGTGGTGGGACAGAAGATTGAAGCTTTTACTTATCTGGGTTACTAGGTACAGCATTTTTATGAGAATACTACAGACTGCATTTTGCAACAGGTCCTATAGGTTCTATACTGAATAAAATTTCTAAAGACTGAAATCCTGCTCCATGTAGAATCACAACCTTCTCAAAGTTTTCACTTTATCCAGCTGCACCTCTATGTCCATGGCTTTCAGAACTGCTGTACACCTGAAGCTGTTATTTTTTCTAAAAGCATAAAAAGCTTTTAATTGTATCTGCAAATACATTACACTGCTATTTTGTTGGTTTATGTTTTCTTACCTCCCATTTTTTCAAAAATATATGAAATGTCAACATGGTGACTATCTACCCTCATTAGCCTCACTCACCAGAATTTAGTTCTTTTACCAAAGAAGACATGGTGTTGGTGATTGAATCTGCTGCCACCAGCAAATCATTTCTTAAGTTTCGTCTTGCACCTGAAGCAAGAGACAGACAAAACACAGCGTTAATATTCTTCACAAGACATATGTTTTCCAGTTGAAAGCAGTTTTAACCCTGTTGAAAGCTGCCATTGTGATAATTCAGGGTATCAAAGTGCTTATGAGGGACACGTGCAGAAGAGTTCTCTGCAGAATGGCCTCATTTACTTATGCTGTATGCAAGAGCAGAAGCCTACTCTCATGCTTCATTTAATCACAATGCCAGATATGTGGAGATTATTCATTGCCATCAAGCTTGCATTTGTGTGGTGACACCAGCAGACCAGGCCTGGAAGATTAAATCCAGCGTGAACTCATTTAAAATGTCTGTAGGGGAGGAGGGAAGAAATGAAGTGTTTTCTCTAAGTTCCTACAGCTCTGTTTAATGACACTATTATTGTCAGGTATTTGCCAGATAATTATGGCAAATGTTGAAGAAACACACTTGACCTCATCAAGACTGATACTGATTTTTCCTCTGCTTCTGCTCAGCCTGTCCTGTAGCTCAAGGACTTTCTAGTCATTCCATAATTTACTTTATCTCTCTCTCCTTCTTTTTTTTTTTTTTTTTTTTTAATAAAGAAAGCACTACTGCCTCTCTAAACAGCCCTAGGCTGTTTTTAAACTCTTTCTAATAATGGTCTAGAAGTGCTTCCATGCTGAACCTGGCAATACTCCCTTAACCATCAATCATGAAAGAACCTTGTGAGCTACATGAAATACTCCTTCACTAGGAGCAGGCTGTGCTTAACTCCCCCAAATCCCAAACATAGCTCCAATTGTAGCTGAATAATCAATATATTCCACAGAATCTCTAATCTTCCAGACTGGATTATTCACAGAAATTGGGAGGATTCGACTGCTGTAGATTCTTTAAAACTGGCTGAATGTAAAACAATACATTTTAAAAAATCCCCCAAATCCTTAAGAGTTTTTTTTTTTAAAATATATCCATTAGCAAATGGTTACTGGAATGTTAAATGAAGTAGTTAATCTCTCTTGTACACACACACACACACACACACACACACTCAGCCATTCCCTTTCTGAAGTCTTCTCATTTTGGTATCTTTGAACTATTGCAAACGCTATGAAAGAGAAAAAAAAAAGGGAAACCATGCTTTAACCATGGTGTGTCTGCATAAGGCATTTATAGGCGTATCTCTGCTTGCGCAGCACAGAATGGAGTCATAAAATATCAGCCCACCTCCCCCCCCAAAGTCATATGTCAAGACGTGGCAGAACAGTTGGCTTCGAGTTCTTTTGGTTTGACCCTCCCATCTACAGAATATGGTAAATAATGCCATAAAGCCAGATATTTATCAAATACAGCAGTTTTTAAATGTGATCACTTACCTTTTTATATTGCCTTTTCTCTTGAACAGAACACATTTATTTACTTAAGCATTTGCCTGTGGCAGCCTTAGTATTATTTATGGATATTTTATTGTGGCTACTATATTGTTTCTCTTGCTCTTAGTTCTGGAAAAAACTGTCCTATAACAGTCCATATTTTTGCCTGCCTTGTTTTTTTTCACAGCAGAAAGAAGAAAAATATGTCTTGCCTGTTTCTTTTGCCACAGAAAATGAGACATCCAGCAACCTGTTACGTTGGGACTAGGTATTATGCCTTGGTAAAACCGACTAGCACTTCAGTAGAAAGTTCTTGATTGCATTATATATTCAACCTTGTCATAAGATGCACACAGACACAAATGCCATGAAAGTCAAGGGGAAGGAGGCATGAGAGGGCTGAACTGGGCTCCTGGGTACAAAGAGGCTTCCACTGTAGCAGAGGAACTCCAGAGCTCCACTGACATTTGATTTGTACTAGGGAAACAGGGAACACATGTATTCAAATAAAATAATTGCAGTGATGGAAATATTTTAGGAGAGCAGATAAGAAAAAGAATATTTCTTCATTTAGATCACATAGACTATTTACTTTCTTTAGTACTCAGCACAATCATTTAATCTGTGGCCTTAGAAATTCAAAATTTATTGTTACTTGATGTAAGAGTGAAAAGAGGAGTGAAAAACATGGTGCGGCCTACAACAGTTTTCTGGAAAAGCAAAGGAAGGGTTCACCTGGACTTCTAGACTTGATTCCTCTCTAGTCTAGCTAAACCTTTCTCACGGGCCCAAAGCAAAAGGACAAGGAACAACAGTCTCGAGTTGCATCAAGGGATGTTCCAATCAGATAGAAGGACAAAAAATTTACACTGAAACACTGGAACAGAGGCTGTGGAAAAGGCATGTCAGGACCCATCCAGAACTCAACTGGTAAAGGTCTGATCTCACTTTGAATCCCTCTTTTTTGGAGCAGGAGGACATGGTGACTTACAAGAGCCCTTTCTACCTGAACTAATCCTGTGATTGTATCATCTGTTCCTAGCAAAGTCCTTATTTAAAACCAAACACACTGACAACGCCTTGCCGAGGTTAATAGCAATTCTTCTTCTGGTTAACAGAGCACTGATAACTAACTGGTCCAACCACCTTGCATCAAAATTCCTCTTACCACAAAATCCATTAATTGGCATCATTGTCCAGCTTCTGCTTATCTGCTCACTTTGACAGCAAAGTCTGATGGCTGACAAAGTTGAATTTTCAGTGGCAAAACACAGTCGTTGCTGATTTTTTTTGGGGGGGGTGTTTCATTGCATGCAACTCAGAAGCTCAAGTTCATTTAGTCATTAACCACAAGAAGTAACGATTCTTCAGACAGTCTCCGAGGACCTCAGAGAAGCTACCAATGAGACTTACTTTGTGCAAAGGCTTCCTGCACGTCTCCTCCCACCCCGGTCAGAGAGTCCTGAGGTGCGTGGGTTGGGGTGGAGCAGGCAGAGGCGGACCTGATGGGCATCGGAATCGGTCGACTGATAGTGTGGCTGGGTGAGGAACGGGGGGAGCCTGCTCCTTGGGTCTGCAAAACAAACACAAGGGGTTAAGCAGGTCTTCGCAAGAGCCCGCGCCTGCTGTCCTTGTCACCCATCCCTCAGCTTAAAGGCATTGTGCTGTCTGTAGATCGGTTGGGTAATGTTAATTTTGCTAAAAGAAAATATACTGAAGTCAGTTGTTAGAGGACAGCAATGCTTCCGTGCAGAAAAACAGCGAGTAGGAAAATATGAGTCAAGTCCTGACTTCCCTCAAGCATGGGAAAATGTCAGGCAGCTAAATTAAAAAAAAATATCCAAGTTAATAAGCAGCAAAGCGTAGACCTTCTCTCTGCCCTCCTCCCTCTCTCACTCACCCAGTTCTCCTGCACGTTTGATAAAACATAACTCCTTCAGGCCGTGAGAAGGGGAAAGAAGGTGGCACCGAGGTGGGCAAGGGACTGGAACAGCCCCGTTCATCAGAGCCCTGCCGTGAGAGCTGACCACAGCCCTGCCCTGCGCCCCCCCGCAGGAGAAGTTCACAGCACACGCAACCTCTCAGCCACATAAAGTCTGACACTTGCAATAAATAATACAGCTCTGTGCTTTTTATTCGGAGCTAGAGAACTATTTTAAGCCGCTATTAAATCATGCACTAGTAAATCGCTCGCTCGACAGGATATACTCCGGCGCTCCCCAAACACTGTGGGAATAGGGCAATATAAATTCCTGCCGTGGGTTCAGCTGCTGGAAGTGAAAATGTTTTAACACCAGTCATATAAAACGCCGTGCTGTTAGCACCTCGCAGTTAGTACCACTTAGCTGAAATTCAAGCAGACTTTACAAAGTAGTCATTTTTACAAATGCAGCCGGGTGAGTGATAAGGAGAGATGGCGCCCTGTTCATCCCCTGTTTCAAACCCCCTGGGAACGTGTATCCAATGGAAGAAAAACAAATGCTGGAGCTCACACCAATCTGCACACAGCTTTTGACTGAAAACCTGTGTTTGGCAGATGTCAAGGATTGAGTGCTGCTAAAGGGGAACTACAATTCATGTGCCTGGTTATTTACAGTGAAAAGCAACCTGAGGGCTGGTGTCTCCCTCACCCTGGGTTTATTTTGAGAATTCAGAAGGATTTCTTAACTCTTCCCATGCTGTTTCTTCTGTAGTGGCTGCCACTGCAGCCCGGATAATGTCTGGCAGATATATGTCTGATGATAGCAGCCCATTGCTGGAGGAGTGCAGCATTGCCCTTGAGATTTTTATAAATTCCTGCCCCACACCATAAATAATGTATCAGAATACTAAGCCGTTTGTTCTTTTCTTCTATCACCCCTTTCTAAGAGACATTATCACCATAGAGACTTCAAGGGCAAATTAGGTTTACGAAGAATAAGCACATTACTGATGGGAGAACGGAGGATTTAATACTGATAATTTCTTTAATGATTAGTTTTAGAGCATTTACATGATGGATGAAAGGGAAATCGAATACATAAGGGCCAGATGCTCTCCTGTTTCTGGAATTATCTGTACCCACTCCAGCAGAAACGCAGATCTCTAGTCCTCCAGAGGCAGGGCACAGAGAGCAACCTGGAGATGCTCCAAGGTCACAGAACTGTAGAATCATAGAACAGTTAGAGTTGGAAGGAACCTTAAAGATCATTGAGTTGCAACCCTCTGCCATGGGCAGGGACACCTCCCACTAGACCAGGTCCTTGGAGGTTGCACCGCCAGCACACCAGGCAGGGAGCTACAGCTATCTCCTCTCACATCCCTACAGGGAATGTTTCATCCTCTGTGAAACAAATTTGTGACAGAATTTCTGGTTCTCAGCTCCCTCTTTTGCTTGCCCTTTTTCCTCAGCTCCCCTTTGCCTTTGATCTTGGTTCTAAGGAACACCAACAACAGTGGGAACTTTCAGAGAAAATGAGAAAAAAATGGACAAAATTTGCTTCCTATAGTCAAGTCACATTTAAGGAATGAACTTCAGAACAGGCATTTTATTTACTAAAAATAAGAGATGCCTGCCAGTACTTCTTCACTGGAATTTTCCCACAAGAGCAATGTAAAAGCTGCTGCACACCAGTGCTTACCCTTGTGCCTGCTTTGCAGCTATGACTGAGATCTTGTGTTTATGATAAACAGTGCTCTCTTATCTGTAGCTTTCAGTGTTGGAACAAACTGTTTGGGAAGCACAGGGAGATGAAACATTTGGAGTTCCCTGTCCAGTAAAAAAACTCTTGTCTTTTTACACTATTTGGGCAGTATCAGACAGAACTGATTAACTGCAAGTTGAAATAGGAGGATCACAAAGTCACAGAATGATATAGGGTTGGAAGGGACCTCTGGAGATCATCCAGTCCAACCCCCCTGCCAAAGCAGGT
>JAOXJM010000012.1:114052309-114076291 GCA_026413425.1 Tringa solitaria | reverse complement strand
TGCCCGTTTCCTCTTGTCCTGTCACTGGGCACCACTGAAAAAAGACTGGCCCCATTGCCTTGACACCTGCCCTTTAAGTATTTATACGCTTTGATCAGATCCCCTCCGGAGGATATCAGGGAATCCTTGATTTCAGAGGGGTTAGCACTTTACTTACATTTTCCTCATCTAGATCCACCTCAGCCCAAGTTTGTGGGAACGGAGTGCTATTAGGATTGGACTCCTGCTTAGTGGTTAACAGGCGAAACGTGATTGTTTTCACAGGCTAGAGCTAATGGCATGAAACCTGCTGTGATAATCAGTAATGACTTCTTGGTAATCTCAGCCGAGAAATTGAGCACTGAATTGCTCCCAAACCTCGGCAGCCCCACCAGCTGAGGACTAAGGCACGCTGAAAGGGGAGCTACCACAGCCACCGCGGACATGTGAATGGCTTCAGCTTTTATGTTGTACCTGCTTGCGGCTACCAATCTTCTCAAGCCTTTTAGGAAAACTTCCATGTATTTTATTTAATTCACCATCCCTAGTCAACCTGCTATGGATTTTAAGTTAGCTCTTGTTAGACAGGAAAAGATTTCCCACTACCAAGTGCTGTGCATGCTTAGGATAAGATGCTTGAAATGAAAACTGGCTTTACAGGAGCTTTAGCCCGTTGCTCCCTCTGCCGGAGCTGAACTGGGATGACAGATGGGGAAAGCCCTCGTCAAGCGACACAGATGTGGAGAACTCATTATCCTTTCTCAAGGAAGGGCAGCCGAGAAATAGAAAGTTCATAAGCCTTAGATGAATTGCCAGGCTGCTCATTCCAATTGAATTCCTCCAGAAATTAATTTAATCCTGTTTCTCTCAACAGATCATGAAATGGCACAGCGTAATGGGGATCATTTAATGGAAACTGTGAGAGTAATTCCTTAGCATCATCACCTGGTATTCAGCGAGGCTATTACTCTCCGAAGAAAAAAATCGTATCTCATAACAGCCTGAAAATGTGCTTTCACTTACACTGTCCAGCGAACATTTTATGTGAGAGGGAACCTCTTGTCACATTGGAAACAGCTCTATCGCGAATGGAGGATCTTTTAATACTGCAGAATCAAAAAAGACAGCCCTTACACGAAGGTGGTGTTTGGTCAGATTTATTTTTTTGTGTGCAACAGACTGATGCTCTACAAAAATTAGCCAAAATCTTAGTTACATGAAGGTGAGCATTACCTACAAAATCCGTATGCTCTACCATAGACAGAACACAGCACGCTTGTGACTCCTGCTGATGAAAGCAAGAGGAAGTGTATTTTGTTAAAACGAAACATTTTTATCAGGCTCATAAGTCAGGCTGCTTTCTGAAAAGTGCTTTTTTTTTAGCCTAATATGTTTCCAAGATCCATTTCAATATTAAAAACCTCCAAAACAATGAAAACTTCTAAAATTTACCCTTAGTAATATAAATACTTGCCCTTTTTGATCTAGGTTGCAGAAGCCATTTAGAAACTACATTATTTTCTTGGAAGACTCATGGGACTGTTAACACCAGTGCTGACTTTAAAAGGTGTGCACACAATGCCCTGACTTTTTTGGATAAAGTGGGATTTCCAACTCATGGCCCTGGTCAAATTTAAACTTAGTTATGTTTTTCTAAAAGTTCCAAAATTCTCAAAGCATTTTCGAAGTGTTATCTATGGTAGAAGAGTTCTTTAATTCATATTCTAGGTTGGTTTCACCATATTTGAGAGGTGGTTTCCACATCTTATACGTTCTTATTTAGAGGAGTGAGAAAAAGTTCAAGACTCTTTGTAGCCATGATCCCTTTCTCGAGGGCTAAGGTGTTTAATTGTGAAAATTGCCCCAAGGTACTTGAAAATAATGTGTGAAAAGATTTGCCAAGTATTAATTTTGGTCAAAAGAACACACACACATTTCAAGCAAAGGAAGTAAAATAAATCGCAGGAACACAATCACGTTTAGGAGTTAGTGAGGCCTCCAGTAAAGAGGTAACTTACTCCCTGTTTCAATTCTTCTTCCTAAAGAAAAAGAGGATCAGAGCATGAGATTGGCCAGGATGTAAGTGAAGAACAGGAAACAAAGCCGTATTCGGAGTAACAGGGTTGGAGGTACAGTCGAGACAGCCGAAGGTGTGTCACCAGGTTATGGTCCCACCTCTGCACACTTTGAAACACCAGAACAGGGCAAAGCGTGCAGAAAGCTACTATCATTTCCTACCCAACATTTTCTTTGTCTGGCCAGTGCAATGCCAGCAGGCAGCCCAGACTACAAGCTGTAGCTCTGCAGCATGTCATAGGTAGAACAAAAATTATCCTGCCTACTTCCAGCTCCCAGAAATCTGCTGGCTACTGGGTGGGCTCTGCTGCTCAGGTGCCACCAATTCCTGCACTGTGGCTGCAGAAGCCTGAGCTTGAGGAGATGCAAACGACACAACTCATCCTTTGATGCAAATACATGTCGCTCACTGGATTTCTGTGAAATTCCTTCTGCTTTTATCAGAGCCATATTTGACACGAGTTGCACTGAATTTCCATGCTCTCGTTTTACCCGGCGTGGCCAACAACAAAACAGACTCTTATGCTACTCAGCGCACCTTTTGCCAAGCTGAATTTCTGGCATCATCTGTCCTAAGGCACATCAGGTAAAATAGGGCTGGACTCTGCAAATAAATACACCTTTTCCATCCTACCCTAGTCTGTCTTAAAAAGGCACACGCATTTTGACACCTTCATTTTTAACAGAGATCCTTTACTTAGGTGTGTTTCATCTGTTTAGCAAGGGCTCGTTTCTGTGTTTATGAAAATGACCAAGTGTTGGGTAAGCATCTCTAAGATCAGAGAGTTAGATGTGGTTGCCAAATGGCATGTCTGACTGAAATGGGCAAACTTAAAGGAACTCATAAGGGCAATTCTGTACTGTCAGCTGGAGTAGGTAGCAGTGTACAGTGCTGAGCTGTTTTTCTCACAGTTATTAGTTAATTTGTTTTGTGAGTCAGTTTGTTTCTTACTTTTTTTTTTTTTTTGGAGGGTTTTTTTGGTATTTGGTGTCCTCAACAGAGAAAACTCTAAAAAAACCTGAAACCGGACCACAAACTATTTTCTGTTTGGACATTGTCAAATGGCTGATCCAGAGACCGATAGCCTGAAATCCAGAGATGTGGCCAAATCCTACCAAAGAGCAAAACAGGACTGTTTTGCATCATGCTGCAGTATTATTTAAAGGACTGTATTAATTCTTCAATAGTTCAGAGCCTGTCTCTGAGGCTCTGTCCACTTAGCAGTAGGTGATGATGGTGATGCAGTGTTACTACAGGAACAACATCATCTGAGCATCATTTGAAACCCCTGAATTGAAAGATTAAGGCAAAAAATAGAAAGAGAAGGACACAAAACCAAATTTCATGGGTGGAAATAGTAAAGTTCTGCAGAATTCTGTGTTCCTATCTCCTTCCTCTCCTCTCTTGCTTCACTCCGCTTGTTCTCCTTGACAGTACCCAGTGAAGCTCCTTACCTTCAGCAGTTTCATGAGGCCTTCTAACTGAACCATAAGCTCCCTCCGGCTTTCCTGGAGAGCAGACATCCTCTGTTCCAGCTCATCCTTCCGTTGTCTGAGGAACAAGCAGATCGGATCAGAGCTTACCCCTCACAGCGTCAGCAGCTTTTAACTGCCTCGTCTCCCCAGCCCGACTACGAGGGATATGCCTATAGACCACAGGAAAGCAAACACACTGCAGGAATTCAGCATAGCTCTTAGAAACGGGGCTACATGAAAGCCAGGGACTTCCCTCACACAGACCCTTCTTCCAACGAACAAATGAGGTTCAAACAAATTTGTGTTACATTCCCTTAGGGGAATGCCTGGCAGTTTTTGCCTTTGGATCTCTCTAGTCAATAACCTCAACTAGCTGTCAGGAGAAATTAAAGCCATGCCCTGAAGGACAGGAAATTACAGCAGGGGCACTGAAGAGAGCGAGATATGAGAGAAGCTACAAGAGTTCAGAAATTCATCCAGAAAACCACAGCGATCTGCTTTTGTTTCTATTTTTTTTTTCTGGAAGTAAGACTATCCCATAGTGGAGATATAACTGCTTGAAAATAGCCCTTTGTACTCGGGGTCCAGTGCTGGGCCTCTAGCGGTGTGAATGGTGAGCCCCTCCAAGTGGGACAGCCAGTTTGTGCCCACTTAAATGGGAACAGCTTTGATTCTGCCCAGCTCCACTGCACAGGACGGGGGTTCAGCACCTGCACATCTTCAATCACTAAAATTGTGTGAGAGGTCCCCATATAAATACAAAATAAAACTGTTACCTCCGGAAGATGTGATTATTGAAAGACACTACTGTTGAAAAATATATATATTTGGTGTATTTTATACAGTACTGTGTATCAAATAACATAAAACCACAATGTTGTTAGCTTTGTACTACCTACAAAACGTGACAATTTAATCCTAAATGGAAAAACACCAGAGTCAACAAGACTAATTACATTTCCTATATTTAGGGAAAGAGAAAATCCTGATTTTGAGCCTTCTCTGTAAGTCAGCAGTTACTGATACAAGCAACACTGATTTCTACAGGATTGCTCACGTGTGCTATTTCTCACCTATATAATACGATCATATAGTAACACTGTCAGGTCGTATTTACTCTTCTCGAGGATTAATCTATTTTCTGCTACAAATTGCCTGTGGTGGCTTTTCATTTCTAGGCATGTAATGGGTGGAAACGCTATGAACTGCACAAAGGCAACTGAGTTTAAGGAACCGCTAATAAAAATACGATACCCCATCCATGTAATTCCAAGTGGCAGGTCCTTGCACAGACCTCTGCTGGGTTTTAGATTCGCTCTAGGGGGAGAGAGGATCTAAGCAGCGTGCAATGTACAGACCGCTCCTCCGACTCGTTTCTCCTGCGGTACTCTGAAGCAAGTTCTTGGAAGCAATGGGGTTTTTAACCCGTCTCCAAGACAGCAGTTGTAACGTGAAGGAATGCTGTGTTCAGAACCTCATTTCAGCGAGTCTGCAATGCTACAGCAGCTGGTATTACCTTCTGGGACAGGTACCCAGGATGTAATTTACAAATTTCAGCGTTTCTTAATATAAAAGTAACTAAATTGCCCTACTGCCCTAATTGCTTCAAGGGCAAAAAAAAATAAATCTACGGGGTAAGAGACGTAAATCAGCGCTGCTGTTCTGAGTCCTGCTGTTTTACACATGATAACAACAGCCTTGTGACATCCTAAGTGTCTAGGAGTTTGAGATGGTGTCGAAATTCCACAGTAAAACAAAAGCCAATCTTTTGCCTTTCAAATGGTGAATATTTCAGAAGGTATGCAAAGCAGTCCACACCCACAGATTAAAAGTTCTTTTCTGACTCTGACACTGCATATTAAATCAGAAAATATACCACAATTGAGGAACTCAGCATCACTGCCCTAGGGACATCCCATGTCTGGAAATTTAAATAAGGATATTACGTGTTTAATATGTGTAGCAAAATTGAAAAGAGGGAAAAATTAAGTAGTCAGTCTGCTAACACTGCACAATCATTTGATTTTTTTTTTTAAGGATAACAAATTTTATTTGTCAACTACATAGAGAGTTAATCTGATAAACCTGCTTAAAATAGACGTTAGTCTCGATGCACAGGAGCTACATTATTGGCCTATTTTATACAGTGTACACATTTTCATCACAGTCAGTTTTATATGCCCCACAGAATGTCACCTGCCTGTAGATATCTAGGAGTTATTACATACTAAAATCACCCATAGAAATGAAGAAGCTAATTTGTCTTCAGATTGGAAAGGAAATGTTATTATTTGTGAAACAAAAATATTTTAGTGTGGAAAACTCAATAATAAAACTATACAGTATTTGTAAAGAAATAAATTAGCACAATTTCCATAGTAATTTCCTTTGGTTAAGAGCCAAACCACTAAAATATTACTTGTGTGAGGAGCAGCTAAATGGCCAAAAATGTTCTTTAGTCTTCTCATGAGAGAACTGCTCTACAGGGGAAGGGATAAAATTTAATCTAGCATTGTTTCACTAGAAAGAAAGTGTTTACACTCTATTCTCTATTCACATGAAGTGTTTTGAATAGTTCTTATTGCATTCTCTGTCTGGCTCTCGCAACACAAACTTCAGGACTTGCAGGGAGGCTACAGATCTGGGCCAGTGGCAATTGTTCTTCTTCAATGTGATATACATGGTAATTAGTAAATCCTTGTAGAGTATGCTAATTAACATGCAGAAGCATCCATATCAATGTTTTTAGCTTGGTGGGATAATTGGAGAAATGATCCTCTAAATCTTCAGCTGCTGCAGAGGACATTACTCCTCCTCCCAAAGAGGATCACTCTGCAGCCTGGTTTTGCACCATGAAGAGAACTGAGAGTTCAGCAAACGGGGGAAATTTCCAAAAACTAACGTCTAATTCTGGCTGTATTTTCATGTAGCTCTGTATTTACTTTAGCATAAACGAGAAGTCTTTGTAGAAGCATTTGTTCTGACAGAACAACATTTTTCCCCACATAATTAATGGCATTTGGACAGGGCTGTGAAGGCCTATTCCAAATGACCTAAGGGCCTAACTCTGCAAATACTAAGGCACATGCTTAATTTAATGTAATGAGTAATATGTGAGATTCCTCATGCATGCTGTTTAAAGCATAAGCTTAATTACTTTTAGGACGACAGCCCGCACTGAAAATGGAGAAAAAATACACATTTTGCTATTTACTCAAAAAAGCCCCCAAAACTGTAAGCTGGGTCTCTTATTTCTTCTCTTATTGAGAATGACTGGCTGTCCCCAGTCATTGCTGGAGGTTTTACTGCTGTGGACCTACCTCAGGAGCCGGAGCTCTGCAAGGAGAGTGGGATTTTGCTGTGCCTTCTCCGGTGTGGGCTGAGACGCTTGCTCGTGTTCCAGTCGCAGCCTCTGGATCTCCTGTAGGATTTCTCTTGGGGAGGAGAATAAGCAGAAGACTACAAGTCAGTAATTTACCACAAAACCAGCTCACTGGACACCACAAGAGGAGATAAAGTGCGACTGTATGTAGCTCTTCATCAACGTGGATACGATGACCGGGCTCCAACCAACAAAAGAAGCCCTCAGCACTGGGAAGGTTTCTGGAGAATTTTTAAATAAACTTTTAGGATTTCACCATAAAGGGAAATACTTCTTCAAGACCCCCCAAAATCAGAGGTAGACGTGAAATAGCAATATGCTCAATTAAATTGCTCCCTTCTACTTATCCCCCAGGAATATTTCAAGCACCACACGAAATTCACAAAAACTAAAATATCTGGCCCCTCGAGTATCAAGAGAAAATATTTTGCGCTTAAAAAAATACTTTTAGTGTAAGTAGAGATCTGAGAGCGGTCAACACTACATGGAGGAGCCCCGTAGCAGGACTTGTTATGACTTGCTTGCCAGCCCTGGAGCCCTGTCAAAAGGCTAATAGAAAGCTTCGCGGCAGAAGGTGGAAACCTTTGTGGAATTTTTCTCTTCTTCACAACGTGGTGGCTAGCAGACGGTCAGGAGGCAGCCTCGAACTACGAAAGACAAATGGAGACTAGAGCTGGTGGCTCATTACACGGTGACAGAAGGCAGTGCAGAGTTTGGGAGAGGAAACCATCTGGGTCCGGGCTGGCCGCTATTCTACAGTCCGGCAGTTAAAGCAGATCTCTGCTGCCACACATTTCATGGCATCAGGCGGCTCGACACCCAGGGCCAGACTCTCTGCTGCTAACGAAGGGGTGTCACTCCTTTTTGGGGCCGGCTGGCCTATTCCTCCTGCACACCCTTTCTCAGTCCCAGTCCCAGCCATAGCCAGTGTGGCATTTGATCAGCAGCCTCACTCGCTGCTAAACCTTCCTGCAGCCCTTCCCGGGCAGACTGTGTTCCGGAGAGCTTTAATCATCTTTTCCACAAATAAAAGTGGGAGAGCATTACGTTACCAGTGTGACAGATCCTTTTATCGTTTTGTGTTGTAGTGCCACACAGGATCCAGCTCAAAGTTAATCGGGTTTTGAAACAGGATAGGCTTTTTTTTTTTTTTTAAAACTCTTAACAAACAGCAGCTGCAAACAGTGAAGTATCAATGATTATACCATGTGATTGAACAGTACACACTCATTAAAACACAAGGTGGCTGTGGGTTTTTAAGCCTTTATCGTATTCTGAGGACCTTTTTGTGCCCTATATGTTTTGTAAGGGAAGGCATATATGCATGTATAAGCGCATTGCACAGAAGTAAAAGGTAAAAAATGTTAGGAAACAAAGAGGTAAAAAATGTAAGGAAACAAAGAGGTAAAAAATGTTAGGAAACAAAGAAACATACACAACATACGGGACTGAACAAAACCGGGTACCCCGTGGATGCTTACCGGTTTTTATTTTCAAGCTCTGCAATCAGCTGCCTCTGTTGCTTGTTTGCATCAATGGTGAAGGAGATGTCTGATGCCCCTCTCTGCTGACCCTGCTGCTGTTGTGAAAAAAGAGAAGGCTGCCCTGAGGGAGGAATAGCCAGCGCACACCCAGGCCTTCAACGCAGACCTCTTCTGTCAAATCTGCTTACAGAAAAACGCAGCACCAGGCTTGCCCGCACTAAGAAAAGAGCATCCGTGTTGCGCTCATACCGGTACGGCTCCATCGCTAGTAAAAGCAGGGTAAGTGCTAGAGTAAATAAGACTTGGTGTTTGCCATCCTGTCATTCATTGCTTCCAAGGAGCTTCCTCTGCACCAATCGCAAAAGGCGACGGCACTGCTGCAGGCAGGGGCTGGAGTATGGCTCTTAATTTCCATCCTGCAGACAAGAGGAACACACTGAAGCAAAAAACAGGGTTCCCCTACGAAAAGAAGAGGATGGGTTTCCAGTGCAGTGATGCTTCCTTCTTTTGAAGGTACGGTTTTAGTTTCAGGCTGAAAGCTGACAGTGCGGCCCATTTGTATATTTCCTATACGCTCATGATATGGCAGGAAAGCTCTTTCCCCAGTCCTTCAGGTACAGCAAAACCTTTTTTCCCCAATAAAATCAAATGGTAATTAAACTATTTCCTACCAAACTAGGCAGTGCTCACTGCAGCTTCACTGGACCACGCTCTTTTTAAATGTTCATCAGCAATAACAAATATTGGTTTGTTTGTTCATACTCCTCTATTTCAGTATTGCAGAAATGACAATGCAGAGTGAGACATTTAAAGTTTCACATCTATCAAAGACATCCATTTATTTTGAACTCCAACCTGAAAAAATCAGATACTAAAAAATACTCTGCTGAGTTACTGCTGTGATCTGTTTCCCACTGTAAGAGTCCTGGGAAATGTCAACCCTGGAGCCCAATTTTATGGGATGCCAGGCACCTCCTCCTCCAGGAGGTGGCACCTTGCAGGAATGGACCCTCAGAAAGGATGAAGATACATTTCAGTGCTGACCTTTGTTAGCACTGTCAGTGGGGAAAGGATGGTAAGTTACACCTGTAGCCATTTACCATTTTTTTCTGCTACATTTTCCAATTATTAACACTCCAACCATAGAGAAGCAGAATAAAAACAGAATAAAGCAGAAAAACTGATACACGCTGGTGGATGTCACGACTGATACAGAGGGAACCAGGATCTTTGTCCTGAATGCCCAATGTTATTAATACATTTTGTTCCTTAAAAACCAGAATGACCATCAGCAAAGCTTTATAAATTTCTGCTGTGTTCCTAACGTGGTGCCACTCCTTGCTTGGAAGGATTTCTGTACACGAAACCTTCTCGTTTCCTTCTGTCTCTTGTGTTCAAAGAGCATAGGTGGATGGCAATGAAAAAGTCAGTATTTTCCTTCAAACCAGCTCCATTTAAGAGCTAGATATTGTTTCCTAATTTTTCCCTCATATCACGGACACGTTATATACAACTGATTTCTACCAGTTTCTACCCAGAGACATACTGGGAAGTCTTGTTCCCATAAGGAATTACCGTCCTTCAGAAACAGGACCATCACCTACAGGTTGCCTTCAATTAGAAAACCTGTGTGTCACGCCTCTGGAAGGGATTGAGGTTCATCCTCACTGCCTTCACTCAGGATGAATGTGCCACAGCATTTTCACACGAAGAGCAGTGCCTGATTTCACCCTTTCAATTGACCCCGCAGCGTAAATCTCAGTGTGAAAACATGCTTCCTGGCACTCTGGACCAGCTGCTTTTCACTTAAACCATCATTTGTGGTCCCTTGTTCTAGCAGATGTACTGAGATGGAAAAAAAGCAACTGGGCTGACCTTATTTGTGCCATTTAAGATTTTATGGACTTTGATCAGGTTCCTGCTTCATTCTCTCTTATTCCTGAATATAGTTAGTGAGGTTTTAGCTTGTCATCACCTTATATCTTGGGATATACAGAGCTGAATAATCATTGCTCTGAAATGAAAATGGGAGTCGGGGCTAACGCAGGGGGTCATTGCAGTCATCCTGCTGAAGATCATTCTTTAAAATACGCAGCACTCAGGGCCCCTGTGGCTGTGATACTTGAACTAAAGAGTGAAATGGATTCACCACCCCATTTTTCCACTGCAGTAAATCATTAACCTTTAACCAAAGCTAGTCCAGACAATATTTTCTAGTCTTTCCTGAGTTCAAGATGTCAGATTCCCTTTGTGGTAATTGTTTAAATACCATCGCATTAGTATATAGATTATATGCATTAGTATGTGGATTCTTCAGCTTAAATGGACTGCATAAAAGTGTTATTACTAAAGCATAACAGTGTCTGATGAGAAGGACTGGGAAAGATAATCCATTAATCATTAAGACGGTCAGATGTGATTTCCCAGATCTTGCCAAGCCCCTGGAACACGACAGAAGGGAAGTACCTTCCTTTTAATTAAAACACTTACTGATGAAGATGTTTCTGCTGCCAGCCTTGCTGCGTACCTGGCGATCAGCTTATGCTCTTCATCCAGGCGACTCGCGCTGTCGAGGACACTGCGCAGGATTGGGGGGAAGGAGGGGAGACATGTCAATACGCGGTAAAAAAAGGCAATTGCACTGTCACACTGCCCACTCACACACCCTCATTACACAACTTAGAAGCAAAACGTCGCAAATTAATAACGGCAGATGTTAATTGCGCAAAGGGGAGAAGTGGAAGAGTAATTTCCCTGGAAGGATGAGCTCTTGGGGCCCAACAGCACCTTCCCTTAGGGGGAAACAGCAGTGGTCTGCAATCCCAAGGCCATGCAAGATGCAACTCACAGACTATTCTGTCTAAATAGGGGTGGGAGGTGGTCAGGGCCACCAGTCAGCATTTGTTTTTACTTCATAGCTTTGTCGTATCACCTAGAAGAGCGATGACTTTTTGGACAATGGATTAGTGGGAACCTCAGTGTTTGCTGAGGTCAATTTTACAAGCTTTGTCAGATTTGCAATAGAAAACACTACTTAGGACAGTTTTGCAGGGCACTTACCAAGGCCTCATGGACCACAGTTTGGAATGACTGCTCTAGGAGTTTATAATCAGACTCTTTCATTCTTGGTTTCTTGATAGGTAGGACTCAGATTTCAGAGACTCACATAATGGTGCACCACTGATCCCAAACCTGGACTAACTTTAACCTGGAGCCAACTCCTGCTGCCAAGATGCAGCAACCTACTAGCACGGACTACGAAGAGTGTCTGCTTTTGGTCTCCATAAAAATTGCCCAGAAAGTGTAAGAACTTACTGCAAATATGCCGAATTCCTTTAAAATATTGCAACTTGTTACTTTTTCTCTAACAGTATCAAAGGCAAATATTTCTCTCACCTTGCCTGTGGTCCTTATTTTAAATGAAGGCTATTAGTTAGTCAGATGAGCAGGAAAAAGGTAACACAGTGAGTACCTTTGCTATTTCTAAATATCTAGAAGTTTGCAGAGAATGACTAAAACTAATGAACTGACCAAGAATAATATGAAGAGGACTTAGCTGACCCTGGATAATCCTGGGATTTAGAAACCTGTATCGCATTACTATTAAAATATACAAGAGAAAAAACTGCAGCCCCTAAGAAGAAGGTGAGAAGAACGCTTTGCTGTGTGGAATACAAGACAGCCTGCAGCCTATCCCAGGGATATGTCTGACCTCTTTTCTTATGCCTTGGCAACTCTCTGATGTTTTGGCTGAAGGGGGACATCCACACACCTCCCCACCCATGGGCTCTTCAGGGCACTCTGCTGGTTGCTGGCAAACGAACTACACATTTCAAAAGAGTGCACAAAACAAGGGGCATTTTGGGCATGGACATATTATTCTGGTTTGTGCCAGAAATTATATCTTGAACTTGAAAAGCCTTTTAGACAAAAACAACACTTGTGCAAACAGCTCTGCTTTGGAAGAATTGGCATCTTTAAAAGGAAAAGGAAATATTTCTCCAAAAATTCGCAATGAGTTCCTATCCCCAGGTACATTGGGGAACAATAATGTGCATCTTTTGGTTGGCTTGATTAAGTCCACTGGGATTTAGTAGTTATGTTTGAAAGATGAGCAGTGGTTGATATTCACTGATCATTAAACTAAAGCTGGCAGTCCTGTGGATTTGTTATGGCTTGCTGAGGTAAGGGAAAAAGAGACAAACACCATCTTTCTCTCATTCTGACAATAACCTATGAGCCCAAAAAGCTGAAGTTTAGAAAAACAGTAAAACTATGACAAGTCAAACCCAGAGGGGTTCTGTGTAAACTAAGCTTATGCGGCTTAAGACTGCTGGTGGTAGACGAACACTGACTTTTTGGCTTTGGTTATGTTTAATTTATTTTGTTACATATAGAGCTTAATTCTATGCTTACTCAGATTCTTCTGGGATAACTGTTTTGTTTTCTGAGAAGACCCAAGCTAAAGGTATTTTTCTAAATTTATACAGTTCTGTTTCTTACATACTCATGCTACTGTCCTGGTATGTCATCCAGAGAAAGAAAGGGGTATGCAACTCTTACAGACACGTAAAAACATGCGAACCAGGCAATTAGGCTTACTTTCATGACAGTACAAATGATTTTTAATTTTTCCATAATGACTAAAACATCACATCCTAACAGACGGCTGTGAAAACAGCAAGCATTCAGCATCAAATCTCCTATTTACAGCAACATGCAACCACACTACCCATTCTGGAGAAATAATGGTTTATGGTTCCACTTGCTGGTATAACACAATCTGCAACACAGTTCTGAGATGTGAGTTAATCCCTGAGACAATGACTTTACTGAATGAACCAAGCCACTGCAGCTTTTTGATTCTTACTTGCTATCTAATGTCTTTCATATATATTTATGTGTAGGTGGATGTCATAAAACACTTGTAGGAGTGT
Source organism: Tringa solitaria (assembly GCA_026413425.1). NCBI lineage: Eukaryota > Metazoa > Chordata > Aves > Charadriiformes > Scolopacidae > Tringa > Tringa solitaria. The sequence goes on along the minus strand of JAOXJM010000012.1, from coordinate 114,062,957 downwards.
GTCAAATTTCGTCTATGAATGCCACAAATCAAAGGCCCCAAAGCTTTGTAAATTAAATTTCAGTGTCTGAGATAAATTTAATTCTGGAATGTACCTATTCTCTGTGATCATTAAGCACAGAGGTATGCACAGCAGGATTAGCCTCTCCTGCCAAGACTTTTATATCTCTGAGTTTTGATTTGCCATAATTCACTTCTGTTTTACTTCAGCAACTTTACAGACAATGATGCAGTGAAATACACACAACCTTTAAAATATTATGAATATGTGTGCAGAATTTGGGACCCGAAAGGATGATTCAGGAATCCCTTTGAAAGAAAATGAACATTTTGCGTACAAACATGTTGCTGCTGATCCTTCCTTTCTAAAAAAGGTAAACAATGTTTTTAATACTGCTTCTCCATTAGTGACCCTTTCTTTAAAGACTTTATCAGGAATTAATTGGTCTGGCAGAATCATTCAGATGTAGAGTGAATATACAGTCTTATTGCCTGTACAATAGGACTTCTATTTTAGGCTTTAGCTGATCTGTGTAATATTCCACAGTCTAAAGGACATCCATTAAAAAGAAAAATGATCTCAAAACTCCAGGTGAAGGATGAAAAATATGATAACCTGTGAACAGAGGAGTGACACCGAAGGATCTTTGCTATTTCTCATGCTTTAGATGTGTCAAATCAGCCTGTTCTGCAGTGGGCACCCTGCAGTAGGTGATATGGATATCCCCTGATGGTCTTTAAATTATGTCACCAGTGGTTAGAAGCGTCTCAGAAATGCCAGTCTCTCGTGATATTTTTGCAATAGAGGTATCAGTGTGGTCTTCATGACATGCTCTTATTCTACAAACCTTCACTTAATAAATAATTTACTATAGAAAACACTGACAAATTAAAGGGTAGGTTTCTAAACCTCAGGGTTATAAGAACAATGTCCTAACAACAGCCCACCAAATGTATTCTGAGGATTGTTTATCTGTGACACTTTCAAAATTGTCCTGGTTTTAAGGCACTTTAAACTGAGACACATCATCTGAGCCGTTTGCTATTGTTACTTTGCCATTTAGGTTAGAATCACCAAGATTTTACCATCAAAATGTTAATACCACTCAAGTACATGGGTACAACCATAAAGACTAACTCCATTCAAGGGAGGCAAATATCTATACGTTTCCCCTGTAATCACTGGGCCCTGAATGTCTTTCTTTTTTCAAGGGAAGATTTAACCAACTAGAGTTAGTTGTTGTGCACACCCCCTTAATAAACATTTTTTTAAAATAACATAGAATAGCACGGCACTTTTATAGTACAGAAATATGACTCACCATAGTACTACACAGCATAACATAAAAAAAATCAGAAAGTAACTCCCTGTGGAAGAAAAATAACCTCCTACTTATAATATATTTTATCTTATTTTCTTCTGCACCTGAAAAGACTGAAATTGGTAGAATTAATATTCAAAACTAGGTAATGTCTCTAACTTACATGAACAAAAAGGAAAACTATTTGCAGTTAAAAGTTCTTTTATGGAATCAGAAACTAAAGGCGAACGAAATGAAATATTGAGTATTGGTTTTACATGTTGAAAGATGCTTTACAATTAAACTAATCAAAACAACTGGCTAAGGGATACCTTTTCTACCCATACAGTTACCATAAATAATGAATTAAGTCTTTCTCTTGTTTCTTAATTTGCCCTGGAGTAGTGGATTCTAAAAAACCCTCAAGTAGCTTATTAGCCTGTGAGGGTTGGAAAAGAAAACCTGTACTTCTAGTTGTGGTATCAAATAACTGCAGATGAAAAATAAAGATAAGCAGTGAAAACTAATTAAATTAATTTAAAAAAAAAGTAAAAGTAAAAATACTAGCTACACTTAAACCAGAGAAAAGGTATATTGGGGTACGTTTGACTCATCATTAGCTACTATAAATTAGCCTAAGTCAATATGTAAAAAAACCCCACCTCGTTTTGTTTTGAAAAGTTACTGTCCAGCTCTCAAGATAATTTTATGTATTACGCTCACAAAGTATTTCTGTAGGTTTTTCTTGCAGATGAAGGTCCAGCTACTATCATTCCTCTTAATCTTTGGCTGCCAGCAGCACTAGAAAATCCGTGATGGCACGCAGGGGTACGCACAGACGGCATTTGCAGGCAGACACCCCAGCTGAGCCGGCCACCCTGCAGGCTCCCCGAATCAGGAGCCACCTGATTGTGGTTAACTACACGCTTTACGCAATTTACCAAATCTTGGTGAGCTGCAGGGTGAAATAACCCGAACTCAGCGCCATCCTAACACAGCTGTGTGGGTTTTGAACAAATTGCATCCAGGCACTTCGGGGCGCGGGCAGGAGGAGTTCACGTTTCCCCCGAGATGCCACCCCAGGCTACAGGAGACCAGCAGCTGAGCCTCCTGCAGAGACCTCGCTTCTGGCTTCACACAGGATGCTTCAGGATGGCAACGTTCCGCTTGTTCTTCTTGTCTTTACCAAAATATAACCATTCACTTCTCTACTACCAGTTTCACTGCTACAAAGCAGAAAATGGCAATGCAGCATGATCTGATGCATGACTAAGACCGCTGTCCCTCTCGCTTGCATTTCTGTCAAAATCTAATCAGTATCTTATGTAAAAAACTGAGGTTGTTTCTCGTTGAGGATGCTGTGACTGCACTGATTTAATATCAGTAATCAGATGTTACATACCACACTTTGCATTGGTTATTTAAACAATCAAGGCCATTATCAGTCACTCTCCATTTATCCCTCAAAAACATTAAATCTGAAGGATGTTATGGCACGTAATTTCTATATGCATATTTGGATACAGATGTACTATGACTTGGCGAGGTTGGCTCAAAAGCTTGGAGGAACAGGTTGGAACGTACTGGATAAAATTTAAAGGATGAAGACGGTAAACATGAAGCTAGGCACTCACCAGGGGATCTAACTGGTGGTTCTTGCTGAAGCTAAATCAATCACAGACACGGCATCCAAAATGCCATGCCTGGCAAACCAGCCTATACCAAAAATTACTTTAACTCATGTCCATTCTTTGCTCGCTTCTTGAATGACTGTATCAAGTAAGTCACTTATGGTAGGCAGGGCCACATTCCTTCTACCCACCAAATGAGACTGAGTGGTAGCGTGCTCCTGTCCTCAATCACGGACGGGCAATGACTGGCCTACACACATACCCCCACCAGCATTTTCACAGCCACACCATAAATATTACTCAATAAGCCAGGTTTCTGGAAGTGCTTCTCCAGGAATGAAACTAGCCTTCAAAACATTTTTCTTTTGCATAAATGGTTTTCATTTCCCTCACTAAAAACTCGTTTGCCTTTCTTTTCCCCACGGGTACATTCCAGTGGGCTACAGGGTAGGGAAGCAGATCCAGAACAATAGACGGGCAAACTTTCTTCCCCACTGGGCATGGCAAATTACTCCCATTTTCAACCAGAGCTACACACAGAAGTGAATTTTGTAAGACTGCTGAGAAGCGTCGTATGCACCATCCCAAATGAAGTTCCTTGTTGCCTTCTACATGGAAGAGGAAAGGGAAAGTTTCTCTTAACCTGGGAAATATTCTGAAAGCGAAGGCTTCGCTAGGAGCAAAAGAAACCTCATGAGCATAGCTTTGCTGGAAACACTGTACAGCTTTCTGTCCAGTGCCACATTTTCTAGGGCCATATACTACCCTGCTCACCACCCCGCTGGTACAGGGCTGCAGAGTCTAGAGTTTTGTTGCACTTGGAGAGGTGAGCCAGCATTTCTCCTCCCTAGGATGGCTTGCTGCGACGCCACCAGCCGCAAGTGCTGGGGCAGCAGGTGGGTTTAGTAGACAAAGCTCCCTCCTCATTCCATCAGAAATAATGAACTATGTTCAAGACAGCCCCTAAAAAAATTATCATACTTGAGTCCGAAAGAAAGATACAGGCAAATTTATATATAAGATTCAAACAATGCAGAAATCAGGCAGATTTAAAAACAATGCTTGACGTATGTAGAAATTGAAATTAACTTCTCCCTTTACTAGGCTAATAAGCAAATTCTTCTTATTATTATCACTGTTTATATGCTATCACAACTTCTTACTTTCAAGGTAAGGTGAAGCTACAAATTATACACCACCTCAAAAATTACTACCTTGAAAACATGGACTTGCTGGTCATCGCTGATTTCTCTACTACCACCGAGTCCTGTACTGACTGGTATCCCAATGGTATCCCAAATCAATCCCTGTGGCCATTCTTCACTAAGGAATTATTTGCCATACCTCGCTACTAGAGAGAATAACAGCAATCGCCCCAATCCACCAATTTTGGGAGGACATACCCCGTATCCATAACACATTCCCTTTAGGTTAGTGCTCCTAAAGAGCTCCTTCAAGCGTGTCGTCAGGAGGGGAGTGTAAGAGCATTTGGGCGACCAACGTTCCCTTTCCTGGGTTCCCCAAAGGTGCCAAACCTGCACTAACCGTGCGGGGTTGCTCTGCAGCATGTTGACATACAACCCGATGAGTACATGTTCATCGGCCAGCCTGTCTGCAACATCGAGGCTGTACTGTAACCTGAAATGGGGTCGGGGGGAGAGAGGGGGCAGTCCAGACAGACAGAGGGAAATAAACAGAGAAAGCAGGAGCAAGTGAGATTGTGAAATGGGAACTTAGGAATGAATACTTAAGCGTTCTTAAGAAAAAAAAAAAGAATGAAAAAAAGTAGTCCAGAAATATCGTGTTATTATTACAATTTTTATGTTAAGTATTTAATGGCTTAGGATGGTAGAATCCCACTCGATTACAGAGCCAGCCCCCAAAATCAGTGAGATGCCAGATCAGGCCAGGGACTGGAGCTCTACAGTACCATTTATTTTAAAATACAACAGATTGTGAGGTCGGCACTATTTGCCTTAATATATTACGTATTGCATATATACGTTAAATATACATATGTTACACATATGATTAACATACAGAAATCATAAATTGGGCTTGTTTGGAAGTGTCTGATCGAGACCTCACACATCCAGTTGTAGATAAATACATTTAAACATGCCCAACTTAGCTCACTGGGTTAATTGGTTATCACAGTTTTCTCAGGAATGATGTTTATAGAACACACTAAAAGCAGGAGGAAAAGGTTTTGGTTTAGCTGTGTTAGTGCAAGCTATGAACATATTCTCTCTTTAACTTACCCTTTGCCTTTCAAGAAAGCTGGAGCAGCCCTAGCCAGCAGTTTGCTCTGTTCTACTTCAGTATTCTTGGAAGGAGAGCTAGTTAATAAGACAGGAAAACTAAGAAGAGGGTAAACAGTGATGTCTGAAATTCATTACAGAACAGAGTTTGGAGAAACTCATTCAAGTGCTCTGGACTTCAAGATGATCTTGAAGGTCCCTTCCAACTTAGAAGATTCTGTGATTCTGTGACTGAATAAAATGGCAATGGAAGCTTTAAGGAAATTTGAGAAAACTCAAGGAAATGCAAAGTCAGGAATTAGAGTTTTCCCTCCCATTCTCCAAAAGCAAATATAAAGCTTTCATTACAAAAAAGACAAAACGTGCTTCTCTCACAAATTGGGAGCTGAAAGCTTGTGTAGTTTCCAGGTGGAGTCCAAGATAAACATCATCTTAAATGCAGCTTTCAAGCTGGGAAAGCTTCACCGTAACAGCTAAATTGCTTTTCTCTACATTTGCCATAAGATAGTTTCAATAATCTACGGAAATGTGCTTATTTAGAACCAGTGAAGGCATACACCAGTTTAATTTTAGAAGTACTGTTCTTCTGTTGATTTAAAAAAAAATACATAGATCATCAAACCCACTTTTTTCCCCTCTAATTGCAATATTTAATGGATTGTAGTAACCGCATCTTTCCTAATGCTAAAATTCCCATGTTAATAAGATAACACTAGCTAAAAATGCAGATATTGAAATGTTAGTTTTTCTTTCATGCTGCAACATTTTTGATTTAAAAACCAACAAAGCAAAACAAAAATATATTTGACTTTCTTCTCTTAAAAATTTTTCACCTTTAATTTTACTGATACTGTAAATGTCTTTCTTTGATCAAAAGACAAGTGTGTGAGCATGCACACACCTGTGCATCTGGGGGGTGTGTGTGTGTGTATAGGCAGATGATGTTGCACGAATGTGATGCATGACAAATGCTCAGATGGACTGAAGATCAAAACCTTTAATATTAGGACACAGAAAGTATTCAGTAAGATGAGGTGTGGGCCATTCCCCTCCTTTTGGGAGGTCAAGCTTGGCAGTGGGGCTCTGAAAGGGATGGTACGGAAGGGTGTCGTAAGAACCCAAGCCCTATTAATTTATGATAAATCTGGAAGAGAGCTGAATGAAATGCTGTACTGCACAGCAAGAAAAAAACGCTTGCTTCATGTTTCTATGCCCATCAGCATGCTACTTGTGTGGGCTGCGCTTCCACTGAAGTGATATCCATGCAGATAAACATGCTCCATGCCATCTAGGATACGTTTTCCACCCATGTTTTCTTCCCAGTTCCAGAGGGAAAAGTCATTCAAGGGGTAGAGGGTGTGCCATTTCAGCCAAAAATGTAGCTTTTGGTTCTTAAAGATATATTTGTTGCCACAACGGGAGACCAAAGACCCTGGAGCATATTTTGTGCTTTCCTTCCTAACAGTGCAGTGTGATGCCTCCTTTGCCAACTAAATTCTCTCCTATGCTGCAGAAGCAACACAGTCAGGGTGGAGGGACAGGCAAGCAAACACGACACGTTGAGCAACTGATATCATGTCTATCAACGTCTATTTTCTTCTTGGTTGATTAAGCAAATTTATATCTTGCAACCTCTCCTTATGAGATGTTTTCTAAGCTTTTCTGATGTTTGCGTGTCTCTTCTGGACTCTGTCTTGCTGGTTAGCATATTTGTCCCTGTGCTACACTGGAAGCAAACCTCAGAGGCAGAGGTCTCTTCCTCCAGGGAATGAGTTTTGGTGGCTTTCCACATGAAGTCCCAGGGTCAGATGCAATATAACAATTGTATTGCTGACTTCAATTAGTTTGTGGTTCACTGCAACTGCTAGGTCCACTGTTGAAATATTTCTGTCCATCCAATTATGCTCCATCTTTTATTTGATTATTTGCTTCCTTGCTACAGCACTTTTCACTTACAATTACTGAGTTTCCTCTAACGGATTTCAGATCATTTGGACATCAATTACTACTGTTGCAACTGAGCTCATTTTTTAATTTAGAAACTGCTCTCCAAGCACTCCTTCCCATAACTATTTCAACCTTTGTACCATCTACAAATTGCATACACTCAGTCTATTGCTCCCACTAGGTCATTACAAGAAACGGAGCATGGTGTCTGCCTTAGGATTGCCTTCAAGAATCCCAGCTGATATGTCCTCCTAGAATGCCAGGAAACTTTTGAAAATGTAATTACTGATTTTCAATGTTGCTCTTATACTAATTTCCCCATTTCCTTATTTCCTTTGGGTACTTCTGTGTCATCTGAGACTATGTCAGAAGTCCTTTTAAGGTCAACCTGTATCATGTGTACTGCTTCTTTTTTACCCACTGGACCAGTTATCCGGTCAATGAAATAATTTAGTTTGGTTTGATATAATTTTTTCCTGACAAATCCATGCTGGTTATTTCTCATTGGTTTATTATGAATGAATTAGTAAGCACCTGGAGGATAATTTCAGTATCTTTGGATACCAAGGTCAGGCTGTCTCTTGCATAAACCCTTCTATCTTTGTCCCTGTTTCTGCCTTCAACCTTCCTGGAACAGGCTGCCCAGGGAGGTTGTGGACTCCCCTTCTTTGGAGATTTTCAAGACCTGCCTCGATGCAGTCCTGAGTAACATGCTCTAATATGCATGTCTGTATTTTTTCAATTCTGTTCATAAAAATGGGGTCTGCCCTTACCCTGAAATTGTCATTAAAATAAATTAAGCTAAAAAGGAAAAAACGAAAAAAACCAAACAAACACCCAGATATAAATTTCTTTTTCTGTCTGCAGAAAATACCAAAAAATAAGTGAAGAGATGGGTACAATATTATACTAGATATCCATATTTTCTACAGAAGCCTAATACCAAACTCTGCTTGTTGATTATGTGGTATAGCTTTTGGATTCTGGCTCTAAGGAGTATACATTTTCTTTTTTTGGTAGTAATTGAAGAAATCTTAAGAGAACTTGCAATTGAGGCCTGTAACTTCTTTGAAACATCCGGATACATTGTGGCTTTATGCACACCAGAAAGAAGGGGCATAAACTACTCAAAAGATGTGGGTCAGATATAAAACAGAAATTAAGTCGGTAGTAGACATTTGAACTTTGCCTTGAAAAAGTTATGATCCAGAATCTAAATACCTCATGTGACTTGAAAAGGCTTTTAAGCATCTGCTTGTTCCTAAACCTGTCACTGTGTAAGCAAATCTCCTTTTCCCAGGCAAACTTAATTATAATGTAGAAACTAGATGACAGAAACTAGATGACATTCTGTTTCCATTTGCCAGTCCATTTTGGTTTGCATTTTGAAAGTGCTCATAGAAGTGGCTGACAATACAAAATCTTCATAGCAGAATACAGATGCATCTTTTCATTTTTAAATACAATTTGAGAAGTTATCTCTACTAAGAGCTAAAAAAAGGTTGTTAGCAGTCATTCAGGAAGTGAGAGATTTAAGTCTCACTGTAGCCAACCCTTTGTCTTCCACCAGTCAAGAAATTTTCATGTGAGGCTACAATTTGTTTCCCCGCCTTCCACTGAAAAGAATAGAAGATTTCTAGTGTGAGAAACAAAGTGTTAAATAAAAGAACAGGACCTCTGAGACCACTCAGCTGAAAAGGGGTACACCTGGTTTTTATCATTAATCTTCAAACAATTTGTATACAGTATAAGTTTAGGCCACTTAATTTGAAAAATTAAGTGATGCTAGAATAAAAAACAAATAAATAAAATAAACTAAAAAGAAATAGGCACTCCAGACAAATGGCAGGTAACTATTCCAGCCAATATCTCTTTACATGTGTGCCCTACCTTCATTCAGAAACAGTGCAGTAAAATCAGACAGGCTTGTTAAAAATCACATGGAGGATAGCTGTCTTTGGAAAAGGAACTGAGCAATCTTTTTTTCTGAGGACTATTAGTCTATTGATGCCTTTAGGAGTAGTACTTTAATAGTACCCCAATGAATAACCAAGAATCCATGCAGTGATTTCCATAATTATCTCATAGTTGGTTTATGTTTTAAATTTTAACCTGCCTGAGTTAAATCCAAGGAAGTAGAAGGGATAAAGGGCAAACAACAAACAAAAAAGAAAACAGCACTAGGGTCTATTTGCTGGTTGGTGTCTCCCATTTTACTTCGAGGAGAATAGTAACGTTTTACTCTCACAGATCTGGAAGGAGCATAAGCCCTGTAAGTCCCCAAAGCCTTTATCTAAGAAAGAGACAAGACATGTAAGGAATGGATGAGTTAAGTTAGCCACCCAAGGTGCCTGGTTGAGTAGATTCTGAAAGAGATGCAAGGAAATTCTGGTAGAAAGGCTGAAATGCACACTTTTTCCTAACTGAGAGACTGAGTAACATGACTGAAAAAATGTTATAAGAAAAGATGAAGATTTAGATACAAGGAAACAACTGCAAGAAGTTCTTTAAAAAAATTCTTTAAAGTTTTTCTGACTGACTGAATAATGTTTTAGGTTATTTTAACTAAATTAATAAGATGGTTCCTTTTTCTGTTCATTACTTCAATCCTGACTTGATGGAACCTCAGTGAAAAACATTAATCTCAAGTAGCTTCTTTCTTTGTCTTCCACAGTACAGGAGGTTATGATTTCAATATCATTGCTTGACTCTCTTTTACTATCAATGTTACCTGTGTGCAACCGTAATGCGGATAAGTACTTCAGAACTTGTTTATTTTGGGTTATCCATTCAGTATGCAGTTGGCCAATAGGAAATGAGACCCAACTTGGGTAACGTGAGTTCTTCTAACACATTAGGTTAGCACTGTTCTCTTTTTCAATGTTTAAACTTACCGTTTATACTGTGACTGTATCTTTTGGGTTGCTTGGTTAGTTTTGTGCACACGTGAGTATGAAAATAAACATTGGTTTAATGACTACGTAATTTAAACAGCATCAAAAAATGAAATAGTTTTGAACCTACCTGACTGGTTACACTGTAAACTAGCATACACAGAAGTCAAAACAAACTCCTATTATGCAGCCTTTGAGAAGCAATTTGGCTTCTGAAGAATAATAAATATATCTAATGGCCTATTAGGCAAGGGTATTCAAGGAAAAACACTGGAATTATTCAACAAACAGTGATTATATAGCACAATGAAGAAAATGAAATACAGAGAAGGGAATGCAATTTGACAGGCTAAATGCCCTTTACTCTTTCTTCAAGAAACTGTTTTGTTCTTATTTATGGCTTTCCTAAGGGAAAATGTGTCCTTGTTGCATATTCTTTTTTAAATGCCCTGGAAAATGATTATGACACTTACTGTAGAACAACTTGACTGGTTTATGCCCACACAGATAGAACCGTGGTGCTGTAAATCTAAGAGCTGCCAAACTGTCTACACACACTATACTGGAATTGCCTGTGATCCTATATTATTTGTCTTTAAATATTTTACGCTCCTG
>JAOXJM010000012.1:114038684-114051254 GCA_026413425.1 Tringa solitaria | reverse complement strand
CCCCCCCCCGCCCCCCTGAGAAAAATGCAAGAAAAAATGTTCAGTTTCATCTTACCCCACCTTAGCCCTATAATTCAATAGCTTAAAGACAACATATATTAAGAGAGAGAAAGGGATTGTATCCATTACTGTGGTAGCTATGTACTTTAAGGCAGCTGGGGAGCAAAAGAATCCAAATAAGGAAGAAAACATTTATTCAGGGCATAGAGTGATTCCTCTTGACTGGACAGAAGTTTCTATAAAGCTCAATTTCCCTGTTTTGACATAACGTATCCAATTCATTGGCTTTGCAAGAGCCTTACCAACTCTGCAGCAATAGTCCCTTGCTCTGCTGCCCTCTAGGTAATTGGAGATCACAAAACCAAATGTGAAATTAAAAACTGAATATTAGCTACATTAAAACAATTACAGGACTTGTGGTTTTAATCACGCATTAGCTGTCATTGCAGCAAATGACTGTGATTTGGTATTTGGGAGAAGATCACAGATTTTTTTGTTTCTTTTCATATACAAGTGCTGTACAAGAGCTGTACAGAGCTTATCGCTGACATTAATTTGCACCTTGGATATATTTACAAGAAATTTTTATGCCAACCTCCTCATGGAAGCTGTCTTACAGACATGGTGGCTCAAACCGAGCAAAGTAAGCACAGAAACTTTAAAGGCATTTTGATTCTGAAGTGGTTTGAAGAAACTAAGAAGCACCTCAAAGCCTGAATCCGACCTCATTTGAGCTTTGGAATAATTGCACGCCCACCCAAAATCTGTGCTTTAGATGCAATTAAACTACAAGGAACATATAGCGTTCAATCTCCTTTCGGTTGTTCTCCGCAGTTTGTCATTGTATTTACTAATCAGCAAAGACCTTTCCTCTAATAAGGTTTTTCTCCTTCCCAGTTCATTTCCCATTTTCACCTATGAATCCAGAAATGAAGATGATACTGCGCTGAATTTACGAGGCCATACCCATTTCCAGCAGCAGAGTGACTCGCTGTGCTGAATTCAGCATTTCCTGCTACAGGGAGAAACTGGTTGCGAACGGCAGTGTTCTTATGTGAACACAACTACCTGAAATAAGTACCATGGGAATGCCACAAATGACAGTCGGTGCCAATTCTCCTTTGCATAAACATTCTAACTCCATAAAAACTTTCTTTAAAGCTATCTGAAAACTCTGGACTAGACTGCAACACAAATTAAAGTAACCATAAGTTATCTGCAGTGAAAACACAGCCAGCAGAGCTTTCAGCATTGATTACGCGCAGCTAGAAATTTTACCCTGAGTTTGTACAATTTTTGCTATAATTTGAATCACGAAGCATTTAATATAAAATCAGCACAACTGCAAACAGAGCTGTCATAGTCTGTTTCTCTGATGTATGAGAGGATGAGCTTCCACTAACGAGGCCTGATTTTCCCAGGGCAATAATAATAGTAAAATCTAAAAGAATGAATGAAGATACTGTTACTAGTCTAATACAGATTGAAGAACTTGGCATTTAGCAGAAAAGCATCTTGGTCTCAGTACTTTCTTACTGAATTATAGCTAATACTAATGGATTAATTAAAAAAGAAAGGTCATTACACTACACAGTAAAAGAAAATTGGGAAACTGTTCTTATCCCACTGTATATTTCTTTCAAGCAAAATGAAACAGGCTCTTCCTTTAGGTGACTAAGATGAGAGGGAATGTTCTTCCTTTAGGTGACTAAGATGAGAGGGAATGCTGGAAAAAGGGTGCAGCAACCAGAGGCATCAGTTCAAATCCCAGGCTCACTATGTAAATGGGAAGTCTCCGTTAGCTTCAGGTGGATTCAGATCTGCCTTTTCTGTGGCGATTTTGAGAAGCAAAGCAAAGGGGTCTGGGAAGGGTTATTGGGAAGCGGCGCTAACTGCAGAACAGTAACCCCCAGCAGCGAGAGCTGTGGAAGATGAGGAGGCAGCAGCTGGCTGTGAGACCTGGAGTCATTTCCAGGCTCTTCTGTGAGCCTCTTTTCTTCCTCAGTCAAGAATGCATCAGGCAAGTCATATAATGATGACGAAACCATAAAGGTATATTTTTTTTTTCATTTTCAAAAACACTCTTTCCAACTTCCTCTAGATACATTGATATTAATCCTACGTGAAAGGGTAAAATGAAAGATTTGTGCTTTGCAGAAGCAAGAGAAGTTGGCAAAGCCCACAGCCAGCAGGAAGTCTATTCAAAGGGCTAATTAGAGCCACAGAAACCCTCAAGCCCACCAGAGTCCTCCTTAAAGGGTATCTTTAGTAGTTTAGCAGAACCGCTAATGATTTAGTGCATGAGCTACAGAACTACAGCGATTAGTGGGTTAGTGCTCTCATACTGACCGTGAATTGTTGTGCAGCTGATTTACATACAGCTTTATAAGAGAATGCTCATCAGCCACAGGACTGGCTGCATTTATACCCCCAAGTAACCTGAATGATTCAAACAATGAAACCTTGTTAATACCCTAAAAAGTGCACACACAGAGATCAGCGTGTTCAGAATGTGCTCATGACAATAAATGCAATTTGTAACCATTTAGAAAGGATACTGACTTAAGAGTTGGTAGGGTGCTTTTTATTTTTATTTTTAATAAAAAAAAATGCAAATTAAATTTATAGGAGTTGAAAATAAAAATAAGGAGAGTAAGTTGTCAAAAACTTAAAATTCCTGCTAGGTCACAGAAACATAAGTTACAATATCTTTTAATATACAAGCAATGTGATTGCTTTACATATCAGGGTGCTGTTAACCCTAAAAAGCCAGAACTGACTGCTGCAGCATCATGGAAACTGTGCTGTGTAAGGACACCGTGCTATCCACTTATAAGGAAATCTGGGTACCTATGGTGTGGGGCTTTTTTTTGTCTCTTGCCTTCAGGGGATTGGTCATCAAGGAGTTCTTCCTCTAGGAGAAAAGAAATTCTAAATGCTCGGGGATCATGTAAATTTAATCCCGATAGTTAAAGACAGTCGGTTGAATTACTAAAGAAAACAAAAGTAAAATAATCAGGATTTTTTTCAAATGTAAAGAAAAAACAAGTAGCACAGTAGACAGTAGTGCTGTGATTATTACTGCAGGTACCTGGCCTTAAATGGCAAAGCATCAGCACAGGGACATCCTGGGGATAAACAGAAGCAACAGCTCCACTCTTAAAGAGCATTGCTCTTAATGACCTGCCCTGGAGAGGCCACAAATAGATTGTCCTGACTTGCCCTAGCACATACAGTTCCATATATTCCAACAACAAAACGAATGAGCATTTGCAGTCTCACTGTCCGTACAGGCAGCAGATCTGGTCTTGGGGGCTGCTTTGGGACTGGCTTTCAGAGAGCCTCTCAGTCACAGCCAGCTCCTACTTGCACTAAGGTAACACCGAGAGCTTACAGTTTACAGCTCTTGGTAACGCTGTTGATAAATCAAAGTAGTAGTAAACCATCTTTGCTCTGACATTGCAGTACGGCACACTGCGGGTTTGCTTTTGGTGTTAAAAAAGGTAGTCACACGTGCTCAGAGCTTGTGTTTGGTTATTCAGCAACGCTGAAGCACTGACAGGTACAGCAAAAACCAAGCAATACAACCCACCCAAGGAAGGCATATCTCTCATCTTCCCCGGTACAGCAGGAAGTTATTTTTCGGCTACCTTCTCACCTACGTGCATGGTAAGGCTTACATAGATGGGGTGAAAGAGCTAGCAAATGCTACACATGTATTTTGGCTGCATGAGTCAAAATACTGAGCCAAAATGTACGCCTCAGCTGCGAGCTGTGGCATTCATGTTTCTGACTGCTCTTTCCTGGTTTGTTTGCTGAAGGGTCACCGTATGACCGAATGCCATAGTCACCACCTCTTTTGTAGCCTTTAATGAAAATCTGAATGCTTCAACAGGAGTAAGGATGTCTTGCTGTACCTTGCAAGCGTGAAGACATTTTCCCTTTCTTCATATCCCACCTTGCAGCCCGATGCAGGCGTTCCCAGTAGGGAAAGGCATGTCCTAGTTTCTCTGTTCCCACAGTGCTGCTACAGAAGGGCTCCTCACCACCAGCCTGTGTCCAGCCCCTGCGGGAGGGTGCCTACGTTTCAAGTGAGCACATTTAGAGGGACATAATGGTTCAAACGAGAACCAAAGTTCTGTGCTCTCTTGTGCGGAGCTTGGGGCGCCCTAACTCCAGCTTTCCAACCAGATGTCTCAGCATCGGTCCAAAATAACCATGGCATTTCTCTGCTCATGTCTGTTAATTTTATTTTGTGATTTTTTTTCTGGGGCAAATTGGAAATTGAAACCTCCACCTCTCTCATATAATGTTTTAACATAAATTAGGGTAAGAACTCACCTTCTGTTTGCAAAAGGACTTCCTGAGGGAACGGAGTGAGAGAAGAGTGTGTCATTCATGCTCGTTACAGGTCGGGGGGGCCTAGGAGGAGGCAAAATATCCAGTTGCATTAATTTTGCACAGAAGAAAACTCATCAGCAACAGGATTTACAGAGAATAATATAAGCTTCTTGTTAAAGTAACATTACTGCTAGCGTCTTCTAATTTAAGTAGCAATAGTTCCAAATTAAAGACATTGTGTTTTTAACCAGAAGTCAACAAAAACATACTGGTACTTTGGCGTGGAAAGAAATAATGCTTTTGTGCGTGCTGAAGTGAGTTTTAAGCAACTTGCTTGATTTTTTTTTCCTCCTGCTTGGGCAAAATAACCACTATGCCATTTTTTCCTTTCCAGAGCCTGTAGTCCATGGCACAGTCACTGCTTCCAGCCAGCTCGGCTGGGCCCTGGTAGCAGCTTCACTGTGGCATCATGAAGGTCTGCAGGGGGTGACTGCCAATAAATCACACATTTTTTTCATGAGGTTCACCAGGTTTATCCCTGGCTCCAAGCTTCATGATGCCATATCCACATCATGACCGCAGTGTACCCACAGCCCTCAGTGTCCCATAAAATACATGTAGTACTAAACTGGTTTAACTGCAAAGCTTTTAAACTAGTATATAAACCCCCAAATCAAAATTTAAAATAAATACCTAGTTTAAGAGGACCCATTAATAATTGATGGTTTTATTACTACATTCTTTATTTCCTGCTCTTACTAAAAATGAAATGAGAAAGAGTATTTCCTCTGATTTCCTTTATCGTCTACTCTTAAAAAATACTTTGTGCACAATTTTTTCTTCTGTACCCATTAAGGAGCAATTTCCCCTTCTTAATGGACTTCTTATGCAACACTGGGCAAAAGACATAGATACTCTGGAAAAACTAAAGAATATGTTATTAAAATCACAGGGTTTTCAATGAGCAGAACCTGAAGTGACCTATAATTCAGACTTCAAGTTGCCTAGATTTCAGGTTGGTTAATATTCCCTTTAAGCTCTGTGAAAGATCTGTCTTGCTTTCTGAATTCTGCAGATGTGCGAATCAAAATATAGTAGCCATCTGCAAAACATTCACTGGGCTCCAATTGTGCAAGACAGCCGGTCATTCAAACCATTTGTAAGAAATGAAGAAAGCCAGTTTTGCACAGAAGACAACTATTACTATATGTTTTCTCCCTTATTTTGTAACGGTTAGAAAACAAGCATAAATGTAGTCTTTGACAAGTCCAAAAGGATTTCTCAGCATGACAATACCACACTGATTTTAAGAAGTCTAAAACCGGGAATAAAAAGATGGCATGTTATTTATTTATATGAAAATATAGCTTTAGCCTAAACATGCATCTGTAGGCCCACATGAAGAACTCTAGTTCTGGTCTCAGGAGTTTGAAAAGCAGCAATTCATGCTCTGTTTAGTTATGGAGAAGTGTTTAATATTATTTTTCATGGACTCCATCAGAGTTAGGAGCTTGGATACTTAGAAACTAATTTTATTTAATGGGTAAGTAACCAGTATTTTGTTGCCTGGGAATTGTAAACTGGTAATTGATGTAGGAGGAAGAAGTTCACACCAACTAGTCTAGAGACTAGTTGGTCTCATCTAGTTGGTTCTCAATGCAATCACTGGCCGGTAAACACATTAATAAACTAACTGGGCACAGGCTCGGGTTTCTGAAAGATGGATCCAACCCTGGGCTGTGGAGTCCTACACAGCAGAGGAGAAGGGAAGAGAGGCTGGTTCTCAACACTGTCCCAGAGAAGGTGGCAGGAGAGTGCTCCCCTAGCAGAGCTTGGGCTCTGCTTTGCCTTGTGCCCACCTCTGCTGACTGAGAGGGAAGTGGGGATGTGGCACCCATGGAGCCCCAGACCACCACACGCACACTTCAGGCTAATGTCTTCTCCAAGCTTTATCTCAAAAAAGGTGTGAAAGAGAAGTTTCTAACCCCCAAAAGAGCTCTCCCCTTTCACTGTCTCTGTGTGCAAAGACAATTATTTCTTTGGCTCTGGACTCCGATAAAAAGTTAAGGATTGGTAATAATAAGATTGTCGCATTTTTTTCCAAACTTTTTCCTCTAATAAGTGTACTAAAGAAGAAAAATACTTACCAAGTATCTCTTTTGCAGCCAAAACGAAATGGAAAAAAGATCATTAATTAAATTGTCAGTTTAATATGTATGTGGTCTAAGTAATGCATTGGACATACTCCATTCTTATGACCCTGATTCTGCAAAAAGCACGAGAGCCTCTATGCATAAAAGGTCATTGATCTGTTTACATATGCAGAGTTATTGTTGTGTAGAAATGCCTATAAACCCCAAGGCTTTGCTAAGGTTTTGTGATTAGAGTTAGTTTGCCAATTCTCATATGAGGAAAACTATATTAAACTAATCTGAGCTTTCCCACGGCAAGTTTCTTAAAGGCTGATGCCCACATTCCTCAGGTTCAGCTTGAATATCAAATGGATGCTGAAACATAGATATACAGTTGTGCGATATGATAAGAGAAGAACAGCAGACTTTATGATAAAGCAATTGTAAACTCAGCTATTGACTTAAAATGTATGTATTACTGAGGTTATTTCTAAACTGCTGTAAGTGAGCAATTAACCTTTCTGGTAAAAGTGAGCTGATGTTAATCAACTTTCCTCAAGGAGACAAAAAATACTAGTATTGAAATATGCTACGTAATAAATGCATGTTATGGCACAACACATACCCACAGCAATAAACCAAATGAAATAGGAAGAGTTTTCCCAAGTGCTCCGTGCTGGTCTAACCTCTTCACACTGATGTCAAAAATAATTCTCCCACAGGCTTAGATGAAAATGAAGTCAGGCCAGTGCAGAATGCATTTGAAAAATCCCTCCATGATGCACTGGCCACAGCATTTGTCATCTCCGCAGTCTGGTTTTTCTTTTTAGTTGCCAATCTCACATATAGAAAGGAAAAATGACTCCTCCATTGGTGGGAGGAGCTCCTCCATCAGGTTAATGACAGCTTGATAACTACTTCTCTAGGTGAGCCTTAGACATGTTTCTTGCTTAATTGAAAGTTCTGTGTGTGGCACCAGTAAAACAAAAAACCAATGCACTCTTAATGTCTGGTACCACTCTAAGGTGCAATAATGATGAAAAGGCTGTATAGTAACGCAGAGAATACTTGTCCCCATTTAAGCGAGAAGCTAAGAAAAGGATACTGTTTTGTTGCCAAAATTCTTCCATTTAATGCACATATAAAACCCTTTGTGCCTGGATTCCTGCCCAGAGCTGTTTCTCTCAACTTCCATTATGTTTAAAAATAAAAATCACATCAGCGAGGAGATATTCTCAATGAGGTACTGTAGCACATCTCTCCCCTCAGTGAATGTACATGAATTATGCTGTAGATCATGCTACCTCCACGGCTTACAGGTTTTTTCGCTCATGTATCATTATAGCCAATATATATTGCCAAGCTATATTGCCTTCAATCTATGAATAAAGAGAAACCCATAAAACAAAATAGATGGTGGTTTGTTCTCACATCCAATCACCCTAAATTATGTCTGTATAGTTAGGAAGAAGGCAGGGTGTTAATTTCACAGCAAAGATTTGGAACAGATCCTACTCAATTACGGTACCTTCTCCTTGCCTTGCCCAAATGCATTTAAACCATTCACAGTAGCCCAGTTTTCAATACCCGTTATCTTCTGACATACCCCCAGGCCTCCGAGGGCCTTCAGCCAGCAGGGAACAGAGGCTTCTCTTTCAGTTTCATGC
Source organism: Tringa solitaria (assembly GCA_026413425.1). NCBI lineage: Eukaryota > Metazoa > Chordata > Aves > Charadriiformes > Scolopacidae > Tringa > Tringa solitaria. The sequence goes on along the minus strand of JAOXJM010000012.1, from coordinate 114,043,114 downwards.
TCTCTGTCTCTTTCCATTTCTCTTAAGGATGGCCAAAATCTGCCCTGTAAAATTATCACTGACTCGCCAGCAGAGCTAGGCTTTTGTACCACACACAGCAGTGGGGGAGCTCAGCAGAACCACCTCCGGATGATTTCTTCCAAAGAACATCATCCTCCCATTACACCTGTATAAAGAGGTGCATGGGTTTTAACTGGCAGTTAAGTGTAACAGGGATTTGGCACTATCTATCTGTCAGAGGCACCTTGCGTCTGAAAAGCAGAGCACTTTTTTACGCCTTGAAAAACTTCTGCTGTAGCCACACCATCAGCATGATTTATCCTTAAAACATCAGGCTGGTTAGATGGGACTTCCCAGGTGTCACACAGCCCACGTTGGCCAGCGTGCATTTGCTCTTAAAGATGGTACACACAAACAGTCAGCACTGACAAAAGTAAACGTGTATAATAATTACAGGCCAGAATAGTTCCAGCAGCCAGTAACACAGGTAGGTAGCGTGCAAATACAGTTTTAATGGCTGCTGTCTGAAATGCTTCAACCAGGGCCTCTGAGAAAGTGGTTAAGAAAGATCTTAAGACATACACTACAGCAAGGGAAATACTTTAACTTGGAAAAATTATTTCAAAGATACTGTCTTTAATTTCTTTGTAACTTTCTTCCAACCAGTGTCTTGATTTTTCCTGGAAAATTTAACTTTTTTTTTTTTCCAAAATCCAAACAGATAAATGAGAACACCTGAGCAACTGCCACTATGGACGGTGGACATGCTTTAGAAAAGTAAAATCCAACGTGATGATTTCCCCACCCTGCACAAATACATGTTCTCCCCTATATGGGTTTCTTGGTTCCTACAGAGAAAGACTAGTGACACAAACTACTGTATCAAAAACTAGTTTTACTTTCTGCAAATATCAAAACATAAAGATAACAGACCCTTTTCAAGTGACTTAGCAATGACAGACACAGCTTTTATGCAAAACTGTGTAGCTGGTCTTCAGGGCTGGATGAAGGCACAGCTCCTCTAAACTCAGCAAGAGCTCTGACACTGATTTCAACAAAATTGGTAAGACTTCCCTTTCCTCTGCTGCTTTGTGTCAAAACATACCTGTGATACGCTGAAGTTGAGAGTCTCTAGATGACAAAACTAATGTGCTCAGCACGGATACATCCCAAATTGTTGAAACTCATGAAATTGCACAGTTACGTCTTGAGAATGGTAACATGCCAACACTGTGTCCCAGTATGTGGTTATCTTTGCACATCACACTGACTTTTCAAGTGAAGTCACCCCAGAACAACATTTTTATACCATATACCCCTATCAGCAAATTTGCACCTGTGATACATTGAGCTTGATATGCCACAGCTGCCACCCGTTGTGTTCAGAGCTCTAGTATCTATGCTTGGCGTAAGCAACACCTACAACAAAGCTTACTTTCTCTACAGCACACAGATACTTACACAATATGAGCCAGGTTTAGAGGTTTTTCAGGCTGGTCAGGGAACATTGGGTGCAAAGGTTCACGGCTGGAAGCACAGCTTAATGACTTGCTAAGTGCATTAGTTAGCTTCTTAGCAGGTGATTTCTGGGAGGAACAAGGAAGGTAGAGGTAATCTGGAGAAGTAAGGTGCATACTGTTTCTGCTACAGGAAGCACAAAACAACAGGAAGCTCTACAGCTTACACGTGTATTGACTGACAACAACCCCCTTGCCCCCCTCCCGCCCTGAGAGTCTGGTAAAAGCAAAGACCGCTCAGTTTGGAGGAAAGATCTCTCTTACCTTCAGGGGCCTTTGGAGTAGGCTTTGGGGGGGGGGAGCGTATATCTATATGGACAGATGTGGTCACCAGGGTTGCTTTGCAATGCTGCACTTGGGTAGTACTGAATGAAGGACAGCACAAAGTTTGTGTCACCTGGCCTGGAGCTGGCTCGCACCTCACCAGCTTGGAGTGCAAGCAGAACCAATCTGTGTATGCCTGTCCATACAGATACACCCAGTGGGACACCGTTTCCTTCCTAAGCTGTGGGCCAGGCACAAGGCTGCTATATTCTTTCCACTGGCTAGTATTTCCCTCCTCAGCTCCGGCACCCTGTCCTCTTTTCCTGCTGTTATAAAGCTCCTCTTCCACCTCCTGCGGCCGCTGCAGCCTCTGCCACGCTGGGGAACGGGAAATTTTGGACACAAGCACGATGGGAATTGCCCCGTCATGGCAACAGCGTGCTAGAAGAGGAGTCACTGTCACCAAATGATGGGGAGGCTCTGTGCAAAAAGCATGCTTCTCACCCTGAAATCCCATCAGCGAGTCTTAAAAATCACTGTTTTCCGCTTTCCAGTTTTGTCCGGACACTCTTTGCAGTTGAACGTTTTTCTAAGGAAGGGCTCGGAGATCTAAGGTGTCTTTTAGGCTGTGAGAGAGATTCTCAGGGAATCCAACGCCCCTCTCTGTGACTCAGCTTCTCTGCCAGTAAAACAGGGGTAACGATCCTTACACTGGCTACTCCCCCTGAAACACAGCTCTACACACTGAAATTTAAAAATCTTGCTGGAACTTTACATGAGTGCTATTGTATTTGTGCACACACATCCTGCATCAACTTAGGACTGTAATCAAGATAATGCTGAAATGTTTCTATTACAGAAATCCAACCTAAATATGTAAAGTTCAGGCTTTTTTTCTCTTCCATTATAAATGCTACTTCACTCTGAATTGAGAACAGTTGAGTTCCACTGCACCCATGAACACCTTTAATCTGCATGTGGAGCTCGATACGGATGCGTTATGGAGAATGCTAACCAGGTTTGAAAAAATGCTAATGAATGCTAGAGAAAGGCAATTTCAAACCTGAAGCAAAACATTTGCTTCTGACAAGGAAACATTTGAAACCACTAGGCATGTAGTCACCTCTTTTGTCTTCCGCTGAGCAGAAATCTTAAGTTTTCCAATTACTTCCTGCCTATAATTACAGCTCCCTGGCTACAGCAAAAATGATTTCATAGGACAAATTGCTATTAGGAATGGAATCAGAGCTACGTAGTGGGCACTCTCCTATTCAGAGGCTAAACTCAAGCCATTGGTGTCTATGCAACAAGCAACAATTAGGACCCACAAAAACAATTACAGACCCAGATCTGCTGGGAGGCAGCGAAGGGCTGTGTGACTGGCATACAGAGCAAATCACGTCAAATTTAACCCTTGCCTGCTCCATCAACAGAAAAACGGACATTTTAAAAGAGGTAAGTTTCAGAACTTCGCTAAAAAATACACACAAAGTGCCGTACAAATATGAGTAACTGCTATATGTGTTTGTTTTTTTTTTTTTTTTAAATAATAATATGCTTTTGGAATATTTGAGATTAGATAGGATTTTTCTGCCGGTCTCTGGATTTAAGCCCTGAAGGATGGGGCTGCTTCATGACCCAGGGCTTCTGCTGGGGCTTTGCTCAAGTCCGTGGAGAGGTCAGCCCGCAGGTCTGATGCCCTTTAGAGAAGGTTAATGTAGCTGCTGATACTTCTCTTAAAGCACTGAATTATTTTGTTTCACAATGGAAAGGTTGAAGTGTGTTTTTCTCTGAAGTAAACACTACCGTGGATCTAAGCCTGTGACCACGCTCAAACCTACAGCGCCAGGACCATCCCAAATGCCACGCATACGCTGCAGCCACTCGACTTGAAAATATTGATGAATGGGTGTTATGGATTCATCGCTTCATTTAGATATAGCCAAACAGAGCAAGCCAATGACGATTTTACCGTGAGCCCCGTGGGAAGGGGAGAAGCTGCTGTGTGTGGGGTGCCCCTGCTGCCACCCCTGTCCTACGCTGCCCTCCCACCATCACGCACCCTCGCAGGCGCCCCGCATCCTCACCCAGAAAGGACCATTCCCACCTCCGTGCTCTCCCGACGGCTCCCAAGGCTGCAGCGTCCCCGACAGGGTTGCCGATCCCAACCGGCAGCCCGGCTCCCGGCCTCCCCGTGCCAGACGGTGGCCCGGAGCTGTGGCCGGGGGGGCTTCTCCGCCGGCTGGAGGGCAAAGCAGTCTGCAGCGAGAGCCTTCCCTTACCCATGACGTGTACTCTTTCATTTGGTGCTGGTTGCTGTGGGAACCGCTGGCATGGCCCCTCCAGAAGCAGTCCTGACAGAGCTGGTAATTGTGACACTGCTGGCAGCGGTAGCGAAACCCCATCATGCTCTCGCTGTGGCAGTAGGAACACTCGACGGGGTGGAAGACTGCGCAAGGAGAAAGAAACGCCGAGCCATGAGCCACAGCAGAGGAACCCCCCCAGTGAAAGTTTACAGACAAAGCCCCGGATCGAAGGGTGAATTTCACTGAATTTTTAGAGTTGGAAGGGACCTTAGAGATCATCTAGTCCATCTCCCCTGCTGAAGCAGGATTGCCCAGAGCATGTTAGAGCATGTTACTCAGGGCT
>JAOXJM010000012.1:114023702-114034957 GCA_026413425.1 Tringa solitaria | reverse complement strand
CCCATGGCAGGGGGGTTGGAACTTGATGATCTTTAAGGTCCCTTCCAACCCAAACAGTTCTATGATTCTATGGAATCATCAACAGAGCCTTCCTTTAAAATAAAATTAAGATGCAAAAATATTGAGCCCTGTTGAGAATGTGTGCAGACACAATTTATAGACATACATATTTAAGTAGCATCCCCATAACCAAAGGGATTGCTAAATTTTCATATTTGATTGCGTAAGCTACTGCTTTAACTTGCTAAAGAACTGTGGTTACCCCATGAGGAAGCAAAACAGCAGCTATGCAGTGACATGTATCATCTCCGTGTGCTGTGGAGTGCTTTTAAGAGCAGAGATTTCCAGATGGAGTGTCTGTGCTGCATTTATTTAAAATTGACAACAGATGTAAAGAAAATCATTATTTCTCTTATGCACTGACTGATTAGTGGAAAAAAATCTCACTCTGTAACATTCTCAGGGCTGAAATATTGCAAGATACTGGGAAATGTATAAAGGTATTTGTCCCTAAAAGAAAACACTTCAGGCTAATAGTGAAAATGGTCTTGATTCTTTAATATACAGAAATAGCCAGAATATGAGCTCTAAATCTCACCAAAGTACTATCTTTACCCACAATACCTGCAGTATGAAAGTCCAATCAAACAGTTACCACCTGCTTGTTGTATGAATGATCTTCCCAGCTACGCAAAGTGGATAACCACTTCCTGAATAGGCATCATATGCTATAAACTCAGAGAAGAGGATCTTTCTCTTGGAGATCTGCTGTGGACGTTTGGCTTGGCTTTGCTGGCCAATGCCACCAGCAAATGTCTGTGCTCTCTGCAACAGAACTGAGAACAGGAGGAGAAAAGGCAGCACAAAGCTTGGGAAAAGGAAGTTCCTCCAGTGCCCCATACTGCAGAGCTGAGTAGCCTTAAGCCTTTCCTCTGCTCTTGAAGGCAGACAAGTTGGGCAGCAAACACACAACTGGTCTGAACAAGCAAATGGATGGGGAGACAAGAACAGCTCTTCTGCAATGCACTAGGCCTTCTGAATGCAGCTATAATTTAAAACCTGATTTGCACCAAATAAAGCGTTTTAGCTTCACTGACAGCTTTATGGATGGGCTCCTCTGGTGGTCACTGATTTTATGGATTAGAAGGTGTCTCTTAAAAGAAGCAGAGCAATTTCCATATATTTTAAAAAGCATACTTCCCTCCTGCAGTTTTTTTCAGCTGCTGGGAAAGTTGAAACTGAAAGCTGTTTTCTAAATATATGCTACATGCAGATGGAGTCTAGGTTTGTGGAATAACACTTAGCCAAGTGCTAAGAAAACGAAGTTCGTGTCTACCTTTTTAATTTGGGATTAAAAAAAGAAAAGAGAAATAAAAAGTGTTTTTTATAATAATAGCAACACTTTTAAAACTCAAATACAGTAAAAAATCATATTAAACCTACCCATGGGGTAAAGTGGTGGCTATAAAATCCCTTTTTCAGCCACAGATTTGTATTCTGAAACATTAAGTCACTTGCTCTGGCATTTCTGTTCCGTAAATCTGCTGACAAGGAAACGCTATTGTTTCTATTTTGAATAGCTGCTCAATCTAGCAGTGGTTCACAGACGGAGGAAAATATACGGTTTGACCAAGTAAACCAGTACAATGGGGAATAACAAAACATTGCTGCAGTAGAAAAAAATTCCTTCCAGATGCAAACAGAAATGGATTTGATGCTGTGAGCAGAAGATCATTCCCAGAATTTTTTCTTTCCCTGAAATTGAGGAATCTATGTATCAGAGGGCTGATACCAGTAAGTTTTCTGGTAAGCAAAAGTGATCCACACTGAGAACAAGAGAGACAGTGCCAAACTTATCCCAAGGCATCAACTTTTGATACCAATAAGTCCAATATGAGAGAGCGAGAGAGTGACCTACAGCATGATGACGACTGTGGTTATCATTTGCCACAGGGATATGTTGGTTTGAGTCTCATTTCAAAACACTGGTTTATCCCTAATGAGGATGTAATGAGAAGTACATAAAATGAATTTAAGTGAAAAATTAAGACGAGATTTACAGGAACACTTGGCTGCCTACAGATGTAAAACAGCAGCTTAGTAAATCCGCTGTGTACCTACATCTGTCAGAGACCTAACTCTTGTCAGCTTTAAATAGAGATTGTGAACTAAACTGTATAATGCCTATTTGGAGACTTTGTTTCTTAAGGCACCTTAGTATATCTGGTCTACTCCTTTGGAAGCACAGTCAGTGAAAGTGCCATTTCTGACAGCTGCTTAGATAGAAAATGAGGCTAATGACATTTTTTCAAAAAAAAGAAATTGCTTTCTTTGATCTTTAATAATACCATGTCCAACATACAAAGCTTGAATGCCTTGTTGCCATGCAAGAGCACTCTTTTGTTATTTTAAGACAAAAGTACCAAAAAGTCACTTCACTATGTAAATTCTTCAATATAATATATATATAATTCCTCAATATAAGATGAAGTGCTGTCTTAAGTCTCCCTCTGAGAAATAAGACTAGTTTCACCTATGCAAACATGATTTAGAATGATTTTGGAGATGATACAATAAATGAATTGCAACAATGCCTTTCAGTTGACTGGAGTGCCTACTGATTAGTGAAGAAACTGAGGGAAAACAAAAAATGAAACTCCATTTTGCATGAAAATGACAACATTTATGCTCCACTCAACTTATTTGTTCATCAGTATTCAGTTAGTGAATGGAAGGATAAGGAGAAGGAAAACACCACTTTATTTCTAACATTTTCCTAGTTTCAGCATCTTGCCTTACTTAATATTAATGGCATAATACAGTGTGATGTGTGGCAAGAGCCAGAGGAATTCTCTCTTTCTCCATTGGAGAAGTGGACAACCAGCCCCAATTATAGGTTCTTTTGATGCACTAGGTATTAGCTGCAGCCAACGCACTGTACTCAGTGCACCTACAGAGTCTGGTGAGCTGTGGAAAAATCTCGGATTTTCTTCAGGACAAACTCCTTGCTTTTCTGACCCTATCTCATTGATGTTATCTGTAAGAGACTAGGGGTTTTCTAATACCTGCTGATTCCCATTTTCAATAAAGGTTTAAGGCAATTTTCGTTTCACTTGTAAAGTTCTCGTATGAGTACACCATCACTTGGAAAGCATGTAGCTTGATTTTTCAGTGGGAGTTGAGCTTTGTATGGAGAAGATAAGTTGAAGTCTCACACGTAGTTACAGCAACAACAACTAACTGGAGTGGAGGATGGCATGTCTTGGAGTATTTATATCACCTAAATGTAAGTACTTAACTTAGGTGCTTAAATTAGAAACTTAGTCTCCTCAGGCTCCCTAATTCAGAATATGTAAGTTAAGATCCTGCTCTGAACTACTTTTTGACTCTCTCTCCTCCATAGTGATATGGAGAATCCATAGAAACTGGCTTCTTATAGAAGGCACCCAGCCTACATGCCAGAAATTAGCACAGTGGACCTCCCTTCCACCCAGTCATTTGTTTCCTGGGCTAATATGCACGTATGTGTAAGAAAGCAAGAAAGTCATGGCTTTAGGATGCTCACTCTTCTCTTACCTGTTGGGAGAAACAGGATTTTGCTGATTGCTCAGTATAACCAAATGAAGGCCCTTCGAAAACAGCCGTGGGCAGCTTGAGAACCTCCCGCAGAAACATGTCATATCTGCCATAAACCATCACTCCACTGGAGTCAGAAATCATTGAGAAAATATCTGAGGAGGGGAAAGACAAGAAAAAGACACAGCAACCTCAGTGGGAGCTATGTATTTGCTCTGGATTCAGTATCATCAGATTTGAACCAGAAGTGCTAAACAACATGTTCTGCTTATGGAAACCTCCACTATTACTGCATCTTTAATTATAACCCCTCTCAATAGAAAACAAAGAGAATGATTTACATACTAAGAAGTAGCTGATCTTGATATTAGAATATGCCTGCTTATTTTTTCATTGTGTGTGGTCATTCTTTAAACCGAAGTCTGATGCATGGCATGAGGCTGTAATTTAATCAGATAAGAAGGATCTAATTCGACAAGATATGCAACATCAGCTTTTTGCCTACTGCTGGCTTACCATGTCAAATCTATATCTTGACAATAAATTCATTAAGTCAGTTATTATTGTTTTGGACACACAAAGTACTGAGGGTCTTTCAAATGCAATACTTTAACACTTTTCAGTCTTGTCCATATTTTTTTAAATTTTTTGCTCATGTATAAAAATATCGCAGTTTTATTATTCCAGAGACACATGTTTCTCAGCCTTTACCTTTCTCTTTGTTTTAAAATTATCCTAAGCTTAGCAGGGCATCACAGACTAAGGAACATTTATCATTTTTCAGGCTGTCATGTCAGCTGCAGGAACCTGGAAGGGAAATTCAGAAAACAGGACCCTGGGACTGCTGACCTGAAAAATCATCATCATACTCCAGCCTTCCGCTGGATGGACCCTGCTCCTATTCTTAAAGCAACCTAGGGAAAAAACAATCTTCAATTTATAACAGTGTTCAACTTATAATTTAAATTCAATCTGTCTTTGAGTTTCTACATAGATATAACATATTAAAAAATGGCACCAAATCTGGAAGACTCAGCACCTGGGATTTCTACTTGCCTACTCTAATGAACAACAATTTGTAAACTCAATTTTCTTTGACTGTGGTAAAAGGGTCCAAGGAAACTGAAGGCTGAGATTAATCCTTTGGTCAAAAAGTCTGGAAAACGGTGTTCTGGACCTGAGCTACAGACATCATAGCACTAAAGAGAAAGTCTTTCATCGCAGCTACAAGTAAACTACACCTCGGCCACTGGGGAACTGGGAATAAATCCTGTGAAATGAGAATCTGTTCTCCAAAATAGATGGAATTAGCCTGTGTCCTATGGGAAGAAATACAAATAATGCATAAATATATTGTACTTCCAAGTGTGAAATGAGAGAGATGTTATTCAGAAAAAGTCTGAAGAAATTGCTAAATGATGCTTCGTCATGTTGAATATTTGAGGCACTTACCTGAACTCTGAATTCAATTATTCCAAAAAAAAAAAATAATCCACCAATCAGAACCTCAGTATATGCAATTTGCCTTCAAAAATGTGAAGTCCAGTGGGAAATGCAGACAAATATTTACTAGGATTAACTTGGAGATATATATAGTGCAAACCCCAAATCCAACCATGAAACTATAACTTGTCCTAATTCCTTCTTTTCCTACCTGCACTGTTATCTCTCCGAGTACAAAAATGAGGTAAAAAATGCCACCCAAAAGACTTACATCTTAATTTGTCCATGATCTTTCCTCCACAGAGAGTTGCCAAGGCCATTTTGACAGCAAAAACGGAAATTTTACCATGTCCTTCCCTGTTCAAAAGTAGAAAGCAGACATATTTAACGTGTCCATTTTATAATATGGACCTCTTTCCATTTAAAATGTATACCATTGACATGACGGCATACCGTAATGCACACTGTATGTGGATTGACATACAAAGAAATAAGGCCTTTAAAATCAAAGTTTGCTTTGTGGGAACACACATCAGTACATTGTTCTGTAAAGGTCCCAGAGAAGACTTACTATGTGCATGAAGCTCAGAATTAAAGTGCTTATCTCATCATACACTGAGGTGATGATTATTACTGCTCTTTGTGCTACAGTGGCAGTGGCAGGCACTTACCACATTCAGGGTTTCCCTACCTTAAGTGAAATGTGTATCTTCTGTCCCTAGAAGATTGCAAACAAGTGCGAAAAATCAACACTGGGAACGAAAGTGAAAAAGCAGAAAGGGCTCACACGACCACAAGCTGCATGTTGTACCTGTCCTCACAATTGCCTTTTAAATGATACACCTGACCCCCCAGAAACGTTAAGAATTTTGCTGAAAAATGGGGAATATACCTGCATCCAGAATTACATTTGTTGTGATATGTAAAATAGTCTTGTCCCAGCTTTGTTCAAGTTGAGGCTATGCCTGGTTCTCTGTTTTGAACTTGAACTGCCTAATGCTATTAAACCCCAAATGCACACAGGAGCATGCCTTGGGGCAAAAAACACATAGCTTTTTCTGCAAATCCAGTCACTTTCAGGTAAAAATAACAACGTTTTTGTTCTCCCTGGAAGAATCAGACCATATACTGTACACTCAGGACGCTGTGTTCACCTTTAGCACGTTGCCAACTCTTCCTTCAACTGCCTGGAAGCACGCAATGGCTTAACTTTATTGCTCCTCTTGCTATCCTCATCCTCCCTCTCAGTCATGATGGTCCCCAATGATTACCTGCCATTATAGAAACCTTGGTGCGTTCGAGCTGCATGAGTAATATGTGCTTTTTTGAATGACTTCACACGCTGCAAGGCACTCTTACTTTCTAAAAGACCTATCCCCCCAGTTTAGGCAAAACTAAGTCCAGTGCTGACAGGAATGGCAGAACAAAAATGCTGCAATGTTCAGTCCCTTTCCAAAGATGAGAATGAACAAGCTCTCGCAAGTTCATCTGTTTTTAATGTTCATTTTTTGGCATGCAAACAATGAAATGTGTTTTTTTCTTGGAATTCTCAGAGTCTTACTATAAGTCAATAAGACTCCACAGTTGCACCCTAGCAACTTTTATCTGTCATCCAAACTCCTTAGCATTACTTAATAGCTTCCCATACGCCTGTTTAATGGCATCAGTGAGAACATGTTGTCATCCTGCTTTAAAAGAGAGACAGTCACCCAATGTTTGTGAGCTTTGCAAAATGGCACCTGTGTCTCCTTCTAAATTCTGCTGATAGGGCTAATGACGGGACCAGATAATAAAGTTTTGTCTCACATTTTGAAAGCAGGATTTCTGTGACCTTCAGTCTTTACTCTCTCGGGGAACATTATGTTTGTAAGAGATTTCCTGTTTAAATATATATAATTATGTCTTACATAAGATAGTCCAACTGCACTGGCAATAGAAAATATGAAATATAGAAATTCAGCTCTTCATCAGTATTTCTGAAATTACTCTCTTGATTGTCACTCATAATTCTAATGAAGAAAATTGTGTCTGATCAGAACTAAAAGATAAACTGATTCTGGAAAGACAGAGGGCTTGTGACTCTCTCTCTCTCTGCAAACCCCAAACCAGACAAATACAGTAGCATATACATATAGAGTAGATGTGAATGGTGTACACATATGAGTACATTAAAGCACGCTATATGCTTCACTGCTATGTTAAGTCACCCAGACTTTAGAAAATGAGTCAGTTCCCTAAGCCTGGCTAGCTAATAATCTTTAAAGTTCGGTGCATTGGATTTAGTTCTACATCAGTGTAACCCATGATTCTAAATATTAATTGTAGATATTCTTTACACTCATTTAAAATTCTGCTTTTTGTCTGAAAATCAAATAGACATTCAGAAAAAAGAAATAAATTCACTACTTTAGTATTTAAGAAATGAATCTTTACTATGTTCTTTAATGCTGGCTTTCGTGCGTATTTTCTTTTTCATTACATTGTGTTCCCTTTGACTGGCTTCATGAGATTAAAATCACAGTACAGAATTTCCAGTCTTCTGTATTGCCACCCTTCATTGACTGGATTCAGATTTGTGTAAACCAGAACCTACCACTGTTATGGCTGAGAATTTGGTCATTTTGTATTCTTTTTGTGCATGCTACCCTATAGACCTTTGGGAATTTTTCTGCACCTGCCTTTAAAAGAGCTGTTATAGAGCTTATATATATATATCTGAAAAATAAATGCTAAGGGGAAGCAATGGCGTTATTAAGAAGCAATGGAAGAATTACTGGAAAAAATAAAGCCCACGTGGAAGTGCTTCAGATTTAGATTATTTTTCCCAGTAGGTATAGTTACATTTACTAATAGGATTATACTATTGAATGGCAGACACATATCAACTCGCCTTCAGCTTTCCACCTCAATGCCATTGGCTTTTCCCATACTCAAATAGTTATGGAACAGAGGAACAGAAAAAGAAAAGATTTCATTTATCTCTTCAATCTCTCTGTTTGAGCTGATTAGTTTTGACACTGTATTTTGTATCGGTCATTTGTATTCATAAAAGCATCACTAGAGCCAGTATAAATTCAATTTGCCCTTCAAATATATATCTGTGTGTGCATGTGTGCGTGCATACATATACACACATGCATATATAAATACAGATGACTGATGAATGGACAGGATAATGGGGCCTAAGAATTGCCAATATAATTTTGATCCAAAAGTGCCCTAAGCTATGTGTAAGCACTACAGATGCCCTTGACTGGCAGCACTGGAGCCTTGCAGTGTTTGCTGCCTAAAAGCAAATCCTGAAACAGTGGATCGTAGCAGCATGAAGATATCCACTGAAGTCAGTGCTCCCTGAAAGAAGCTTTAGGCTGGCTAATGCAAAGAGATGAAAATTTTACTAGTGGAAACAGGAGAGGACAGAAAATATTTTGATTTTCTGTAGCACCTCTCTTATTAAGGTTACTCTTCAGATCCCTACAGAAAAGCACTAGAAGCATAAACGATGGCAAAGGCAAACCTTGACGCTGATGTGCACTTAGCAACAACACAGGATGGAGCACTTAGGAAAGGGAATTATGGCCAGGGCTTAAGGTTATCTCCTGCTGCTTGGGGAAAAAAAAAGGGCAAAAAATAACACAGGCTTTTAGAATCAGAGAAGAGCAGAAGGTTTCCTCCTCAGATGCACAGCTGCAAGATAGACACAGCCTCTCCCCGGAGCAAGGAAGCCCCATGGACTGCCTGATGAATCCACAGACCATTTGAGGCTAAGTCCAGCTCCAGGGCTGGAATTTGCCTTTCGGGTCAGCAAGGAGAGCGGTACCAAATGGATGACACTGACATTTGTCAGGATCTCTAGCAATACTCATACTGAGACAGCCATGTGGTGGGGAAGGCTACAAAGAAATAGCATCACATCTTTAGAAATACCGAATGTGTCCCATAAAAGAGACATTGAGAAAATATGATTTTTCTCATTAACTAGGCATGAAGTGGTGCTCCCCCAACACTTATCTTTTCCAAAAGTAACAAAATTTCTTCAGTTTCTTTACTTCATTCTTCAGTTACTTGTGGGCCTTCTACTGCCCACCTTAACCAGGGCAGCCAATTCTGAAATGTCAGAGGCTGCAATTACAAATTCCCGTTTTCACAGACAGGTTTCAGAGAGGAAATCTTATTGGAATCAAGCAAAATTCTTTCATTTAGGAGAGCAAAACACATAATGACCAAATCTCTGAAATGCATGTTTTTGCTGGACTTCCTTCATAAAGACTAGCTGGCCTGTACGGCTTTCAATGATGAGCGAAGGAGAAGAAAGGGAATCAAACACTCGACAGTTCTGAACAGATGGATGAGCAAGAAGTTAAACTTTCAGAACAGATACTGAACACCTTTATCTATTGAATTCTGTATGGTTCAAATGTGCATTTGATTAAACAAGGGCATGAACATTTCCTCTTTTCTTTGTAGGAGTCAAGCCCCTGCAGTCAGATTGGGTTTATTTCATAGCCTGGAGCTCGCAGCCCCATCCGTAGGACAGGTGTGTCAAGGGACAGAGGAAAATCCGCTATGATCTTGTCAGTTAAACTTTGCAGCAGGAACAGCTATATTGCAATAGTGAGTCATTGCTGAAGATGATCTAGCCCAGAATATTTTACAGTCTGTTTAAAAAGAGTGTTTTTGGGAACAGCTCGATTGAATGAGGCTGACATTCCACCTTGCCTCCTACGCCAGCTTTGACACTGGTCTGGGATAAATTGTTCAGAGAGGTTTGAACTTGTCATTTTTTTCATATAGTACTTGTGTGCCAGTGAAGGAAGTACGCTATTATTTCATAAAGCCAGTTAATCACCTTAGACCTTGAAGCAAAAGCTATTGCTCTATTTTATCATGCAGTTAAAAACACAAGTCAGACATGTTTTTGTCCAGGTTCTTTAAAGTCTGACCACCTCATTCTACTCACTGGTTTTGGTCTGCCGGGGTTCTCTACCACATGATGCTGGCTTTCACACACCAATGGCAAATTAATTTTAACTGCATTTCTGTTTGTGAACTTTGATTTCATTGTCTTGCAGTTCTATAAGGTTGCACTTTGGTTTTGGCTTAGCATGAAGGAGCACCGGAGTCAGTGTCATGTGAAATCTTATAGACTATAATTTTTCCTCCTTTCAGGGTTGAGCAGCAGGGAAATATAATTACCTGTAGGTCTAATGAATCCCCAAGGCTGTGAAAAAATCATAAAAAAATTGGGATGAATGTTCAGCACATGCCGTGGGCAAGTTGGCCCGTGTGCCATGGTATTGCACCGTGGTTTCTTTTAAGTTTCTAGCTCCTGAGAAGACATCTGTATTGCAGGCCAAGGGAAATAGTCTAGAAAATACTCTAGGCAGAGAAAACTGTCAGGTTTTCAGCAGGCTATAAACAAAGGAAGAAGCTCTGTTTAAAGCTTGGAGGACCTTCAGCCAGCACAGTACACATGGGGCAGTATATATTAACTAGAACTAAATAAATGACAGTGGTAGGCTTATTAGATTTTAAATCACACATTAACTTGTCCCTTGTGGTCCTTTCATACACGTTAAGTTGCAGAATCCATTTCTCCATTCTCTTTCTTTGCATTTCGAACAGGACATGAGAAACTGCACAACCTTTTCTGGACCTGCTCACAGTACAGCAGGAGCAGCCATCGTTCTGTGGAGTCACAGATACCCAACCCATCCATTCTCACGTAGAACAGCCCTCTCATTTATACTGAAGATCTATTTGGTCTTAGTCTGCTGTTTTGGTCCTAGAAAGCTATTCTGGGTTTTTTAGGGTTTTGGGGTTCTTTTTTGGTCGTTGTCTGCGTTCATAGAATCAAATGTCATCATATTAACATTCATTAATAAATGTAAAAGATAATTCCTCAGCAGTCATCTAGAAATTTGGATAGCATTTCTGCAGGTCAACAGTTTCCTTAAAACACAAGGCAAAGAAACAGAGGCGAGAACCCGATCAGAGTTAACAGGACTATTTTAGGGGTGACTGTTGTGATTTCAGAATGATTCATGCACCTACTAAAACTCCTCTTTTCATTGAAGAAGATTGCAAGCAATTTAGTTTAACTGTTCAGTTTTTATAAATGGGGAGAGAGTGAAAAAACTACTATCTCGCCTCACAGTTCCCTTCCTGCTCCTTCTATATGCAACGTATTGCCTCTCTGTGAGCATGGGACCTTAAGAAAAGACCTTGCTTCTCCT
>JAOXJM010000012.1:113954994-113978305 GCA_026413425.1 Tringa solitaria | reverse complement strand
TTCTTTCCTGTGAGTGTGGTGAGACACTGGAACAGGTTGCCCAGAGAAGTTGTGGACACCCTATCCCTGCAAGTATTCGAGGCCAGGCTGAATGGGGCTTTTGAGCAACCTGGTGTAGTTTGGTGGTGTAACCTCACTAGGCTTGAATTTTGACAAGAAAATGTATTTGAAGTGACTGTCACAGATGAGAGGCACATTTACTCAGGTAATTACAACCAGCAGGCAGCTACAGACCACTTCCACCCTCAGGGGCACTGGCTCGAACTAGCCTTCTGCTGAGCCAGCAGCCAGCTTGCTGGTGTGATGCTCCGACCACACGCCAGATGACCACTTTCATAGCAGCAACCAGTTTACTTCAAAGAACAACAGAAACTGAAACTGAGAAGTCTGTGTTAGTTAGAAGTGCCACACCACCGCCTTGACAAAACCATGTCCAATTTGAACCCTGCTGGCAGACGGGACCAGCCCTTAAATTGGTCCAGTGGCACCCAAATTGAAGTAGTTTGACCTGGTAATAAGCAGATTTGAATTAAGCTGCCTAATGATATTTGAAAATGAGAATAAGTGCATTTGCATCTCAGGTGTCACTTGCTCAATTCTGAGACCATGTCTAATACTCTTCTGAGTATTTTTGATCAGCCTTATCAAGTGCACCACATCAGAGCAGGAAGCAAGAGACCTTCTCCCTTCATTTGGCTCTAGTTCAGCCACACTCAACTGCTAGAGTCTGGTTTAGGCACCAAGTTGTCTGGAAGCTATTGACAGAGCAGAAGGACTGTGGAGGAGAGATGGGGAAATAATCAGAGGGTGGAGACCGGAGGAGGTCTGATTTCTGGGAAGAGAATTACATCAAATCTATACAGTTTTGTTAAATGCTGATGAGCCGGGAATAAAATAGCTATCTGCTTTTCATGTTGAGGAGAGAATTATTAGGTGTGATACAAAGGGTTTAATTTGGAATAAAAGGAATGATACTTAAACATAGAAAATGTAAATGTCCGATCTCGACAGGGGGACTCTGAAGTGAAAGATGTATTGGGCCGTGGACAGTCTCTCAAGAGATGTAGTGAACGCCTTACAGTCTGGTGTCCGTCTGATGTCAGGAGAAACAATGGGCAGCCTTGCCCTGCTGTCACGAGGCACTGTTACGAAGTATTGGCTTTGAAGAGCTCGGGACCAAATTAGAGCCAGGTAGCCCAGTCAAAACCATTCAGGATCAGAAACCTAAGAAGCAAGAACATAAGAATGCTAAGCCTGGGTGCAGAGGTGGTCAGAGGTGGGGCTCTGCATCAGGAAGCCAGGTGCATCTTGTGTAGCAGGACCCTGAGCAAGAGCAAGACAGAGCTGTAGTGAAGTCAGCAGGAGAAGCAAAAGCATTTCGGTAGAGCAGAATCAGGTCTATGCAGAAAAGGGGCAGGACTAAGAAGTGAGACGAATTAACACCACGTAAGACACGGAGCAGCCAAGAAAAATCCATGAGATTATCTGCAACAACTTCTGGTGGGGTCAGTGGCCAAGCCTTAGCTCCTCCCAAACTGTCTGGCCTGTTCCATCAAGGATACAGCCCGTTGCATGGCCGTGGGTCTTAGAGAGGCTCTGTCTCAGCTGATCAGGGCTTTTTGTTGTCCCTTGACCAAGGCGCTTTCCAGAAGACAGTATCCTTCCAGTTGGGGAGGCTGCCACCGTGTTCTGCTGCTGATTTCCCACAGCAGAGCTTGCCTTCCCTACTCACCTCTCCCACTTTTGCATGGGGCAGTGGCATCTACATTGCCTTTTCCCCAGGAGATCTAACTTGGGAAGGGCTGGAGCTGACCTGGAGGGCGCAGGAAGCCTAACAACACAAGGGAAAGTCCTTTTCAAGCCTCACCTGAAGGACCTGAAATACCCCAGTCCAGCTTGGCTTTTCAGCTCAGAAATTTCCATTTCCAAACCCTGGAGAGACAAAGGATCATTCTGTCTTCCCAATCCATTGCCTATTGACTCAGGTTATCAGTTACCTCAACTCTGTTTCAGATCTAATACCTGCATTTCTCCAGAGATGCCCAGAGGCAAAGGGTACTTAGGAATAAGAGGTGTGAATTCATTTCCAGAGGCACTGAAACACGTTTAACAAAATCTATTGGGTAAATATTTAGCTGCAGGCCTGGTTCTAAGCAAGCCTGTGGAAGTGTGGTTTTAAAACACAAATGAGTTGAAAAGGGGACTTGAAAGAGCCAGAGAGGCTTTTTCTCCAGTTGCTTACAATTTTATTTTATGTATTTATTTTATTTACAGTTTCGCTACTCAATCCTATTTGTATAGCAGCCAGAGAGGACAAATACCTTTGCTTGGAACAGACTTATATGCTGTAAAGTATTGAAATATTTGGCAAAGGCCGGCCTTTTGGTGGTGTTCCTTGTTTTTCCACAGCTGAGGAGAAGCACTGAAAGGATATGCACTGGCAGTCTCCAACTGCCAGGAGATTTGTTTGTATCAAGTGCCAGTCATTCCTCACGATATCAGCAACAGGCTATTTAAGGTTGTATCATCTAACGCACACCACCACAGAGATTTGGGTGAGGGAGAGGAATACCACAGGGTAGCACTTCTGAAGGTAAGAATTTGGATGCCACTCATGTGAGCTGGGCTTCCCAGAGCAGAAGCCCCAAAGGGTCCGTAAGAAGCCAGGGTGGAGCAGAGCCTACTCAGAAGTAGCAGCAACCCTGGAAGGCTTTCAAATACGTAGTTTCTGATAAGAGTCAAGTCTGCCTGCGAAGGTTTTATCGTAGCCGTCATGGTGCTATAAATAACCTGCAGCATTAATAAGGTCAAAATAATGAGGGCAAAACCACCCCTAACAGGATCCTTTCAAACTTCATTTTCATCTAAGATCTTGAAATACAAAGAAAACCAATATGGATTTTTGAAAATTATGTATGGAAAATACTCCAGATTGAGACACAAATAGCTAAATTTTGTTTCTTGTGAAAGATGTGCTGAATTGTACTGACTAAAATGGCAGAGGCGGAGACTAGAAATCATTAAAAACCTCAACATTTTCTAAGATTATTGATTTATAAAACTGTAAAACTACATACACATAAAAATGAGTAACACACTTAAAAAAGACAAAGTTAGAGAATCAACATTTTAAAGGCCCTGGAAGTTGCTGCATCTGCCAGCAACAGTGGATGGCATCAGCTGCACTCCTGAACAATGCTGAAAACTCGGATCCTAGAACAGTTTTATGTGCTCTACTCTGAAGGGGATCCGAGCACCAAATCCAATGCTTCATATGTGAACGCTTTCTGTTCACTTATCCAATTTCAACAGAAAAGCTAAGTACGAACATTTTTCAAAAAACACACCTTTTCAGACTTGAATAATGTATTTGCTGGGATCAAAAAGACACGTCACATAATTTTTGTCTTGACACCTCAGCTTTTGATACGGCGAAGGATTTGAAAAATACCCAAATACAGTACTGTCTTAAATGTCCAAAGAAAAGCTGTTGCCATTCTCCTCATGCACACCAAACAAACAGAGATCACATCTGCACACATTTGGTTACATCGGGATAAAAGTGAGTTTGCTTTATATTTGTTTCCCTAGTATTGCAAACACTCACTGTAAAACAGATAACACCTGAATGTATATGGGATAGAAAACCTTTTCAAGATTAAACCTTTTTTAAGCTTGCTACAGGCAACAGCTACTCTGTATAATCTTTTTTGCTATATCCCTATCCATGAAAAAAGATTTCTGCACAGATTTCCTGTCCTTCCAGGCAAGACCATCTGGACCATCTCTGTCCTGGTACAAAGGTGTCTTATGCTTGAAGTCATGGATCTACCTACAACAAATGCAAACTTCAGTATATGCATCAGTTCATGCTGATATTTATGGGGAAAAAATACACGTTGGGAAAGAAAGGGACTTCAGCTTACACTTCTCATCCTTTTTACAGGATGACTTTATTAAAAAAATATGTCATTTCTTTCTTTTTTTTTAAAAGTAAACAGTTCTCTCGTATTTGAGGCAGGTAATTGTGTGGGAAAGTAAATGTTTGCTCTTTGAAATAAAGGATTTAGACTTTTTCAGGGTCTGGGCCAAAGTCTTCCCCTTAAAGATGAAGAGCAGACACTTAAGGGATTTGCGTTTGAGGGCTCCTGGCCAGAGTTACCATGCTTACTGGAGCAAAATATTGTGGCAAATTTCTCTTGGCTGGAACAAACACTGCAAATTTTATCTTGAAAACATGTCATCCTGATACAAGCCCTGCTTCTTCCTTAAGGATGTCCACTGTAAGATGCAATAGCACTTGCTCCATTGCTTGCAGGCAACCTCCCTCAGGATCAACACCTGGAACAAGACAGACCTGACAGTGGTCCCTGTTCCTCAAGATTTCTGCCACACGGAGAGGGCAAAACAAACATCTGCCCGTGGAAACAAGCATTTTTAAAAGTCAGAAGTCATTTACTCTGAGTATTGCTATGGCGTAGCTTGCTGCAGACTCACTCCCTTGAGTTGATATCCCAGATATTAAGTTGCCATAACAATATACCTCCACAAATGCAGCCTGCACACCGTCTTATGGAAAATGTCTTGCACTGAACTCGACAGCCTCGGTAAATATGTCTGAAATTTGTCCTTTTAACACCAGGAGTTGAAGCCTGTTGAAATCTACCTGGAGTTTTTGTTGGTTTTTTTTTCCTGCAGCCCTGTCAAGTGAAACACCCTCCAGATTGGTAACTCAAGGCACTGGCTGAGGTAGCAGCTTTAATGCTTCCCCAGGGCTGGCATGCCACCTCTCCTAAAGG
Organism: Tringa solitaria; assembly: GCA_026413425.1. Classification (NCBI taxonomy): domain Eukaryota; kingdom Metazoa; phylum Chordata; class Aves; order Charadriiformes; family Scolopacidae; genus Tringa; species Tringa solitaria. The sequence goes on along the minus strand of JAOXJM010000012.1, from coordinate 113,973,506 downwards.
CTGGGAACTCTTAACCAGCTCTTTTCCAGCACAGTACGTTCAGAGCAGAAAAGGGAATAGGAAGGGTGCATGCGTCTGCATGTGAAAGTAGTAAAAGCTCTTAATCTTCCATATATAATAGTTTAATGTCAGCTCTACTTAAATCAACAGAAAGCCCTTCATTGACTTCAGTAAGAATGAAGTCAATTTTGCCAGGATTTTACCTATGTTTAATTTTAGCCATAACAGCTTGTGTTTTCAGAAGTAACCTGTGATTTAGGATCCCTCTATTTCTGGGTACATTGTAAGATGTCCATTAGGTGTCTGCCTTTCACAAAGGAAGAGTTCTCATTCTCCCCCCAAAAACCGAGCTGGGCAATGAAAATAAACATCATCTTTTGAAAACAGAGCCTAGTCTGTATGTTTGTCTGTTTTGTAGTGTTGCAGTGTTAAAATTAGAATGCTGCAAGGTTAAATTGCAAAGTGAACAGACTCACAATCAAGGGGGAGTCAAGACAACACAACAGCAACATCAGAAATAACAATTGATAAATGGTGAATGACGGCAATGTGTGGATCAACAGTCTTCTGTTCTTTAATTACTGCAGGATTCTCAAGGAAAAAGGTGGCATTTGTTAGAAACCACACAATCGTGTTCAATCTTAAGTGGCAGATGGGAAATACTGATGGGAGATTTTATGCATCATTATATCAGCTCATTTTTCCCACATCTTTATCCACTTTAGATAATTTTGGATTTAAAATTATATGCTGTTTTACAAAGATAGGAAATTAACCTAATGCCCTTGATGTAATAATTTCAGTCACTGATTCCAGTGAACGTAATCTATCCTTTAGCTCTCCAGAACTTTGATAGGAAAAGTGTAACTACCAAACAGTGAATATAGAAAAGAGAGGATGAAAAGGCACAGAGATTGAGTGGGACACTCCCAAAAGAGAGAGGTTTAAAATACTGGCTATTTTTATGCAATAAGTCTTCTTCCTGGTCTGCAGGTGTTTTTATATATCAATTTTTCATGTGACACAACAGGAATTTAAAGAGACAGGACTCTAATTAGCAATAGTTCAAGCAGTCCTGCCCTTTGCAAGGAGCCGCAAAAGCCAGACGGAATATGTTGAAGGCGGCAGAGTCACAGTCTGTTCTGCCTCCAGCACACCAGTGGGACCTTTCTGGTCGCATCTGACCAGCCGTAGTGGAAGGGAAAATGGATTATCATTTTCCCAGGTAGAACGTACTTACAGCCCTGGCATTATTTCCCTAAAAGATGAGAGTTTCAGAAACTGGATGGGACTTCAGATTTTTACTATCCCTTTCCAACAGTTACGACTGCACAATAACAGTTTCCTCGGTTGACAGTTAAGATCAGAAATATCATTGTGAAGACATATTCTGTCATGTGGTAGCACTCAATTTAAAATACAATGGGTAGAGCATTTTATTTCTATAAGAAATTACAATTTACACATACAACTCTGGTTTTATGGACAAGGGCAGACCATTGCAGGTAAATGGAAAATTTAATTCTTTTTTTTTTTTTCCTTTTTATGAACTGTTGACATCATTGCAACTTTGTCCTTATTCTGTTTACAACTTTATTATCCCGGGTCCTGGTCCGAATTCAAAATAGTGATGTGAGCTTAGTAAAAAAAGTAAAAGGACGCAAAAGCACCTTCTGGTCCTTGTATCACTATTTTCAGATTCGTAGCTGTTCTCCACCTTGCCAAGTCACACCCCAAACTGAGGAACATTTTCTGAGCTAATACTGACTACACTGGTGGACTGCTGACTAAACTCCTTATTTCCTAGGCTTTAGAGAGCCAAATGGGAACAGGATGGCCTGGCTAAATTCTGATTTGGCTTTCTGGAAGGATTTCTTTGAACTTCACCCAAAACTTAAGGGCTTGCGCAGTTCTGCTACTCAAAATCTATTTCTGAACGGCGAGATCTATTTCAGTACCTACCTGATACATACTCTGCCTTGCAAAAAAAAAAAAAGGGGAAAAAAAAGACTCAGTAGCTTTAAATCACTGCTCTCTCTCCATGCAGCTCAGTTAAATGTGCTGAGATGTGCCCCGTTTGACTGAGAGGGAGCAGAGAGCAGGCTGGAAAAAAAAGGACTGTAAAGAGCACGCTTCACTGGTGGCCATACACAGGCTGAGCGTGATGAGCTCCAATTTCTCCTGCAAGGAAGATTCCCTTCTTCAGCTTTTGGCTTGGAACTCTTTACTTCTGTTGTAAAACGTGGTGGTTTAGTGTATAATCATCATAAGCCCAGGCATTTAAAGAAAATGGAGGTGAATAATCTTTTTTCCCCTGACAGCTGGAAGACTGTTACACTTACCCAGTCCTGCAACCACCCAGCCCCACAGCAAGTCGAAGCTGGTGATGCTCCAGCTCATGGGACTCTGCCCAGCCCAGAGTGCTTGCTGCTTCAAAGGCACAAGGTTTCCTCTTGCAGCCAGCTCTGTTTGCTTTAAAATCATTAAAAGGTCCCTTGTGCCAGAATAATTACGCTTAGGCTCTTAAAAAATCAAAACCTGACCCAAAATGAATAATTATTTCATTCTGCTTTTAGTCTTTTTAGGTTATTTATGTGATTTACAGATTTTTACATTGCCACCTGGGAGAAATCCCCCCCTACTAATGGCTAGCTTAAAACATCCTCCTTCTTCGGTTTCTAATCATGGCTCAGGATTACGTCATTTTCCTGCATTTAACGTATCACTGTAATAAAATCACTCTAAAAAGGAGACTCAGCAGTGAGGTGCGGCAGCAACATGAAAAAGAAGGCACAGCAGGAGCCGGTCTCGTCTCCTTACACACGGTGCAGCTGTAATTGGGTTTCCTCTTTTGCAACCACCTCGTCCCTCGTCTCTGTGCTCACGATCCCCACCATCACCCTCCCTCATCCCCCTCCAGATTTTCCTTTCCAGAGATCATCGCCCAGTGTTTGAGGTGCAGAAACCAGGCTTGTTTCTCAGTTTCACAGTTTCCAAGTCTCAAGAATGTGAGCACAATTTTAGGGTATGGCTCTACCGCCCTTTGACAGCCTTCCTGAGGCTGCCCTATAGACAAGAGCCCAGACCTGGTGCCACAGCCCCCAGCACCTCCAGATGACACCTTTCAGTGGGGCCGAGAGCTCAAAACTCGCTTGGTGCCCCATGGGCTACCTGGAGAAGCCCAGCAGTGCACACATTCACTGCAGGTGGATCAAGGCACACATTTTGCTCACAGCCTCTCCTGAGAACAGCTCCTCTTCAGGAGAAGAATGACATGAGCTTCGTTACGGGAGAGGTCTAGCAGAGGGAAAGCTCCTCGGTTTCAGTACTTTTCCCCTACAGACAACTGGCAAGTGCTGGGCTCTGGCAATGACTCATTTCAATCAGATACACCAAACAGACTGTTTTATCAGGCACAAAGCAACAATATGATAGAGTGTGGGTGAAGTCCAATTAATAGCTCTGAATAACATCGGGGACTGGCCCTATAGGAAGTATAAGCACAATTGGATCAATTGGATCAATCAAGGATCATACAGGTAACCAGTGCTTCATGAACACAGGAAAAACTTGCCACCAAAGACAGGACAAAGAGAAGACGAGGCATACTGAAACAACTAAAGGCAATGAAAATGAGCAAGGATTATTGGTAATGAGAGCTAGAAGAAGAGATTCCTTCCATAAATGTTAAAGGACGGATATGAAGGAAGAGCATCTGCCCATTAGAAAATGCGAGTCGGCCCTAAGGAGCAGCACAATAGAGGCAAAAAAATGCATATAGGCAGTGAGGGTGGAGGAGGAATAGGACAGATGGGAAAGAAGGGAATGGGAAGGCAGTAAAGATACCAGAGGAGAAGGGAAATACGATGTATAGCGTGGAAGCTCAGGCTCACCTCTCAATGCCTTTCACACGAAGGTGCTGGAAGTATTTTGCAAGCCCGCTGTAGACACTGAATTGTACCTTTGTATACAGAGTTTTCAGAGGTCAGCAGTTACGTTTCTAACATGGAACACACTAGGTTCACAGAATAAAACCCGAACAACAGGTATTTTTGGTCATGAACAACGCAGAAGTTTGAAGCAGTGCACCCGAGAAGCATTTGGGCACCTTGCACCTCCTGGGTGACCATCATCCAAAAGACCAAAGATCATCAAAATCAAACAGTAACTCTTTTGATCGGAGGCCAAAGGACTAGGCTTTGTTTCTGAAGCCACATTTAAGTTGCTCAGAACTGATGCAGTTAGTTATAGGGTGGGATAATACTCTTCGAGGAGAGCTACGGCCACACTTCCAGCGAAACAGGAGCCTCCTGACCTTTGTGTCCACCTCATTGCCCTAGCGTCTCCTCTCCCACACTGCTGCTAAGACGTATAGACTCACAAAATCCTGTTGGGGGATAAAAGCACCCTCCCCACTTGTCACACACTGGTGTTTTTGGTACGACAGGTTCCCAGCATGTCCACCTGTAGAACTGAGGGAGACGCTACAATGGGCAGAATACCCAGTAAATTCTAAAGAGAGGTTTGAATGCCATAAAGCCAATGAGGTCTAACCCGTTACTTGCTAAAGATTAAAAATTACCATAGCTTCAAGACCTCAGTGCTTAAGTGTATTCCCTAAAGCCCGATGATGGAAATCCTGTCAGAAAACTAATACAGGGGATAAAGCAGAATTTAAAATAGGCCATCTATTAGATATTGAAAAAAATAAAATAATCCATTTGTGTTGCTATTTAGGGCCATAACATTTCTTTGAATAGGAAATTACACAATATCATTTTTATTAAGCTTGGATGTTTTCAAACATAAAGTTCTTTAAAATAATCCAATTAAAGCATATTTTTCATCTTTAAATGTATTCCAAATAACATGTGTTACTCCTTATTTCGGAACATACTGCAAACACTTGCCCGGTCTAAAAAACCATTTGTGTTCATACAGACATAATTTGATTAGTTTAATTTTGGTGTTACTATTGCTGCTGGATTTGTCCCCTAGATTGGGAATATAGTTCTTTCAAAGGAAAAAAAAATAATCTTCATTTGACTGCACTGTTAAATTAGGCAACCTAGAAAAGCTAAGTAACTGAAACCTGATTTCTTCCAGGAAAGCCAGAATGAACCACCACTCCTGCCACCAGTGGAGCCTGACCCCTCTCCAATTAGGGAAAAGAAAAAGTAGACAGGTTTCTCACAAGGATCTTGCTGATCAGTCTCAAAAGTTCACAAAGAAGACAAGAGAATCATGTATCTGGTCATCTTCTGTCAGGCAGAAGACCTTACCAGTGTCTCCTGGCTCAAGCATTTGCACAATGTAAGCTCTTTCTCTTGACACCTTTGAAGACTTCAGTGTGTTTATAAGCCCTGAAGAATCATAAAAGAAACCGGCGACTGATAGGAAACCATAAAAAATTTGGCCTTTGGCTACAGAAAAATGGTCCATTTTTTGGAAATATACTCTTACAGACTATTGGTTAGCTATTGCTAGCTATTCACCTTTTGAATACAAGTACATTTACTTTTGTGTGTGCGGAAAGACATGCACAACTTTTTTTGCCTTGGTTCTGTAAATATTCAATTAAGCTAATAAACATTTTAACTGAAACAAATTAACTGTGCCAGTGCAATATTTCAGTTTCAATTAACCTTTTAATTTAAATGTTCATCTGCCTACTTTCCATATAATTTAAAACTGGTAAAAATCCAAGAGATCTTCAATATAAGTGAAAGACAGCCTGACTGGAATGATAATAAATTCTCAGGTGAGATGTCAGCAGTGATTTCCCGAGCAAACTGACAATAAGGAAGTGTGATGCATTTATGAAGCCTAGGGGTTATGAAAAGGAAAAAAAAACCACCCTTTTTTTTTTCTGCTTTGCTCTGCTAACTTCAGCAGAATTAACAATCAAGATGTTCCCAGTTTTCCAGTATTAACATTCTTCAGCGCACCCTCAACTTCGCTGCTGTTGTCAAAGGGTGCTTGAAAGTCTAATCTGCCACTTTTCATTCTAAGCAGCACTCCACACAAAAATACCCGTAACTGAAGACAGCTAACGGGGCTTTTAGTCTTCACCTCGTGACATAATTGCCTGTGAAATAACATTCTTAATTACAGTTAGTAGGTAGGTGGCACTGTGCCTCTCAGCCCTGCAAACCCAGTTGCCTTTGGCTGCAGCTGGGGGTGAGAGCGGGATGGTCACCCTCAAAGGTGGCCACGGCTACTTCAGCATGGCAGAAGACCAGCACACAGTTTGGCACAATTAACAGGCTCCCTGCTCAGTAAAAGGAAGGGGAGACTTGCAGCTTGTGCCTGTTTTGCTCTTCTTGACCCAATGTGACAGCACTTCTTAGGTCACTTACCTTTAATAAAAGAGCTCACGGCATTTAATCCGCTCTTCACTCATTTTTCTCTTTGGAAATCCTGAAAACCAAAGTAATTCTACCCAAACTCAATAATTTGTGTCCAATAAGTGTCATACATTATTATTATTATTGTTGCTGTTATTATTATTATTGCTATTTGTTTTACTGCACCTTTCAGAGGTTTCAGTTAGCGCTGGGTATTAATACGCTGTGCAGTCTGCAGGCATACAAGACACTGTCCCTTGTTTTGAAGGTTTTATAATTTGTAATAATTTGTGTCATACATGACTCACTTTAAGTGTGTCTGTGTGTGCATCTGTGTGTATATGCACTCGCAAAAGCATGTATAATGAGGGTTAAGTTACATGGGACAGGCAGGGAGGGAGCAGCCTCGTGGTAGATTAATTAATTAGTATAGCCTGAAGCTGACGGAGGAGGTAGTAGAATCACAAAGAGGAGCTTTTCCTTAGGACAGGATCTGGATAGGAGCTTTACTCTTTGATGTTCAGAGACAGAGACCATCTCAGCACAGCTTTATTGGGGGACAAATCCATAGGAAGAAGCTATGCTCCCTCTCCACTCAAAGACCTAACATCTCAAAGAGCCTCAGATGCCCTGAGCTGTTGGTTAAAGAAGCTGTTTTCGCCTTCTTTCAAAGGAAGTTAATTCTCCACTGAAAGTAATTATCTGCACATATTCCCAAATAAGTCTCTAAGTTTTAGGGTCCCTGCACTATATGCTCACCTTGCCCACCTCAGAGATCTTTTGGCTGTACCTCTACTGCCTCAGCATGAAAAGCAGATCTCTCTTCTCAGGGTGTCACAGCATTTACCATTGTCTCCTTAACAGACTGTACTTCTGGAAACAGGGGGCTGAACAGACTCTTTTGCTCCGCAGTGAACTTAGAAGTTCTCCACGGTTCACAGATGCAGAAAAGAACATGCAACGAGCCAGAAAGCAGGGTAGCTCTAACATCTCATGACTGTTCTGCAGCACAGACTCGTGATCTGTGAGCATTTGGGACTTGGCAATATTGAAGGCAAGTTCCTCAGAGGAAGATTTATAGGAAGTTTGACCACAGGCAAATGTGGCCAGGTAGCAGCTTTACATCTCTCCCTGAGGCATTCATACGAGCCTCCCTTCTTTGCTCAGTGGCCACGACAGTCCAGGAGCAAGAGCCTCGTTTTCCACAAACTGCTGTGTGTTTGACCTCTTTCAGCACACTCTTAAAGCTGCAATGGGTATCGGAGCCAGCCCTACAGATATCCAAGATAAACATTCTGATGCCACAAGCTCTTGTGCTCCATGAAGAACTGAATCACCTTCTCTTGGGATGATTTCATAGCGGACTTCCTTCCAACGAGAACAGATGAATTCTCCATGTTGAATGCTGTCAGTGACTGGACCTTTTGGAAACAACTGGTCCCGAGAGCACATGAAGAAGACACCCTGGACTGCTGTCAAAACAACCCCTCTTGATCTGAGATGTGGCCCTGGAGATGTTAGCTCTCCCTTTGGGAATGCTTTTGCCCATTTTGTTTTGAGCCAGATGAACATTTGGATGTGGAGCCCAAGTTCCTAGAGTTAGCATCTGCTACTGTAATCATCCTTGTACATATTTATCCCTAGAAAAATATCTCAGCCATCTGACGGCTGAGCGAGGGACTGGCCTGCTCCTACTGGTGCACATATTCCTACATCTATTAGTCACTGCAAGTTGTTCCGTATTGGAATTTTGCCTACGTTATTATTTGCATACAAGGCATATACACATCGTGTTACATGGCCTTAAAATTTTGTGTCTGTTTTGATTCCTAGTTATCAAGATCCCAGATTTCTTGATTTCCTTCTTCTCAGAGGCTGACACACAGTCATGTCAGTCAAGTGGAATAATTGTTTTCTTTCCAGTGGAGTCGGCTTGTTTTTTCCGTTGTTTTCCATGAATTCAAAACTAGCAAAAAGATATTATATTAATGAATTGTGTGATTTTAATCTGTAGGAGAGGGCAGATGAGATATTTCTTATAAATCTGCTGACATTATCAATGAGTTATAGTTATAATGCTGGGTAAAGTCTGAGTAGCAAAATCGTGTAGTGAAATTATTCTGATGTACAGAATAGCAATCTTCCATGACTTTCTCAGCTGGTTCATGTACAAGAGGTACCCATATGTTACAAAGAATTATTTCTTGCATGTTTTACTGCACCTTTCAGAGGTTTCAGTTAGCACTGGGTGCTGGGTGTTAATAAATTGTCCAGTCTATAGACATATAAGATACTGTCCTTTGTTTTGAAGGTTTTATGAAAGATTCAACAGGATTAATGAGACAGTAGAAAGTAGGTGGAACAGAAGTCCAAGGGGGAAGGTTCATATGTACTCAATATGATCCTAAAAATGGACAAAATGTGATACTTGAAAATACAGTATTCTTCACCAAATTGTGACCAGGATTGTCATCTTTAGGAACATTTGTAGAGTCAAACATAATTCTAGAAAAAACACACAAAGGAACACTCTGGTGAAGAAAACTACTTTTTGCTAACAGTGCTCATGTTCCTTCTGTTCACCAGGCTTCACCGACAATATGGTTTTCCATACCCACATTTCCATAATTTCTCACCTTTTGGCTACTCTAGCAAAGATGACACTCTTTTCTATCTTGTTTTGTTCTTGCTTAACAACGAAGCCCCTAACTAAGACTCTCACTTCCTTTTCTCCCTTCCTTGTGATAAACTATTACAGCTCTGATGCCAAAGACAAATGAAACTCATGGAGAGGGAAGTACTTATTAGAGGGTGTTTTGTCTCCTTTTATCTAGATTCCTTAACTTTTGAATTCCCTGGACAAATTCACCCCTAGCGCATCTCTGGGACAGTCAGTCAGTGTGTTAGTGATACTACGCTATGAATCACTTGCAACACTGGTGCCTTATGGTTTGGGCCACAATGGATGTGCTCTACTAGTGATAAACAGCTCTTGGGTGTTTGAATTAGATTCCTCATTCACCCAATTGAACCAGGTCCCTAAATCTAGATAGATTAAGCTTCTTTGATTGCTCAGATAATTTGATCTGGATTTTCCTTGCTCTGTTTGAACTGGTGGAATCAGAGCTAAATCATGGTCGTATTTTGCTTGAGTGTTTCCTCGTACAGCAAATCTTCCCCTTCAAGGATTTCCACCCTTTCCAAATCTGCATTTTCAAGAATCCCAACTCAACTCCTTGCAAATCATTCTTGTCCTGGGATCATAAACGGACTGGCCATTTATGCTCTTCTTCATCTCACACATTCTCTCCTGGGAGCCTATGTGCAGGATGGCTGCTTTTTTCTTCACCTCTGTTAAGGTCACCTCTTGACAGCCGGAGGAGCCTCGTTTAAATCTGAGCTCTGACCATGCAGTTCCTACGGTGTCATATAAAGCACACTTGCTCTTTGCTTGTGGCAAAGTTGCCCACTACTCAGGCTTGGGTTAGTTACACCATAACTCAGGCTCTTGCTTCTCGCCATGAAAAGAAGTAGAGGGGGGAAAGGCTGACCTCCATACCAGCCCTCAGCTTCTACAGGAATGCTTCCTGTTTGCCTACAGTGGCAATGAGGGCTTTTAAACAGTGCCTCATGGGGGATATATTTATATCTGGAAAACCCCAATATATTAGATTGTATCTGGAGAAACTTGAAATCTTTTACTTAGAGCAGTGGAGAAAGACTGCACATTTGCACACCCTCATAACACCCCATGTAAAAGCAGTGGGCCAGGCCACCTTTTCTTTATATTTTATATCTGTCTACCAGAAAACATGCTGGAGGCTTTCCCACGGACCGGCTTCGCACACACATCCATACTGTGCCTTATGCTTTGTGACAGAACCAGGGAGTGGATGAGGCTTTAGCCTCACCACCGTTCCTGAAGCGGCACAAAATGCACTTGGATTTCTGCCTCTGACTCTTGTTATCCGTGTAAGCAGAATCATCTGTGGAGCAAAAGTTTGAGGCTCTTAATCACCTTCTGATTGTCATGAGAGAAAAACAACTATTTGGTGAAATAAGCAGGATACCAGTGGTTAGGAAGAAATTTCTTCTAAGCTGCAGGTAACATATTCAAAACATTGGAAGCGCCTCATGGGAAGCAGAAAGAGTACTGAACCATCTACCCTGAATTTCAGGCATGCTCTCCATCCTCTCCATTATTGGTTTTGCCCCTTAGTTCTCCACCTTCCTAAAGTACTGCTGGAACTAATGGAAGCTACTTGAAAGCCTGTTGCATTTAACCAAATTATGTGTCGAAGCAAAAAAAAAGGCACATAGAGAATATAGGAGGTGCACAGAGAACATTAACAAGTTTAATATGGGTCTGAACAAACAGATCAATTCAATACTGACAATAATCATTTTCTGTTTACCTGTAGGTGGATGAATGGTTAACAGGGTAAAAACAGGTAATATCCTGTGGCACTGTTTCCACTTTCACGTCCTTACAGGTGCACTGAAGTTGGCTTAACTGCATTAACATAACTGCCAGACTTAAGGAGGCAGCACAAAATCTGAAGGAGGAAATGACATGAAAATTCACCCCCAAGACGACTCAGACACCCTGATGCAGCTGATCAGGAGGGGAGAAGAAATGTTAATAAATGCTAAAGACAGCAGATCATTAAAAAGTACTGATGATAAAAATCACTATGTAGGTAAAGCCTCAGATTCCCACTGACAAAAGAGATGTTCTGAACCACTGTGCAGATAGTAACAAAATCAAAACTCGCTCAACACCTTGAAGTAAAGCTGAAACAACAGCAAAAATCTACCTACACTTTTGCATTGACTTGACACCTCCTAATCTGTAGGACTGGTCTCCCCACAGTAAGACAGTCTCTCTAACAGTTTAAACCACAGTCAGTGCATTCACATCGCCACATTAGCCGAGTAACTCTAAAAAAGACCACTTGGAAAAACTAAGAGAAAACTCCTTGGGAAGTTCTGCTGCTGCCACACCGAGGAGGGCAAGACCTCAGGGTTAATTGATGCAGTTGTACCTTACCTGGTTGTGCAGTTTAACACCGCCACGCGCCCCTACTTCTTTCCGCTGAGCACAACATGTGCTGGGAAGAGGAGCATTTGACCTTCCCCAGCTCTCCGGCAGAAACTCCAGCCTAACCTTTACCTTCAGCAAGGAGCTGTGCTCATTTTCCCCCTCCTGCTCCGCGCAGAGCAACCTAATACACCTCATCATGTGGTGTGTTGCCATGGCAGCAATGAATCCAGCTGCTGCAACACAAAAGACTGACAAAAAGTTGCCTTTTTTTTTTTTTTTTTTTTTTCCCCTCTGTCCACCCACCCGGTAAAAGTCAGGGTTGTTTTCTTGTGCAGCAGATCTAATCCAGATAGACTCATGCCACCTGTGAGAGCTAAGTTGTGGCAAAGTCTAAACAGAAAGACACAGCTGAACTACACATTTTGCTTTGCAGGACTTGAGGTTTATTTTTAAGAAAACAAATGAGTTAATAGTGTGGAATCACCACTGATCCCTTAAACAGCTGATCATTATTTTTCTGCTCATGCCATTCACGTGCAAAATGTAGGTCCCTATCTCCATAGGAATTGCAACCACATAATCATGCTCGGTAGCCAGAAATGCAGTGGTATAGCCACAGAGCCAGTACAGGTGAAAACCACCAGGTTTAGACCTCCAGAACAAAACAGCCACTCACTCCCACCCTCTTGGACTGGCAAAAACTTTTACAAATTGTTTGCTTGTGTCACAGGATTGTGTTTATCTGGAAAATGCTAAATAAACATTATTAACACTGCCCTACTGCATTAAACATGAGTACTAACCTTAGCAGAGCCTTCCGAGTTAAACATTGATGCTTTACAGCTTCAAATGAATTCTTGCCCTGCTGAGACATCTTAGTAATACCATTCAAAGCCTGCCTTGGGAAGTGTATTAGCCTACATGTATTACCACCTCCAGGGTCCCAGTCTTGCAACTGCATCTTTGAGAACAAATTCTTCCTGTGAAGCAGGGCCATAGTCTTCCTCCAGCAGTTTCAGCAGAGAGAAAAGGACTGAAGGTGCAGTGGAGCCGGGACTCTCACCTGTAGGAAGTTTCTTCAGGAGCAGGGACTGAACTGGCAGCAACCTGATACGTGCCCTAAGAACTGTGCCAGGCTTTTCCGAAGCGGTCTTAACGGGGTTTTCCCAGCAACCAGCCTTCCCCAAAACCTGCTAGGCATTTTTAGTCAAAATAACTGCTTCTCTTCTTGTTTCCAAGACAAAAATTCTGTTCAAGGTGTGAAATACACTATCAGTCCAGGAGCATCTTAAGTTAGAATGTAGTCCTGCAACTATATCATCAAAAGGCCAACTTTTCTACTCAGTTTTCCATTTGTCTGAATGTGATGGAAGATGCAGGAAAACCAGCTATTACCATCATGGATCTCAACTTAACCTGTTACAGAGTCTGGAATAATAAAAATAGAAATAAAGTCCTAACTACTAATTCATTCTCTCATACTGCTTTATGAGCAGAGTCAAACTCTGTCCAAGTTAATCCATAATATTTTTATTCTATTTTCACATAGGCCCTGCCAAAGCTGTTCATGGAATCTGTATTTCACTGCAACTGCCAGCGAAGGCTGGCTTTGGAGTTCACAGATTCCCAGTTTTCTGGATGTTCAGAGCTGCAGCTGTTCTAAGAGATCCCTGAAGATGGAAAACAGCGATGCAGGCTCCTGGAAGAGTCATCTTACCTTGCCTTGAAGTAGGTATTTACTTATTTACCTATCTATTCACTTTTAAAATTGTATCTGCCATTCTGAATACAGGGACAAAACACAGAGTGCAAGAGAATTCTCCTCAAAACAATTTCTACAATTACTCAATGCATATCCCCTTAATTGTTACTACACAGTGAGTTTTCTTCCCCAAATACGATCAGGAGAACAGACAGGCCATAAAGCGCATCCTGACGTTGTATAATGTGATTCAGTTGTTACATAGTCGTTTGCAAATTCTGTGTAAGTACTTTACACGTAAAAAATTGCTAAAAAAAGACAACCCCAAAAGCTGAAAGATAAGCAAAGCAAACCTTCCGTGCCTGTCTATTAACATCACTGTCTGCCTTGTACACTTCTAGTGACCTCACTCTAATTGCCTGTATGGTAAACAAGAAAAAAAGAGAAGTATTGAGGGAGCCTAATGGACTATTAATGGACTATTGAAGGACGTCACCTGTTTTAAAAGAAACAAACACAGGCTTTTGAAGAGCAATATCCCTCTGTCTGAATCAACAAACGATCCAGGTCAGGCAGCTTTAGCCCCAGCAGAAGCTTCCCGGCTCCCTGACCAGAGGGCTTTCCCACTCAACAGGGCCTGTGGACCTACAGCACCTGCTCACTGTTTATAGAAGGGCTGACAACACAAAGATTAACAGAGCCATAATTTCAATAATTCATGTCTGCTCTGGTGTCCCAAGGCTAAAAGCAGCCTCCTGTGTCACTCATGATTTCACGCTTTTGGAGTCTTTATCTCTGCTGCTCTGTTCCCCCACCAAACTCAGTTCTCCCTCACTCTTATGGGTTTGTAGCGAACTTCAGGGGACCTGAGGGACCTTCTCCATGCAGGAGAAGCATGCCAGTTTTAAAAATTGTGCTTGTCAGTAAGAGGGAACGGCCCCAAACTCTTCCATGACACAGGCAGGCACCTGGAACGTGCTCCTAAGGTGGGAACCAGCTTCCAGGTGGCACTTTTGTATGGAAAGGGTCAGGCATGGCTTCAAGCATTGTCATGTACTTATTGTTCTGGAACAGAGTCAGTTAATACACTACCTGGAAAATGCAACAGGAGATCAAGTCAATGTCAAATGTACTCAAAGAAGGTTACTCTGCCGTTCTTTAAACACCTGTTGGCCAGGGGCTGCCTTACACAGATGGCATGAAGCCCATTTGGATGTGTAAGGTGAATGGCTGCTGTTCCATCAAAATGTTTTCTCACCAGAAATGCTGCTGAGCCTTTTAAAGGGCTTTCTTCCTACTGCCGTGGGATAACTGATCCTCTCACACAATACTCAAGCCACGCAAAATAAAGGCAAAGCCTGGCTCCTGTGAGAACTGACTCCCTTTGGAGGAACTCAGCCTGCAGCAGCCGTCAAGAGGTGACTCTCCCTTTAAAACGTGGTGTGAGCACAGGAGACAGCGTTAGCAGGGATGCCCCAGCCCCAAGCCGAGCAGGAATGGGCACAGGAAATCACATCTCTACTTGCCATCCCCGCTTGCCTGCTGGACAGTGTGACTGCCTCCGTGTTGCCCGCACAGCATCCCTGCCCTGGCACCCGGCAGCTGCTCGGGTCAACGAGTAGAAAAGGCCTCCCCAGTGCTGCCCAAATGGCCCGAAGTCAGGCAGCAGACCCCAGGAGACTGCGAGATGTTAAAAGGAAACGCCTGTGCTTGGGTCTGTTCGCTGTCTGATTTCTGAGCCACAGATAACCAGAGTTTTAGGCTTTCCTCTATATAGAGGCCAGCGCTCACTCTTTTTTTCCCCACTTAATTGCTTTCACAAGGCGCCAGAACTATTAATTAAGCTGCATCCTGGCTGAGCCAGCCTCTGTGTCCTGGCAGGGCTGGTGGGCACGGCACAGGGACACCCAGCTGGCTCCCGAGGGTCTCAGCAAGATGCTGTGCCAACTCTGGCTCCCAGTCTGCCGTGCTGGACCCAGGCAAGTCCTCAGACAGCCACTTGGATGTCACTGCCAGGTGCTCCTCAGAGATCTGGGTCTTGCAGGCCCCAACAGCACGTGTCCAGCATGGCTTTGGAGAGCCCTGCAGCCCGAAGCACGGGACGACAGGGACAGCCAGAGCCTGGCATGGCCGAGGGGCTGCCCCAGCACTAACGAGCTGGTCTGGACTCAAGCTGACCCAGGTGCCCTTCTCAAATTAATAATGCTTCAGGCTGGAGGGGTGGAAACACGATGCAGAAGCACCTCTGTGGCCCAGCCGTGTTACGGCACCGCCAATATTTTGTTCTGTCAGTGCTGGGGAGGCGGCGTGGAGACAGGAGCGAGCAGACAGGGTCTGGCATGGGAAGAGACCCTGCACTGAGGCAGGCAGGCAGAGGGCTGGGGTTAGGAAACTGCAGCCTTCATCTCCTAATAGCTGAAAAAGGGACATAACAACTGAAGTCTTTACAGCCCCTTTTTCCCTCCCCTCCCACCTCCCCAAGGATCCATGTATCCCGTAGCTGGCACAGCCAAAAGCCCAGGCAAGCCCTATGGTGCAAGAACCCACAGCATCCCAAAAAATTATTTCGATTATTCGAACAGGATTTCTCCCTTGGTGTGCGCCTCCGGTTGCGATTAAACTCTCAATGCAAAATAAAACGCTTTCACCGAAACAGGTCAGAATGAAACAAAACCTCTTCAGCCTGAAGACTGGGCTCAGCCTCGCTTTTCACATACCAGCAATGAGCCCCCCGGGGTGGCCGGGAGGTGCCACCCATGTACGCCCTCACACCAAGCCAAGCGAGGAACTGCACCGTGGCAGAGAGGGAGGACAGGGACCCTAAAGACATGTCACTGGCCACCAGAAATCTTTGTCAAGTATTTGCCATCCATTGTCAAGACATTGTCAGGTCTGGTTTTGCGTTTTCTCTCTCTCTTGGGTGCTTGATCCACTCCTCGCCCCATCCTGGTGCCCGTGCCGGTGTCCCTCCAGGGGACGGTCACTATGGCACTGAACATGAGGCCAGCCATCGCCGAATGAAGCAGCACTACAGCGCTGGGGAGAACTAATGTTTGAAGACTGGACCATGACTACGCAGCAGAGTGAGAGCTCGAGCACTTCCAAAGCATGGGAACAAACAGGCAAACACAAGGGACCAGGGAGCAGTTTGATAAAAAGACCTTTTTCTAATGGTTCTCGAAAGGACACATTTAAAAAAAAAAAAAATCCACAAATAAATTAGCAATTAGGTTCCCTACTACTATGGTCACTTCTGCGCTCCTGCAGAGAGGGTTTTATGCAAAACACATTTCTTCTTTTATATTTTAACATGTTTTTACAAAGGCAATAGCTCAAACCGCCTCAAAAACCCCTCTGGGCTAAATCAGCCCAAGCACTGGCCCCTCGCCGCTCACCCGAAAGCAGCCTGGCTGCTGCCCGGTACCCGGCAATCCTGCTCTGCCACCTCCCAGGCAGGTTAGGCACGAAGCCTGTGCCTGTGCTGGGGGGCACACGTCTCCTAATGGGCATGCAGTCACCACCGAATGTACATGCTTTGGGGTTTTGTTGGTTTGTTGTTGTTTTGTTGGTTTTTTTTTACACTGGGCAGGCAATTTGAAAAGAGTGCAAGGTTTCTTTCAGCGGCTCGATGATAAATCACATTTAAGACATAAATAGATCTAAGCAATGGGCTAGGTGAAGAGAGCAGACGATCTGAATTTGCATATCTTCTATTTTAAGCATCTAACATGAATGACCTGAATTGCCTGCGTAGAGACACCTGCCTCTCTACAATGAAGTTAACGGAGAATTGCTGCTCCTAACGCTGTCCTCTGAATTGCATCCAAGTTGGATGCTTAAAGCAGATGGTATCAGTACATCTCCTAAGGCTCTGGCTCTGCTTTGAGGAGACAAACCCTTACCTCTCTAAAACAGAACAAAATCAGTTGCAGGAGTGCAGACCTAAATCCAGTTGATCCAGGGGCTAGAGAGACCCTTATGCCAGTGTGGTCGAAAGAGCTGCTGACAGAAGAGGGATGAGCGCTTCTGCCAAAAGCTCTAGGTTACTTCATCAGTTAATTTCCCCTTACCTCAGCTAACCATTGTTAACTAAAGAGGGTCAAGCCAGTACAGAAAAACAAACCTTGGGGGGGAAATGGAGGCCAGCTGAGGAGGAGGGTGGAAATAAGAAGGTGGCACCCTTCCCTCTGAGTTGGTGCCTGCGGCGGTGCCAGGAGTGGATGGTGAGTGCCAGTGGATGTTCTCGAAACCAGGGTTTTTAGGCAAGAAGCCAAATGGTATTTCTAATCACCTATCATTACGGATCATGCAGTTCTTCTCCATAATATTCTGGCCTGCAGCACTGGACAGATTACATTATCCATAGGTAATTTTGGTTGCTACAGTTTCCCTGGCAGTTTCAGTCGGACACAGCAGTCTTCCTTGCTTTCTGACCCTACATCCAGGTTCCTCTGGCAGAATCGGGTGTTAAGATTCCTGTAAATACAAAGCTTTATACAATCTCCCAGAATGTTTAATCCCTGCGATTATTAGGGATATATTTATGTATCATCGTTATCAAATCTTGTGTGGTTTTGTTATCGTTTGGGTTTTTTTTAGGGCTGTATCTGTCACGAAATATAAAAATTATGCCTTGTAAGAGATCTAAGGATTTTCTGTCCTCAGCTTAGCATAAACTACACATGGTGATATTTGCCTCTGCAGATATGTGGTAGGAATCCTGTTAGCATTTATATATGCCTCCCTAGATACTTATTCCATGCTTTAATTAACCCTAGGATTTGAGTCTTTCATGAGAAAATTATCAAGTAGGGCCACTGTAGTGTGATTTAACCACTCAGCCAGAGGGAGACAAGGATATTTTATTTCCAAAATTATGAAGAATATGCCAACAACCTTTCAACTACAGTAGTTCACTGGCAGTAATGGCACCATGATAAAACCAAAGTCACTGAAAATAGTACCATGACATTAGTAGTTGAAAAGCTAAAACTTATATGCATGTCTGTCTGTTTTGTTGCAGTTAGTTTAAGGATATCAAGGAAAGGGTGCCATATATACCAGAGTGCTTTTATAACCAGAACCTGGCATTTTATATTCACATCTTGGCACAAACTACAAGGGAAACTGATGTGGAGAGCTCATCTCACCCCTTATCTGAGATAATCACTACGCTGCCACAGATTTTACAACAGTTAAGCATCTCTATTTGAGAGCAATTCTGTGGGCTGGCAGGTAGAGCGGGACTGCAGCGAAGAGACCACCAGCTGGGTCAGACCCCAGGACCACCCCTGATTGATTGCCCCCAAACCTTCTTCCCACCGACCTGCATGAGCTGAGAAATCTCATCACTAGGAGGAGCAGCGCACAGAATCACAGAATCTTCTAGGTTGGAAGGGACCTTCAAGATCATCTTGTC
>JAOXJM010000012.1:113940768-113954894 GCA_026413425.1 Tringa solitaria | reverse complement strand
AGGGAGTTGTAGAGAGCAATAAGGTCTCCCCTCAGTCTCCTTTTCTCCAGGCTGAGCTCCACCGGCCTCCCCAGCCCTGGGGACAGAGGAGGCAGCAGTGGCAGCTGCCAGGAGGTCGGAGGGAGCAGCACCCATCTCTGTGGGGCTCCTGCTGCTAACCCAGGGCTGCGAGCCCCAGGGGCTGGCTGACAGCCTGCTTAGCCAGGGTTTAGGCTACCTGGAGCACCACCGACCAGATAATGCATGCTCCACTGTCTGGAGTTTTCCTCCTCAGCCACAAATGTCAGAAACCTCATTTTACAAAATAAAAATAATACAAAAAATCAATAAAATTTTTGTCCATATGCTACTGGGACCTGCGTGCTTATCCGGGGCTGAACCTTGGTATAGGTCAGGGCTGCAGGTTTCCAGAAGAGATGGAAAGAACCAGACTCGGCTGGCAGGTGAAGTAAACGGTGTCCAAACACCATGGCAACGAGAACAGATTCCTACCTATCTGCTTTTATAGGTGTCCCTCTCAAGCTCGCTGCTGTGTTACCGTGCTGCCAGGCAGCATGTGTGCTCTGCTACGGGGCTGCATCCTGAATGCTATGGGAGTTATTTTGCCCTCAAGCAACAGTAATCTGCACAGGGGTTTGTCTGAACTATGCTCCTACTATAATGAACCACAGTATTTATATGAACAGTCCTTAAAAGACACAATCAACATTTTTTTAAAAAATCACCTCTCCGACCTTCCAGTATGTTATTATTATGCGATATTTAAAATGACTTCAAATTAAAAAAAATTCAAAAAATAAAAAAATTTTTATTTCTTTTACTTGCTTTATGGTTTGAACAACATTTCATACTTGTGTTTGTGCAGCTTTTTAATATAATAGCAGAGGAGATAGAAAGTAGTAAGAGAATAAAAGTAAACTTGAAATAAAAACGTGGACAAGAGATTAAGGGGAGCACACTAAGTGAAAATATTTTTAACTTTTACTTTAATATTTGATTACACTTCATGTCCTGTCTACATTTTCGAAGGGAGAAATAGAGCAAGATTTTGCTGCAATTTTACATATAGTAAAATGCTTTTACTTATAGTGCTTATAGGGTTTATCTTCTGCCCTTGTTAGCAACTTGCCTTTGTAAGTTTGGAAGATCAGGAGGAGGCAATAAAATGTCTGAGATACTTCCATCTCCTCACTGGTTTCGCAGACCCAAGCGTTTCCCTGTAAGTTTGCCCCAACCCTGGGAGAAGAGCCCCACTGACTGTGGAGCTCACAGGGCCTCATTGCTCCCAGTGTTACGGGGTGGATCCAGACCCACGCTCAGGAATGGACATTAGAGAAACACAGATTGGACCTTGCCTTCCCTGGGCCACCACCCTGCTGCATGTGCTGGCCCAAGGGTCCACCTGCGTCACGGACAAGCCAAGCATTTGTAAGGCCGCGTGTACCAGCCTAAATCTTCTGCCATTTAACCCATTATATTTTGCAGAATACGTCTCCATCACCTGGTTG
Organism: Tringa solitaria; assembly: GCA_026413425.1. NCBI lineage: Eukaryota > Metazoa > Chordata > Aves > Charadriiformes > Scolopacidae > Tringa > Tringa solitaria. The sequence continues at coordinate 113,953,386 of JAOXJM010000012.1, read as the reverse complement.
ACCCCAAGCAGGCAAATCAGATGTAACCTCCCTCTTTAAAAGGCCCAGCTTCACATCGAGCAAAGCAGGTACCTCTGAACAGACACGCTGAGGGAGGGTCGCCGTGCCCCCACACAGGGGAAACCAAAGCAGGTGACATGAACGCCAGTGAGGCTCACGGGATGTGCTGAAACTTAGCCAGCTCCCGTGCCCCTGTTCCGCAGCGTGGAAGAAACCCTGTTTTTGAAGTCAATGAGTCCAATTAAGCACATTCATAAGCCTTGGGAGGACTGGAAACCAATAAATCTTGCATTGACAGAGATGCAACTATTAAATAAAAACAACTCTTGATTTTCATTTATGGGCCTATTTGCATTTTTTTTAATTCATGCACTGGGATGTAGTGGTTTCCCTTTCCCTAAACCTCTTTGAAAGCATGTTAATGTGTCTTTTTTTTTAATTTAGCGAAAGTAAAAACAGACAGACTCAGCAAATCTGCTACTACTCAGAAAGAAGTGATGTTAACTAAATAGGGCACCATCAGCAACAATTACAATAATGTGTAAGTATAACTGCATATGTCTGTCTACTATTATCCTGAAAGGTAAGTATGAGGAATGGCACTGTGATGAATGTAAAAGCCTTTCTACAGAAACCTTTAAGGAAAACGTGATTACAAACAGTAGGTAAAACACAGTGCTGGTTTTTACAGTACTTTAACCAAAGCAAGCCTGAACTTTCCTGTGGGGAGTATGGTAAAATACAAAGTTCTATAGGCAATGAAAGGAAAGACAGAAGAAGAAGGAATGACACAGGTGATTTGAAATCGTTAACTACTGTAAACTAACAATCACATTTCAGTGAACTTTGTCATTGTGCAGTACAAGAAGCACTCTCCAGTGTCCAACTGAGGGCACTGCAATAGGGTATCTCAGTCCCTTCATCTGGCCGTACGGTTAATTACTACACATACCCATGTCCAAAGAGCTCCAAGTTTGCAAGTTGGGACCTCGTTCATAATGCCCACACCTTCTCTCACGCAGACTCGTTTACGTGTGAAATGCTGCGCAGGAAATGGAAGTGCATCCCAGCTAAAATTAGCTCAGATGGTTGAAGGGGCTCCCAGCTTCCTCGGGAACCAGTTTGTTGCAATCTCCAGCCACGAAGCCTGAAACAGACTTCAGAATTACTGAAGCAACCCTGTTCCCAAATATAAAACGGGCAAATGGTTCCCCATGTGCCTTTTCAACCGCGGGCACACACGGGAGACCCTTTCCTGTGCCCAGCCTCTGTCCCTGCGTGTGGCTCTGCAGGGGAGGGAGGTCCCCAGAAAGGCTGCCCACGGCTGCCCCCCTGTCAGTGGGTGCATGGAAAGACAGTCAACTCCAGCTAACAGCAGCTGGAAAACAGAGGGGCAAGAGGATGAGATGGCAAATAGAGGGGCAAGAGGATAAGAGAGAGTAGGAAAGGTATCACCCCTCAACCAGGTCACTGGGGAATCCGTCTGGGCTTGTAGGATGGAGACAAGGCTGAGGGGAACACAAGTGCCGCTGAAGCCAGCTGTTTGGTTTGCCTTCTCCTGACATTTATCCAACTGATTTCCCTTAAAAACATCCCATAAGGAGTTTTGGCATAAGGGGTTCTGGCAGGAAAGCCTGTAAAGAGTTAATACATTTAGTTACCAGCTCTGGTAGGCTGGATGCATTTTGTACTTACACTGCAAATGAAAATAAATTCTATCTTCTCCCTGTGCTTTTCCACAAAAAAGAAGTTCCCACTCTATTTGAGTAGATAAGCAGCCTTTCGCTCTGGAGAGACTGATGTGGGAAAGCAGAGGAGTGATGTTGATTAAAAAAAGAGGCAAAACAGACCCTGCCTTCCCGAGGAGACCTGCACAAGTCTTACAAAAACCACACTGAGACCTCCTGGTGCTTCAGATAGATTGTGCTCCTGATCATTTAAAAATACAGCATCAACCCAAACTGCACTTGTACTAAGTGAAACAGTAGTTTTAACTAATTTTCACTGAACAAGGATGTGGTCAAATAATTTTTAGCAATTTCACTGCTGTTAATTTAAGATCTACTTTTAATATCAGCTGAAAAGTATTCTCTTAAAATCAGTTTATCATCTTTGTTTTGGCAGTGATTTATTTCGTTTTAACCTAAATTTAACTACAGCTGTTTTTACTTCAATAGCAGTGTTTTGTATTTGTATCAGACAATCACCATAGCAAGGAGGTATCTGTTAACTGTGAACCCAACTGAACTGAGTGTTATCAAAATAATTCTAGAAACAATGTTTGGCAATCTATAAATTGCCACATATGGCAATATTAAGGCCCAGCTCTCTCAGCCTTCAAATTTTGCACTGAGAAGTGTATACAGGACTGACATCTGTAGTACAAAAGGTGAAACAGGACAAAAATGATAAAATGGGGTTTTGATTTGACTGCATATGAAAGACGAGCAGAGACATCTGGGAAGCAAGATCTCCCAGTTCCAGGCAACGTTTCACCCATAGCTGTCCTAAAACATATCACCGAACTCATGGATGCTTCTATCTTCTTTCAGAGACTGTCAATCCTTTGGTAAATGAGCTGCATCTAATCATGTCTCATTTCATCTGTGTCTTCAAATTTCCCACTCTAATTCCACCAAAAGATGCAGGCCACTGTGAACCCATGGGAAAGACAAGAACTCCACAGTATTGCATACACTACCAAAACCCATGCTGTCCTTCTTCTGCTCTGAGAAATCATCCTTCATTTCATATGTACCTTGCCTGTGGGAAGAGAGGCTGGCACCCTGGTAACTCACTTCCTCACACTGGAGACACTTAAAGGCTGTGGATGGGAGCTTGAGGATGTGCTGACCTATTCCCTTCCAGAGCCAGCCCTTTCTGAAGACAGAGGAGCTTCCAGTCCCCAGGCTCGTGCCATGTAAGACAGCAGTTTGGCTCCTGCATCCCTGGTACACAGGTGTAAAAGGCTTGGTGGCATTCCTGCCCACAGGGCATCGACGCATTCTGAAATTCCTCCTCGTGTTCATGCAAGAACCTCTAATCTCACCTTCCTTCTGCAGGTAAAACAACAAAACATGAAGCATGACAGGAAGGATTTCTCTCTGCTACTACTCACCTGCAACGGAAGCTCTAAAGTGCCCTTAAATTACCCTCTAAATCCCATACTTATCTTGAGCTTCGTGGGATCTGTTTCTCCTTAGCCAACCTCGTAAGGCATCATCTGTCCTCATCCCACTGTGGAACTGCACAGTGTTCTTTGCCCTAAAGCACCTCTTCAGCAATTCTGGACAAAAGAAAACCTGCGTCACTGGAGGTGTGTAAGGGGGAAAGGATGTATACGATGCACGTGATCCCTGTGGTATTTCGACCTGCAAGCAGAAAGGATGGAGCTTTTCAGGTGACTAACAGCTGCTCGTTCTCGGGATGGTTCTCCACCTCAAGCACTGCAGTAGAAAACCCTCTATGACCTGATGAGTTAAGTGCACCATGGCCCAGGAGACGGAGGTGACTCTGCCCTCTTGGGACTCAAGCACATGAAATGACTGATGAATTACACCGTGGGCCTCCAAATGAAGCACTTGTGTAAATATAGATAATCTTGACATTACCCTTATCTGTCTTTGCAGATATTATTAATATATCTAAGGAAAAATGCTGGGGGAAGATAGCTAGGAATTGGTATTCAAAACAACCAAGCTGAATACAGCTGCAGCTGATTAAAACAGTTTTAATTTAACTCATACAGAGAGAGTTGGCCAGCACTTGGGAGCAAGAATGCAATGAAGCGTTTGCTTGTCCTGCAAGACTGAGAGCTGGGACTTCTGGGCATCTTGCTTCTCCTGGGTTTCCCACATTTCCTGGGCATCCCAGGGCTCCTGGTCCAGCTTGTGCAGCAGTCAACAGAGAAGCAGCCCAGTTGAAATGTATGCAGATCTTAAAGAAACCACAGCTAACGTGAGTGTGACAGGTCATTCAACTGTGGTAAAGATGCACAATGAAACAGATAGGGACTCCTGCATTTTAGAATGAAAGCTTTTTGGAGTGAAGGAACCAATACATTACACCCAAAATGTAGATCACATAGAGCAATATATTTACCTCATTATAGTGTAGGAGGGGGGACAGTATAATGGGCTCCAAGATGCTCTTGCCCCATAGTGTAAGTAATGACAACCTATGTCCATCCTGACTGTCCTCAGGTAGCATCAGCCCAACAGACCTGTTTACTTTGCCTACAATGGGTTCTTACTATGACAAACTATGACCAACTTTTCAGAGATGCAATAAACTAAAATCAGTTTTCAAAGGATCTGTGTGTGAGCGGGGTACACATTTACCTTGAAAATACCATATTCACCTAAATAGTTAAAAATCAAAGCCACTGATGTTCAGGAAAAACTGTGGATTTCTCTTCTTTACTTTCTCTTTTGAACACTCTCCTCCTGAATTTGCTCCACCTGACACCAAGCCTGTTGCTCGTCTTCAGTTCAGTAGCAACAAGGTGGGTCACAGTAAGGAAATTATTTTAATAATAAAACATACCGGACCTTTTGTGTAAATACTTCAAAATGAAATGTGGCTTTTACGTGAAAGCCAATTATTATTTATATTTTAATATCACTGAAAACATTTTATTTTAAAAACTGTTCCAGAGAGGGATGAGAAGCAAGCTGTAAAGTCTTAAGGAATACAATAAAAGCAACATCATTCATAACTGGGTACATTACTTTTGGTTTACAGCAGGAAATTGGTTTTAGAAAAAAAAATCAAAAGGACACTTATGTTAGAAATCACTTCTATTCAAATGTATTTGCAATAAATACTTAAAAGTAGTAGCTAAGAGTGGAGGGAACTTTACAGTTCTAGTGCTGTTCTACAATTTTACCAGATAAACAGGGCGATTTTGGGCTCTAATTCTCTTGAACCTGGAGGAATGAGTGGGGAAGTGCACCTAGGACTTGTTTCCTGCCTCCTGATCCTCACCACATAGACACATAATAAGGGCAAATTTCAGAGAATATGCCAGGCACCTGGATACCTTTACTATTCCGCAGAGATTAAATGCCTCACTGATCATCAGAAAGCCCAAGTAGGTCTGATTTTCCAAATGGGAAACTCTACTATGAGTTCTTCTGTTTTGGTCCATGTTTCTTGCTTAGTATATTTGGGAGGAAGGAGTATGAATCAAATGAGAGAAGGAGAATCAGCAATATTCTCGCCATTGCGTAGTCAGCCCATTCCTGGTACTATTAGGAGCTCAGGATTGCAGGCTCTCTGTTTCCCTTGAAAGCATCTCAAAATTTTTGTTCATTTCCTGATTTCTCCTGTGAAGTCAGAGTTCAGACCTCTATTCTCCTCAGCAGTGATTAACTCCGCTTACTTTTGCTACAGCTAAATCCAGTACTAGTACCATAAATAAATGTGGGGTTTTTAACTTTTTTAATGACACTGAGCTGAAAACAAACAGAAAGCAATCAAATGAAAGGTAATTGAAATCAGCTTATCTGCTCAGACACTGCAGCAAGCATTACAAACAAAGTTCAAAACTTGCTCATGAAAGATGAGAACATTTCTTATAATACAGTGTGAAAAGCCAAGCTGACTGGGACTTTTTCCAACAGGAATTTGTAATAAGAACATGCTGATTTATCAAACACAACACCCATCATCTGCATACCCTAGTTTTGATAACAGTTTCTTGGAAAGGTTTTTCAGGTCTAAGGTAGAATTTTTATTCAAAGCCCAAAAGAAGCCCATGCACGTCCAGTAGTTAGGACTCCACTGATGACTGAGAAGACAGATGCTTGGGTCCTTTGCTCTGTCATTGTAGCTCAGGAGCCTTGAAACTGGAATGCCACCAGGAAAAGCCATTCTCCTAACTTCTGGGCTGCTACAAATTTACGTGTGTATCAACCCATTTCTGTATGATATTTTGAAAACAGCTTTAAACCAATGGTTAATGAAAAAAAAACAATACTATCAACACTGACAGATTTCAACATGAAGAGGACAATACTGTATATGCTTCTGGTAACAACGTAATTCCCTAACTGCTTCCTCCCTCCTGCTATAGGCACCCTCTCCAAACCAGAACGGCCTTGCAACTATGCTGGTTCCTCCACTTTTCACATTCTTTTGCAATAGCACTTAGAAAAATTGTGCAGGCAAACTGAAACAAAGAGCATATTCATAAAGATGGCGTTATGGTACTAATTTGTAATTCAGGAGACCCTGGCTTAATTCCCCATTTGTTCTGATCTCAGTCCCTCGTCTATAAAAGAGGATTAATAGCACATCCTATCTCACCGCCCTTTTCTGGGGACACAGAAATTTATGAGCCCGATGTGATAAGACGATCACAGAAACAAGGAGCTTAGAAATACCCAAGACAGACCTTTGCCAGAGCACTCCTGCAAGGGCTCTCTGGACAGTAACCAAACAGGCCCAGCACCAGCCTGACGTTAAGAGAAGTCCCTCTGAGCCCTGGGTCGGTGCTCATTACACCGGGGAGGAGAGAGAGAAAGCCATACCCAACAGCAGCCATCAGGAGAAAGGGGAGCTCCCAGGGAGGAGGGTGGCGTGGGAATCCAGAAGAGGCTGGGGAGGAGGAGGAGGAGGAGGGAAGAAAAGGGCAGAGTAATAGGTAAAGACACGATGAAAGATAGGATCAGAGCAGGAGAGAGGGGACACAGTGGAGGCAAATGATGGTGAAAACAGAGAGAAGGTGTAAGCAGCTATAAAAGAAACATTCTTGCTCAAGGCACGTGTACCTCAGCTATGAATCATAAAAGAATTAACTATCATTAATTGATGCTCCTATGAACCTATCAGTAGTTTCTGGAGCTGCCTAGGAAACCCAGCTGGAGTCAGCTCAGGTTTTAATGCAGGTTTTCTCAGAAGTTTCAGTCCCTGTGTTCCTTGTGTCTTGTAACAACATCTGCAGCGTCAGCTCCGGGCAGCCCGAGTACGTCACACTTCTCACTCCACACAAACATGCAAAAGCGCAATTAACTTATCCCCCATAATACACAAAACATATCTCCCTGAAGAGTAGCTTCGTAGTGTCAAATACTTTTCCTTCTTACCCAAAGGCAACACTCCCTCCACCAGGATCAACATAAAGATTAGCTGTGAAGAGTCTGAGGGAGGGAAACGGATTGATCGGTTGATTGTCACCCACCACTCACGTGGTTACATATCCTGAACACTCAGCCCTTAATATTTCACCAGTTACATCCCTGTTAGCCTCTCTCTGAACTACCACGTAAATAAGGAGATAAGAAAATAGCAACCAGTATTACAACATGCCTTGGATTTCACCACTCACTGTGAAAACATAAATGACCGCACGTAAAGGCTGAGCTGGAGACGAGGCCACCTTCTTTCTCTCCCTAACTCACTCAGACAGTAAAAAGGCTTTTAAACATTTCTTCCCCGGACACAAAAAGAAAAAAGCAGCTGCTAACACAGGCTGTTATTTGGGAGGCTGTTAATAGAAATCGGGCAGAAATGTATAGCTCTCCCTGCCTCTCATGCATCATTGTTAGGATGCAGTCTAATAATTGAGCAATAAATCAAGCAAGCCAAAAGTCTAAACATCCCTCTGGCTCCGTCAGGCAACACACCAGCTTTCATCCTTCTGGTTAATAGCGCTTAACCCTCACGCAAGTAACATGAAAGGCATCATCTTCTGATGAAGGCAAGGGTTTCCCAAGGAATTCACCCAGGTGAGCACTACAACCACTGCTCACAGATGCAATGTGCGCGTGTGTGGGGGAAACCTCTTCCTTGTTTATTTTGACAGCTTGAGAAATTTATTTACTAGAACAATGAATGCAGCTCTGACGTTGCATAGGACCATTAAACAGCACAGGATTTTGTAGCAATTTCCAGCATCTCATTGCAATTTCCAGTCCACTCACCTCGAGAACTAAACGGTAAGACACGAATCCACAATCCATAGCCCATTTCACCGATCAGAGCCTTTCAGATACCATTTCTAAACTGGGCAGCATTTTCAAAGAAATACTGTTCAGAGACCTGTTATTATGTTCTTGTTATTTCCACCAAGGCCTTAAAATTACACTAATCTCTGGCCACAGTGTGAAACCAAAATTGTGATTCTTCTCCAAAACTCAAAGGGCACTTTGGCTGCAGGACCTACTCGGCCAAGGCACACCCAGAGGCAAGTGGACCCAGCTCTTCATTCACTGCTGATTCTACTGACTCTGCTGCTGGATGATTCTGGACCGGCAGGACTAAGCCAACTGGCTGCTAACTTCCAAAGTGAGGTTTTTCTCAAGATAAAGTAAGTCAGATTAAAAACGTCTCTGCTTATATGAATAGACAAATAACCTTTGGGGGAAAATCTCTCATAAATGAGGGATGGAGAGAGAGAAACAAGCCGCTGATACGCTGTAAAACTGTGTAGCGTCAGGACAGCAGGGCTGAGACCCACTGAATTATGCAGAATGTTGAAGATTAGGATTCTTACATCAGAGTAAAAAAATCTTTAAACTGAGGTCATGCATTTCTGTGCTGGTTTTAAGACCCAGGACAAGGTGAAGGGAAAGCCTTTCACTTGGTGTGGGTCTTTTTCTCCATTTGATACTCCTGTTGTATGTACGCACGCACACACACAAAAAACCCCTAGGATGCTGTGACCATTAAAACAATCTGTGACTGACAGGTCACTCAGCAGCGCAAGCCTGACCTGCCACTGAGACTGTCACACAAGCCCACCGGTGGCAAATCCACCTCAGCACACAACGTGCAGCTTATGTTGGCTTGACACCACGCACAGGAGGTCACCCAGTCAGCGCTTTTTGAGCAGCTCTGAGCCTGCAGAGGGGGATCGGTGTCTTACCACCTCCTCCCCTGGTGCTAGGTGTTACCTGCCCCGAGGCTGGCTCTGGGACCCGAAGGCTGATGTGCTCTACCGTCAAACAGCAGCTGGGGAGAAGGTGGCCAACCTGCAGAAGGATGCTGTCAGTGCCACTTGCTTTCTTTACACCTCTGGCTTTTGGATTTTTACACTTTATCCAATATGTGTTTCTGGGTGACAAAAATTGATGGAGGCTTTCCTGCTACTTGTTTCCTGACCACTGGAAATGGCAGAGGACAAGTCTACATGATGGAGGTGCTCCCTCCCATGTCAGTGTTTTTATGGATGCAACCTGCTCTGGTGCCAACTGGCTATAGCCTGGGCAACCTTATGGGTACAGATGTATCCAACAAGCATTTTAAGGTCTGACTTTGCTCAGCCAGGCCTAGGCAGTCCTGGGCACAGTGTGAGTATAAGGTAGATATCAAACTCCAGCACTGTCTTTGCCTTTTACTGGGGAGAGAAAATGCAGAGGAAAAGCGCCACATACAACACAGACCAGCAGGTCTGGCTCAGGGCATGAAGCCTGAGGATGTTCACACCACCGTATGACCGCACCTTAATGATGTTAAACATGGAGACCTCATCTCTGGGTCAGGAAGTCCTCAAGCCACAGACCTCCCTGTGCTGGGAAAATATTTGGGATGATCATTAGTGTATTCTCCCTACCCTCTGGCACCTCTGATGGATACACATGTGATATCCCAGGGCTGTTTGCAAGCTCGTACGTCCATGAAGAGCGCAGCATTACGTTACTGCTACTCCGGCAGCAGACCTGGTGTGGGAGCATCCTGGCAGCCAGATGGATAAAGGAACTGACACAGGGGTGAGGATGGTGACCCCGGCACGAGGAGGAGGGATGAGAAGCGTGGGGTGGAAAAGTGATCTGCCACCAACAGTGCAGTGACACAGACCCACAGCCTCCAAAGGCTGTTCTTCTCCCCGCTTATCAAACGGAGAATATGACACCTGTCTTGGGACGCTTCCTCTACTGTTAGCAACCATCACACACACCCTGAACAGACCTCTCAGGCCGGGCAGTCTGACAAATTTCCCCATGGACTAGAAAAACAAATCCTTTCTTTCCCCCCCCTGCCAAGTGACTTCTTGTTTTCTTTGGTTTAAAGAAAAAAAAAAAAGGAATTCTTATTCTTCTGCTGAGTAAGATACCTGGTATTCACAGCAACTTGTTTGTTCTGGGTAAAGTGGAAAGGGCTCAGGATAAGCTTACCACATTTTAGCACAATTCAAAATACAAAGGATGCCTCTTCAGAAGCTGTGTACAATCCCCCTTTAAGAGTGGAGCCGATGCTTTTACATATTACTGCATGTTTTCCGGGGAGGCTGTGTCTATTGTGGCTGCTAGGAGGTCCATCGGCTAAGGTATGAAATCAGGATTATTTTTAGAAAAATACAGGCTGGTGGAAGAGGCAGCATGCGATCAGAGATGCAAAAGCCTTTCTTGGCAATGGATCTTGTCTCCTCGGGGCTTAAAGGATGTGGCTGTAACAAGACCTTTTTGTGCACAAAAACAGGAAAAAATCTGGCTCAGCCTAGAGCTTTATTTTCCGTGGCGCTCTCCTCTTCTCCTTCTATGGTCCAGTTGGATACTCTGCTCAGTAAGCAGCTAATGGACGGCTCCCTTGGTTTCAAAAGCAAAGACTCAAGCAATACTTATTTTAAAAACTAATTTGCATTTTTTCAGCACCAGTTGGTGGACACGCCAGCAGTTCTGCCTTGGTTGGTCTCAAACAGCTTTCTCAAAAGGAACAATTTCTCATCTGTCCCTTGATAGAAAAATCTTCCTTAACTATTAGTAAAAGCTGCATGCTGAGAGGGTCTCTGCTGTGTGATCCCACTCACACAAAAAGGATAAAACTAGCATAACTTAATAAATCCATTAGCTAAAATTACACACTGCCAGTAAAAGCTCATAGTCCCCTGGAAAGTCATTCTGAAAGTCCTTCTTGCCATCCACCCAGAAGAAGCCAAGCCTGTAAGGAGCAGTATTCTGCTGTACAGGGGGTTAACATTTAAATTGAAATAATGCACCAAAACTTACTCTCTGCTTTCAGAACAAAGCTGAACGAATTATAAACCATGTGGCTAGTGAAATAATTTCAGGCACTAAAGGACTGCATTTTCACACTGTCAGAAAAAATGCACATTTCCATTGCACAAACAACTGTGCTTTTGGGAGTATCTCAAAAGGTCAATTTGCACCAAATTTCTGTTATAAGCTTGGTTCAGGCAAACATTTTAGACACGGCCCACCCAACTAGCTTCAAAGCCTTCCCAAATCTGAACCCGTGCAGTGGCCACATTTAAAATGATTTGGCCATTGCCTGTCCACCATAGCTTGGAGATCATTCAGATTTCCATTCCTAGCTATGCCACTGGTTAAGACAACAAAACCCCTTTTTTTCTCAGGCACAAACACTCCTTTCAAAGCTAAAGTCCAACATCCCATCTAGATGACACAAAACAGGCCCAGCAACTTCAAGCACCCCTCCTTGCAGTTTTAGATGCTACATCATTCCGATGCCCTGAAGAGTGACAGACTCAGCCTTCCTCATTACTAAAGGCCTACAGGTTTGAAAATAGGTCCCATGGCAAGTTATTTTCATATTGAAAATCCTGTTTGCAGCCTTTACCTGTTTCTTTTGTTTGGCCCAATGATTCAAGAGCTATCAACAGAGGGAGAAACGTGATCCGCAAAGAAAATGCATCCCAAACAGAAACTTGCAGGTTAAAATCCAGCACTGAATTGCAAAAAGAAACAATCTGGGAAACAATGCAAGTCAAATATAATTTGTTTGCCGTTTCTTTCAAATATGTTTTTCTGCTGAAGTTTTGCTGGCCATACACAAACTATACATAAAGGCAGCATAATACATTGATACATGCCAGACAAATCCCGTTTAAGCTTAAAGCTCCTCCAAGTGTTAGAAGGAGCTGAAGTCAGAGTGCTTTATCTGTCCCAGGCTTTTTAAGTAGACAAGTCAGAAAGTGGGCAAACAATACAATTTTTAGCCTCAACTATGCAAAATCAAGAGTAACTTTTACTTATACATACATACATAAGTAAAAGCAGAACTTCAGGTATATAAAATATTCACCTGGCTTCAATAAATCTAAAAGATTGCACTTTAAGAAGGATCCAGGAGAAACATTTTGATATAAATTACAGTGTTCTCCTTTCTGGCAACACCTGAAAATAGATCTCTGAGGGGGAGTGAAAACTGGGGTGTCTCATGAAGATGTTGCCTCCAGACTTTTGTTAGCTACATCTTTCATTCTGGTCTTAACCTACAGAGTCCTAGGTTTAATCCAACTGCATTTTCCAATCCCATATCTAAAATTAAAATTGCTGTTACCTAACCATATGTATGGGTTTTGTGCGCTGCATGGGAGTTTTTAAGGAAAGCCTGTCATACATCCACTATACAGTCTCCGATATCACAAAAACTTTCAACAAAATGTCAGTTAGGGCAGCAGTAATTGCTATATTAATTTATTTTACTAAAGATAGCAAGAAGAAAACACATCCGTAACAGCATTTCACTACCACTGGTCCCCATGACCAAAGTGGTATGAAGCGTTGGGTGAGTCCCGTGTCGGCTTTGTTCTGCTTCCTTTGCAAGCTGGGTCCGGGCAGCTGGACACGCAGAATCACAGAATGGTTTGGGTTGGAAGGGAACTTAAAGATCATTGAGTTCCAACCCCCCTGC
>JAOXJM010000012.1:113923939-113934738 GCA_026413425.1 Tringa solitaria | reverse complement strand
AAAAGACTGGCCCCATCCTCTTGACACCCACCCTTTAAGTATTTATAAGCATTGACCAGATCACCCCTCAGCCTTCTCTACTTTAGACAGCCTTCTCTACCCTCCCTCCACACCATGCCCACCCTGCTCTCCATCCACATCCAGGATGGGAATTACTACGTGATCCAACATATCCCTCATCCTAAAAGGCAGGAGGCAGGTCCCTGTGATACATTTTGCAGAGTTGGACAGTGCCCTGTGCGACCAGCCCTGGCAACTCAGTACCACAATCAGCCTACACCAGGCATGCATTTCCCCATCACTCAAGTCCTATTTGTGTGCAAAATGGTAGTTTTAAACCCGTTTCCCACCTGGTTACATAGCTGAGGGTGGATTCTTTGTGCTGAAATACTGCAGAGGAGTCTCCCGATGGCTTGCATGGATTCAAGGAGCATCTGCCTGCCCGCCTGCAGGGCCTGGGGCAGTGAGGAGAGCTGGAGACAGCCGTGGGTTTGCTCTGGCTTATTGCTCTCGAACAAGCAGGATCCAGCCCGAAAGGAAATGAATAAACCAGGCCATGACCGAAGCCTTCTGAAATCTCAGCTCGGAGATCTCCTCCCTTCACGGCAGGAGGGGAGGACGGGGTCAAGGTAAGACATGAGCTGTGGCACATCTACCCAGGAGTGCTGGGGAGGAACAACCATGCCACCAGGCAGCCCTGCCAGCCCCATGGGGATGGATCCAGCTCCTGGGGCGCTAAGGGAGCCCACAGACCAGGCAGCAGAGTTATGAGGAGGTGGAGGTGGTGCCATGTGTGTGCTCGAAGGAGATAAACCCTGGTACCCTCCTGATTCACAGGCAAGGTAGTAAGAAGCTTTCCAGTCCTGAACGTGGGTCAGAGATGATTATCCTTAATCGCCTATTTTATCTTTTAAAAGTACTCTGTCAAGAGAAAATGCTGAATTTAAAAAAAAAAACACTCCTATCTGTGTTTTTCAAAGATATCAAATTTCTTAAAGGACTGGTTAATTTAGTCTGAATATGCAACTAACCATGTCCACTTCATCTCTAAGACCACTTAGGCACATACAAGGCTGTGCTAGAGCCCCAAAGCCTCTGTACTAGCTTGTAAAAATCCTTCTAAGTTGATGTTAAAAATTAACAAATTCATTATTTTCATTTCCAACTAATTAAGAATTAAAAAAAATATACTTATTAGACCTTGATGCTAAGCTTTACTGCATAACAACAACAATAACAACAATAATAACCAAAACAATAAACCTTTGGGCTTGCCTGCCCTAACTTGAAAGCTACTTGCAAATATTTGAAAAACAAAATTGTACCAAAAGTCAAAATCATGACAGGTGGTAAAGAATATTCACCTCCTCTGTCTTCTTAGTAACGACTTACTTTGTAGCCAAACTTCAGCTTCTTTTCTGGTGCATTAGAACAACTATGAATTTCATCACCTATAAAAGTACAGAATTTCCTCATTAACAACTTCTGTTAAATAAGAAAAATACTTCTAACATTTTTGTCATATTTAGTCCTTGTGCATCAATTCTTTCCATTGCGACATAGTGAAAGAATGTGATCTGCAGATGATTATTTTTGATCAATTGCTTTGCTACCTTGCAAGATGTATAAAGGACCATGCACTCAGGTATTAGTGAATGAGGGTACCTGATAAGTATCTTCGAATTCAAAGAATCTGAGGAGGAAACATGCTGTTTAGGCAACGCATTCCAACACTTCCTTACCAGGCAGAGTTAATTACCTGGACAGAGTAAAGCACACACCTATGTGTTTACAAGACTAGTGGTGAAAACAAGAGAAAAATTAAATACTAACCTGCAACACTATGGGTACCCCTGGTGTTACAGAAGAATTCAGTAAAAGAATTTCAGTAATTCAAAAAACAAAATGAAGAGCTATGCCGCCATTTTCAAGGACTACACAGAAAACCACATTTCACCACCTTTTTTTTTTTTTTTTACACTTTTTTCCCCTTCCTTTTTTTTCCCTGTTAGTTTTCAGGAGTGTCTCACAGTCTTCACAGTTAACTAGGTTCTTCTCCAAAGTATGTACCTGCTAACAATGTAGTATCTTCAGTGGTGTCTAGGCTGGGGCTAAAGGTAAACCAGGAAAGGAATAAAATGATGGGAAAAATAGTCCAAGATTGTTAGATCTATCTAAGATCCATTAAGTTTCACAAAAATCCTAAATGCAGTGCACTCCCCCAAACAATGTAGTCTTCAAGAGTTAACTACTTTCTTAAAGAAGAAGATGAAGTTTCATAGAAAAAACCCTACATTCCCACATCTCCAAAACAATTAACTTGGCTAATTCTGTTGGGGATAGCAGCAGGAATAACACGATTTCTATCTCAATCATAATATTGCACACACATTTTTCCTGTCTGAGCTCTTATCCTCTGGGGGGCGGGTGGCTGTGTCATTCCCCCCAATTTGGCCTTTCTAGCAATCAGGCAGATTGCTCAATGACCCCAAGGCCATTAAAAATGAAATGCTGAGGACACCAACAGGGCTTGGTGGTCAATAATTCCATGACACAGGACAACAGTGGAAAGCAACTACAATGGTTAAACACATGATTAACGATGGTCAGAGATCACCCACAGGAAGTGATGGAAGAGCTTCTTACTATCCAGGAAGGTCTGGCAGGTAACTCAGCCCTCCAGAAAAAAACCAGTTTGAATAATCTTCCATTGACTCTCAGGTTCAATATGCTGGAGCAGACCAGGGGAGACCTGGTGAGCTGGTTACTAGCTCGGGTCGTGAGAGACAAAGCTTAGGGAGAGAACCCCTCCTATCGAAGGGCACTGGGTAAAACAGAGAAACCAGCCTCTTCCCTCTAGACCTTCCATTTAAAATAAACAAGGGCCAGAAATAACATTCTAGCGGGAATGCCTTTTTTTTTTTTTCTTTCTGAACTATATTTTTATAGAAAGTAGAAAGCACTGCCAATGCTTCATTTCCTAGGACCCACAGGACTTTCCCTACAGATAATATTACTTGTTAAAACCTCTGAAGTGGGCTGTTGTGTAAGGCCCAGATCTCCCACTACCAGCTAACCCATACGGCCACATGCTGCGGTCGGAGAATGCAGATCTAAGGCTTCCTACGGAGACAACTCCACCATGCACGTCTGGAGTGGCACCAAAGAGAGATTTTGATTTTTAATCAACTTTTTTGGCAACTATAAACAGCAGAAAAATGAAGTAGTCAGATTCTGGTAGTTAACATCCGTGTTCAGGTGGCTGCTCTCACTGGAACAGGAGCAGCTGCAGGGAAACTGCACTGTGTCACAGTCACAGCATGGTTGGGGTTGGAAGGGACCTCTGGGGGTCATCTCCTCCAACCCCCAGCTCAAGCAGGGCCACCCGGAGCTACTAGCCCAGGACCACGGATATCCTACCCAGGAACTGCTCAGCTCTTTCTTAGCACCATAGTACTACATTTACAAAATCCTTCTTGGGGTAAACTTGAAAAGCAGGGAAATTGTAAATGCTAGCAACATTAAAAAAGAGTTAAATTGATCTTCAAAGTGTAGTTTTTAAGTAAAACGGTAATTTCACAGTGCCACAGTTCTGCTAGATAGCTCTGCAGGGATGCAACAAAAAGCTGAAACAGGAATTCTGTTTTGAAAAAAAAATCTTGCTCTTGACATTAAGTACCAGTTGAACCACAGCGAACCCAGGAAACGGGGCAGTCTATTTAGAGCATTAACCACATTTTGTTTACTGCTTAGGATGAATTCATCATGCAAACGGTCCAAAGTGAGATCCTGGCAGGCTCCGAATGTGCTCGGAGAGGCTGAGGCCGGGGACATTCTACATCCATATTAGGCTGTGGATCAAGTCCTGAGCTGGATGCAGCAGTTCTGCTTTGCCTGAGCCTTCAATTTACACACAGAATGGCCACTGTCTTAAAATCGATGTGATCACACTATGGGAGTACCAGCTGTAGGAGCATGAAGCTACAAATGCTGAACTGGAAACCAAAGCTCCTGTATTAAAAGACTCAAGGCGGATGAGTGCAAGGGCTCTTGTCCCTAAGGAAAATGAAAATATTTGAAAATTAAAGTAGAAACTTTAGCCCAAAGCATGAATCTAATATATACCTGTCAAATCAAATTTTTGATTTATACTAAGGAAACTACAGAACTAGCCTGCTTACTCAGCACAGAATTTATTTCTAAGAAAAGAAATAAATATACCTCCCTAAAAATGTCACTATGTTTATTGTTATTATTAAACTGCAGAGCGCTCAGCAGTTTCAGCTGGCCTACGCAGAAGTGGGGTTTTCTCCTTATGCCTTTTGATATTGTGGATAACATCAAGGTAGAATCAGGTAGAAACGGAATGATGGGCAGTTCCACTACATCTAAGCTTTCTCATGAGGCCCATTATTACGGTATTTAAATGTAGCTACTTTCACAAGTTGGGCAACCAGCAAACAGATCTTCACATAAAATTAGAAATGGATACAAACTTGTTGCACTTAATTTGAAGAGTTTGTGTGGAATGAATTTTCTGTTCAGTGTTGTGCACATGGACAAATGCTTCCTTTATAGCCATGACTCGGGAAAACTTGCCTCTGCAAAGGAATGAGAGCTGTGCAGTACCGGTCCTTTAGTTCACCTCCTGACTGAGATTCCTCTTGCACCCACATACTAGCACATCCCGACACAATTTGGACCAACTCAGACTTTGGCTGATCCCTGGAAGCTCCGTATCATTCTGAAACCAGATTTTCCCATCCAGATTGTTTAGCTATTTACACACATGCACCAGTAACATCTGGGATTGCCGGGACAGCAGAGCTACATGTCGTTACCTAAACCACAGTAACAGCACCACGTTATGTGTTACTGAGGTACCAGTAAAAGGTACCAGTACAAATACTTTGTAAACAGAGGAAAAAAGAATGCCAGATAAAGATGAAATTGGAAGAAAAACAATGCCAGAAATTAGAGCATCAGTGATTTACTGCAGCACACTGACTATAGTCCTGTGCCCAGGAGACGAACTTTTTTGTATCCACTGGCAAGATTTCCCCACAAATATTTTCATGGCTTTTGCAAGCAAATGTGTAATGTCTCTTGAAAAAACCTGCTGATAGCCAGATCCAGCCCGGCAAAAGACAAGCAGTCAAGCTGGGCTCTGGCGTTTCCCAGGCCAGATTTGTTCCAACTTAACTCGGGAGCTGTTAGGGAGGCAGCCTGCCCAGAGTTATGGAATAATCTACTACAGCACGCAATGGGGTTCAAAACTGATGTCGTGCAATAGGATGGTGAGTGATGGCAACCAAAGCCCTGCTTCTTCTGTATTTGGTCCCACCTCCCTGATAAGGCCATGTCTGTATTAGTAAGTAAAACTGGGCAACGGAACACTTCTGGGAGCTGGAGCTGTTGCCTACACCTCTACAGCATTACAGCAGTGTCTGGCATGGTTTTGGCCTGAAACAGCCTCCTTCCTCCAAGGGGCTCCTGGGCACAGCTTGGGAATTTGCAGGGACCAGAGACATTTCCATCAGGCTGTTTGCTTGTGTCTGCCCTACTTCAGAGACCAAGTTCAGTGGTGTGGACACGTGCTGGGCTGTGCTAGTCTGTCTCGGTGCCAGAGTCATCTCCACGGCGTGTTTACTACAATCGACGCAGCCTCGGTGTCTCAGCCAGTGAGTTATTTAGTACATTGAGGTCTCCACATCTTCAGCTAGATATATGAATCTGGATGCCAGAGCTCTTTCCAGAATGATTTAAGACTGACAGATGGCTTAGAAAAGCTCATGTTTCAAAATCAATCTTTTCCCTTTAAAATAATAATAACAATAATGGCAATAATAATTAATTTCAAACTAGATGACTTATCTGAAAGAATTGCCACTTTCCTTGCAATCTTGAATTGGCCCTCCACAGCCATAAGTGAGAATCCGGACAGAGGTTGCTCAGACCTAAAACTACTTTGATAAAAACAGTATCGCTCAAACTCACTGTTTCTGTGCTACAATTTTCTTTTTTAAATGAAATGCACACTAAGGTGCTCGCAGCAGCCAGAATCTGCCTCTATTAGGGCAAACTCTGGCTTTCTTGTCTAGCAATGACCATATGCTGGGAGCAAAAAATAAAGATAAAAGCCATCCCTGTCCAAGAAATTGCCATGCTTTCGGATATGTACAAACAAAACTCTTTGGCAAGCCTAGACAATGTGTCAACAGAACTCATAAAAAGCTGCTGTGTTTCATAAAAGGTGCTTCAGTTTTAACAGTTTCTCTAAGAATCAGTATTTTATGTTCAAGTATTCTTAATTCCAAATAGAGGTTATTAAATGAATAGAGGTGGTACTAAGGTAGGAAAAATCCTAAGAGAGTATGAAAACAAAAATGCTCTCAAAAATACTAGCTTCTGTTCCTGAGAGTAGGACTGACAGCACCACATCCTTCCAGCTAAAAAGAAATTCCTCACGCACCACAGTATTTTTCAAAGTAGTAGTTCTGGTGTATGTTGTGCTGCATATTAACCGATGACGTTAGCAAAGGTGCTTTTTGTGAATGAGACATATCTATTTCTTTATGCGGTGCCTACAATGTTTTGTCTGTTCTGCTGCGTAAGATGCAAATTCCTGGGATGAAAAGCACATCTCATGGTACCACGTACCCTTTCAACAACGTATTTTATCTGAGAGCTGGAGTTTTACTTCCTTTAGCACGCAGCCAGAGGCAAAGTTTCTTCTCCAAAGCTATGCTTAATGTCAGTAAAGTGAGCCCACTTGAGCTGACATCCTAAATCCACTCCCCAGCTGATCATCCGAACGATTTTGTTGTTTACAGGCTGCTTGATTCATGTGATTGGAGAGGAACTGTCACAGATTTCACTTGCAATTATGCAGCCAAGGTTATAAATCTTTTTGGAATATAGGAACGTGGGGTTTTTTTTTGTCTTCTTTTTCCTTTTAAGCCTTTATTTCTTACTCCATTTGTAGACAGCAACCTGAATTTTGCCTGCAAACAAAAGGCTGTGGCGGGGCTCTGGTCAGAGCATCTGGCAAGTGGCAGGAGAGCAACAGGAAAATCGTGCTTGTGCTCTGCCCTCTCAGTCCCCTCTCCGGCCTCCAGCAAAGACGGCGCCTTCCTCGCCCGTATGTTACTTCTCATCACAGACACGGAGGGATTCTCATCTTTCGTAAAGAAGTCGCCTATACGCTGTGTTATATATCAGTCATCAAAGTGATCACTGCTAGGCTAGGCTTATGCCAACAGCTACGTCAGGTTTGGGGTAAGCGCTGGCAACCTCAGCACCGTACAAGCAGAGAAGATGACTTTGGCACCCAGCCTGGCCGGCACAGCAGTTATTTCTGTACACACAAAACCACTTGCAACAGCAATATAAGCTCTTAGCTGCTTGTATCTGCACATCAGCTCATTCAGTTCAGCATCTTTCCTTTCTGTAACATGAAGCTCACAATTTTCCTGTATTATCTAAAACCTGGGAAATATGTTTGCCCATGGAACTTAACAATTATTCTCCTGTCTTAAGTAAAAGTATTTTTGTCTGAGCAGCTGGTAATCCATTTATTCAGGTAGGAAAGCCCAGAGCTTATTTAACTAATGACTGAGTTCTGTATAGCTTTCTGAACCCCTTAATACATTGCTATACCAAGGCCTGTGGTTTAATACAACCACAGTGCATGAAATGGGCTGTTTCCCTGAAGAAGTCAGGAAGGCAACCTTTGTCTGGAGTAAATTGCTGGGATGTGGGATTTCTTTTTGTTTGTTTCCAAACATGGATTTCCCCATAGTGGGAAAATCTGCCCTGCCTTTAATAAACCACTTAACTATGGATATTTTTTTTTTTTTTAGTTGTCCAGCTGATGAATAATTTTATAATTTTGGAAACTGTAGAGGTAGAGTCACTGAGACATATTCATACCTTCTCCATGTTCTTTATGCCTTGGCCAGAATATTTCTCACTGAGCAGTCAAGAAACATGAAGTCCAGTGAGGTGAAAAGCAGGAGAAGCAAGCACAGAAAATCTTGTGAAAGAGATCAGGAAATACCCCAAAGCCTTTTTGTTGCAGGCAACTCGGGGGAGGACTTTTGATTTGTGTATCTCTTTTAGATGCCACCACTCCCATTTGCCAGAATTTTGTTCGTGTTTTCAACAGGTACAAGTTGGCTTTCAAAAAAACACTATTTCTTGCAAACTTTGTCTGTTATATATCTTTAAACCATTACTACCAGAGGGGAAACTGGAGCAGCAGCAGTGAGTCTGAAAGCAAGAAAGAACTATGTAAATAAGATCTTTTGAGGGGAAAGTGATCTCATAGCGTTATAAATTGCAAAGAATTTATTTAGGTAGCCATAAAAGGATTGGGGGATCAATAGAGAAATGTATCCAGAAGTATTACATAGCTCAGTAAAAAAAATTAACACTTTGCTTCTCCCATCATGCAAATTTCACATTGTTCTCAAGCAAATGTATTTTTGTGGATAAAATGCAGTAAGCATGAGGCATTTAGTAAGTGGGAAATAACATCCACCTGACCACAATGACGAAACCAGAAATTGAATCGTAAGGTTCTTCATGAAGAAAAGGGAGATTGCTGTAAGAGAACAGCAACAACAAAAAAATGCAGAGCTGAAGAGAGGTGTAATCCTAACATCAGACACAATGATGACAGCAGGATTATTTTCTATTCAATACTGGCCAATGCTCCATAACCAAGGTTTCAAACTATTCATGCAATTTTTTTCCTTCTGCTTGGTTTTTTTTTTTTTTCCTGAGATCTGTTTAGCTCAAGGTTGGGCATATGGTAGAAGCCTAGAAGTTTTGAAAAGCACTTCCTCATAAACCAAAATGGAAGTGAACTTTTAATGTAAGCCACTTTATTTCCCTTGAGCCGGTGCTGCCCAGGGTGTTGCCTGCTCATGCCCTGCCGGAGCTGCCAGAAGTGTTTATGTTCCACCCACCTCCCGTGGGCAATATGTGGAAGCCCCTAAGTACTTTGGGATCCTGGATCAAAGCTGTTTTGAATGCTAAGCAGTATAACCACCACAAAGCACTGGAGATTCTGTCACCTTTATTCAGCAAAATGAGGTGCAATCCCCCCTTATACGCAGAACTATTCCAGAGGAATTAGGTGACAAGAGTGTTACATACGTGTTTGATTTAGCAGCCTCAGCATTTAAGAGACAGGAGATACCAAAGTTCTTTCTGTGCAAACTGCAGTGCTGCCCTTGTCGTGTGTAGGAAAGACTTACAGGTACAGCCTTTGATTCCTTGGTACACATTTTTCACACCCAATTCCTCACTCGGTGCATCGTTCTGTTGGAAACCAAAGACTGGAGCTCCGTGTCTCCTCAAGCTGTGTGAAGACAAACACAGCAGAAAGCTTCCCAGGCGCTCCAGGACTAAGGAACAACTCAGGTGCCAGGAGCAGGCACGCAGACTCTCCAGCACTTGCAGAGGGGCTGGATCTGCCAAAAATCTTCACCTGCAGCCGGTTCTCAGCCCAGGTAAGCTGCTCTGGATTTGCTTTCCCTGGAGGGCTACTGTATAGGCCAAGCATGGGCAGATCGGCACAGGGACAAATAAAAGAAGCGCTCCTCATGCAAAGGTCATGTGCTCTACTCAAGTCCACAGCCTTGCTCCAAAGTACGAGCACACCAAAGAAAATATCTGAGGTTTTCTTTTAAGGTGAAGAAAAAAACCCTTATTTTTATGCTAGCCTTGTTCTCAGTCTTACTGAATCACTTGAGCTGAAACATTCCAAAAATACTCAGGCTGAGGAAAACAGCTGGCCTGAAAATTTTCGGCTCAAACGTTAAAAGTTTCACAAATACCCTGAAAACCAGGGCACTATAATGGGAACTGCTGGGCAACTTTCCTAATTGGCGGTGCTACCAACCTATTACACAGTCAGGACTCTATGTGTTTTGTTTATCGCAGACTCCACTATCAACCACCCTCCAGTAAGCTGATAATCAAGCAGAAAAACAAAGAGAGGAGGGAAGCAAAAAGGAGGCAGAGCTGCCAGCTGAACTGGGGACGAGCTCAGAAAAACTGAGCAGCCTGGCAGTGACAGACACTGAAGGACAGTTTCTTGTGCCTGCCACGGCCTCACAAAGTTGTACCAGACACACGCACACACACATGGCTCCGGCACAGACGGCTTTCACAACAGGAATAGTCTGTCCCCCTTCCCAAGGTCATGTGCCTGAAGCCCACAGCCAGTCAGGCTGCCGCTTAAAGGCAAGGGGAGCCGTACAGGCTGGCGAGATAAAATTATCAGTCATATTTCAGCAGATGAAAAAGAAACCCGAGATACGCGCTCGGATTAGATGCAAGAAAGAGGATACCCGGACAAGCAAGGAAAAGTGGAGCAAGTTTCATACAAACCAACCTTCAGAGAAAGAGAAGCAAAACAATTCCTTCTTCCGAGGCAGAAAACGAGCATTTCCAAAGCCGTGTGACGGTGGCGTGGTCCGTACCCTACATCAGATCTACCTGTGGGACTACGAGGAGCTCTCGGCACTGAAGTCTCCTTTCCTCATTCAATGGATGAATTTAAATGGTTTCTGCAATGGCACATGTATAGGCCAAAAGATCAGGCCGAGAAGCCAGTCTCTGAATGTATGGTTTGCAGGTCTCAGAACAGCCCCAGGGAAGTGAAGACGGGTGGAGGTTTAACAGCTTGACTTTTTATCTTCTGCTAACTCCAAAATTAAAAACGACAAATAAGTAGCTTCCAACATGTGCTTAACCGCTTCAGTGGGGGGGGGGGGGGGAGGGGGGGT
>JAOXJM010000012.1:113905762-113921325 GCA_026413425.1 Tringa solitaria | reverse complement strand
AGTTTGTGCCCATTTCCTCTTGTCCTGTCACTGGGCACCACTGAAAAAAGACTGGGAGTTGCTCACACGCTGTCTATCATCACTGGGCAGAGTGTGGTGCTAAGTGAGCTCTGCAGCTCATGACTGGCGTTGGAGCACATCCCACCACCCTGCAGAAGGGACAGAGGGGAGCTTGTGTTGCCATCTGCAGACTCATGGGGAGTGGGAACACTACACCTTCATGCAGGCAACCGAAACAAGATTCCTTGAAGCTTTCTTCATTCTTTGCTTTCCTTTCCTCTCTTTTTCCGTTATCAGTGACATTTACAAATATGTAAGTCTGAAGCCAACCCAGGGATAAAGCCCTGTGGAGAAATGATAGCTCAGCCAGATTTATCAGTTTCATTCATTTGAGAAATCTGCTTACAATGACCACGATCCTGAAAGTGTCTAAGCAGGCAAATGCCTTGCCCATCAGGAGTTCTGTTGAAATGGAGAAGCACCAAGCACTCTGTGGACTTGCCTTAAAGACTTGCACAAATGGCACCAAAATATACACTCCCATATATGTACAGATACATATACATATATATGTGTAATATACACATGTATAAATATCTACTCACGCTCTAGAAGTACCTTAACCTGGAGTCACCCAAACTAGTATATTTGAGCTTTTCCTTTTCAATTCTGTGACAAGAGTGTGATGACGGGAACATAAGAAAGTTTCAAAAGCCCACAAACATCTTCAGTGAAAAGGCTTTTCACATCATCTTTGTACTCAATGTACAGTATTAAAAAAAATCATTTTTAATAGCTGACTTCTTATAAATGATTAATGTATTATATTGCACGTAAGTGCTCTCCTGTTTCTAGGAACATCTAGTTGGGTAATATTCTCATTTGTGATTCACATGCATGTTCTTTTATAATTACAGTGAAATAACAGTTTCTGGGGAAGTGGGTTTTAAAAGTATGTCGGGTGCTACAGGAGAAGATCAAAGTATAATAAAACTTACATGGAAGCAAAAATTGTGCATGAATAATGGCACCAGCTTTAACAATGGGCTGAATAAACACATGTAACTCTAAACAGGATGAACTGAAGTTTTCATCTGAGCCATTAATCGCAGAAGGCTTCATTCAAATGAACAGGCTGAGCAGATAAGCTTGCACGTATCACCATAACCATTTGCTTTAAAAATACATAGATATACGTGCCTGGGTTCCCATCGGCAGGGAAACTTTCAGTACAAGATCTCAACACAGGTCTTCACACAGTGTTTGTGATCCTATAAACAGAGTAAAGGCACACGTAAAAGCAGCCTCAGCAAACAGTAACGACTAAACCAGGCAGTCCTTATTTCAGTGAGCAGAGAAGTGGCCAGAGCAGCTGGAATGACCTCAAGTTCATACCCCAGCATTATCAAGAAGCAGAAAACAACTGCAAAATGTGCCAGAGATGGCACATTAGGATCGAGTCACCTGTTGTTTCACTTTAGCGATGGAAGACACTGAGACAGTGGCTGGGAAGGACAATTCACTTGGCTGTTTGAAATAAAAGGAAATACCTTCTGTAAGCATGGAGTAAGCAGAGCGCTGAACAACTCTCACAGCAGCTCATCCACAACTTCAAGCAAAATTTCTCATAGTACCAGCACCACTTCTACTACTGCCCGTGCAACCCTGGTGGGGACTCTGAATCTCATCTGTCAGTGCTAAAAACTACAAAATAAATGGGTTTCCAGCTCATCCATCTGCATTCGGAACCAAATTGTTCAGCTGCGGGGCTTTGGCATTTATCTCAGTAAAAGTAAATTGCAAGTGCAGACATCAGCCCGTGAGCAGTAGTCTTTGTGGAATTACTTGGTCACCCAGACTGATCACAGAAGACACAGGTTAACTTATTACTTCCCAAATATCAAATAAAAATAAAAACTGGAGAGGACAGCCTAAGTCTGCCTTAAACAACTGAGGCAATGAGCACAGAATATTAAACATGTCAGAAGTAAAGGGTTTTCTTCCAGAAAATTATACAGCCAGAACAAAACTTACAGATTTGTTCGGCATAATAGAAATGCTGCAAATAACATATTTGACCTATAAAGAGTTTATTTTTGAGTAATTGTATTGAAATGCCATGCTTTGAAGGCAATATCCAAACATCACAATGGTCCTTTAATCCAGAGCTATATGGATCTTATTTTGCCAAAATGAACTAGAGAAAAGAGAAATCTTTGCAGCTTAAATTGCTGTGAGATGTCTGTATACCCTCTTTGCAGAAATACTAACCTGCAATGTAATGTGAGAAAAGAAAAGTAGCAACTGAGAAGATTCAGACAGAATGCCTGCCTTTATTCCCAGGTGAACAGAAAGCTCCATGACTTGTGTCCAAATATTTCGAAAGCATCAGTGCAGGGGAGTGACAGGTATTAAAGACACCCCCTACCTTCCCCAATTACATGAACTATCATACTGAAGGAAAAAAACTTTTTTTTCCTCCTGCTATGCTATTTATTTTCATTCCCCTCAACAGAAATCTAGTCTTCTATGGGATGTAATGGCACTTTAAAAACTCAAGTGTGAAGGTCACGAACTGAATTAACTCAAAGGCTAAAAAACAATTTAAAAAATCTAGAACCAACATTAATACAGCAGTTTAAAAGGACAAAATCATTATGAATTCTGTGCCGTTGTTTGTGTCTATGAAGGGCTTCAGGGGATGGAAAATGTGAAAGATTTTCTCAGTGTTGACTGTAGTAAAATTTGAAAAGCCTTGTAATCCTTGGATGTTCTGCAAGGCCCTGCCTGTGGGACAGGCGACTCCCACGCTAGGAAATGCTATTCTGTCACTGGGAGGGATACACAGGCAAGGCTCTCCAGCTATGTCTCAGCTGTGGATGCCAGAAGCCCGGCCAGGTCCCTATGTCTGTGCCCAGCTGCCACCCGATGGCGTGGCAGGGGCAGAACCAGGTGGGACCATTGCTACACCCTGCCCTCGGGCTGTGCTGGTGGGGAAAATCCAGAAACACTAGCAAAAAACAGAAGCACAGTGCACTCAACAGGCTCCCTGGTCTGGACAGTGGAAGGACCAAGACTGTTGGCAGCACTGCAAAGAGTACCTGCCCTGCTGCTTGCAGTCGGGCTGGGAGAATCATAGAATGGTTAGAGTTGGAGGAGACCTTAAAGATCATCAAGTTCCAACACCCCTGCTATGGGCAGGCACACCTCCCACTAGAGCAGGTTGCTCAAAGCCCCATCCAGCCTGGTCTTAAACACTTCCAGGGATGGGGCATCCACGACTTCTCTGGCATTCTCAGATGCAGGTCCTGTTCTCTCTGCTCCTGTGGGATTGCAGGTAAAGGGCATTGTGTACCGGTATTTCCGTCTGCCCTCTCGGATGTCAGCTCTCCCCCATCCCGAGTGTGGTCAGCAGGGTCACTCTCACCATGTCTGCACACTATGTGACTCCAATGTGGCCCAGGCTTTCATGCTCTACTGTTATATAGTAAAAACAGTGAAGGTTTTCTGCTGAGATAACAGTCAGTACAAAGCACTACCAGAAAACCCCCAAGCAAAAGCCACCCCCAACAACAAAGGAGAATTCAGGGTGCATAGAACGAGTCTAGGCTGCTAACAGCATTGGGTGAATAACTTAATAGCCCTTTTCTACCTCTACCCTCTGTGTGGTAATACCAAAAGGTTTTAAGAAACACTCCAAAAGCCTAAGCCTGACCCTAAGAGGCTAAAAACCTTAACAGAAATTGCACACGGAATTCCTTTTCTTTCATAAGCTTCAGAAACACATTCTTTGAAATCCCCAGTGCTCTCCCGTCAAACAACGTGGAGGTGAATAAATGTAGGAAAGAGCAAAGGTATTATGGGGCAGATTCCTCTCTGCTTTTCATTGCACTGCGCAGCCACTCGCGTGTGTACCATGAGTTCAAAGCTTGAACAGAAACTCTGTCACTGTCTGGCAAAGCCTTTGCACTCTGTATCAAAAAGCACCCATTCACACCTTCAACAGTATTTTTTTCCTCTCCAAGAAGAAAGTTTTCAAACATAAATCGTTATTTCTCACAGCAGCTGCCAGTACCCCAGCGCTCCCCGCGAAGACAGTTAAGCGCACCCTACCCGTAGAAATGATGCTCCTCCGATCTCTTGCTCTGTTCCCTGCTTCTTCTGCCTCAGAGTGCTCAGATCAGATCCTGCCCCAGAGAAAAAGCAGAGTCAAAGGCTTGGGATACTCAGAGCCCAGTCCTGGAGTCAGGCTGCAGGAGGATCAAGGAGTACTGGGCTGAAGCAGCATGGAAGGGAGACATATCAAAGTGCACTATCGTTCAACCATCACACACGGGTAATTGAGAGCAACTTAATTTGAAACCGCTGGTCACAATCTGGTGATAAAATAAGGAGCTACCAGGTGAGTTAAAGCAAGCTTGTGCGTACTGGGATATTTTACTTACACTACATAGTGAAACCCACCGTCACCTCCGTTCACGCTGTCGTGTCTTTAACACTTTAGCAGTTTAATACAACTTGTGTTAGCTTTGTCCCTCCTTCACTTCAATTACAGGCTGATTTCATCTTTCCAACAGATTACAGCGCATACACACATGTGCACACAACCTTCCCAACCAAGACACTACTAACATGAAGCACAAAAGAGAGCAGATGAGACTGGCACGTTGGGATGAATACGTTAAACAAGGCACAATTAAAGGGGTAAAAAAAGACAGGACTCTGGCTCTCTCCCTACTTCACAACTCTTAGATGCATATTTATGAGTCCTGGGACAGTGGCAAAATTAGGTCAAGCTGACCTTTAAAAGAATGAATAATTTCCTAACATGGCGAGATGTTTTAAGCATATGTAACAGCTTTAAACACCTGAAGTGCTCTGCTTCTAATTATTTTTGCTACGTATGAAATATTTGAGGAAAATGTATATGATATCTTTAATTCGTTAATTACCAGCTGGCTCCTACCATGCATTATTAAGCTACTATGGCAATGACTAATGATTCTGGACAAATACTGAATTACCAACAGCACCCTGTGTAGGAATGTGACCTGAGCAGCCTAGAAAGGACTAGCTGCAGGTGTTTATTTTCAGATAAAGATGGTTTATTAACCCAGGCACAGGATGACAAAGGTAAAACACCACAGGCACAGGTCCCGAGGAGGAGGGCTGCACCCCAAGCCCCACCTCGTGCTGTATAACCCATGGGAACCACCACGTCCCACGGCTGGAGCGACCCGGACATCTGTGTCCCATGTGGTTTCAGAGGCTTGGTGTCAGCAAGTTTGTGCCCTCAAAAAGGGCCAGGCCCTACACCATCCCTTCCATGTCAGTAACTCTCTGATGTGAAGCACGGGAGGGAACTCCTGCTGAAGGGGAAGCTGGCCACAGCCATTCCCTTCAGCCTGCAAAGGGCAGGGATGCTCAGCCGCAAGGCTGAGGGGCCAGGCAGGGGGCATGGGGTCCTCGGGAATGGCAGGGACCTTGCATGGGGGAAGATGAAGGAAACGTGACTGCCCATAAAAGGTTCCAATGCACAGCTTAAGCCCAGGCACAGCCCTTTTCTTTTCACCTCTGAATGCAAGTCTTTTTGTTTCCTTTTATTTTTTTTTTCAGACAAAGCACTTTCTGCCAAATTGATTAGATGAATAGCATTATAGCTCGGACAAGAACTTACACCTTCTAGTACTAAGTGTGTGAAATAACATAACTCTCCTCTCCAGATCCTCCTGGAGAGGTTAGGAAAGCCAGTCTTCTCCTGCGCAGCTGCGTTATAAAATTGCTGAACAAACCTATTCTGCTGGAATGGGAAGGGAAACATTTTCTTCCCTACTCTAAGTAGGTCAATGAAAACACGATGTTGTGAGGATGAAACTGTTTTCCTCCATCCTCTTCCCCCTAATGGCAGTTTCAAATCATTCCGATTTAATTATGTTTCTACTGTTAGCTATAATAACATTGCAAGGTTATTAACAACTGATATATTGGTGGTCCTGAAGTCTGGGGTTTGTGCTTCCTCGTGGGCTTATTCCAGCCTCAGGTACCCGCATGCAATTCCTACACTGCCACTGCAGAGTTAAGAAAAGCCTGCAAAGAAACCTGGATGTGGAAATGCAACAATACATTATGAAGCACAAAATTTTAATTTTTCTCAGCTCTGAGATTCAATGAGATCTGTTTTTGAGGATGAAATTCTGACTATTGCCTACCATAAATCTAAAGTAGCTACACTGTAAACAGTGAACTTGCTCTGAATTAATATTGCCATAAACAAAGCCAGCGTATTTTCAGTGGAACTGAAAATTCCAATTCATAGCACCTGGAGACTTCTCTCCATGCATTTCATCAGGAGAGATTAACCAGTAGCTGGAGAAAAATTTAACCTGTAGTTGCTACTATCTGAATACTAAATGCAAATTAGAGGCCATTGGCAATTAAAAAAAAACAAAACACCACATTTTGGGGGAGAATCATCTCCCTTAAAAGAGAAAAAGGAAAAAAAAACTATATTACACTAAAGAGAACACAGAATGCCTAAAATCTTATCAAATGAAATTTTAAAAACCAAAATAGGCATTTCTTTTTTACTGACTGCCTCTATTGTAGAACAGATGGTGTAAATTAGTTTTGTTGACATTATCTGAAAAAAGGAAAAAAAATAATTAATTTGCCTCACATAATGCCTGTTGTAAGCTTTCACTCACCCACACAAGCACTCCAAAGGCCCTCTTCTGCAACCACATGTTTGCCACAGCAAAGGTTACACGCTCTTACAGCCCACTCCTTATGTCCTCGTCCTGGCCACAGGCCTGCCTAGGACAGTAAAGCCAAGCACATCCAAGTGGACACCACTCTGTCCTCAGCGGGAAATTTCTACCCTATAAAAACCCATGACTTCAAAGGGGACTCGGATTTCATCCTAAGAATCCAATTACGTGTTTCAAATTTAGGATGGACTGTCAAGTGCCAGCTGACAGAGTGATGTCCCCAAGTATTTCAGGATAATGATATCTGAGCTGAAATGCAAAGGCAGCTGTTTATGCCTTAACCACTTACCTAAGGAACATTTCAAAATGAGGAAATTGTATGATGATTAAGTGCCTCTGCACCTCAGCAAAATGCATCCCACTCTGCAGAGAGATCTTCCCAACCCGAATTTAGAAAGCATGTCTTTCATTACAAAAATAACTGTGTGGGCAATATTATCGCCAGTATCACCAAACCCTAAGGTTGGTAGAAAAGATATGTAATCCACCTCCCGCTCTGAGATAAAGTCAAATACACTTCACTCGTGTTTATTAAAGTCATTCCAAACACCTCCAGTGATGGAGACTCCACAAAATCCACTGGCAGTGTATTTAAGGGATTTTCCTAGGGTTTTCCTAGGATTTTCCTCACCTTTCTTTCTTCACTTAGACCCATTGCTCTTTGTCTAAGGCACGGAAAAGACATTTCACTGGGGACAAAACATTTCAGGTTTTTTCCCTGGGTCTCTGGTCATTTTTACCGCCCTCCTCTCTTGCCCTCCTCTCTACTTCCAAAGTGGCTGGTGTTTTCTTGAAGAGCAATGCTCCAAACTGAACAGAGGACTCCTGCTGAGTCCTCACCACACTGAGATTACTCCCTGCAGGCTGTACTCTCCTATGCATCCCAAGATTGTGCTTTTCTTTTTTTCCTTTCTAAGACATTTCAAATTCATGTTCAACTGGAGATCCACAGTAACCCCTTCCTTTCCTGGAGAGCTGCTGTCTCACCAGTTGTTCTCCAGCCTGTACTGGCATCAAGAGCTACCACAGACCAGGGGTGCCTCTGGAGCTACACGCCACCACTGCTGGCCTCTGGGTACCTCGTGAGCCAAGCGTGCCCTTGCCATGCAGCCTCATGAAAGGCATCGAGTCATGTAGAGTTCTTAATTAGCACACAGTGAAAAATACTGCAAATCCAGCAAGGACCAGGCCAATATTTGCATAACCTTTCCCTCTTTTTATTTGCCTGCTCTGCCTGCCAGGGGCAGGGTGGGAAAACAATTAGGAATATTTCTTCTGAGGCTGAGACACTCAGTTTTATTTCCTTGCTGTATACTGAGTCCATCAGTATACACAGTCATGCCTAATACAAGCCCAAGGAGTCATCTACGGTGGCGTGCAACAGAGAAAGGATAGGACTAACAACCTGTGAAATAGGCATGGCCAGACCTGCCTGGTCTGATGTTGCTTTCTGGCAAAGCTTGGTTTCTCTTGGACATAACACAGTGGATGACTTATTTAGTACTTTATATGCACAGTTACAAAATCTGAGGCTTTGTGCACAAGGAATTTATTTCCACGTTCAGGAAAAGTGAGCGGCCTGAAAAATTATCAGTTTTAATCTACTTATTTTATGCCCTTTTCATAGAGGTTTCAATGTGGGTGGATATTAAACAGTGTAACAGCAAAGATTACACCCATTTAGTCCAAGTAATCAGTAACTGTGCATGACTCTTAGCAGACACCTATTCACCTCTCAGTGAAAATGCACCATCCTGCTAAAGTTCACTTAAGGCAGGAAACTATTAAAAAAAAAAAAAAAAAAGACACTACACTCTAGCACTTTTAATTCTATTTTGGAATACATCACCAGATTTGAAGTAGAGGAAGAATTTACGCTCACTTGGATTCTTTTCAACCATCAGATACCCAATTTATTTATTTAGCTGTATGATTCCTGAAATTGTATTTACTATCTCCTAGACTCACATAATTGCTTCCTGCCATTATCATTTTAGCAAGTTTCCTCTGCTCACACCCACTTCCTACTACAAAACTTCTTTTCAGTTGCTCTTCTAAATTCTGTCTGACCTGAAATTTTACATACCAGATATTAGAGTCTTTTTAAATCCTTTGCTGAGACACATTCATTCCTCCATGCTTTCACATAAAAACTTGCAGTCTGGCAGGTACAACTGTTATCTTTCTGCTGCTATCAGCAAACAGCCATTGAACTTATTAACAGAAAGGCATATTTCATCCCCCTCCGAGGATGGGTCACAGCCAGCTTTAGAGCTTGTGAGTGCAAGCAATTGCTCTACCAGCTGAAGGTCTGAACCTTGCTGATGACTTCTGGTTTCAACTGGCGTGGGGTCTACAGGATATGTGCTCGGGGGGCTTCTTGCAAGCCACACAGAACCTATTCTGTTTGAAAATATGTCTCCTCCAGAAATTTCCTCCCTAACTGAGTCTCCGTAGGAAAGTGGAGGAGGCGGATCAAGGACTTCCACTGAATCACCACTTCTGGATGTGCTGCCAGCCTGTCCTGGTTGCTGTTACTACATGTTCACTGGGTCAGCCAAAAATTCATCCGACTCTACAGCTGGAATTGGTGGGAAGACGTCTTGGAGGTTGGTATGAAGAGCGTTACCAACGGCCTGGTAGATGGCAGAGAGAGGCAGGAAGCCAGCAGGATGCAGAATAGGTTGTAGGGAAAGTAATGTGATAGCTTCAGAAGTGGTTTGTTGTTTTTTTTAAAGAAAAACATGACCTGTTTACAGAATAGCGTGGAAGAGTACCTGTCTTGACTCTCAGTTCCATTGAGCTCTCCTTGTATTCCTGTACCAACAGAATATAATTTGTACCTGCATTAAACCAATGTGATTTATTTTCACTAATAAGACATGCAAATTGATCAAACTTTAAAGGACAAAAATAAAACCATGAGATGCTTTGCTGTTGGTTTGATCCATTTGGAAATCTGTTTAATCTGTTTGGAAACAAACACTTTGTTTGTGTATATTCAAAGAAAAGTGAAACATTTGTAATTATAATAGCAATTAAAAATACACATCAAATACCAAGATAAATGCTTTCAAAGTTGGAAATACGATGTGCCTTTTTTCCTGGGTTCTAGTCTGCAAAAGAATGACCAGCTCTCCTAGACTAAGTCTAATTTCTTAGGTAGGTGAGGAAGCTTTCACTTACACAAATTAGTTAGGACTCCAAGTCAAAAGAGTGACAAGGTTTCAGGAATTATCAGCTCAAAAGTTAGAAAGTGCTGAAATCAATGTGTTGCCTTTGTAATCTAATGCATTTTTTTAGATATAAAGTTAGTCATTCTGAAGTCAATTCATAGGAAAAAAAGAATGACCTAAACCGAAGGAATGGATTATATTTCCATATCAAACGAATGATATAGTAGCTCTCTTGATCCAATATAAATGAGCTGTGTATAAAAAAAAGGGGGACAGAAACACATGACAGTCAAACTATCATTGCTTCATAAATCTGGAAAGAATCAAAAGCATTTCCTGATCTTGTTCCAAGGACAATGTCACATTAAGAATGAACACTGACTGAAAAGGTAGTAATTACTAGAAAGCATATACTCTCATTAAATGGTATATTTTAAAAAATGTAGAATGAAAGGATAAGATTACTAATTCTATCTGCAGCTGTTATTTGGTAATGAGTACTCAAGGACAGCTTTACTCAAAAGCAAGTTCTTCTGGGCTTTGCCTGTGCTTACTTTCATTGCATTTAAAAGAACTAGTCTGCAGTTGTCAATAAATTGTTTTAAAGCCCACTTGCTTTCAGACTTCTCTTTTTTTTTTTTTTTTTTTTTAGGTTCCACTGAGAGCAAATGTTCTTACAAATTTACAAGGAGGTATATTATACCACAGTAGTCTTATCCTTACAAAAGATATAAAAGAAAATAAGAATGCAGCACTTAGGTACCACTTTTCATCCCTTGATCTCAGAGCACTTCATAGAACTGGGCAAGTATTACTGTCACCGCTCTCAGAAAAGGATATGCCAAGCTCCCTACAGACCTTGTCAAAGATCACAGGCACAGAAGCCGACTTATTCCCCCCGTTGCCCTAGGGGAGGTTATGTTCAGCCAACAGCTAGCACCCTGCCAATAAAGAAATTAATAAATAAAGATTCATTATTTCCAGTGCTTTCCTATCTCTTCTTTATTACTTGGAGTATACTCCCTGGTTCAGGTTTTAGAGTTAAATGCGGCAAGAGGCCATAAAATTGTTTCAGACACAGGAAAGCTACAGTAAAGCATAGCTTCCTGTAATACCCTCCCTGTGCCAGGGAGGATGGTCTTCTCAAGACTATTAGGTATTAGGCATTCTCTCAACTACCACAGCTGCAACTAGATGCATTTTTAAGCATCCTATTAGTGGGAAGTATCACTGTGTTTCCAGGTAAAGTCACTTCATACAGTAATAATTAGTTCAGGAAATACTTTGTTCCTTCATAGAGCAGGAGCGGGAATGACTAGTAAGCGCAGGAGATCCGACACTGCTCGGACTGGCAGCTTCCCTGGATTTCCACTCGTGGACTCAGAGGCGGTAACACAGCTGCACAGGACATCATAATTTCATTAGTCCAGGTTGTGGGTGTTTTGGGGGTTCTTCTTTTACAGAATTATAAAATTATAGATCTGAGGCTTTCTACAGAATGTTGCACTGTGTAGGGCATTGCCCGTCATACTCTGCCAAAGCAAATTAGCTGCTGTCGCTGGGAGCAGATTCATTAGGACCCAAAGGAAATTACATCACTGTGAGCTGCTTCTACGTACTCATAAGCTCAGAAAAATGCCAGCACATTCTCAGGGAACCCTGGGGAAACAGTCCTGATCTTTACCACTCTTTACCAAGTGGTTCCTGATGACACCTCTACTTTCTTATTTTAGGCAGAATAATAATTGCAAAAAGCCTGAAGATGAGGCTGGAAACAAAGATTTACAAAGGAAAAAATAGATCATGACAGAAAGAAAGAAAATGGGAACCATATACAATAGCTGCAGGGAAGGATTTTTAACACCCATATGTGTACCCCTGCCACTGCTTTTATCAGTGTTTACAAAGAAAGAAGCGCGGGATTTATTAAAGGAAAAAATGTTGCAAACCCATTTTCACCTCAGAGAGCATGATTTTTCTGAACTCTTGTGACAGTCACTTGCAACTTACTGGTAAGGGCAAGGGAGGGACTGTGAGCTGCCCGCTCCCAGAGCAGACGTGTTACTAACCGTGACGAGGCAGGGCTTCTCCCGAAGGGACAATCCAACAGTCAGCTCCTCAGAGCAGGAAAGCGTGGCACAGGCTAGTGGTGAACACCAAACCAGCCTCAGAATAGCACCCCAGCCACTCGCACAGTCCCCAAAGCCAGGAGGCACCAATGCTCCAGCTGCAGGCCTGTGCTCCCCTCATCAATGTTCTGTCCCCTGCTTGATCTCCCTGAAGACCAGGACCTCTGTGATCTCTCCTCTCTCTGCAGTAGCAAGAGGCAGGGGCTGGGCTCAGGCCACCCTCCCATCGCCTCTCTCCTAGCAGCACTTCTCCATCTCATCCTGCATGGGGTTAGTGGGGGTCCTGGGAAAGGGGAGGGGGCGAAGGGAAGGCTGCAGTGAGGCTAGAAGTCCAAGAGATCAAAGGAAAAGAGGGCTCCAGCACCCACAGCAACACCTTGTTAAAAAAGCCTTTAAGAAAAAAGATGTCTCCCTCCCTCTCCTTTCTCCCTCACCGCTTCCCAACAAATCCCAGTCACCTGAGGAGCACAGGGCTAGTGGGGAAGAAGGGGAATGGGAGAGAAGGAGAGAAGAGGAGATAGGTCCCAGCCCCTGTGTCCTGCCCTGATAAAGCTACCGCACCCCTACCCAAAGGCCTGAGCAGTACTGTGCTGCTGTGTGGCACCATCGTCACCGAACACGTGCGGTACCACATTCACCCTAACTATGCAAAATCCACCCCAACAGCCGGCCAAGGATTTTCCATTTTGGAAAAAATGCCCACATTATAATTATATATAAACTACATCAAATACAGCAACATTTTCTATGGGAGAATATCAGTTTATTGAAGATTTCCCATTTATGGCTAGGACAACTGGAAGATGTTACTTCAGGTGGTTCAGATACACCAGAATATATTTTTTAAACATCAGTCCAACACAGCGCTGTAGTTCCTTGCCCTGGGACCTCCTTGCTCCTGGGTCAGATGCTTGTTCCCTTGCAGGAACGATGTTTTTCAGGCAGCTTCACTTCACAGAATACAAAGCAGGTTTCCTTCTGATGAGGCTCTCCAGTGCCTCTTGGACATTTAATTATGGGAGAAGGGTCTCAGATAATGAAATGGGAACACCATGCTCCTGAACTATAACTTCTGAAAAGCAATACACTGTGGTAGGGAAATGCAATTTAATTTTGAACTGACTCAGGAATTTCCCATGGAACATTAATTCTATTTTCTGCTCACCTCTGAATGTCAGTCTATTTTTCTCTTTCAGTTTAGGAAGCTTATAAAAGGTGCAGCGAACCTCTGCTTTCAAATCCGTGAATTCCTCCTCCCTCCCGCCCGCCCTTTGCCATAGCCCCGGGGAAGGTGCGCATCGCCTGAAAACAGAAGCCTATTGTGCCAAGTCTTATCCCAGTGCGATGCCCAGCCGGAGCAACTGCTATCTAGATACCTAACACAGAAAAGTAATAAAGGTATTTCCACCCCCTTCAGGTTTGCAGGGGCTCCGAGAGCTCACACGACTTGCCCGAAGCTGCACAGGATCCTGTGCAAGAGCCAGAACCTAACCACAGCTTTGCTAAGCCCCGCTGCAAGTTTTTACTCATCTTGACACGTTTTGTTTCAAAGTTCTTCCACTTCAATACCAAAACAAATATTACCGTGAAACCTTAATGTAAGTAACTGTTGGCCTGGAAATTTAGCACGGCAGTGAAATGTTCAGCTAGCCTGAGCTAGTTAAAAAAACACCCAACTAGTACAAACTATAAGAGAACTGACTTGGAAGTTGTTGTTTCTCACCCTTGCAGTAGGGTTTTTTCCAGATTTACCTTACAGGTTATATATTTCCTTCTTCTCCATCCCCTGCATTTAACAACACAGAAAACATTTCACAGCAGATTTGCTCACTCAAATATACCCAGATTTTTTGCAAAATTCAGGTAAACAGAACTCAATCAAATGAAAGAAAGATCACAAAACACAGCAGGCGCATCATCTTTCCTTCAAACAGAGGAAACATTTCTATTTTAGTTCACCCAGTTCCACATATTTTTCAAGGCACAGGCTGACATTATGTGAGCCTCTTCGGCACTGATATCTATAACCAAAAATGTTAGGCGTTTCAGTTATCCGCAGACAGCACCTACTTCCTACAGTTATTATGGGGCAGTACTAACATGTCAGGAATTCTGAGTATGTTTGGGTGAACTGCCACCAAATCCACAGTTAGGAGCGCCTCTACTAGGAGTGTAAAACACGCGTGCCCAGAATAAATGGTAAAAACGATGCTGGATTTTAGGCGATCCTCATTCAAAGCACCGATTCAGATGAAACTCTCAGAATAAAAGCTCTTGATATATCACAAATATTCCATCTAACTTCCCACTCAGTTTCTGATCTTTCAAAATCCTTTTGGTCATAGGAACACGGCAACTTCACTAGAAATATTTGAGAAAGAGTCTCAAAATACCATTGGTCAATGAAGTGCTGTATCTGCTAGATACTGAAATTACTTCTGATAAGTTGTAAAAAGAACACGACAGCCTGAATCTTTTACTCACAAACTCACTATTTAAAAGTGAGGACTATCAGGGGAATGTGCATGTTTTTTAATTACTGCTAGAAGGACTTTGTTCAGAGAAAACAAAAGGGTCAAAATGTTAAAAAAATACCCAATCAAAAACAAATGCCAAGTATAAGCATTATTTGGAAACAAACGAACAGAAAGGTTAAATGTAATTAACCCTGTGTTGTGATCAAGTTCACACATGAGGAAATAGCAGGTAAGTGAAACCATGGCCAAACAAGCATGCAAAAACATTGATTACATCCTCTCTAATGTGGAAAACAACTCTCTTTTCAACTTTGCAATAATAAGCAGCATTTCAAACAGCATCTCCCACTAATGAAGAGCAAAGGTATTATAACACAATTCAGCTGATAGGAAAACAGCGTTCAAAACAGCAATGGTAAGATTATTAAAGCTCAAGACTCCTTAGGTTCACCAAGGCAAGTAACCTTGTGAGTTAACACTTCACTGAAGAACAAAGTTCAAACCATCCACATGGGGAAAACAGGGGGGAATAAATCACACAGGGAAAGCGCTATGTGAATATCTACCTCATCCTACAGGAACTGCCGAGTGCCCTGAAAGCAGAAGCAAAGCCCAGAGGAATCACCCCAGCAAATGTATGGAAAGGCAAGGTTCCTACTTACCCTATGGTATGCACCATGATCTCTTTTGCCACCTTAGTAATTCCAAAGAATCCAGAATGGTGTTATTTTTTAAGGGAACGTTAGAGTCGTTAGAGGAGACCGAGGCAAGCTGACAAGCAGAGCTTTGCAAGAAGCCAAGCGGAGAGGGATGAATTTAAACCCTGGCTCAAGATGCTGTGTGTTCTGCGTCTATCTTTAACTTGTAAATGATTTGGTTTCACATTCCTCTGAAGTCCTGCTGGCAGATGCCTTCGGAGAGCTTTACCAATCGCAGGCACCCGGGCCCCCTCCCCTCCCTTTTCCTCCCTCTCCCCCTCCCTCTCCCCCAAGCCTGCCACTCCACCCCCATCTC
>JAOXJM010000012.1:113881130-113904253 GCA_026413425.1 Tringa solitaria | reverse complement strand
GGGACGATCACTTCTCGGGTCCTACTCACCACGCTGTTCCTGATACAGGCCAGGTCGGGGGGTGGGGGGGAGCAAGGTCAGGCTGTGCCCAGAATCACTTAGCTAAAAACATGGCTTATAAATGCCTTGCCGATGCCCTATCTGATGAGGCATTACACTTTTCAGAGCACCGGCACTGAGAGGCTAGACTGATTTAGTAGTAAAAGTAATCATGTGTTTACTTCGGGCTAATGAAGGAAATGGCTCAAACAGGAAAATGCCTAAAGGAGGGTAAAACAATTGTCCAAAGGGCTGGATATTAGTGTGCATGAAGGAAGCCTGCATTTCACCGCCTGACAGCTACTCTTCACGATGCTGTCTGATAGCATACATATAAATATGTGCTTGGTAACATATATATAACATCTAGGTATAAACTTTGATAAAAGCACTAACTCCACAGCCATCTTCCTGGTCAGTCCCACAGGCAGGAAGGCAAGGGCTCTTCCTAACCTGGAAATCAGCTCAGATTCAAGGGCCTGGAAAAGTTGCCAGCAACATACAAATATTAAAGAATAAACTAGCTGATAACTCCTGAAAAGTTGAAAGATTTCTTTTGAATCACTAACCTTTGTTACTCGGACCTCAGTATGTTTAATGCCCGCCTTTCAGACCACTTCAAACACTCCAGCAAGAGAAAAACATGCCATGGACTTCCTGCCAGACAGGGAGGAAGTCACTTCTTTGCCTCGGGTCCTAAAACTCCTGATTGCTGATGCGAGGGTTCAGGGAATGTGTCTATTACTCAGTTTTAGGAGCTGCAGTGAATTGCAGAAAGGCTGCCTGGCACCGCTTTCTGATGGAGCCACCTCAAAGACTGTCACAAATCTCTCAGAGCCGAGCAAGTCACTGAGCCACAGTGTCTCCCATTCAACTGGAGCAACTTCATAAAATGGAATGAGAATACAATACCTCAAATAAGTTTTTTTTCAATTGTTTTGTAAGGATGTCAGACTCCAAAGAGCAGATAATCACTAGAAGCAGAGATCAAGTGTTAAGGTGAGGTCTTTAAAAGCACAGGGCTTCAGATGCTCAGAGAGACAAAAGAGAAAGAACAAAGAAAAGACATACTTTTGTGGCTGAGGGCTCCTTTTTAATTAGGGCAACAAGGCAGGAAGCAAGAAGCTCCCCATGGAAGAAGGTGTGATGGACAAATGTGGTGATTCAGAAGGGAAGTCATGAACAGGAAGGATTAAGACTGAGCTTTTTCTAGGACTCCAGCCTACCTCTAGAGAGTACTTAAGTGTGGGGAAAAACAAAGGCAGGGAAATCCACAGAAGCATGTCCACACTTTTATCTAAACTTGTGTATTTCCCTTACTAGATACAGGGAAGAAGATTGGGGTATGGATCCTCTAAAAGAACACTTAACGTGTTTGCTTCCCATGCCTCTTAAGAGGTTATTTATAAACTTAAGAGTACGTGGGAGGTGGAGCTTTTGGGAAACAGGATGCTGGAAATTACTGGGAAACCTTGGATGTCAAAACGGACAGCATGATCCCATTCCCATGAATGGGACAGTCAGAGGTCATATGTCCAAAAAGTGTATCACATTAAGCCAAAGGAGAAGACAGGTGTCCGGTTTCCTCAGATGAAGAGACGTGCAATAATACCAGTGTCTAACGTGCAACGCCAAGTGTACAGCTGGGAGAGACCTACCACAGCCGGGAGAGGGAACACTGCTCTTTCTCTCTCAGCAGGGTCTGTTGCGTAAAAACATCCCCAAGTGTAATAGATCAGAGCCCTCTGTGGCATTACATTTGAGATATGTGAGTATCTACCAATGGCAAGCTCTTGTGGAGGAGAGGGAGCTGGAGCTGGAGCCGGCGTGGGAGCAGAGACGGGAGCGGGGTGGAGCGGAGAGTAATTTGGTACCAGTGACAAGTGTAAATATGTAACATGTTTGGAGCTGTGTGACTTCCTACCCATTCCCAATTTAGCCCAGTGCCCGAGAGGCATGGTCTGTCCCTTCACGTTTAGCTATTTTTAATGCACACAGAATTTGCTCTTTGTCTTCCCTTGTCTGTCAGTGTCTTGAGTTCATTTGTCTTGGCAGTCTTAAGATTTGGGCACACTGGGACAAGCAGCATCTTCTACCCTGCGGTCTCAGTCCTTCTAGGTCTTACTCAGAGTGCTTCATGCTCTTAGGAATAATCTCGTTAACCTCTGAAGATGATTTCAGCATGGGCTTCTTCAAGAGGAAGAGCTTTGAGCAGGGGACTCCCATTGCATTGCCAGGAACCCAACTCCCACCTGTCACGGGGGACCCAGGACTCACTTTATTCCATATTGCTCAACCTACACACTCGTCACCTCTCCCAGCCTACCTCAGCCTTCTTCCCTGTTTCCTATAGTTTGCTTGAGTTTTTTTGACAAACCCGTAGTTTAAACCACCGTTTATCATTGCATACGAGCACGTCACATCTACAAGAGCCAGGATATGAAGGGCTTGGCTTTACTTTTCTACATGTGAACAAAGTACAAACATTATGAACAATTAAGCAAACTAAGAGAAACTCCGTGCACTTGCCTTGTTCTCTGTAAAATCAAACCATTATTTACCAGATGTATTTTCAAGCTTACTTGAGAAATACCTAAAGGGACACCTAGAACAATTCTGCTTCCACTTATCTCTAATCCAAACACTACAGGAAAAAGACCACTCTTTTTGTTAGATGTCCAAATTGATCAGCAAAGTGAAGATCTCTGAGATATAATAAAATAAAAGTTTTTTTTAAAAATTAGTTTTGTAATGGTTTTGTAACCATTTTGTAAATGGTTTCATTTTACCACACTGAAAGGAAAATATTTTTCTAAAAAAAATAATAATAAAATAGACAGGTAAACCTAATCCCACGCGGTGCTGAGTCCTGGAAAAGTCTTTCCTGGCCTGATGGCACTCATAGATAAATAAAAAGACTGTATCATCCATTTTTGGTTCCCTACCTGAAAACAGGCTGAACTTGAAAGGTTTGAAGTGACAGCTACAGTTCATTAAAGTTGCCTGGTGAGCAGTGCATCTAATGAAGATTGTTTTCCTAAGGATTTAAGATCCTTTGCTATTTACTGTTCCCAACAACAGTAATCCCCATTTCCTCTAAACTCTCACAACCGCTCCTACCCCTCAGGACACGAGCGTTGCCCACCTGCACTTTCAGCTTCTTTTAACGTACCGCACGACCAACCTGCGCTGCCAACTCCACGATAATCCTTTTCATTTCCCCAGGCCTCCTCGGTTGTCCTTCTCCCAGGTGCTGCCCTGATCAGTACTCCCACCCTCTTCCACACACCCTCGTGCACTTTCTCCCTACCTGGGGAAAAAGCCAGCAAGCGGGTCGTGCAGCTGGTTCAGAGCTGTGTGTGCTCAGAATGACCATCCAACACAACACAAGAGCTGCTTCAAGAGGGGAATGTTGCCTGTCCTGTCCTTAGTGGGGTGCTGTCCTGAATCCCGCTCCACGAGAGCCAAGCAGGATCACTTACAGCTGAGATTTCTTCCTCTGTGTTAAATATAGCAGAAGGTGTTGAATGAGTTCAAAACTACTGGCCATGTCCTGCAGTGTGAGACAAACAAACATAGCATGATTGCTCCTTCCAAAACCAAACTGGGAAGGGAAATAAAATAAACAAACGCCCCAGATGCCAGCTACAAAGATTCATGACACAGCCTTTGCTCCTGCACGAGATGCTCTTTGTCTCCTCGATGGTAATAATCCTCTACTGATTTGAAGGCTTCATGTTCTCCAAGCGAGTATACAAACGGTAGCAAAGATTACTAATTAAGATAGTTCATCGCAGCCTGCTCCTGAAAAGAATAACTGAAATGTTTGTGAAAGTAAAGATCACATAACTTTCTCCTGAAATTCATGTCCTGATACTTGAAATTATGAAATGACTTGAGTATTTTTGCTATGGCTTTGTTACCCCATCTCACTCCAGCACCTTGGCTTCATTGCAGTGCTATATTCTACACTGAAAAAAGGTTTCCAGTAAGTTATTTCATAAAAATGCCTTAAACATTATGTATTTATATTTGCCTGGACAGACAACCACAAGTCTTTCGTGGAAATTTGGCCAGTGCCTCAAGTGTGCGTGCAGGCAGACATGCATGTGGATGGAGTGACACACACACACTTTCTTCAGAACTGGAAGAGGATAATCTAGGAAACAGATTCCCTGTTCAGTTGAGCCAAAGGCAGGAACAATCCCCTTTCATTCATCCCACATACCACCCTCCTGCTCTAAATAAAACTCACTTTATTCAACCCTCCAGATTAAAACCTTGGAAAAAAG
This sequence comes from Tringa solitaria, assembly GCA_026413425.1. Lineage (NCBI taxonomy): Eukaryota > Metazoa > Chordata > Aves > Charadriiformes > Scolopacidae > Tringa > Tringa solitaria. Next base: position 113,899,922 of record JAOXJM010000012.1, on the reverse strand, counting down.
GGGAAGTGACTTTTTTTTTTTTTCTTTAAGAAAAAATACATAGCAAGAACACAGGCGGAGGCCTGCAAGTTTCAGAAACAGCTAATGAGAGCTGGAGCATTAATATATAGGCCAACAACATGAATCCCATCAGATGAGTTATGTAAAAGCAAGCAGCGTCTGACTTGCGCTCTGAAAGACACCAGTGCTCTGCAGGGGCTGGGGTCGGTGTCTCTGCCACACAGCCCTCTCCTTCCCCCTCCATCCCGGCCCCACAGTGCCCACAGACCCCTCGGGCTTGGGAGGGGGTCTCAGTGCTGCTGGGGGTATGCCGGTGGAAGGGGAGAGGTTGGATCAGCCAGAGGGTCTGGGCTTGGGAGACAGCCTGGGAGAAGCTTGTCCTACTGCTCCCTCTGCTGTACCCATCCTGTGGAGAAATCCCAATGTCAGTGCGAGAAGCTGGGATAAGGGATGGCAGCTTTCAGCGAGCAATCCGTGGGTAGCACAGACCAGACAGACTTGGGAACAGGATAAAGTCACAGCTGATGAGGAAGAAACCACCATCACACTCAGGAGATGGCACGACATGGACCTTCATGCGTTTAACGTATCAAACCTTTTTTGCTCTTTATCTGCCCGTGTTATTCTTAGGAAAATAATGCCTCTCCTTGGGCATGATCGTCTCCCTTTATTACACATATTTAGACAATGATCTCATCTTCGGAGATGGATGGGTGTCAGGATCAGCCACAAAGAAAGGCCCACGAAGCTCCCTGAGCAGGGCTGCCGGCAGCAATGTTGGGCAACGCAGGCAGCAAACAGGGAAAACCCCACCACCACCTGTGAGTCACGTCAGTGCCACGCTGAATTTGAACAACATGAAGCATAGGCAAAAAAAAAGGGGAAGAATGGCTTGTGAAGTCAATCAATCGCGTGGGAATTATCAAACTGACTGTCAGAGAGAATGGGGAATTTTTTAACCCACGACCACCTGAACGCAACTCCAGTCAATACTCCCACTCTGTACACTATTTCTGGGGGCTGAGAAATTGGCAGCACTGGGTACCACCTGTAAAAGACATTTGCAGAAGCCATGAATGCCTTTCTTTGAACACAGTGAAAACTTGTACCCCAGGAAAAATACATATTTTCAATGCTCAAACATTACAATGTGCTTTTTTCCAATCTTCAGAGCAATATTTCAGTTAATCTACACTTTCCTCTTAGCACTGACTTATGGAAATCCAAACTAGAGTAGAAAACATCTCAAAGGAAGAAATCCCTCTCAAGCACTTCTCCCTGAGAAGGTGCACACTCATCAGAATAGGGAGGAATTATAAGAAGAATCAGCAATTTCAGGAAAAGTGGGCATTTCCCATAGTAAAAGTGTCTTAAAGGCTGGAATGCAATGTTAGGTCTTTGAAAGACCAGTCATACACTTATTTTAAACCTTCTGGAGAATTTCAGGAACTTTATGTAACTTTTGTTAGAAACGAAATAAAAAACCTTCCCAATACCAATGTGAGATTAAAAAAATTAATCAGTGAATTCCAGAAAGGCAATGTTAACTGATTAACTGCATTCCCTTTTTTCTCCATGCTCCAAGTATTATTTCCTTTTATATTATAGAACATCTACCAGCTAATGAAAATACTGGAAACCAGACTTTATGATATAACATGGTGATAAAGTGAATTACATTTAAATGTCAATGGGATCTATGGAACAGAGTAAACGTGGAAGAAACTCATTCAGTAATTTTAAAGTTCTGAATAATTAGGATGGCATTTTCAAATGCACTTGGTCATGACCTAATTCCGCCCTAAATTCTTCAATTCTAGTTTTTGCAAAGTTATAGGAGCCATGCGATACTACAGCAGTACCAGAACTGCTGCAGCAGCATTGAGTCCTGCTCAAAAATCCCACCCCTAAGTGAGCGGCTCCAGCGAAGGAATGGACCTGATGATTTGGGGCAGAACCCAGCCCATTCTTTTCCAAGGCACCACTCTGAATTTACATAAATGCAAACAAATGCAGTTTGGCCTCAGGACTGCCACCATGCACCTAATTCACGTTTGCCCAGTTTACATGAAAGAAGCTGGAATGGAGATGAAAATATAAACTAAACCGATAACTTCCATAGGAAACTGAGATATTGAAAAATATTTTATCTGTAGTAATCCAATAATAATTACAAATTATTTTGACATTGTCCTGTGAAGTGTTACGACAAACAGCCTGCGAATATACAATGTGCACGACAGAAACAGAGCACAGGTCTGGAGACACAGTCTATTCACTGTAAGATAGAACAAAGCTGCTTTGAATAAACATGCTCTTTATTATAGCACTCCCTCCCATCTTTCTAAATTCATCACATTTATCCCCAAATAAAAGAAATATTTTTTTTTGCTTTGTTCAGAAAACCGTATGCTTTATCTGAGAGCCTCAGACATTACAGCATAAATTATTTGTAGTTCTTGCTACAGAAAGTCTTGCTCCAGGACTTTGTGACTGAACACTGACTACCTGAGGGAAATCAAATTAACAGCAGCTCAGACAGAACTATTAAAGGCATGTTTTCCCCTATGTACAGTAGTCTGTTAACGTATCCACAGGCACCAGGAGGGTGAGGATAAAGCAAGGACATTTCTCTGAACCATCACTATCTTTCATATTACTGTCTGTTTTTGTGGAGAAGCCGTAGATGTAGCGATATTGATAGGCACTGGTGTTCCTCAAGCCTCAACTCAAGCATGCATATTTTACAGCCACACACACTACAAAGACACCAGCTTCTATAATAAATCAAGCAAGCTTTTTGCTCAAGACTACAGAGGTAACTGCAAGGTTGATTCTGGTTGTAAGCGCAAGGGTGCGAGGAAGTGGTCCACCAAAAGCCTGTCATGTTACTGTTTTCAGAGGAGGGCAAATACACGTTATCAAAATGTTCAGGATGACGAGGACCTCTTTTTAATTGGGAACACTGCTCTGAAAGGCAGGCAGTCATGGAGTACTTGTGTCATGGAGATCACCACTCTCTGCTGTTGAGGCGTTACCTGAGGGGTGAATATGACAGGGGCAGTGTGGGCTCGCAGTTAAATACCAAGCTAGCAGTGGTAGGAGACCTGATCAGGTCTCAGATCTGCCACAGATTTGTTTTGTGAATTTGGAAATTTACAAATTTACCCACTTTCTGTTTTGTCTACCTAGTCTTCAGTGGCTTTATGATGGGTTTCATGTCACAAGGCGCTTAGAGCAACTAAAACCTTGAGCTGGGACCTCCTAGCACTACTGACTAAAATACTGAAAATGGTTTAGGGAGCATTTTTATTCCATTTAGTAAATGGAAAAAACAACTAAGTAAAAGAAGAAAAAACGCAGCTTCCTTCAAAAGCCTCTTTAATCAGCCCCAGAATCTGAATCAATGCTGAGCACAAAGATTTAAATTTGGCTTAATGAAAACTGAATAGACCAAAAAACAACAAAAGAAGTCTCTTTACAAAAGGTATGGATTCGACCTAGCCAGTAAATAATTAAAGCTCCTCTCTGTTCCCTTCCATTTTCTATTTTAAGGCTTTTCATTATATGGGATCAAAGTCAGCTCGAGTTGAGAGAGTTAGACGAATCCATCACAGAGACAGAATGAATGTATGATCTCATTCCCTGTGACAGCAGCCCGACGGTACCACCTGTTTGAGCTCCAGCTCCTACCACTTCTGATGACACCGGCAATGTCAGCCCTACAGCTCGAAATTCAAGGGGCTGTGCGGAAACTCCCTCCACCTAAGCAAATAAAACGCAAGAACTGTAAATCTGGCATCAGGAATGCTACAGGCAGTGCTAGCCAAGGGGCTGTTAAAAGACCAGCCACTGAAAGGGTTCGGACCCCGGGAAGAAACCACCAGGAGTCTCAGGAAATCAGCTGCATGAAGAAAGACTGATTTTTGTTTGGAGAGGAGGCAAATGAGGAGAGAGATGATGAATGTGGGCTAGCTGTATAAAAATTATAAATAGTAAAAAGAAGGGAAATGAAACATTCATATTTATTTTCTCAGAAGAAAAAGAATACGCTGCAGTCAAAAGACAAAATAATTAATGAGATATAGAAGAAAAGTTACACAGGGAGTTTAAAACTGACAGGCAAATTTAAAAGAGATTAAGGAAAATTCTGTTCTACCTTTTTAAACTTAAAGCATAGTTTACCCTGTGGAGCTGTCTGCAGCGTAATATAATTGGGACCAAAAAGGACTAAAAAAAATTTATTCATTAGATTGTTAATGAATTCCTGCTTGTTCCCATTAGAAACTCATTTGTTTTAAAAAGAAACAATACAATCCTTAATGAACCTTGCTTTTTTTAAGCAATAGAAGACAAACATTTATACCTCCCGACACGAGCAATGATTAAATGTCAGGGATTAAGACATTCCCCTTAAGGGGAATCCCCAAGGATTAAGAAAATCCCCTTTTTGTCACATTATCCCATAACTATCGGCTGGCCAGTTCCTGAGCGCTGTCAGGAACAATGCATTGGGTCAGATCCAACACGCCAATGTTTGCTTAACACTGAAGTTCAATGAAGAGATTTCTGTCTAAAACTTTTGTTGAAGAAAAAAGATTACAGACTTGGGAGTATACCATAAAACTTTGCTTTCTAAACAGCTTTTTGCTCTGTCTGCCAGTAGCTAGCAGCACTTGAAGGCAGTAAGAACCCATCAACTCTACTTGCTTTGTTGTATAAAACCACTTTGGCCTAGATCTGGGCCAAGATACATTATTTGACTTCGTTGAGCTGCTTGACATGTTCAACGCAAACTTGACTTCTGGTCTGCCATGGCATTAAGAGTATTTGCAGCTCTAGGAGTTTCAGGGTCCTCTAGCTGATGAAACTTGCCGCTACACTGTGATATGAGAGTCAAATTGTAAAATTATTACAGATGACAAAAAAAAATCTCACTGCTGCAAAATTTATGCAATTCATTTCTCAGAGTCTACGAAGATGAAAACAAAGAAGCAGTTTAACACATCACGAGCTGAAAGAGCTATTTAAAAACATGCTCCAGATTAAGACTGCATAGCAGGACCTTTTCCCAGTGAGAAAATGCACCCTGGGGACGAGTAAAGGCCCCAAACAACAATGTCCTCCTGGGTGACCTCATTAGCATCTGATGTGTGGGAACATCTTCTTTAAATGTGTGATTCTCTTGTTTACTTTGAGATGGTTCTTTAATCAAATTTATAAGATTAGTTTCATTTGTACCAGACAGATAAATAAACCCACATTATTCAGGCCCAACAGCTCTTCAAATGAAAAAAAAAAAAAAAGCCTGCAATAAAAAATTAGCTCAGAAAGGTTTTGATGCTTTATGTGGGAGTTAGCTGTATGTAGAATTGAACTGTATTTTCTTGGTTTAGCTGAACTAAGCTGTACTGACAAGAGCATGCTGAATTAGATCCGGTTGTAACCTGAGGTGAACCTGCAGGATAAACCTTACGTCATTGTATTGCTGCAGTTCTCTCTTTTTTTTCCGTGAGCAAACGTGGCTTGCTTCCCTCAGCCTCTGAAATGCCGTATCGGGTGTGCTGGCCATGGGGTAGAAGTCTAAATAGAGCATGTTTGGATTTATTCATTTCAGGCCTCTGGGAATGGAACTGAGCTACTAGGAGAGACTGAAGAAAGACTACAAAGGCATGAGGGAGGCAAAAGTGAAGATTTTTTAAAGATAATACAGAGTATTAAAACGTAACCTGTGTTGAAAGACATCCACCCTGATTTGTGATTTGGACTTTTGGATGTTTGCCTGTCCAGGGTAACACCAGCCCCATGTTTCACCCCCACAGGCGTGTAGGGACACATCTTGCCTTGCATTGCAGGGTAACTGACACTAACTGGTGATGAGGCCAAGCCCTTTGTGGCTACAATATGTTAAAAATACTTCATTTCTACTGCACCATTCACACGACTTTGTAGGATAAGATATAACTCTCTTCCAAGAAACCGAGGATTCCTCACCGTGAAGGACAATGACATAGGGTACTTGGCATGGCAATCCCCTCTGCCAAATTTCCATTGCTGTATCACTGCTTCAGAGACATCACTGAGCAGGTAATACCGCTTCTTACATTCTACCTTACAGCCAGACCTACAAAACATGCTCTGCGTTCCTCCTTCAGATGTTTTTGTGAGCACAAATCTACTTTTTCCTTGTCAGAGTCAGCTGGAAGCCTCAAGGTAAATGGGCACATAACTCTGCATCGTCTCAGCACCTCAAGGCTCCTCTCTCTGTTAGGATTATCACTGACTTTCTGTGGCATGGCTGACCACACAGGAAGCCTCCCTGGATTAATCTGTATACTTACAGGAAAAGTAACTCAATTTGTAGTTGCACTAGCCAGGTAATAGACAGACCCCCCCACTCCCATTGCACAAGCTCTTTGCCCACAGAGCCCTGGGAAGGAGACTTCTCCCTGCTCGACTGGAATGGAAAGACAGAAGAAAATTGATTCCATCCATAGGTTTGGAAAGGAGAGGAAGACAAACCATTCAGTGGACACCGCTGCTGACTGCAGAACCTGGATCACAATCCGTGGGCTGATACACTGCCTGCCTTCATCATAAAACAAGTCAGCTGGAGAAGAGGGGAGGTGCAGCAAGGACAAGGGATGCAGCCGGTCCGGGACAAGCCTACAGTCACCGAGCACATGTACAAATAACAACTGTCCTGCAGAACTAGACATTCTCTTGCTCCAAATTGTTAAGGATGGTATCTCAGCCATTTTCTTTACTTTAAAAATGTTTTTCTTTTCCCTTTACACTGGCAGTAGATAACTTACAGACTGTTTTGAGGACTTTCCACATTATCAGGAATTACCTTGCTACTACAGGTTTCACCCTTTGATGAGGTATAGTGCGCAACATTATTTTCCAACCCTGTCTAACCATTTGTTAAAAAAAAAAATCAGGTACATAGCCTTTATAATTATTTTTCTCATGTATATTCAAGCTCATATGCAATGGAGATGTTCTGGAGACACCATGATTTTGTTTAATAAAAATATAAATCTCTACACAATTTCATCACTTCAGGCCTTGAATAACTGGAAATCCTCCTCCTACATAATTTCTCATTATTTCCTCTGTATAAATTCAATGTAAGAAGTGCATAGCTAAATTATGCAGGAATATAAACTTACATAACTGTTTGTAAGACAGAAGAACACAAAAAATAAAGCAGCTTTCATAATTAGGAATATAGAGAAGTCCAACATAGAGCTGAGGAAAAGATGATTTATAATTTGTCCTTTAGGTGGACAGTTTTACTAGTATTTAATTAGTATAAATACAAAAAAATGTGAGAATATACTGTCATTCCTTAAGACATATGGAAACCAAGCGCTGGCAGAACTAATTACGAAGCAGCTATATGAACAAACATAAACATAATATGTAAAAAGGTCAATTTACATTAAGAGATCACCCATATCTTGCCTTAGTTTACCCTCTTGGAACAGCAGTGGACAGACCCACATGGCTCACTGGTATCACTTACACACAATCTATAGTATTAGGCATCCACAGCGAGCATATGCAATTTCTTTCATTGCCTATCAGGAGATTCATCAATAATCCACTCTTTACACCTTTTGGTAGTTTGCATTCTCCTTCCTCTCTTGGAGTAGAGTCTCACATTACCCACGCTGCCTTCTCCTGCTCTCAATGCAAAAATCAGTAGGGAAATAAAACCCATCAATTCTCTGCTTGGCTTATTAAATCTCCCTCACACTGCTCCTCATTCCCCGTGGCCCTGCAATTTGAGCTCTGAGCTCTCTGCTTGCAAGGCTCTTTAATCCTTTCTCTTCCTAGACGGATGGCTATGGGCAGATCCCAAGCACAATTTGCCCAACCCCTGCTCTCTTTTTCTAGTCCCTGACAAGAATCTTTGCTCTCACTTCTGGTCTCTCCTACCTCTGCTGAAACAGCAAAAAGCCTTTACAAGGTCACATATGCACCCTGAGATGGGTGTTCTTTGACTTGCAATGAAAACTACAGGACAGCACAAATGAACCTCTGGGTCATGATGTAAGGCACTGTTGTTATAAATTATAATTAGATACAACGAGAAATGGGGATTAAAGTGGGTTCATTAGGAAACATCAGCTTTTCAGCACACTCCATATACATGCATTTGGAAATTCTTGTTGCTGTACCTCATGTGAATTACAGTTTGCAGCTCCCTTGCACTGTTCTCCCATTAGGTGTGTGAATGAAGCATAGAAGCAATTTGTTTTATCGCCTCCACTCTCACGAAAGAATTAAATTAAAAATAGCAATAAGGCATCATATTTAACAGGGCAGTAAAACAGAACTGTAATGATCACAGGCTCGCTCCTTCCCTCCTATAGCAAATCCTGCAATGAGAGAGAGGCTGCAGCTCTGCTTGGGATCCTTCTACCAGATTTTGCCCTGAGAAAAGGTCTACTGAGAGGGAAGTCGCCGTGGGGTAAGTGCCAAACCCACGCCAGTGCTCAAGCCATTTGGTTGGAGGAGCTGATAATGTGCTTTGCTGCTCCACCTTGCTGGCAGCCCTTTTCCATGGTGATGCTCTTCTAGAAACACCTGCCAGCCCAGCATCATGGAGGTCCATTTTCTTGAGAAGGCTCCTTAATGTATAGGAGTTTAGGAGTTTTACTATAAACCTAATACAGGTTGTTATTTTTTGATTTTGGCTCCCCCATGGGTGGACAGTAGTACCAATATCCACAGCCTGCTCATTCCTTTCCTACCATACAAGACGTTGCAAGTCTGCACTTCAGGACACTGAGGGACTAGCAAAATAGCAGGAGATAACTTGTGCTGCTGACATCTATTTGACATAACTCATTTTTTTCAAAACCAGTGGGCATGAATCAGGTCCCTGCAAGACTGCAAACATTAATCTGAGCTTAAAAAAAAAAAAGATGCCATATGAACATCTCTGTGCAACAATTCCTTTTAAGCAAATATTGCAGTAGTATTAGCAGAAGGAAAAATTTTGTCTGTGGTATGCAAGCAATACCCAGCTAATAAGATTCCTCAACTGATGCCTAAAATGCATGAACGGTTGGATTTCCAAAATGCACAAAAATACTTATCTACATATCTTAAATTGCTGTCATATCTAAGGTGCAGGCAACTGGGGATAAAAAAAAGGGGGGGGATGGTGACAATCTGGATAGGAACATGGTGTTTTGGCTGATTTAATTTGAACACGTTATACTTGTATTTGGCCCCTGGTATTTAAGGGGTTTCTCTATAGAACACTCATGTAACAACGGCAGTGTATCTTACAAGAAATATATGTGTGCCATTCCCATCAATGCTACTGGATTTATAGGTGAGGTGAGATTCACGATTCTGGCACAAAGGCCCTTGGCTTCCTGGAAGACAATGAAAATGTGAAGGAAGATTGAGGACAGAGGAGCTACCCAGGGGGACTTCTCTGCAGTCCTTCACACAGCACTCAGAGGAGACGTTTGCCAGCTGCAAAGAGGCTTCCATACAGGAAGATTTGGGATCAGGCTAGGGGAAAAGGATCACGGGAGCACAGGTCCTGAGCACACAGCACTCACTACAGCGGCCAACCCCAACCCTGAAAAGCAGCAGTGGAAGAGCCAACTCCAAGTGTTAAATCCTTTCCAGCCCTTGGTGAGTGATCTGCTCAGTCTTACTACGCACACATTGGTCACACAGGAGTGGTGACCCTCTGAAAATTTTATGCTAACGGTAGGAAAAGCAGTTAACATACTTCCTATAGTTTTTTGCACAAATGCCTACAGCTTCTCCATCTAATGGATACATAAATTACGCTTCAGTAACAGTGAATTTCATTACTGGAAAGAAAACATGAAACAATACAAGTTTTGCTAATGCAGAGTCACACGCAGAATGAGCACTGTTGTGAAAGCTGTGTGCTCGGGATGTGTTAATTGCCAGGTCCCAGGAGCATTCCCTTTAGCATACTCCACATCTTCCTATATGACAGCCTTTATGACAGTGTGATGAGAGTCACTGACCCGTATTTTGAAGGTAGATTATTGCAGTTTAAGTTTATAACATAATCATCAACTATAAGGTCATTTCTTAATAAAATTCTGCTGTGGCTTACTACGATTCTGCACCAGTAATAAATATCTACTTACCCTTAAATTAGTCTGAAAATACCTTTCATAAGATTAAACCAGGCCCTTTTCACTAGAAAACAAGTAATTTTCACTTGAAAAATAATGAGGACGGCAGTTAGAGATTTGTCGGTATCCTGTATCCTGAAACATTCTTAGCTGCCATTTATAAAAAAATATTTTGAATAAGCCAAAGAACATTGCAAATTCAGCCCCTTTACTGCTCTGTTCTACATCTCTGCTGGACAAACGGCATCAGGACACAAAAGCCATTGACCTCTTTGTTGAGGGTCACTGCATTTATGACATAAGTACCAGCAGAAGGAGTCACGTACACTTAACTGTATAGGCTATTTGCACATAAAATAACCAAATGGTCAAACTAAAATAGCCTGGCAAACTTTGTATCCGTAGTCTATAGACTACCACACAACTATCAAGAACTTGCAGGTTAACTTGCTAGTAAGAGTTCAGAATAGTTTTCAAGCTCCTACAAGTTCAGAAAAGGCCGATGAGCAGGTAATGAAATTGGTTTTTCTATCTGAAAACATGACACTTCATTGGTATGTGACAGAATTAATTTCTCCTTTAGCTAAAAAAGGCTTGTTTTTCTGTATACACTCAGGTTGGCAATTGCTTTTATTGTTCCACTAAGCTGTTCTACAGTATCTTAAGAATTTTCCTTGGGCAAACTAAGAGAGCAAATTACTTTATAAGCAATTTTTCCTTTAACTATTCTGTAGATAAACATGCTGTTCTCAACTTGAACCTTTCCCTTCCACCTCCAGTGATGTCATTGTCCTACATCTTCATTTTTTACTGCTATGAGCTCAGATTTTTTATCACCTGACTTCACCACAAGAGCTACCTGAGGATCATGACATGACACCAGAACTTGACAACTACGTTCCAGTTAGAAATCTCAGCCCTGTACACTATTACAGCCCTATACACTCTTATTTAGCTGCCTTTGTTGACTTTTTGATGTTTTCTCACAGCTATTAAATTGGAGCCCCAAAAATATTCATCTGCCAACAGAAACATAGAGTTCGTAATATAAATCTGCAAAGTCACTGTTTTCAGAGCATACATTCAAAGACAAATTCATATAAATGCTTTATATAGCCAATTAAACCTGCATAGCAAAATACACTATATACCATAAAGGCAGTAGAATATGATAGAACTTAAGTTAAATGTAAAGGCTAGCTAGGGCAGTAGTCCATCCTACTCTTTGCTGGGTTACTTCTTACCCTACAGCTTTCATTTTGATTTGCAAAGCCAATTTCTGCTTCTTGCCTTTGTTGATACAATCCCAAAAGTGAGGTTCATCCCAACAAATGCATCCATTACGGTGCCTTAGAAAACTTACTTGGTCTCGACTAATCTGCTTTCCATGCAGAGCAGCTACTTCACATCTGGCATTTTCAAAGGCATTTAATCTGGACCTCTCTCTGGGCACGAAGTTTACAGGTCTGAGCAAGGCAATGTTAAGGTAGGACTAAATACCCTCAAACATCCAATGACTATTTTTACCTTTTTAGCATGGATCCTGTTAAGGCTCTTAAGTATATGGAACTTCCATATGTTCTGCTCACCCAGATTTCAATGAGAATAAAAGGGACAAAAGACACATTTGGCAGGGTTTTATTTACTACATGAATTTTATGCATGGTCAGTTATACTACATAAAATAACCCTGATGTTGTTTCATGCATTTTGCACAGTCAGCTTTATCAGATAAAGTCTGAAGATTCAATTAAAATTTTAAAAGAACAACTACCTTTTAAGAAACAGTTTGAGTTAACAAAAGGGACAGTCTGATCATTCAGTGGCAATAAGATCATATTGTAGGTAAAGACAGCCTGAGCAGCTAAGCTATGGAAAAGCCTGCTTAAACTCTGAACATTTCATTGTGGTTTTTGTAATATATTCATGGAAACCTTAGCAATGCCAGTTACAGCAAATATTAGGGCAAAACCCGAAAGACTGATTCAGTTTTGACTTTCATTTTATTCAATTTTACAGAGTAAAACAGCACACTGGCTCTTGAAAAGGAGCTAAGAAGAACATTAAGATTTGTTATCTCAGAAGACAGTGTCTCCCTTCTACCTGGCAAAGACCGAAGTTAGGATGCCCAGGTTTTCTTAACTGTATGATCTGTAGGATCTTCTTTTGTTGTCTTGCCCTCATATGGCTTCCCTGGATATTTAGACAGGAACACTGAATACACCAAAACAACAGGAGATGTCATTTGCAGTCTTCTCATTGACTTCAAAGGATTGATAAGCTGGCCACTGAAGATTAAAATATTGCAAGAAGTGAGAGATACTGTTGAGCAAAGGGCAGAGTCATGTTTGCCGTCTTATTCTCTGCATTGCAGGTATTTATTTCATCCTCCATAAAGCAGACACCGCAACTACAGAACATATTCTGTAAAATCAAGTTCTATTTATGCCATTGCCCACATTTAGCCTCAGTTAGAAAGTATTTTTGAAATCCTTGAGTTCTACTATAACTGTTTCCTAGGGAAAAAGTATTATATAAAACATAGTCACTTCCTGGGAAAATAATGACAGATCCTTAATAAAACTCATGAACTCTAAAGCTTTTAGAACAAGGCCTCTGTTTTAGCCTGCTATACCTGGGTAAGACATCATGGCTGAATCTTTGTCCAAAGCAGAAGAGGGAATGTTGTGAACTGGAATTATATAGGAAATTCAGCAGAAAGAAGGCTGGCAGTTCAGACAAAGTCGGTGCAAAACAGACTTGTCCAATACCAGGAGAGATGGAATACAGAGATGGATTCTAGAAGCATGCAAGCCATCTGAAGGTTGTTCACGCAGTCTAAAGTTTGCAAGGAAATTCACGATGGCAAACTTCAAAGAAGGAGGGAAATGAGACTTGCTGTGTTCTGTTAAGTAGGGCCCCTTAAGTATATACATATTTACAAGACATTGTAAAGTTGCACAATTTAACTCAGATTTTATTCCTTCACGCAGAATGCAGCTACAGCAAACCTGGCGTGAGTTATTTCCACTTAAGAATTATTTTTTTTACTCAACTGACACCCATTGAAAATAGGTTGAAACTCTAGTCAGATGAATGAGAATCTGATTTATTTTGGCATATTTTATGCTAAGCTTCCGACCCTTATCTGAGGTAACAAAGTTCATCTGAATGCAAAGCACAAAGGCACCTCTTAAACCACTATCTTGTACCATGCGTTTGTTATGAGTAGCATGTGCACTTCTTCCGTTTCAGGGCAGAAACAAGTAGCAGAAGCCAACACTGATTTAAAATAAAGTTTGCAGTGAAATGGCCTAGGGGAGCTCACATAGGAGCACATCTCAACTGGGAAACTGGAAATCCTTCAGCTGTCTGAAGTATGCAACCAATCCTCTAGATAAACTAGAAAGCTCAAATCAAAATTAATGTCTATGCAAGGTTTTACCTTAATTTAACTCTGCCTGCTTACATTCAGATAGCGCAACCATCCCTTGTAAAAAGTGGTCTAAGAAATCACCTTTCTGCTCACAAGAAGTTTTTAGCTGTTCTTTGTAATTACTTTTGGAGGTCTTGCAAAGATGTGTTGCTCTAAAATGAACCAATTAATTTCAATAGTTTTATTGCCTTACTCCTGCTGAACACAGGCCAAATTTAGAAGCCTGTAGCGGTCAACTTTTACCCTTTCATATTCACATACATAGTTGATACATAAACAAGACACATTTGCAGGGTGCAAATACTAAGTTTTGAAGTGAGATCATGGGAAAATGCACAGAAAACCATAGTTGGCGCAATGAAATTAATAAAGGAAAAAGAATATCAGGAAATTAGTATATTTCTTGACAGTAGACCTATTATGCTCTGGAACATTTTCCTGGGGGAAGCGGTAAGAACTCCATTACTTCAATAATTTAAAATTAGACTGACAAAAAAGTAGTAAATGTACAGCACAATGTAGAATAACTCTATATAGGAAGGACAATGAAGTAGATGACTAATAAGTCTTTCTTTCTAGCAGCTATGAATCATACAAGCACAGTTGCGGCTTGACATTGGAGTTTCTATACATGGATGGTAATGCAGACAGACAGGATCTCACAGGGTACTACGTGGCAATGGTTGGGGGAACCAATTCTTTGTATGCAATAAACTATAAATACACATTATTAGAGCATCTGCCTAAATGCTACAGAGACTTCATGTAATGATGCTTTATTCAGAATCCCCTCTCCCCCAAACAATGAAAGCAATGTTTTCATTTCATAGTTTCATTTTCACATGCGCATTCATTTTGCTGGGACAGAACATCCTTAGCTGAGGAGAATATGTTGAATCTAATTTATGAGCTGAGTGTTTTATGTGTAACAAGAGGTAAGAATTTTTGGCCACAGGTTACACCGTGTTTTACTTGAGTTTAATTCATTCTGTGTTCAAAGGCATATTTAAGACAAACATTTGATCTTTTGAGTACAAGTTCAATATTTTCACATAGAAGTTGAGAAAAGAAAGAAACACAGACTTTTTATTTGATTCTTCTGTTTTCCAATATTTTCTCTACTACTGTAGATAGGCAAGTGTTATTTGAGCTAATCCGGCCAGGCCAAGCTGCTTGACCCAAGCACTTTGTTGCAGCAACGTGACATTCAGCCATTAGAGCAGTTGTGCCATAACAGCGACATGCTACCCGGAGTACAGACCAGGGGTTAAACACTAAACACTACAGCAGTAGTTTGCAAATCAAAAGAGGGCAGAAGGAACAGCTTAAACTATATACAGGATGGTGTCGTGGATAAATCTGAACGTGATGTGATTTAATTTTGTTGAAAAGCAAGACTGGCTGAAACAAAGGCTACTGTAAAGGTCAAGGACCACAGGAAGTGAAACTTACCATGGTGCATATTTTGCTTCTTTATAATCACTTCCAACTACAGATTTGCAAACAACATACCAAAGAACTAAGCCAGCAATTTTCCTCAAACTGTCTAGGTATTAGAGAGAGTAGGAGAATATGTTCAAATATTTTTAAATCTTTCATTTCACCATTTTTGGAAGAAGTATGCTCACAGAAAAAAACGTTCCATGCTTCTTCAAAGATACAGTCAGGCTGACGTGGAACAGACTGAGGATGGTCCATCACACGTGATGTCTTGACAGAAAGTAGCTTAACACTCAGGAGAAGTGGAGCAACAGGTGCTGCTTGTTGCACCTCGGAAACAATCTGTTTCACTTGCAGGGAGGTTATTTTGTCTTTCAAAGTCTTCCTGCAGAGACTGAGCTCTCTGTGGGATGTTAGTCAGTTGAAGGACCATTTTTAACATCTGTGCACAGCACAGTTAATGAAATGATACATATTACTACTGTCTGAAAACAGTTTTATTTTCAGTGAAAGCTGTATAAATTGTTCCTATTTTTTCCAGCTTTCAAAATATTTGCCTTCAAAACATACTTCATGTTTTTTATCTTTTTAGCTACTGTGACTGAAGAAGGGGCAGAGTTAAAATAAAGACAGACAGAAGGCAAAACAAAAGCGAAAAATCTGGAAAGACATAAACTGAAAAATATCAAACACATCTCTTAATGTCCTATCCCCCCAAACAGGAACTGTTAAACTCTCAGAATAACCTTCATCACAGAAGAGAAGCTATGGCTGACCGGCAGTGACTGCTGAAGAGTGTGTTTTGTTATTTTCCTACAGCACAGGGAGCTGGGGCCCTGGGATGCTGAGCTGGTGACCAAACCCCTAGGGTAGTCCTGAAGGGAAATGAGGGGGAATGCAGGGTGGGGTAGGTGAAAAGGACAGTGAGGATGAGGAGGTGTGATCATTAGAGGCTCTCGCACCAGCTGATGGAGTCCTTAAAGGCCCACCTTCAGTTGAGCTGTGGACTTCTGCTGTACACATGAGCATATCAGAACAGCTTTACCCATTAAAGGTGTTCCTTTGCCACAGCAGGACCTGAAGATGCCTCAGCATTTCCTAGTACTGTCTGATGTCTTTATCATGCTAAAGAAGAAAAGGAAATGTCACATGTATCAACAATGTTGCTTAAAAAAATTAGACCCACACAAAGCAAAGAGAAAGTAAGAACGGGCGAAAATCAGTGAAATCTCAGCCTGACCTAACTGGCACAACACACTGACTTCAGGCAGCTACATAATCTGGGCACAAAAGTGGCAAAACAATGTTTAGTGATTAACACCACAAACTGTATTATTAATCTTGCATATTTTGCCATTATGAGCTGGAAAGCACAGGGAACTTTTAGTATCATGAGCACTGGTACCTTTCTCATCCTTGCCGCCTTTCTGATTTTGATTATCTGATCACAGCTTTTCCCGACATGAACAACTTCCGAGGTACTGATTCCAGGATCACTCGAACTCACTTTGTTTTATCGACGTGAGTAATCCCATGATGTTCAGTGCAGTTACTTACATTAATAAGGACACACAACTCTTAAGTGATTGTAGGATCGGGGCCTTTGGGTTGTGAATAGTCATTGGCTTCTCTGACACTAACAGGTCATTGATAAACTGCAGTTTCCTTCACATCTGACAGAGGGCTACTCAGGTACACATACATCACTGTCATTTTTCTGTTACAACTTTTTAAAATGCAGAATCAGACTTAGAAGGCAATCAATAGCAATCCAGTTGCGAGCACCTCTAATGAAGCGCAGCAGAAACAATTTGGTATTAGATTTTCACCTAAAAGGTCTCGGAAAAACCATTTCTCAGCGCCACTTCATCTGCCCAAAAAGAAGATCAAGTTGTTTATCCCAGGCTCTGAGCCAGGGAGGATACACATATGCACTGAACCTCACACACAGCAAGAAACCTCGCTGATTTGCATAGCACAGCTCTTTGCATAAAGTTATTGATGCCATAGAATGTTTGTCCTACTCACATCTCATCTTCAAGTATATATTTTTACTATTCTAACTATTCCAATTAATTATAGTTGAAAGGATGAAAGGACTCTGGTAACTATCAATTCTTAGAATTATTTCCAAAAGGAAGAAAAAAAAATTTTAAAAAATTGAAAGCCTCCACTAGGATACCCTATCAATATATCTGTTGTATTTTTCACTCATGTTTGTGAATAATGACAGATTGGTCGCAGGGATACGGGTCAAGTTTAGAGCAAATTTCTCCACACCACTCTGACCATGCGCGGCAGCTCTCCCTGTTCCCTGACTGCTAATCCATCCTCAGCAAAGTCTGGAAGTCACAGAAGTAGATTTGTATTTTGTCAAATACAGAAGAACATCATTAATTAGCTCTTTCTCCTGCTGTGGGAGCTAAAGATAAAGGCAGAATGAAACCTAGCACACCAGTTGACTGAGTCTGTTTTCAGCTTTTCTTTCTTGAATAAATTTTCCAAACACACTTGTATCATAATTCTGCAAGTCAAACTGTTCTATCCACAGCACAACCCAGAAGGAAGAGTTAGCAGTGATTTTCATTTGCTTTCTAAAATATGACTATTACTTTTTGGTTTTAGATGCTCAGTGAACATCCAATGATGCTTGACAACAACATGTGATTCCTATTCTCAGATAACACAAGCTAGAAGAAGAGGAAGGAATAAAATAAGACAATTAATTTCATCAATGAAAGCATGAAAAATACCAGTAAGTGTACACTGATGTAAATTGGCTCATATCTCCTACACCCCAACTGAAAATCCATTATCTTTGCTCGTAAAGTAGATTTGTGCACTTGACTTTCACTTCCTAGAATCAATTAATTCAGATTAAGGGATACTGCTACATATGCAACTCTAATCCACACTGCTATTCCTAACTCTTAAAAATTACTTTATTAAGCCCTAGATTCAAACTGGTCTGTGGTACAGCAGTGTTGAAATGCTCTGGATGAGCTACTTGTTTGGTGACTGAACTAATTCCGGATAAAAAATGTGCTTGATACTAATTTTATTTTCAAAAGAAAGCGGAGAATATCAAGACAGACTACCCTGAAATCACAGTACTGGCTCAGATATTTGTGATTTTCAATTTTTACTTCTTTCTAATATATTTTATTTCCAAAGTTTTCTGTAGTACCATAAAGGGTAACGTTGTTTTAGTTTAAAATCTTGTACCATCTAGCAGCTGTATGTTTAAAGACAGTCCAGTATTCTGAGGGTTGGTAGCATTGCAACAGGACCTGAGAACTCCATCTCCCTCGTGGAAAAGCCAGCAAGAGACTAAAGCCCAAAGCTTCTGTATTCACACTCCAAATTAACCACTAAAACTTTCACAGAAACTGTTTATTTACATGGCAGCAGTGCAACAAAGGGCCTTTTTATCCCAGCTGGTCTTCCTAGACCCTGAAAAGCCTCACAATCACACACAACCCACATCTTTGCAGTCTGGGAACTGTTACCAGCAGTGTCATGGAGCCTCTTTCCTTGATTGTAAGGTCAAAGGTGTTTTGATCTGGCCTCTCAGCAGAACAGAGTCTTCACCAGCAACTCATACGCCTCTGGTGCCAGCAACACCAAGTCAGGTGTGTGACTGCTCTCTCGTTCTGAATGTTCCTCTGAGGTGACAGTCTAGGACCAAGAGCCAGTGAATGTCCTTCAGATTGCACTGAATTTCACTGAATTTTTAGAGTTGGAAAGGACCATAGAGATCATCTAGTC
>JAOXJM010000012.1:113862597-113876260 GCA_026413425.1 Tringa solitaria | reverse complement strand
CTGGAGCACCTCTCTTATGAGGAAAGGCTGAGAGACCTGGGTCTGTTTAGCCTGGGGGAGAAAGGATTGAGGGGGGAATCTCATAAATGCTTATAAATACCTAAAGGGCGGGTGTCAAGAAGATGAAGCCAGGCTCTTCTCAGTGGTGCCCAGTGACAGGACGAGGGGCAACAGGCACAAGCTGGAACACAGGAAATTCCATCTCAACATGAGCAAAATCTTCTTTACTTTCAGGGTGGCAGAGCACCGGAACAGGCTGCCCAGAAAGGTGGTGGAGTCTCCGACTCTGGAGACAATCAAAACCTGCCTGAACGTGTTCCTGTCCAACCTGCTCTAGGTGACCCTGCTTTGGCCAGGAGGGTTGGACTAGATGATCTCTGAAGGTCCCTTCCAACCCCGACCATGCTGTGATATGTTCATCCTGTCAGGTCACTGAGAAGAACGGTTCTTGATGTTCAAAACATTCCCCTCCTACTGAAACAAGTCACTTTGGCATTAATGCAGGCAGGGACCCCATGCCATTTGAAAGGGCCTCTGACCAGTGCAATCCATGTTCTTAGGACTTTGACCTTCTCTTTGTTGTTGTGGTTTCTTTGTGATGCACTGTACAAATAATTCAAAAAAGCCTCCTGGATGTTGATTCCTTACCTTTTTTTTTTATTATTATCATTGTCTTCTCCCCTCCTCCCCCCAAATTGCGAAGAAATCCAGTCACTCCACCTTTGCAGACATGCATGTATGTCACAGGAAACATCCTCAGACTCAGGGCAGACCCCTCAAACATGACTTCAGTGGAGCTAAGAATCTACTGCCTGGATTGTGTGTGACACACTCCTGTACGAGAAGGCACAGATTAGCTGTGCTGCTTTGTATTTTTGCCGTAAAGCCTTCTAGACTGGACTTTTTTACTGCATTTCTTGATAACTGTTCCGTGCATTTTCTTTTTAAAAGGGAGATTTAAAAATAGAATATTAAAAAAACAATGGTAACAGTACAGTTACCAGTAACAAATGCTGCAGTTTTAGAAGCAACTGCTGTAGTTACTTCTGCTAAGAATATTTAGCAAATAGGAAAAAGCAATAGTTAACAAGCCAGTTAATACAGATGCACAGATGACATGGACCAGAGCCTTGTATGTCAAAATCCAGCTAAACACTTTAATATCTAATGACATTGATGAGTCATGAATAGTATGGAGGTGTGTGTTACCACCGTCCAAAGCAAAGACACATCAAACTCAACTCCTGCAAGGTAGGGGAGGATTGTCTTATTTAAAAAGAAAAACAAAACAAAACAAACAAAAAAAAAGAAGAAGAAAGGAATAAAATGTGAAAAATAAGCTGTGAAAAAAACAGCAAAGGCCCTCTCAAGGTCTGAGTTTCCAGTCTAACTTCTCACATAACATACACTAACAGATATTTTAATACTCAAGGACTGCATATGAGTGTATGCTGGAGCTTCAATTTAAACAGGTTAACAACATTTAGTAACATTTCACAAATTATGTTCCAATTGCTGGTATGTTCTACTGAAATACAAGTAGAAGTATGAGGTAAAGCATAAAGAGCAAAAATATTCTCACTGAATTTTTAACCACTTGTTAACAAAAGATTCATTGGACTTAGCCAAGCAGACAGCAAGAGGCCCAGGAAGTTTCACTGCTGTGAGGCTGCCAAAGACAAGTGATAAAATAAACATATTTCCTTTTTGTTTGGGGCTCTGTGGACAGTAAATTGTTCTTAATTACTGCATTTTAAGACTGCTAGAAAAATGTAGATTGGCTCAGTATCTTAGTCCTTAAATTTAAATCAATGCGTGAAGAGTTAACTACAACAACATGCAAGCTTTGCTGGCATTTTAGTGGAAAAAAAGTTGATAAAAAGGAAAGCAAGGGAAGGAAAAACACCACCATGAAAAACCAAACACCCTTTTTCCCCCCTCCCAAAGCCCTGTGGGATGCTGGTCATTTGGGATAAGTGGATCTGATGAAATAAGTTAGTTTTTCTGTAGCTTAGCAAAGACAAGCATGTTGGTTATCAGCAAATTGGGATGTAAATTATAATACCAAAGGGACGACCACTGCTTTTTTTCTCTCCGTTAGGCAGGCCCATGGAGAGTCATCTGACAAAAACAGTATCCAGTTCAAGTGCCATGGACTTGACTGGTTTCAGAAGAGCTACCTCAGGAACACTAAAATCAGGTCCTCTATCCTCACCCTCCTCTTTTGCATTCTGACCGAGGCAGCGTGCCACAGGACCCACTGCGCCACTCCATACCTTCCCCTTTCAAGTACCACCGCTTCAGAAAAAGTGTTCTGGGCAACCAAAATGGGAGGAAAGCTACAGCCCGCCTGCTGATGTCAAAGGAAGGATAACATCCTGCCCCCTGTGCTAAATCTGCATTTCCCCACCTGGCCAAAGGGACAGCCACCCGCTCAGTGCCGATGACCTGCCTGCACGTGGCAGCTCCCCAGTTTCAATCCGCAGTACCGTAGTGCATGACATCAAAAAGCTTCTGGTCAGCTCCAGATAACCATGACCATCTCACAGATTTGGCAGTGTTTTTCAGCTCTCCTTCCATCATGTAGTTTCAAGGTCTTGCAAAACACATGTCAGTGTACGTAGGGGAAATCTGGGTTTCAAGGACAAATCTTCTCAACAGCTGAGTAGTAAGATGAGATTGACTCATAGGCATCAAGTCTGCTGTGAAAGACAACTTCGTTTTTAAATATTTTTCTTCAGTTTTGAGCAGGAAACGTCACAGTGATATGGGACTACTAGGGTTTCTGCTAGTGTTATTTTATTTCTGTTTATTTTTTTTTCCAAACTCCCATATTTTCCTAAGCCATGTCCTTAATTGGATGTTCAGACTAATGTGAGAGATGTATTAAAAATACATAAACAGCAGGATCATCAAACAGAGTATATGCAAAATGGTAGATCTGAGAAATATTCCCTGCTAAAACTTCAACTGTTAAATGTGTTTTGGTAGGCAAGGAAGACTCTGCAGCTTTTTTAACCATGAGGAAATCCAACGGATTACATCAAATCATGTTACAGACACTGACAGATACAGGCTTTCAAGCAAAACAGCTGTCATTAAAGCTCCTATGACTGCTTAGAACACATTGCTGCAGTCTCCAAAAAAACGAAACTGTGGGGGGAGAAAAAGAGTATCTTTAATCTATATTTCAGCTTCAGAACTGAGATGCAGCTCCATGTTTCTTCCTTTTCATACAAATAGACAAAAGCGACATGAACCATTTCTATGCCCATGGTCATGAGCGAGGGGCCACAAGCTGCAATATGCCCTCCAACAAGCATACCCCTCTTAGCAGCGACCACAATCTCACACATACTTTCCTAGGACTGCACTTTTCCATTTTAATTTTATTTAACATCAAGAACATCCAGACACCACATAACTTCCTACCTTCCAAACATCTGCACTATTTGAAACGAAGATTGTTAGCATGGGGTAGGGTGCCTGAAACAGCACTGGGTATCAATACAGCTTCTAAAATGCTGTTGTGTTGTTCCTTTCCTCGGGCGCCCATAAAAGCTGTCCCTGCACATCTCCTACAGCAACAGCAGCCTGCCCCAGCCACCCAGGTTTGTGGTGTTCTGCGTGACAACTACTGCAAATTATTTGCTGAGATAATCTGCATGCTCATATGCCGCCCGTGGTTAACGTGCAGCAGTGGCTGAGAGATGACAGAGCTGCTTTAAATCGAAGCACCTCTGGCAGAAGGGGAGAGAAGATGCTCGGACTTGCAGAGGAGATCAGCTCCGTGCTGGGGAGGGAGGGCAACACGGGCACGGCGGGGCTGACTGTTCCATGGCATGTTTCTGTCTTTTTCTGGCAAGACAAGAAAA
The DNA here is from genome assembly GCA_026413425.1 of Tringa solitaria. Lineage (NCBI taxonomy): Eukaryota > Metazoa > Chordata > Aves > Charadriiformes > Scolopacidae > Tringa > Tringa solitaria. The sequence goes on along the minus strand of JAOXJM010000012.1, from coordinate 113,872,385 downwards.
CAGCTGGGTCCAGGACACACATAGAGACAACTGAAGGTCACGGAGAAATCCCTAGAAGGAAGCGTCACCTCTAAGCAGGCCTTTTTGCTGAAGTTTTGGTTATCCTCACAGCCTGAAGGTGGTCAACTTTGACCCAAGGTTCATGTCATTATATGGCACAGGACAGAGGACATAGCTAATGAGTTTTGTAAGTCTCAGCTCTCAAAAGCATCATTCAGGCCTGGTGCAATCTATCCCTATGTTAGAATAACAGGGTTGCCAACTTGCGTAGTTCCCAATTTTATTTATGGCATAATACTCGCACAGAAATACAGACAAATACGTGTTAATGCCTTTAAAAGTAGTTTTCACAGGAAACGCAAGACAGATCTAGCTGTACACATCTTAAACCTTCCCAGTTCGTATCCTGCCCAGAGAATCAGAGTCATTTATTGGGAAGCACATGCCTTTCCTCTCTGCCTCCACCCCCCCGAGGTCAGTACGCTCAAAGCCTTTCTTCTAGTCCTTCCATCTGGCTATTTGGTGAACTCCAGAAGTATTTGCATTGATGGCGCAGGACTTAGCACTAGATCTGTCATATATGGTTAAGCTGCTGCTGGGCTAAGCTCCCTTTTTTATCCTGAGTGGTATTTTCTCTTTGAACTTTAGGAATTTATACAGTGTTTTATCCTTTCAAGTATCTCCACAAATTCTTCATAGGATCTACAGCACAGGCAGGGCCTTTTTATGACAGAAAGACACAGTAGGTTTCCATGCTCTGCAGTCACTGTAATATAGCCCACTGCTCCACTAAGACCACTAACATTACATTAATTATTGGGAACAGAGCTTATGGTAAAGAAGCTGTGGTCGTTTGCTCTGATAGTCAAGTACACCATCAAAAGTCTGATTGCCTACAACTAATCAAGAGAGTTTTATAATGTCCTACTACATGATTTCATGTGTTAAAAGAAAGAAAGAAAGAAAAAAAAAAGAAAAAAAAAAGGAAGCCACAAATTGCACAAGAATAACTATACTCCTGCTAGCTTCTTTTTAAAAGTAAGATGGCAACATTTAACTGTAAATGCAAACAGCAATGATAATATGGGGCTCCTAGCCCCATGGAGCATCCCCCATGAAAATACAGAACAGCATTACAATGGGACAAATGAAATATACCCTTCACCAAAACATGAAGGTATTCTACCTATTCTTCTTCCTGAGAAGGATGGCTGGTCTATCCACGGTGTAGAGAAATGTACTAAGTAGCTAGCTTTAAATTACTAATCTGGTACAACAGTTATTGTTTATCTCTTCTGTGCAAACAAGTTTCATGCAGTTGTCCATAATAATGCCGATCTTAATATGACTAGATTAAACAGGGGCCAGGAAGGAAAAATTAGCAAAGGGCCTTTTAGGGTAGACTGATGTTCATGAACACTGATTTCTTTTAAATCTTCTGTATCTGTCTAGAGAAACAGGGACTACGAAAGTTAATACCTCTAATATTACAGTATTTGATAGTACGTATCACCTTCGCAGAAGGTTACACAGTGCAGCTTCCCATGTGCCTGTCTGCAGGCTTAAAACATACAGCCACTTTCCTCTTTTCAGTGCCAGCGCTTAACTGAGGATAAAGATATTCCTACCTCAGCAGACTCAGTAATAAAAAGGAAATCGGTGTCCTGTCGGTTGGCATAAACAGATACAGCTTGACCCTGCTACTGCTACCATTGATCTGCAGCCCATAAAGGTCTTCTCGAGCAAGCCCCTCATGTAAGGAGTCCCGTAAGGTCAAATGAGACCCTTTTCCTGAAGAAGCCTTTGCAAGATCAGTCCTGCAAAAGCAACATCAGTTATGTTAAGAGAAAAGGAACTTAGCAGGAACACGTACTAGTTTTCATTAACACAGTACAGTCCTCATCTGACAATATGGAGTGGTTTTTTCCTCTTTTCCTCTCCCCCTTTCTTTTCCACTGGTTTCAGGTTTTTTTCTTTCTACCCTTCCCTTTTGCCCTTGCTTTCCTTCTCCTTCCACATCTCATTTTTCTCCATTCCACTCTTAACAATCCTCCTCCCTCCATCCTGTTTTTCTTTCCCTTTGCCCTCTCCCAGTCCTTTGGAGGACTGCAGCTGTGTTTTTTCTAACAGTCCCACCAGAAGCAGCTGAATGCAGGTGATAAGAAAGTTGATAAAAAACACTTGAGACTTAAGAGTTATGTTCCCCCTAATCTGCACACAGGGCAACAGTAGACGTGGGCTAAGGAGATGGGGATTAAATGAGTCCAAACTTGCGGAATTCCCACACAGGGGATTTAAATTTCTGTAGTTCCCATTAACTAGTGCACACTACCATTAAACTGCTTGTTATGGTTATTATTTAAGAAGGGGAAAAATGTGCAGAGTTCCATGATAAACACATCTGAAAGACTAAAAGAAGAAGAAAAAGTCAGTAAAAGTGTGCACATCAGGCATTATACTCACACCCTTCTATTCGATACTCAGAATGCACCAGGCATACTCATCATTTCCATTAAGGGAGCAAATACTGGCCTCTGAAGCCTACAGGAGTTTTCAATCATCTTTTGAAACCTGGACCCTAAGAAATTACCTCATTATTGATCCTCTTTAAAAAAGTCCTTTCATCGTACTCATTTTGGATGCTTTGCCAGGTAGGTCAGCCCCCACCAAAAAAGCCTGGTCCCATCCTTCAAGCCAAAAGGTACTCCACTCCCTAGGCAGGCTAGCCCATTCAACCTGGTGGCTTACAAAATTTCTCTATGCACTGTGTGCACCCCAGAAGCCAGCGACCGAAGTACTTTATTTGGGAGTCACACAGACAGCTGCCATGTCATCAGGCTAAGCGTAAAGAGATTACATTACATCTGGTAAATATAATTTATTTCCAGGATACAAGAAAAGATTTTTCTTATCCCAGTAATTCCTGCTAATCTAACTTAAGGGTCCTAGAAACATAAAGCTTAATCTCTGCTTTTATACTGAGGGTATCCAGAGCTCATTACAGATTTTACCAAAAATTACAGATACTTGGTTTGCCCTATCAGCTGAAGGAAAACGGCATCCCTAGATCTTCCAGAATTTTAAGAGGAGCCCAAGTAAATTTCCCACTGGGTGTGGGATGCTACTCACCCTGCAATCCACTAGTGCTCTCTCCTAGTAAGGAGAGCCAGAGTTTCAAGTAAGACACCTGCGTGCCAGCAAGGCCAGGCAATTCTCCAGCATCACACTAATAAAATTAGGGAAATGGGCTCAAGGGAAACGGGCTTCTGCAATCAAATCCCTCTGCAGACAAGTCATCTAGCTGTTTTATGTCTCTTCTATAGAGATGCAACTAATGTTTAAATCTTCAAAAGACTTAAAAGTGTTTAATTATCAATTATTATATGACCTGTATGCATGTGTTAGCTGACTACCATCCATACAAGGGGCTTAGCATTTACTCTCTAGCCAACCAAAAACCAAGATTTTGGAAGCTACGATCTATAAAGAAAGTTCTGTTACATTCTGTACTGGTAACTGATTTCCATGCAACTCTTGCTCAGTGAAGTATCTCATACTTCAAAATGCAATTTGAAAAAAAAAAAAAAGGTGGCATGCACAGATTTCCACTGATCTCAAGCTGACTAGTAAACACGTCGGTAGAATCTGAGCTGGGAGCAAGCTTCAAGCAGTTTGTAAGGGGATTCACTGCAGTAAAGTGTCATTTTCCACATTCCCAGCTGTAATAATCAGAGTGCCTGGGCTCAAAAGACTAAATAGCCTCCTTTGTTTATTACATAATCTGCAAAACCGCAAGCAGAGAGCAACAAGGAAAGCACAGATCCTTCCTCTGAGCACCCAGACGTGCCCCCTCCCCGAAAGAACTCTCTCTTCAGGCTCACGGCTTTAGTACTCACCCTTTCGCTTCGGCAACTTTTTGCAAATTGCAAAGATCCCTATTTATTATGCCCGCACATACAATTATCTACATCTACACGTATGTATGTGCTTTGCTGGCTGCCCACATTCAGGCCCATCTGTTAGGCTGGCGCTTTGCCCACCGAGAAGTTGGTCGGTCCGTTTCACTAAAGCGGAACTGTCAAGCCGTGATGGGCTTTGGTGGGCAGCCAAGAGCCCTTCTTTCTTTCTCCAGGGAGGCAAGGCTCTCAGCGCAACTCAAGGTTGTGTTGCATGCCACATGACCACGCTTCATTGACACGTCTGCCAAAGCAAAGAAGATTTCAAAGAGGGAAGAAAAGAGGAGAGCTGACTGGTACTTCAGCCTGTGATCAAGACCTACTTTGTGGCGGTGATTACCGTGGACAATGCTGCTGCAGCTCGGCGCAGGCCAAACCATCATTTAACTTTAGCTCTGGCACCAATCAAGTACAACAGGGCAATTGTGAGGAAACTCAATAGATGTAAATAGCAACTATACGGGGCAATTCTGAGAGGCATAAGGGCGTATACAAATGGCCTACAAATGGCCTACAAAAGGCAGCTCCTTTCACACGTGTCCAGATTTGGTGAATAACTACAGTTGCCCAGGACCCAGAGGTCAAGATGACAACAACATGTATCAGATCTTAAACTCAGCTGAAATCTTTCCAGGAAGATCATAATACCACCTTGCACACACTGCTCCTTTTTACACTTCTGATTAGAGCTGGTCTTTACTTTTCTACTTGCACTATGTTTCATCTTTATCACACAGATGGGTTGTGGTTTACTTTTGGGGTTTAATCTTTTAACAGTAATAATTACATTCCAGAAAATGTTGCATTATGTTCTACTTTCCTTTTCCTCCGGTCATCTGTGGACTTAGACACTAGGAGGCTGATTTGGGACCACTCAACATGGCTCCTCCTCCTGGATGGAACTGGCTCACCTATCCTGCCTGGTGCCAAGTGTGGTGCCAACTCGGTTCCACCTACCTGCACAAGCCAAGATGAACAGCTCAACGTGGTCTCACTGTTCAATGGATCTATTCACCCCTAAGTACGACAAACAAATTCTGGCACTAAACCAGCAGCTTCTCTGTTCCCCAGGAAGGCCCAAGGGCAAAATTATATCAGGCTTTTATTTAAACCAACATGGTCAAACTTCACTGTAGAGGAGTTTTACCAGTTAAACGGGCCTCAGCTCGCACCCGCTGTGTGAGGAGCTGGCGATTGGGAGGAAGGTCTGGCTGAACTTTTGAAAAGCCACAGATAATGCTGAAAGATTTCCTTTCCCCTGTTAATTTTCATCATGTCAGAAAAATCTGATGTTATGATTCTTACATCACAAAACAGTTTATAGAAGTCGCTGTCACATCACATTTTAATTGCTGTTACCTCTTTAGACAACAAAGCCAAGGCAGAGCTTGTCAGCGCCAAGAGAAAAGAAAATCAAGTGTGCTTCTGAAGTTTGAATCTCATTTTAAGCAAAATAAGCAGAGGCATCCAGACCACTACAGGAGGAAATTCCACATGAATCTTCGTTTTTGCAGATCTCCACCCATGGCTCTTCTGACATCTCTTCCAGCTAAGAAGATTAAAAAAGCCCAAATCATTTGAGATACTGCATTGCTTCTTGGCGTCAATCTGGTAGAGGATTTAACTGAAAAGAGCCTTTATTTTTGTACTTTGTACGTTATAGGATGGAATTCTGTTAAATTGTAATCTCTTTTGAACAATTACAAAAATCTCTGTACTTCCCTTTACAGGCTATTCTGGGCTATACAGAGCATCCTTATACAAATGCACAATACAAGATACAGCTCAGAGTTTCCCTCTGAGCCCCTGTGGCATACACACAGGTATGTAAACTGTCAGCGGCACTTCACATGTGACCAGTATAAATTCAGTGGATACAGGAGGAGAAGACTTCACATATGACCAGTATAAATGTAGTGGATACAGGAGGAGAAGATGACGTCACACAGTTAACGGTAAAGGTTTTGAATAGCACACAGGAACAGCATATAATAATTATATTCCCTAGCAGCAGTTGCGGATATGCTGCGGATAGGTAGCAGAGTTGCTGTCTCTTTCTCCCTCCACTGCAAGGAAGAAAATACGCTAGGACTGGATTTACATCATCGTAAATGAGAGAAGGATTTAGCCTCATACATTTCACTCGTGGCTATCTGAAATAGTGGGGCAAAACTCTGTCTCTACTGAAGACAGCAGTGAAATGCTATTGATTTCCAGGGGGCATATCACCTTGTGACGCCATGCTGTTCCAATTCTACGCTAATCAAATCCAAATAAAAGGTATATGAAGGCTTTTCTTATATGTCCATCTCTCTAGAGTTGAGATGAGTTTCTCTGGAGGTTCCCAGTTACGGTGCCACTTTCTTCATCAGTGCAACTGGTCTCAGGTTTGCTGATCTACACACCAGGACGCAGAGACCATTGCAATTTCCAAGTTTTTGCAAGTGGCTTTGCATTTTATCTCTGTTGCTGAGACTGTTAAACCCTCCCTGTGACACTCTAGATACCTATATACAACTAGCCAATGCAATAGGTGTATCTGATAACTTAAAAACAAATAAAGCATTTATGCTTTAATTGGAATTGCTATGATTTAGACCTAAATGGGCACATCTTTCCTCCATGTTTTCCAATGTGTCTTTGTTGTAAGTTTCCCAGTTTAAGGCAAGAAGACAGAAGTTTTTATTGCAAGACCAATAACACACAAAACACTCCCCTCCCCAAGACCAGTGCTAATGTCTGCGGTGATCACAAAATGGTGACTGGTTACATTCAGGAGATTTAAAAATATACAGATCAATAATGTTCTGCTACGACTTTCAAATAAAAATCCTCATGTATTTTCTTCCAAACACGCTCTCTCAAGTAGTTTTTTGTAATGAAATAGGAGAGGGAGCTGTTGCATTACTCTTCCCAGCCACTCTGATTGCCCTGCACACTATTGCCTCCCTGGCCCCCCCTCTCTCCCTATTTTCAGCAAAAGTGTCATTCTTGTGCTGTTTGTGTAAGTGGACAGAATTGTGAGCATCTGCTCCCAAATGATTATAAATCAAGGAACTTTCATGCTCCGCTGGCTTGAGGAGATGGTGTTATTAATGATCTCTATTCAAGGAAGTTCAGAGTAAGTGCCTAAGTGAAGACATCTCTGATGTAAAGCATTGTTTTGTTTCTGAGAACAGCTGAGTAAGCAGTCTTTGCTCTCACTGTTTAACATATTTCTGAGGCTACCACCTCTAAGAAATTCCAATAATTTTCATTAGCTTAGCAAGAACGCCAGCCTTCTCTGGAATCAGAAGCAATACGGTCATTCCGTAGCAATACTCATAAAAGTCATCTGGCAGAGACAAATATTGGGGCCGATGAAGACGCAACACTGCTCTTAACTCCTCTGCTCTTTATCAGGTCTTAGAAGTCCTCAAAAGCTGATGCAAATCTACAATGCAGAAAGTGAAAAGCTACGTATGAGGTCACACTACTGTTGGAATTGAAACAATGCAAGAAATGGACACGTGTGGCCAGGGAGACACCGTTTGCTCGGCAAGTTAATATACTGTAGATTTCCCACACGATCCTAACCAACAGCCTTTCATTTCAACAAAAGTAGGATAGATGCAAGATAGATTCAATAGATGCAAAGAAAAGGCATCCCAGAGTCAGAGGACTGACTGAGTGAGTTTTTCACCTGCTGGTTACTTGCCTAGGTGCACAATGAGTGCCATACACCCTGTGCATGAATACCACATAACACCAAATGTAAAGATAAAGAGATCTGACTCATCACTCCATTGCACCAGTTTTGTGCCTACAGGGCTCCGTGCTCTTCCACGGTGACTCAGTCCCAAGGCTCCCCTCTCTCCAGGAGAAACATGACAAGTCATGCAGTGCATGTCAGACTTAAACCATCAACTGTGATCCCCATTTGCACGGCAAAACTAATTGGAATGTAACATTCCATACCACTTTTATTTTGCTGTTATGCGTAGAGAGAGGAACATACATAATTAATGTAAAGAGGAGCGGTTTAAAACACAGCCATTAGAATTAGCCCTGTGACACCTGGCAACACAGCTAAGGAGCCCTGTTTAAGAAAATCGCCCTTGCCAAATGCTCGTAATGTGAGTATGTGCATGCTAAGATTAACTGCACAGAATTAAGGAGATTAGTCAGGGGAACAAAAAGTTTCTCCAGAACAGTTCTCATTCCAAAACTGCTACCTACACTTTGCTAACCCAAAGCTGCTGAAACAGAAGAAAGAAACTTTTTGGACAACTGTAAGATACACATTGACTATGTCTTCTGAAAGGACATGCTGTGTTTATGACAGCTATTTTTGGCTTTCAGCTATACAAATATAAAACACCATGGGGCCGATTTTCTTCTCACAGTTTCATGTCAGTATATATTCATTGATTTTAGTGCAATTATATCTGATTATTTGCCTGGCATGGAAGTTAGAGCGATCAGTGCTGACCCTTATAGGCAATTTTGCATAGACTTATGCTGGGCAGAATGGATAGGAGGAGATAATCTATTCTACAGTCTTTGACAGAGCACAATTGTAGAAATCAAGGAAATCATTAATAAAGGACTAAACCTTCAAAAGCCAAACAAAACAAAAAAATCCATCCCTCACCTTCCTCTAAACCTTAATAGATTGCTCTCCGGCAGCTTATTATAACGTACTTTGTGCTTTTTTCTGGTTTTTAGTTGTGGGATCAGTAGGCTACCCTAGCACGCAGAGATCACAGCCACATGTTGATTTTCAGGACTGGGTCCTGAGGTACTTCCCAGCAAGAGCTGAATCCACCATGGTTGAGCCTGCACAGTTCATCTGTCCTGGGCATTGGTTCACAAAAACAGTAACGCACCGAAAACTGCTTATGGAAATGACCACACACACCACTGGGGAGCCACATACACTGAGTATTACATGCATGAGTTATCCACTTGCCTGTGATCACAGTGTGGACACGTGTAATTTTGTATTTACTACTACCACTGCAAGACTATAGCACCTCATTCTGATTACAGTTATAGCTCATTGAGACGTCACGTCAGGAGCTGATATTTTATGTGTGACTTTTTAAAGGAAGGGGAGATCTATTTTTCGGCATTTGGTTCTCTGAATTTTAACTTTGTCTTGCGACAAAGAAAAAATAAAATCCACATGAAACCACAAAAACGTCTAGTGCGTGAAATACCGACTTCGAGTAAACACAGAAACTTGACTGGTGACTGCAACAGGAGGGCGAAACCCAAAAATGTGTCAGTGGGGTCATTCTCTCTGAGGAGCAATATAAAGACATGAACTTAAAATAGACGTGGCACTGGCTTTTATCTCACGCTCACTTACCCTTTGACAATCAGCACCACTTCAAAATGTAGCACTCAACTACTGCCATCATTTTATTAGTGAATAAGTGTCCAGTCGTGTGTGTGTGTTCACAGATGTGAGAGACAACCTGGCGTTCAGGTAAAAGTTATGGAAACGGCTCCAGAGGATTCAACCATAGAGTCTGTGCCGTTATTATTAAACTACCTCTATGTCCCACCAAGGAGGGGAGGAGCTGAGGTACAGCGCTGGGAAGCGAGCAGTTAAGTTACAAAACTTCAAAGGCGACAAAAAATCCCACTGAAAGTCGACCAGCACCCAAGTTTGTGACTGGCTGCTTCTCCCTCGCTTCGACATCTTCTGGGTAACTATCGCAAAGATTATCGAGGCAATAAAAACCCATTCCCACCGGCGTTTTAAATACCACCCCATGCTGGGCAGCGGATCCAGTGGGATCCCACCGGGGTGGCCAGAGATATTTAATTTTGGGGGTGGTGGGG
>JAOXJM010000012.1:113830506-113860896 GCA_026413425.1 Tringa solitaria | reverse complement strand
ACCAGCTTGGTGGCTCTCCTCTGGACACGCTCCAGCAGCTCAATGTCCTTCCTGTGGTGAGGGGCCCAGAACGGAACACTACTCGAGGTGAGGCCTCACCACTGCCAAGCAGGTAGCCTGGCTTTTGGGAGCGATGAGCAAAAGCTTCTGCTCGTCCTGTGGTTCTCAAAATTGGCACCTTTAGGTTTGGTGAAGGAAGCGAATTTGTTTCTAGTGCTCAAGTTCTGTGACCCTCTCCCTCCCACTCCCACTCCCCAGCCCCCACGCTGGTCGGATAAACCCCAGGGATCAACCACTTAAGCTTTAACGCGCGGGAACCCGAGAAGAAAATTCAGCACGTTTCAGGGAAGCAGCCTCACATTTCCTTCCATCCATCACGTATGACCTGAAAATAAGACACAGCTATCTGCATTAGAAGTGCAATGTTCGGTCTTTAAAACAATGAAATTTGCAAGTTGGGTGTTTGGCTTTTTCTCTCTTTAGCTTTCACGGGTTTTCCCATCCACTTACAAAAGCGATTACCAACATATATAACTTTTTCAGCTACAGTTTAGCTACAGCTACTTAACCTTGAGTTCAGATAACGCTTAAGGGTCTGGATCCTGCTCCTTGCCTGCTGTCAGGAGGGCTGAAGGCTTTCGGGGTGCTGCCACATCGGTCCAGTGTCGGGACTGATGCTTTGGCTAATGTGAAAACAACACGAGGAGATGGGAGAAGAGAAGCAGAAAAGCATTCTCAGACAGGGGAAGAGAGGCAGAAAAGTAAAAAGGGGGCAGGTTTGATCATGCTGCAGGCTGGACTGTGTCTTGTTAAGATGGCTAGGGCATTACACTACCCAACTGCATGCAAAGGTTTAAGAATCTAATAATCCTCACTTAAAAAGCAGACTGAGGGTTTGAGCACAGGAGAAGGGCATTGCACGGAGAGGCTGGATTCTCGCACCGCTGCCCCGTTACACCACTGTGCAGCTACTGGTCTCCTCGTGCTGTGGGAAGGAGGGGTGAGAAGAGGATGAGAACGCGATTGAGGCGTAGTGGGTACCACAGAGAGTGGCCCGATGGTACCCTCTGGCTCGGTAAGACACACGGGGAACGTGGGAGGGATGCAGCGCTTCAGAGGTGACAAAACAGCTGAAGTGAGGTGTGAGGTCGTGGAGGACACAGAGATTGAAACGGGACCTTGAAATGAGGTGCAGTAGGTGATGGAGAGCCAGCAGGGGAAGCCTGTGTGTCTGCACATGATACCGGTTACAGAATTTTTATTATTATTCCTCGAGTACAGTAGAAAAATGTGGGGAAAAGGCAGCATCACAGAGGCTGGAGTGAGTGAGCCTGAAACGAGGGATTCTGTCACTGTAATGATGAGGTAAGCGAAGGCTTGCGTTTCAATGGGGACGTTTCAGTGACAGGAACCTTGCTGAAAAGGAAGAGTGACACATAAAGGAGATCAGACCACAGGAGAACCTGTCTGTTTCCAGCTCACAAGAGAATATACCGGGAGGCCTCGATGCTCAGCAGGGAGCCGGTTAAGATGTTAACGGGGCTGAGGATGTTCATAGCTCTCGGGGCTGCTAACCGGGAAGGCTGCTATAAATTATAGCTTTTGAAGCTTTGTCAGGGAGTGTTGTTTCATTTCTTAAAATTATGGGCTAAATTCATCACTGTTTTAACACGGCACTAAATTATTTGCACTTAAGGGTAGTTTCACCCCAACAGACCGTAATGTTTCATTCTCTAGAGCATGCCCTTCCAAGGCTAAGTGGCCAAAGGACTGCCCTCTCTATGGGTCACAGACCTGGCTGTGATGCTTTTTGCATGGCAGGAGACGTAATGCTTTCAAGGGGGCTGAGACCAGAGTAGCAGGCTGCTTTTCAACAAACTTATCAACTAGTAGAAGGCAGAATTCCTATAGAAAAGTGCTTTGATTCCTGGCAGAGCACCACAGGAACAAGATGTCAGGGCTTGATGCTGCTCTAGTCTTGGGACAGAAAAGTGTGCCCATCTGATGGAGCTGCTGCCACGTCAGGAGGGTTATTTTGTTTAGGGTGCACCATTACATTGACATATTTTTAAGTGAAGTTTTCCTCAAATGTCCAGTTTGCAGGAAAACAATGTGTTTGTTGGGTTTGCTTGAAATGGATGAGAAATAAATGGAAACCAGATCAAAAGTGGAAGCCTCTGTTAAGTGAAAATACCACTTTTTTGGCCAGTGTCATGGAGTTGCTGATGGTACAAATTCAAATACAGAGTTCCTACGCGGCAGTTTGAGTGTTGCCTGTGATTGTGAGATACGTGTCAGACATCTGTTCCTTGCAGGAGAGGCATTGGCCTGTGTCTGCTGGAGCAGGCTTCTTTCTGCAATAACACCTGAAAAATCTTGTCCCCTCATTAATTCTTGTACCTGCAAAGCAACACACTCCGTTTGCTGATCCTTCATACATATCTTGGGGTGCAGTTCCCCCAGAAACTGCCTCTTCAAGCCTTTTTATGTGGAGGCATTTGGATTATCTCACAAGATAGAAAATACTCCGAAGTTCATTAGTTTCTCCTAGGCTTGTCATCAACACTACAGAAGTGCAAACATCCACCAAATTAAAGGTTCATTCCAGCCAGGCGTAAGGTCAAGCTCCTAATTACAAGGCTGGAAAACGGGAACGACCAGGAGTCATTTAAACTCAAAATGTAGTTCTAGGGCAAATTTAACAACAGGTTCTTCCTTAGCTGCCCTATTATCTTTCAGCTTGAGTTCTTAAGATGTCTCATCCGTACAAAACCAGGACTCTAATTTGCACCTATGCTCTGTGGCTTGTCTTGTTCCCTTCCAGCACAAAGGAAGCATCTCAGGTGTGGCCAGCTGTGGTTTTGTTTGAAGTTCAAAGTAGTTCATGCACTCCTGACCCTTCTTTCTGTCATACCTTCTAAGGAAGCTGTCCTACCTCACGTTGACTGGCTCTTCTTGCCAGCCAGCAATTCATGAAGGAGTTTACAAACCCCTTCACTGGCTTTCCTACGTTTTACATTTAATAGCATTAACACCTATGAACTCTGCAGCAGTCCTCTCAGGTTTTGCATACATAGCCAATTTCCTCTAGGCTAACATAAATGGCTCTCTAACACTGAAGTTGTTGACAGACGTGATAACGACCCGTTCTGACCAAGCAGCCCTCCCACCATTTGGTGTCAGCTTGTGGGGCTCCTCATTTGACATCACCCCACTACTGAAGAATGAGGGCAGGTCCCACCTCCTACATCTAAGAGAGTGTGAGGAGAGCAGGGATCACGCTAGACAGCGCTGATCTTAACGTCACCCTTAACAAACCTAATCTTTCCCTAGTTCATCTATCACTGTGCTAACCGGGCATCGTATTGTATGATTAAGTGCCTGTGCAATCAAATAATAAACTGAATTTGTTCTGTTTGGGTACGTTATCCAAACTGGAGTTTGGAATTTATCATTACAATGATCTTTAACTTGTCAGAAATACCAGAATACAGAAAATTACAGTAAAAATACCGACACTATACATTCGTGGCTTGCTTTACTCATTACAGGACAGAGAATTAATTCCATACTCCACTCTGGAAAAACGCACTGCTTAACACTGAGATGTCACAGAAAGAAATAGGATTTCTGCTATACAGAAATAAAAAGATTTTAGTGGGTGATGTGCTGGCAGACAAGTACAAAACACATTGTATGCTGTGATTGTAATTTTTTCATTAATAATTTCATTTATTTGCTCCATAGAAGAAGGACGGAAGGAAGGAAGGAAGGAAGGAAGGAAGGACGGAAGGAAGGAAGGAAGGAAGGAAGGAAGGAAGGAAGGAAGGAAGGAAGGAAGGAACAGAAGAAGGAAACAGTCCACAGGTGTGGACTGTTTACCACCAGATTACACATGTAACTCTGGGCTTTATTAATGACCTGGAAGTTAGAATTAAAATTACAAAATTAGTAGCTTTGTGGTAGCTGTGTGAGTTTTATTCAGAATATGATGGCAGTCCCAGAGAGGTCACGCTGTGCCAGAAATTCGTTGCAACAGACATTTATTTGCTTGCAAAATGAGGGGACTATTCACATCTAAAATTTCTAAAGCACCTTCTGAGAGTATCACTTATTCTACTCCAAGAGGAGTTTAAAACACTCTTAGCGGTGAGTGTTGCTGGCCATTAGTCCTACCTGGAGAAGCCAGGAGATGTCTGCTTCCCTGGCTTTAATGCTGCTCAGCTGAGCTCCAGCTGGCTCCCACCCTCACCCTACGAGTCCAGCCTGTCTACCAGAGAAAATAGTGGGCTTGAAGGAAATCTGAGAGGAGCACGACGGAGAGAAAGACGGACAACTACGTACGGTGTGAGGCTGTGAAGAAGCAGAGAAGAAGCATTTTTCACCAAAATATTTTCATTCTTTCAAACGATCAGATTTCAGATTGTCTGAGAGGATGAAACTGTAAAGGTCGCCAGTAACAGTAGTAAAATATTTCATTCCCTTTTAGTTTTTATCCTCAATAAATAATACACTGTAGCAGTGGCAGTCATCTTTTGAGAGAGTGAAAACATTGTGCTACACGATTATTGTCAACTGATACATGCAAGTTTATGACTGTTATTTACATTAATGTAGTGTGTGGTGTATTGCCGTGCTGTTGTGCTCTACATCTTGCAAATGCAAAAGCTTTAACTTGAAAGAGTTTGGAATCTGGATATTGTAATGATACTTTGGAGCATACAGGGCTTTACAGAGACTTTAATTTCATTAGCACATTGCAACTCTCTTTGCCAAACAGCTAAATAGTATGCAGCATTTTAAAATGGAAAGTGAAGTTAAACGTGTGTCATCAAGACCTCTCTTCACACACTGAGGAAAGCCAGTGGTTCATCTGTGGAGATAACACAATGCTGCTGCAAGAACGTGGGATGGGGATTTGGCAACCTGGTTTGACTTCCTAACCCAGCCTGAGCCGAGCGTTTCCTCTGGGCACAGCCCTTTCCCTTCGGTATCTCAGTTCCTCCACCTGCAAAAGGTGTCTCTCGTAAATGCTTTAAGATCTGCAAAGGAAAAAACGTGAGGTATCCTTAAGGTAACTAGGTGTATCTATACCTACCATCTAAAATAGTTCAAAGGAAAGATCTTTATGGGAGCAGGCACTTGAAAGACGGTGCCCTGCACTTCACAGACACTTGCGGGACGTGAGTAGGAAGCTGTACGATCTTGAGAGGGTAACATGTCCATGAATTAACCTACTCTTGGCTCTAAAAAAGCCAAAGCTGCTTTGTCACTTGTGTACATGCTACGTTGCGTGACAGGGAGCTACTGTGTGACTGCACAGCCTCCCTTCTGTCCTCATGACTGCGACGAGCCCTGGCAGCATAGAAATACCCTACTGCACTGCCAGGTTCACCTTGCAAAGTAAATAACACGGGGATCACACAAAAGCAGCCGTAGAGAAAGGGATGCAGGGACAAAAGGGTGCCTGAATAGGAAGGACACAGAAAGGCTAAGGCACAAAATGAGTCACAAGGGACAAATTGTAATGACAAGTTTGAAAGGACGTTAGAAACGGGGGAAGGCTGAAGGAAGGTCTGCTGCTTAGTGGGGAACATGAAGAAAAGCAGGTGACGCCAAGACTGACATATTCAATGGTTTTTTGTCACAAACAAGGTGCTGGTACCCAGAAACTTAGAATGCCTCATTTTAACAGGTGTACAGAAAAGTCCAAAATGAGTACAGAATACATTTTGAACTTTGGAGAAATGTAGATACATTGAAATCACCCAGGCCTGCTGAGCTCTACGCTGGCAAATTTAAAGCACTGGAGCAGTTTTGGAAGCACTAACAATAATCTTTGTCAGCTGCTAGAAGAAAAATCCCAGTGGATAAACATAGTACCTGTCATTAAAAAGGAGAAAGTGAAGAAAATAGTGACTTCCAGAGGAGTCAGGCTAGAACTGTTACCAAGAAACATTTTAAAACAAACTTAATACAGTTTGTTCCTAAACATGTAGAATACAGCCAGGCAACAAAACCTTCTGAAGAACAAATCCTATTAAATGGATCTAATCTCTTCTTTAGGACAAACAGCCTAGTGCCATAGGCTCCTACCCCTATTGCTGCTGGTGACGTGATGTCTCTGGGAGGCAGCGAGAAGCTACCTTGCTTTTCCCTTCTGTTATGGAAACTTTGCACCCAAAAAACACTTAATGTCTGCAAAAGTCCATCCCTTTCCGTGGATGCTGGATTTACTGGGCGAGTGCTACAAAGATGCTGCGTACAGGTGAACCCCCGTCTGGCCGTGTCTGGGGGAAGGTGGTCAGCTCAAGCCCTGCTGCAGTGCTTAGGACAAGGTCATTTGCTGCCTGGCAGTTGGCTACGGGCTACACAAACTAACTTGGAGGATGCCACCCACAAGCAGTGTACATTGGGCATCCCTGCCCTAGCTGGTATATGCTAACCATCTGATGTGAGTAAGTCTTCTTGAAAGTTTTTGATGTGGTCCTACATGATGTCGTTACGTGCTAAAACTAAAAAAAAAAAAAGAAAAAAAAAATGAGGCCAGGCTAAAATCACTCTGCAGTCTGGTAGGTGTACAAATGATTAAAATACCATTTGTCCAGAGTAATTATCAATGATTCACTGTCAAACCAGGGAAACGTTGTAAGTGAGGTCCCACAAGGGTCTGTCCGGGGTCAGTTTTACTCAATGCTTTCAATAATGACTTAGATAAGAGTAATGATTTGTATAGAGAGTAAAATCTGTGGATGACATCAAGATGGAAGGGTTCGTGAGCACTTTGGCGAGCAGGATTAGAACTTAAAATAACCTTGCTACACTGGTGAAATGCTCTTAAATCGATAAAATCAAATGCAATAAAGAATGCAAAGGACTTCTCTTGGGGGGGGAGAAGTCAGATGCAGAGGTGCAAAGTGGAGAACAGCTGGCTAGGCAGCGGTACTGGAGGCAAGGCTCTGGGTCCTACAGTCAGTCATGAACTGAGGATGAGTCAATCTACGATGCTGCTGAAAAAACATTTGCCCCTACGATGGCTTTACTGCCCCATAAGCCAAACAAATGTCATTCTGGTTAATATAAGGATAATTACTCTGCACTACTCAGCCCTAATTACGAGGGTTGTGTGCCCAGTTTGGAGTACTATGAGAAAAAAGAAAGCAAAAATGACCAGAGAAGAGAAAAAGTAATGATGAGATGTATTTGATCTGGGAAGAAAGGAAACTGAATGATGACCTGGTAGCATTCTTCACCTGAGTAAAAGAGTAGCAGAGAAAATCAAATCTTCTCCATGCCAACAAAAAGGTGAGAATTGATTGGCAGCAAGAGAGGTACGTGTTAGAGGATCCTTTCCTCAGTGTATCTCAGCATTTGAAGAGATTTTTTAAAGAATTCCCATTGTCAAAGTTTTAGAAGAACAAGACAGACAAACTTCTTTCAGGAATACGCTACACAGAGTTGAATCTTTCTCAAAGGAGATAGAACCTTTATGTTTCTTCCAACCATATGTGTCCGCGATTTTTGTCTAACGGCTTAAATCACAAGAGATAACATAGTTCTTAATAATCTAATTCTGCAATTCAGCATTAAAATGTGTAGTCAATACCAGTCAATTAATTCTGAGATCTCGCAAGATAGAAGGTAATATGCCGTAATATTTTGTTATGGCACAATTTCTTCTACTAAAGAGTCTTCTACTTGGTCCTAAGAGTCTTCAAAAGGATCTTTGTACAATTATGTTACCTTTACTCAGGCAAAAAAAAAAAGTTACTCAGCTCTGTATAAAATGGAAGGATTTGGTTCCTTTACGTACTACCGGTACGCACAGCGCAAAAACGTTTATCAGCCTGGTGATAGGTGTCATTGGCTTGTTTTTACTGGTATTTGTGACTGAGTCCACCTAAAACAAAGCCTCGAGCCAATTCTATGTGTGAAAAGAAATACTACGGACACTTGCTTTTGCCCGTGTGTAATTCCTGCTGGCTGCTGCCATGCAGAGCAGGGCACGCTGGATGGGCGGCTCGCCCCGGCCAGCACAGCTCTGCTGGGTACAGGGCTCACCCCCAGGCTGCAGCAGCTGAGGATCTGCCCTGCAGCATCTCTGGAGTACTGTTTTACAGCTCTGACAACAGCACCGTGAAAGGACCCAATTTATTTTCCCCGTGTACACCCTGTTCTAAGCATTTTGCCTCTTTCTCTTCCATTCCCAGAATCCTTGACTTGAGAGTAGCAAAAATGCTGTAAAATCAAGCAAGCTGCAACAAGATGCTGCTTATTCATTCGCTGATTGTTTTCTCCTGTTTCTATTGCCAGCTGTAAGTGTGGGGGACCAGGTAAGTGTACTGAGAGACAGTGGAGGTCTCCAGAGACCTCTGCAGAGATTTGGTATTTCCAGTCAGTTATGCAGAGTATTGGGGTAGGGACAAGTCCAGAGGATCTGCACTGTTGGGTCAATATGAAGCCTTGTTCTTCAACCTTAAGTTGAAGTTTAACTTAAACCTTAAGTTTAATTGTTACCCTTTCTTCTCCCCTGAGCTGGGGAGCTTTACCTGAGGGTAAGTATAGGCAATGAGAAAGACTTTAATTTAGGGACAGAAACTGAGAGCTACAGAATCAATTCTCCTTTGAGGCAGCCTGGGCCATGGCTAGGGACATGGCCAAAGGGTCACTCTAGGGTTAGGGTTAGGTTTTAGGTTGTAGGTTCAGGTAGAGAAAAGCACAGGGTTTTTCTCTCCTGCTGTGGGGGGAGCTTGGCAAGGGCTGTGACAGTTAGGGTTAGAGTTTGGGTTAGGGTTAGAGAAGATGAGGAAGAGCAGAGTGACACTTGAGGTAGCTACCAAAGGAAGCTGAGGACAGCACAAAGAGTTTTCTGCTGAGGAATTTATTGTCTGGGGCACAGCTAACTCTAGAGTGCTCTAGGAGGATTGGGGCTGGCTTTTGGGAGAGGATACATAGCAGGACCCAGCTTCTTGGGACGAAGCTGAGCAGGAAAAAGCAGTAATGGGAGGGTAGCTAGAAAGAGCCCAGGGCTCAGGCTTGTGTTTCTCCTAGCCTCACGGGAATGGGGGTTGGAGTTGTGGTGAGGTGGTCATGGAGGCTCTACAAAAGAGGAATGACCAGTCCCTTGTGAGCAGAAGCCTGCAGTTAGCTCCACAAGTTACTCAAAATCCTGCAGGAATCTGGGCTCTACGCCACACCCTTTCTCTAACCCTGACACTAGAGGCTGGCAGAGAGAGCTGTGTGGACATGAGTGAAAAGAACAGACAAGGTGCTGGCCTTTTTGGACCCCAGGCCTCAGCTTCCTCTTGCCATGTCTTTTCTCACGTCCACACAGCAAACCTCCACCCCAATTCATTCTGCAGCCTGGGCGTTCCCCACCTTGGGGCTACCTTCAGCCCTGCCTCTGGCTCTTTAGTCTTCTGCTTCCCTTCCTTCATCCTGACCTTCTTACTTACTGTAGTCTTGAAAGTCAAGTATGGCTAAGTGCACGTGGTAAGTGCTGCTGTAGATCTACTTATCCAATCTTCTGACCAACACTTACATCCATTAAAATGATATAGCACTTGAGAGAAAAGTCATCTGGACTTTGAAACTGTAAAAGAAAGAACAGTAGCAAGACATCAGGGTCTAGTATCAACACCTATTTGGCTTTGGAGAGCTCAATGACTGAACAAAATGGATTTAATTTTACGAAGAGATTGCTTTTCATGGGGTCACAGAACCATTCACTGGGGTAAAGACTGGATAGTTCTGTCTGCTCTGAGACGTGGTTAGAGTATTCCCCATCCAATGCTAGTGCCAGGTGTGCAGTGCAGGTAGGTAGTGGAAAGAAGGCTTTATTTTCTCTAACAACTTGCATGAAGATTACAACAGAACGACTTGAATGGCACAAGGATACATTCAGCATCTCACAAAGTTAAGGTCAGCTGAAGTGCATGGCATTTCATATTTCCTCTTGTGAAAACAGAGACAGAAACAGGTAAATGGAGCTCCAGGGGCTAGGTATTGTTAGTGTATGGCAGCAGAAGGAACGAGCACGGAGGTTAACAGCTAACCACACAGGAGCTGGTTAGTGTTACTACCCCAGTGAATGTCTCCCTCTGGCCACTACCGATTTGGCTGAGAGCAGCGAACCCAGCCTCTCCTGTTTTATGCTTTGTGACACCGAGTGCACACCTATTTGGCTACAGAAAAGAACCGGTTTTTGGGCTCCTCTCAAAGAGCAACTTTTTTATGGGTAATACTGTTGACTTTAGTCATAACACTCAGGCGCGTAGAGACTCCATCACCCGACTGCACATGGAAGAAAAGTAATAGGATTGCTTCCCTTCCCTGATTTATGAAGGAAATGGCAAAGCCCTGATTTATTAAATCAAAATAAGTATTTCTCCAAAATAAAGAGCCATAGGACCTCACTCAGCCAAGCATTTCTTGGTCTAAAAGAAAACAAAGAAGTAGGAAGAGACTATGAATCAAATAAATTATTTTTTATATCTCTTCTGTAGCTGTATCTGTGCCTTCGATCTGCAAGATCCTCTTTCCTGTTCAGCTATTCAGTTTGTGGAACAGAAACATTTGAAAAGCTGACTAAATTGAAGAATGTTAGACTTCTGTTTAAAAAATGCCTAGAATATCTTCATTTTTTGAATTACCCAGCAACTAGTTCAAACACTTACTATACAGTCATTTATTTTGTTGAACTCTGCATCACTTCAGTGACAAATTATGGTGAGTATAGTTCTTTTTCTTTCATTCTTTGTGGAAGAATTTTCACCAATGAGGCAGATTTCGCTCAACTTATAATTTACACCAGAAAGTTGTGTAACATTCAACTGGAAGTCATAGGCTACTTTTCTGAGAATTGAACAGAAATGACGAAGTACAAAATGAAGTCAAATAATAATTACACTTTAAGGAATTAGCGACAACAAATATAACAGGCTCTTTGGTAGCAGGGGAGTGGGATGAGAAGCATATGCACAAAATGTTTCTTCCTCGTTAGCAGCACTTTAATCTTTCCATAGCTCCTGGCAGGCAGAGAGATCTTAGGCTGATACGAGAAGAGAGGCCCCTATGTACTCTTCTCACACGGTGGAGGCCAGTAAAGAGAGAAACCCCATTTAGTGGGAGGGGAGCAAGTAACTGTGAGTAAACTGTACTGACAGCCTTCCAGCCTTCATTTTCCTAAACAGTTTTGGGACAGATTAAATATATGAGGCTGCGCTCTGGAGGAACTACTGCCTCTTGTGTGGAGAAGACACCATGGACACTTAGCACCATGCAACAGGAGAAAGATACCTTCAGATAGTGATATAATTCTGTGTTTCCAGCCTCCAGGTATGTTGGTTTCCCAAGCCATCAGTTCAAACATGACTGGAAACAAGTTTTGTAGCAATGCTGTGGTATCTGCTGCGTCAGCTAGAAAACAATGTCACCGCTGAGATATCTGCTGTTACCAGTCCCAGTGATGACATGAAAGTAAGAATCTGAATTTTTAGCTAAAGTTTAAACCTATTCACTAAAACTTATAAATAAACCCCTGATATTTTCACATCTCACAGAGACGTAGCGCTTGAGATACCAGACCTGTGGTATGCAGTTTTGCTTCTGTTGGGAGATAATTATCACCAACAGCAGTGTCCTTATGTTATTTACAAAGCCCTGCTTATCTGCAAACTCCTGTATTATTTACACATCCACGGCAGCCAGGGTCAGGTCCAGCAGCAGTGAGTTGGGGAGGACACACATCTTGTATTTCATAGCAGGAGCGGGGACAGCCTCCTTGGTGCACCAGCTGAACTGCTCTGAAGGAGACAGATTATACGCAACGGGGTAAGACTTCACAGTTGATCACTTTAATAGTAAAGCAGATGGATTTTAAAGAATTGGGGACTAATTGTCTTAAGTTGTGGTTCCAAGAGAAATCACACGAGGCTTTAGGTGCCTAGCAATGGGGAACTGAAGTGCCGCAGCTGGGTGATGAAAGGCACTGAAGTAGTGCAACTCACTCAACTGCTTCAGATTTGTTCTAGACATTTTGAAGGGATAACTTTGTTTGCACAGACTATATGCCAGATCTGGTATTTACTGTCCTCTTAACACCGGTACTGGATGAGGAATAACTCAGAGAGGCAGTATAAAGTGTCGTCAGTGTGAATCATGTTTTGGGTGCTCCAGCTAACTGAGCAGAAATGTAATTTCCTCCCTGATCCCGATGAGGTTTCTTTTCCCAAGTGCTGTAGTGGTCCCATATTAATAACACGGAACCAGAGCCTTACAGACAGCAAAGAGGTTGGGCAAACTTAATAAATGAGTACATAACAGCCCACCAGAAATCACAACAGAATTTGGGCACAGTAGTTTCAGTACTCTGATGTGGTAAAATAAAGCTGCGACTGTTTGTGTCAGCTGATCAATTGACACAGATGATATAAATGATTTCAGCTTCATTTAGCCTTTTCACCGTTACCACTTCTAGAACTCCAGGGATAATTGTATTTCAAGAAAACAAGTAAACCTTTCCAATGTTTGACAAAGCGAGATCTCCTTTGAAAAGACAGTCCTTTTCAAAAGCAATCACAGCACTAAACATGAGGTGGTGGCTCATAACATTCTTACAAAAAGCCTTTTAAAACTGACTGGCAGATTCAGCCCCACCTCGTTCAATTATAAGAAAGCAAATGGCTGCAAAGAAAACCTACTCAAAAAGTCTCCCAGCAGGCACTTTGGTTACTACCCTGTGTGAGTTACAAATTAGGTAACAGGAAAAGCAAAGAAATAACAGGCTTTAATAATGTTAGGCCTAAGCTAGTATTAGTCCACTTCTTATTAGAATCATGTTATCACGAAGATAAAACCTTAGCATGGCTTACTTGAATAAGTGGGGCTACATGGGAGTGTAGACTTCAGAACACTGTTTAAGTCACATCACTTTATGATGTCTCTATAAAAAACATAACTATTGGAATGTTCAGCACACTAACACAAGTCATGTACTTTTTAAAGCATCAGAACTCAAGCAGACTAACAAAACTGATTTAGAGACTGACCCACTTAAACATGAATCTTAATTCTTGAGTACAGGTAGATTACATTTAGCATTCATGCAAAGCATACCCTTCCTCACCCCCTCCAGCACTTTTATAATTAAATAAGCACTGCTGACTTAAATCATGAATAACCAAGAGGGACAGACTTGGCAGAAAAGGCAGACCTCACAGAAAGCTGTGAGAATCGTCTTGTGCACGCACCTTTTTTTTTTCCCCAGGGATTTGTTCCGTTCGTGCATTAATGCAATGCATCATTTTGGTCATGCTTGCTTGCTCCTAAAGGCCTTCCTACCTAAATGAAGGTAGTGTGCTACTGCTGCATCTTTCGGAGGATTTGCAGGCAGGGCTGAGCCGCACTCCATTTGCAGGTGACTCTTCACCAAGCCACCACTACTCCACCTGACAGCAAAGCCAGCCAAGGGGCTCCTCGGATTCACCCATGCAAAGGCGTCTGCTTGCAGCTGGTTTGAAGCTGGACTGTGCTAACCTTGGTGGTTTTACACCGAAGCGGACTGAGTAGTGCTCACTCATTTGGCTGTGCTCGGCGACGAGGTGGATGGGACCCTCCTGCCAGGGGGTGGTTACATGTAGGGAACCACAACAGCCACTTCAGGAGACAAAGCTGGGGCCAAAAGAGTGCAACTGTTGGTGCTCTCGGTCTAAGGGTCGTGACACTCTGTCTATGCATTCATCTACATGCTTACATCGACTTTGGTTTCCTGTTTTTCAGCTATCCAAGCCTTCCTATCAGTTATTACTTTAAACAGCTGTAAGTGTAGTAAACAGCTGACAAAAGGTTATTTGGTTTTGTACCACATTCATCAGATATTAACCATTTTTAAACTGTTCCACTTACAGTAAAGCAGCAGCGATTGCATCACTTTGTGGATTTAAGGTAGCAAAGTTGAGCCTGTGGCTCAATAAGGGGTTTTGGTGCTTTCTGTCACAGGCAGGGGTAGGTGCTGGTTTACTGAGCTGGAATTATTGGTGTGAATATATACAACCGTGGCACCTGGGGGACATGAACACAACAGTATGGGGGTACGTAACTTTAGCCAAGTACTCTGTGTTTGTAACAGAGCAGCTCAGATAATGCCAACAGAGAGATGGACTCCAGCTTGGATTCCATCAATTCTTCCTCCATGTGTCCTGCTCTACTATCCTGAAACAGCCTCCTCGGGCAATACTGGAGATGCTTTTGAATACTTTGGAGTGATTAATCCCACCAAATGTTGACTGTCTGACCCATTAACCCAGCAAAGATTTTAGCAAAGGGGAGCCATTTTAATGAAGAACAAAATGTAATTATCAAGCATGAGATCTACAGAGATACAAGGAGGAATAGCAAGACCATTAATCACTTCATTTACACAGAAGAATATTTAGAAACTCACCCTGAAGTAATTTGATGGCTATTTTGTAGCCTGTCTTCTGTTTCTGCAGTGTGATCTGTCTGTCTTTGAAGAATGGAGTAGATTTGCGATCCTGGATAAAAACCTCTGCCTCATGTCTTCCTAATATACAAGTTTAGTGCAGTATAGACCTTGGCTTTGTACAGCCCTGGCACCTACTCAGGGGATACCTTTACTAATGGGGATCTCTAGCTGCCTCTTCAATGTTATACTAACTGTATGATGATAATAAAAGCAATTAGATGGCCTGAAGCTTCATGGGGGACCACCTGACAAGAGAAAATTTTGGAATTAAAAAAACCCCATAGGTTAATTTCACACTCAGAACTTCTCCACACGAGAGGGTTTCCACTGAAATTAGATACTTCTCTTTAACTGTTGCACATTAGCTGCTCTAGAATAGGTAGAGACAAAGAAGCAATGGGCTTTTTTTCTGGTGATTTCTTTCAAAGTACTCCCTCAGTGCTGCAAACTAGAATTTTGTGCTCCTTGGGGCTGATGGTGGACACAATGCATTTTCGGACTGTGCGACTGGCATTAGAACCATATTTTGTTGTTTGATCATTGTAAATCTGCATTTTCCACGTCCCTCTCACATAACTGTAAAAACGCCATGATTTGTCTTTTGCCACAGGAGTTCATTATTTTCTGACTGGATTTGAGGCTCAGGACAAAATAGCAATTCATGTGGATAGATACAGGACATACTTCCCCCAGGTAACCTGTTCCTGAGCAGTCAGAAGGCTGCAGCAGCATCTCCTAGCTTATCTTCAGTGAGCTTACCAAATCAAAGGCCTGGAAAGGACCTCAAAGTTGATCCAAGCTATCCCCCTGTCCCCAGGTTCAAATGACCTATTTCAGTCTTGACTCAAGCCTTCTGGAGACCTGCACTGGGGAGAACTCCACAGCAGCAGAATAAGAAAGCAAATGGCAATGAGATATAGATGCATCACTTACCTCTGAAAAAATTCACATTGTATATGCCTCTTTCCAGGATCAGGGAATGCCAGAACAGAAGCACTTCTGCAGTAGGCTGGGTCAGAAGTTTGGCTCCCTCAATACTGTGTATCCAAAACATTGAAAAATGGGCACATATGTTGAAAAGGCCTTAGAAGAAGAAATTTATTCTCTCAAGAAGACTGTATTCAGACTTTCTTGCTTAATAACACCAATCGGTCTAGTTTTCATTGACTTTATAATTCCTTTTTAAAATTGTTTATGCTTTTAACCTGCACAATATCCTGTGCCATTAAGGTTCATCATTCAAGTCAGAGCTACATGAAAAAATCCCTTCATTTTGTTTATTTGAAATTAGAGCCCTGAAGCCCTCTGAGTACTGAATTGTGAAAACCAGTGGAAGACTGTTTCCTACTCACCTTTCACAAACCATTTGGAAGCTGAACATCATATATGTCTGCGATCATATATGAGCCACTCTATGCATTATATTGCTCTGACATCTTCTTCCTTCCTTCCTGTGTTCTTTGTGAAAGTGGGTGATCAGAAAGATCTGCTGTATTCAGGATTCGCATGCATTATAGATTTTTATAATATGATCCTTTTTTCTATTATTATTCCTCTGCTCCTTTTCTAACAATGCTAATTTGCAATTCACTTTTTTTTTTTGACCTCCCAAAATTGCTCCAAGTCAACTGTCCTGAGTGGTAGCAGCTACTTTATGTCCCATCACTATGTATGTATAGTTCATATTATTTTTTCCATGTGTGTTACATTTGTATGTATTGGCATTGAGTTTCGTCTGCTGTTTTGTGACAAAATAATAAAATACAGCAAGAATCCATTTTGCACAGCTTTGGAGTCAGCTTTACTCTGAACATCTGTGCCATCTGCAGACATTGCAACTTCACTCTCTATCCTTTTGCTACGTAACTTGTAAACATCTGGTACAGCACAAGCCCTAACATAGATTTCCATAGTAGTATCTGTAACCAACCTCTGCTTCAAAACTCGGTCATTTATTCTTGTCTTTTATTTTATACCTTTTAACTGTGGGGTGTGTCTGTGTAACAGTTTATTAGGACACCTTCTCTCTTCTCAAGAGGCTTTGAGAAGCTTGTTGAAACTTTGGCAATCAAAGTATACTATATCAAATAGAACACACTTATTTGGTGGCTCATTGACTTTTAAAAAGACCCTAATGAACTGGTAACCCAAAATTTTCATTTATAATAATAATCTAAACCGTTTCCCAGTGTGTCATATTTTGGCTTTATGTCAGTTAAATGTATTCATTTTCTTAATTTCTACTAATTTACCCTGTACAGGTAGAAGTGGAGATTGTTTGGAGGGGATTTTGCAGCAGAATTTGGATGACCAGTGATGGCAGAATGACTTCAGACTGTCAAAGGATATTTTCCTGGAAATAAGCACATGGGAAACTCACGATCTTGCTTCTAATTAATTACGAGGAG
Organism: Tringa solitaria; assembly: GCA_026413425.1. Lineage (NCBI taxonomy): Eukaryota > Metazoa > Chordata > Aves > Charadriiformes > Scolopacidae > Tringa > Tringa solitaria. Next base: position 113,844,003 of record JAOXJM010000012.1, on the reverse strand, counting down.
ATTGACACTGAATGGACTACTGTGGCTGTGTTGCATGCTGCCATGAAGAGGTAACTCCTCTGCCTATCGTAGGGGTTGTCCAGCCATGGGAAGCTAGAGAGAGCTCTGCAAAAATGCTGTTCCCTCTTTTCAGCTCGTACTGCTTGTCTCCATACCAACTCACTGAGTTTAGAAACCAAAGGAATATTTCTCTGCTAACTCTTATGCCTGATGGCAGCAGCAATGTGAATCTGTTTGGGAAAGACTGTGAGTGAATATTCACAAACTGTTATCTATTTTCCCTAATGAAAACAAACAAAAAAAAAAACCAAAACCAAAAAAACCCAAACCCAAAAGGTTTTCTGTGCATTGTCCAGATTTTTTCCTTTGGTAAGGTTTTACTCTTCTATTTCAAGCTGCATAGTTGGTTGTATGCTTTGCCTTTCAGAATTAGCAGCTTCATTATCTATATGGATTTGTTGTGAATTTTAAAAACAGCTGATGAGAAAATAGAAGATGCTTAATCAGTAAACAAGATGTAGCTTCACTGAGTAAATAAAATAGGACTCTGTTGTCCTTGACGTGCATCAAAACAGATGTCACCAAAGGTGCATACGCACATTTTGAACCATGCAAAGAGAGAAATGAAGGGGGTAAGTGGTAGGAATAAAGTGTAGTTAAGGATGAGTTAAATTTCATATAAGAACTTTTCATGGGAAGACATAGGGTCTTGGTGAGCAGTTTTTCTTATTGGGGATCACCCACATATTGAGGGGTGATTATAGGGGTCAGATTCATAGCATCTTTGGTTTGCAGTTTGGTTTCTTCAGACTGAGGTACATTGTGGCTGTGGTAGCCAAGTGCTGAATGCCTTTTCCTAGTAGAATAAGTACTGGGGACTGGTAGGATCTGGGCTTGCAAAGTTTTGTGATATATCTCAAAGTTTTGAGATGCCAGAGGTTAGGGGAGGCAAAGGGATGGCAGTTTTGACAGGCTATTCTTTACAGTAGTAATAATGATTTATTGATAATGTCCCGGTGCTGCCACGCTGTCTCCATAGCCACTAGTTTCCCTCTCTGTTCTGGCCAGACTATGGTGCTCTGTTATCTTGAGGCTGTTTTCTGGCAGCTGCCAGGTCAGATTGAAACTCTCTTTCTTGCTCTAATACTTCTGCACATTCATTTCTTTGCTCTTACCCCCTTTACTTCCACTTGTCCTATATTTTCTGTAGTCCAGGACATTTGTCCCATCAGAAACATGTTCTAGAGGTAGGGTTTGCAAAACACTCTGGTGGGCAAGCAAGGCAATGATTCAGTGATTTAAGAGTGCACAAAGGGAGGACAGATGAAAATAAGCAGACAGACACATCTAAATGCCAACATGTTAGAGCAGGATAAACAGGGAATTCAGAAAGCACAACAGAAAGCATGACAGGGAAGTCATCAAAACACTCTGGTCACGGTGTCTTTTCTCTCTCTGTGTATGTGCCTCACAGTTCATGGGCTATCAAGCTCTCTAAAATAAGTTCTATACAAACCCATTCAAATAACTAGAAAGGTAAACACAACCTGGTTATACTGTAAACTCAGCACAGAGGGAACTAATTCCAGATGCATATACATATTTGGTTTTACATTATTGAAATGAAAGACAATCCAGCATTAAACAACCAACCAAGCGAAGGATTTAGACAGTGACAGTCCTGAGACGATTTCTCAAAGTTGGTAACAGTGGCTGAGCAGCAAAGAGCCCACCCTTCTGCTGCTGTAGACTAGCATAACTCCACTGAAGCTGATGTTGTTAGTCAGTTAGTCAATTTTTGCAAGAAAAAATTAAAAATAAGTAGTCAAAACCTTGGGATGAGTTAAGAGACTCCTTAGGGTTTGTTTTATTCATGCTGTAATGAGCATCAGTGCTAACATAGTTGATGTATGTTTTCTTAATCCACTAGGATGCACATATTACCTTTAAGTGTATGCTTAATATGCAGAATAGTAATACCTGCAACATTTGCAGGTGGTGGTAACAGTTCACTGGATTAAGAGGCTGGATGTTCCAGCCAATACACAAAAGCAACTGCTCATACTGTTCTTAGAAGTTTGCACTTTCCACTGATTCAGGCATCAGCAGGAGCTAAGAGGCGAGTATGGATGCAGCAGTAGTTACACCAGGTTCCACCATGGATTCTGAGTTCATATCACCTATTTGATGTAGGAAATGGGAGTTTGCAGTGCTAATGACAAAAGGTTGAGGCATCCAGTGCCAGTATAAACTGTCCTGGCTTTTACTGACAGCTCCTTTTCTTCATTTCCAGAGAAGCATTTCCAAGACACAAGATTTGTATCTCGCTGCTACATGCTTTCTACACACAGTGCTTAAGGGATAATCCCCAATGCACTGTAGTGTACAAAGCAATAAATGGCTGCTGAGATTAATAGACTGAGCAAAGCTGAAGCATTTAATCAATCTCCAGAAAGTACTCATTGCCAGAATATTACAGGCAAGAGAATTTATTTCTCATGTACAAAAATCCTTAAGAGGGAACAGCAAAATTTCTATTCACCAGTGAGGACTTAAACTGCTGAGCTGTCCTTTTTTTTAACAGGACACCTCAGTATGGGGTGGAGATGAGGGGACTGACTGCAGCCATAACCAAGCAGGGAACATGCATAGGCTTAGACCTGATTGGATAAATGGTCTGTGGGCAAGGGTTTCCATGCTTTACATAGAAGGGCTAACGTCCTAGTTTTCTGTGCTATGATATCTTTATTTAAGACAGAAGAATAATAACAAGCATTAGAGCCTTTTCCTGGTGTGAGACCAGAATATAAGGAGACTTTGGATCTTATTGATCCAGCCCAACGTAGATACAATTTACAGCAGCTGCCAGACCGCTGCAATTTACAGCATTGCTTTAAAGTTCCTAACTGTGCATCAGCAGGGATTACCAAAATGAGGTTTACTCTGATGGACCTTGATAGACACCTTTCAGCATGCAGGTGTTAGAATGCTAACAAGAGAAAGGAGCTCCTCTCCAACGGGGAGTTCTGGTATGAACACCTGACCTCCGTATGCCTTACCAGCGTGGAGATGAGCGACCAGGCTTTCTGGCTTCCAAAGCTGTATGTAGGCTCCCAGTTTCTCATAGAAAGGCATTCAGTGTCTTGCCCCAGAGGACATGACATTACACTACTCTTCTTGGCCTGAGCCACCAAAGCAATTCACAAAGAGTTCAGCAAAGTTCTCTCAAAGGAAACTAATTTTTTATGATAATGATTAATATAAAGATGTGAGCCCTGAGGGGGTAGGAAGAAGATGGGAATACCTTTCCTTGCAAGTCCCCTCTTCGCTCACACGCTTTCTCCTATATCACTATATGATATGGGGTTTTTTGTACTTTTTGTACTTTTTGTACTTTACCGATATCTGATCAAATGGAAAGTTGGAATTTTCACTATGAAACCACTTATTATTTTACCTGTTCTGAGAAACACTGGTGCATGGGTTGGATGCTCTGAGAAGCACTGGTACTGCATGCCATCTTACACTGGATGCTCAACTCATCTCTGTTTGCACCTCTTCTCCTCTCCTTCTCCAGATTAATTGCTGCTGGTTGTACGCATCCCCTGCCACAGTCTTTCCCAACCCACCTTTAGAATTTTCAGAAGGGCAGCACTAAACACTTCCAGAAAAATCATACTTGTTAAAAGAAATATGTGTTCAGTGGCCACTTGAAAATCTTCTCCTGTGTGAGCAGTTGATGCTTGCTAAAGGTTGAGTGAGAATGTGGATGAAGACGCTTCCCTGTTTCAAGCCCAAGTGTTTCAAAAAGCAGATCAATAGACTGGATTGGATCTGAATCAGGTTTCTAATATTAATCTTTTCTTTTCAGCTTCATGAAAAGGGGGGAAGGGAAATATAGAAGCACAATGAAGAAGATAATTGCTGTTCATTTGTAAGGACTTTGAAAACAAACAAACAAACAGATAATAAGCAAAACCAGATTTACCTTGCCATAAATCCAAGGTAATCTGCTTTTCTCTGGTATCTTTGTAATGAATTCTCATTAGTTTACAGATTGGGTAGTGGTACTTAAGTGGATAATGTTACATGCCATTGTTTATCTTCCTTTACTCATCTGATGGATGCCCACAGTGTCCCTAGGACATTCTTACTTTTGAACTACACGTGACTGAAATATGTATTAACTTTCAGTCTTTCATATATTGTTGTAAAGTCATGACGATTTTTAATGAGGGCAATTAAGTTATTTGAACAATACACTGATTAATCTAAACTGAATGTTAATAGAGAATTGTCCTAGTAAATTAGATGGGAAGAAGGACTTTTTTAAGGCTTCACTCCAGATTTCATTTAGACAGGCTTTATGCTGAGGAGATTCTCCAGGATTTTATTTACATCAGCATAAACTTGGATTAAGTGCAGTGTCAGGTACTTTATGTTTCCATCTGTAGAATATGCTCTCCAGAAATGTTTCCAGAGCAGAAGGAACTCTAGATACACCTATCTCTCACAAATGTAGCACAGTAGGAATAGTTGCAAGTGTTTTATTTCTTTCACATAAGAAACATATGAAAGCCTTGGGGAGCTTTCTGCAGCCAATTAAGTTCAGCAAGTGTTCACTCCCAGTTCCAGGACTTTTAAGGGACAAGTTAGAGCAATTGACATTGCTAACTTAATGGCCTAAAGTTGCATTTTTTATTTTCTATTTCTGATAAATAGTTTAAGACTATGTCCACATTTCAAACCTGTTCAGATGTATATTTTACAGGTTTTTGGAAATACTGTCATCAAAATTTACATATGTTCCCATGAGAACTTAAGAGAAAGAAAATGTAATGCTAATATAAAAAATAGATTTTGACTGTGACAATCCATAACTAATTTGAAGGAATATTAACAATTAGTTTGAGCTCAAAGCTTGACCTGCCTTAAAAATACTGTGCTATGACAAGAAATGTGTTTTTCATCTTCAAATCACATTTTAACATTTTTTTAAGAATATCCAGTACTTTCTCTCTGAAAAATAGAATAAGCTCTAACAGAGTACTCACTTAAATGTGTGGTATTGAAAGTGCTGTTGCAAAGAGAAGAGCTATCCATGTGGAGAAAACAAATTAATAAATGGGAATCCAGTCAAATTCTGTGTTTTGTTGATGAGTAAAGATATTTAGACGAGACTGTACATCCTATTTCCAGAGTAGTGTTGACTTTACTGATTACATTGGAGATATTCATAAAAAAACCAACCCCAAAGTAAACCACATCATGTGCTTTTGGCATATGATCCATACAAAGTGTAGAAAGGGGAAAACATTATTCCTATTGACTTCACTGGGGAGAGGGATTAGGTACTTGAAAGAACAGATAACAGTGTCAGAACAGAGGTCACTCAGTCCTTTCCCACATATTTATTTAAAGGACAGTCTTGCCTTCCGACAAAGACATCATTTTTCTGATTTCTTTAAACTGTACTCAAATATCTACAGCAAGAAAAGCAGATTTCATATTGCCATATGCAGAAATTTACAACATAGTAAAATAAGCGTGAAGCTCACTGCAGCCAAAATCATGGCGTTTTATTCTGACTGTGTATTAGCATTTTATGCCTACTTTGCAGAAGATGTAGTACAGCAGGTACAGCGTAGGCACCAGAGATGTTTCCCAGTTTGCTGCCTTTTTTTATTCAATGCACCAAGAGCAAGTCCCGTTCTGTGCTAGTACAGCTGATTTCAATAGGGGTTTGCTCTGAAATAATTACTCTAATAGGAACTTTTTAAAAATCGAAACACCTCTTTCTGAACCTTTTTAGGTATATGTATGACCATCTAATTGTTCCATGAAGGTACTTTTGTAATCTAAGCTTTCCCATTCTTAGCTTGAGGCCCTTTCTTCTTGACCTGTTATTTTCTAATACTAATTATTCCTTTCCTTTATTTATACTGTTGGTCTGATAATGTTTATAAACCCTGCTGGTTTCTCCCTAGAGTTTTCACTATGCTAGACAATACAAAATATACCTTACACATTCCCCATGTAGTACAACTTATTTTCCGGGTCTAAAATAATTTTTGTTGCCCTGGGCCATATTTTTTCGTGGTTCTTTTATATGGGTGCCCAGACTTTTACACTGTTTGAATTGGAACTGCTCATAATTCCAGGTGTGTCTGCTACATGAGCCATGCATAATCATTTTAAGTCAAGATTTACATATAATCCTCTCCTTTGATATATAACCATGAATACCTTTGAACTTTGTGGTAATGGGGCTGCACTGCACATTTTATTTGGTTTCTTACTGTTCGGAAACCTCCTAATCCAGCCCCAAAGAAGACTTGATATTAAAGCTACTTAGCTTATTAGGAGAAAAAAGCAGAACTGAACTGTTCTATAGCCAAAATAGCATAGAAGAGTCAAAAGAGAAGGGAAACAAAATGCAGGGAAAGTATGGAGAAGCAAAGTTAGAAGAATTGAAGGGAATTCCATCAAATGTTACCATGTGGATGGGAGCCCTCCTTACAGAGCAAACTCAAGGTTTTCCAGCAGGATTGGCCAAGCTGAATTTACAACCTCAGGGCTGGGAGGCAACAGTCTGCCTTGGCCAGCACCATCCTCGAAGAGAAAAGGGGTGAGGATTGTAATCAAAATGTGATACATGGGGTAGAGAGCAGCTTCTGGGGTCATCTTCTCCCCCTTTATTCCCCAGCCAGGAGCTACTACCTCAAGAATCCTTCCACCTTCTCTGTTAGCACCTATACCAGGTGGTATAGGTAAAAAGCTTGTGGTTTGCAGGTACTTTGCCAGTTTACCAGCAGCAGCTCCCTTTGCCTAGAGCTGGCAATGCTTCTTCATACATGAGAGCTCAGAATGGCAACAGGGACTCGTTAACGTTTGAACCTTCAGAGACATACCCTGGGGAGACTTCCAGGCTGCTCTTTTTCTGGCTGCTTCCTCTCCTTGAGCTTGAAACATCAGTTTGAGCAGGCCATACCCAAGCAGTGAACCTCCAGCCAAATGCCTTTTCCACACATCAGGTCGTTTTGGTTTGCATAACTTATATTACCTTTAGGAGAAGAGCAAGAGGGAAATAAAATCTAAAATAATAAGTAAAGTACTGTCAGCATATTTTATAACTCAGTGGAGTTTCATATGCAGAAGAAATACAGAAGAAGCTTGAGTGCATGGCTGAGATTCATTCTGCTATTGCATTCTGTGAAAAACACAGTCTGGAAGAAGATCATCTTTGACCTGTGTGCATGCAATATATGTGCTTTGTGTAACCATTCTTCGGTATTTCCTGCAAAGCTCGCACTGAGATCCAGGTCACCCTGGAGTGCAGTGGCTACTTCTCCATTTATCCTTCTGGCAACGGACCAGCAGACCTTTGCAGAGGACAAGACAGGCTACTCTGAATAAAGTATTTCTAACGAGCAGGACTGGAAGTCACATGAAAAGTGTCCTAATGATTGCACAGCACATTATAAAGGATATAATTCAGCCACCAATTAAAAAGGATTTTATCAGTCTTTTTAAGAGATGCACATTTTACACACTGTGGAGACATCTTTCCCCAAAAGACAGCAGGAAAACACGCTCTAGGTACTGATACAGGAAAATTCTAATAAATGTGTTTCCTACACTATAACCGTCAAGGTTATTACTCTGAGCAATTCGTTTTTGTCATAAGGCATTTTAGCTTCTTGCATAGCATAGAGCATAGAAACATAAAGCAACAGAAGATCTTTCACTGCTGGCTCATCGAGAGATTGATCTGTTCCCCTTGGCCACTGAGCAGTGTTTCTGCAAGGGCCCTTCCCTCTGTGGCACTGCAGCCCTTTACCCTTCTGGAAGCTCATTTAGAACCCACTGCTTGCAGGGCAGGTAGAAGTAGGCTTGCCTTTCTCAACAGACCTCCAGCCTTTTTGGCTCTCCCGTGACCGTTTCATTTTCGAGCCCTCAGGAGATGGGAATCCAGCTGTTTCAGGGCAGATTCCCCAAATTGTGTCTCTTAATCTTATTACTAAGTGCTAAGGTCCACTGATCCTTTACAGTCCAGGCAGGGGATTTCTGTAGCACGCAGCAGCTCAGCTCCGTGCCCCCCGTGGGGCAGAGGTGCAGGGAAGAGAAATAGATGGCAAATTACTGATATTTATTACTCGGTATTGTGTTTGAAAGGCTCCTGCCTGTCCCTTTACAGCCTGCTACTGGCACAAACCATTATCTTTATCAGTCTAGAGAAGGCGAGACACTGTCAGTCAGTCTCTGCCCAGGGATGGGTTCCAGTATCCTACAGTCTGTCACAGCAAACATCGCAGCCCCGTTGGTGGCGATGTTAAAGGTTTTTCCCTAAGCTGGGTAGGGGGAGAGCAGCAGTTACAAACAGCAGCTCAGGCAATCAGTTCCAATTAAAGAGTAATTCAGTGACGAATAAAACTCCAGGAATTACTGAGTTTCCATTCTGGTGAAAGAAAAAAAAAAAAAAAGAGTTCCAAATATATCAGATCCACTTGCATTATTTCATTATTATTCATTAAGATATTCAGGCAAAGCAGACCAAGCCTTTACTAGCTGAAGCAGCAGCTTGGCAGTGAGTAGAGTTTTATTTCTCATTGATTAAGCAATAGATACAAACTGAACCAGTAACCTCGTGTGAAGGGTGTTAGAGCTGAACGCTTGGCAGATTTGTGTGAAATCTTATGGCCACGTGGCAGATAGATCTATACGTGTTGTCCGGGGTAAAACTGTATGAGTGACTCTGAAAGGAGAAGGCTGCTGCGTCATGATCACATGACGGCAAACAATTGTTATTTCAACTTAGTGTGAAACCTTTTAAAACCTCATGTAAAATAAGCTACTTTTGTGGGAGGGTTGATGCAAGAATATTCCCTCTCAGTGCACTGAGGGGGCTAAGTGCCTTCTGTGTGGAAAAGATGGGCAGTTTTACAGTGGACTTCAGAGGAAAACCTGCCCTTCCTTTGCTTAATCCTCACTCTGCCAGAAATACTGAGCAGGTCCCTGGAGAAACACCCTGCCGTGGACGATGACACCCAGTCCTGCACCCACAGAGAAGCTCTGGAAAATCCAGTCCCATCGTCCCCAGATGTCAACCTTACCCCGGTGCCTAGAAATAACACTTCTGTAGAGGAGCTGGAAGAAGATGATGTTTGCTCACGGTCTGGTGTGCGCATACGGGTTTAAACCTCTGATGAAGATGAATTTACAGTGATGGGTCTGCTCTGGCATTGCAGCAGCTGAGGTGCAAACATTTTATTGCTGACACTGCTGTGAGAGAACTAATCTGCAAAACAGAGCATCCTAAGCCACAGCAGCTCTTCGCCTCGGGGAATGTGAGTCAGGGTGCTTAGATTGCACTGGTTTCTATTAATTGCCTACTTAACTCCAAAGAGCCAGACATGGCTATTTCATTTAAACTTACGTTTTTACAGACTTAAAATAGAATGAAATATAGGTTATAGCAAGAGTTGCCTAAAAACTCATTAGACTTCATTTCCCTGTGTTGTAATGTGATATGAGAATGAAATGATGGTAGATATGGAACCACATGTATAAAAGAGCGTCTCTTGAACATTCCCTTTGCCCAATACTCAGGCCTTAAATTTGACATGAATGTCATGGTCTTCACAGAACAGATCCTGTTCAAAAGGTTCAAGCTCCGTCTTGCATAAGCATAAAAATAAATTATAACTAACAGTTCATAAACTAGTAAGTCTACGCTGTGTCCTGCTTCATTTTCCTAAAAAGCCAGGAAAGCAAACACCCATCTGGATATAAAGGGAGTTCCAAATGGCTACAAATTTCCTGGGCAAACAGAGGCCTGGTCTTTATTTGTGGGCAGTGAATTTTCCTCTTGTATAAACCCCATGACTTGGGGCAGCTATAACTGCAACCAGTTTTTAAAATCTGCTTTCTAGTTCAGAAAATGCATGATCTTGGTCAGTAACACTTGGGATTTTCTTTTATTGTGTGCTGCAAAAGCAGCCTGGGATGCAAGTAAACTGTTGAGGCAGAAAGCAGATGTTTTCTCTGTATCTGATTTGTTGTTGTTACGTGGCAATTAGTGGATCCCATTTTGCCTTACGATTTCTAAGTGAAATTCTCCTTGACTTGAGCCTAATCTGTGCTTGGGTTTAACAACCCGAACAAACAAGGGCAGAATTTCACACTGCACGGGAGAGCCTCCCATGACCTGTTAAGAGATGCAGTTGTTGGAAACAAACCCTGGAAGCAATTTTTAAATGCCTGAAGATGCATTATTCAAACTTTAAAAGCCCTGCTTCACTACAAAGTGGTGTAGTCGGTGACTGTTGCTGTGCTGTGCGAGAAGGCAGAACATTTCACTGCAAGAATCCCATCTGCTGGGCTGAAGAGAAGCTCTCAGGTGCACTGGTTTTACAGCAATTCGGGGACCGAGCCCAAGAGAAGCACAAGGTCTGTTTGACTTCATCTCCTGCAGGCGGAGACTGAAGCTATATTAGAAGCAGACTGTGCTGGCCTGTGGGAAACTCACAGTGCTGGGTTGGGTTTCTTTTCCCACCGCCTGCCAAAGCCCCTGACGGTCCGACTTTACCCCAACAGGGAGAGAGATGAAGGAGAGGGAGATGTAATGGCAGATGGCAACCCACGAGGAGGTGAGAGCTGCGTGCTGCACTTTGGCACTCGGTGACAAGGACAACTTTACAGTAACCTAGTTTGCTTATAAATTGGAAGAGGATTATTTGCCACTTTATTTTTCCTCCCTTCTTCAGCCAGATCATTGCAAGGCACAAGGCACACAAAAAAATTAATTAATTGATTAACTGACTTAGCTCTGGGAAGCTGTATTTCTAATGCTGACAAAAAGTAAGACAACTGTTTTTAAAATATTTAAAATGAAAATATTTAAAATATTTACGCCAGACATTGTGTTATTTCAGTGTTGATACAGTTTCAGCGTGGAGAGAAGCGAATTTCCTTACCCAGCAGAGCACCAATGAGTTGCTCAGTCACCCCTGTTACCTGGCCTGAATGCCCCAGAAATCTGCAGAAATTCAACAGAGGTTTTGCTGGACTTTCTGCATGTCTTTGCCTTCAGACAAAAATGTATTCGACTGAGGTAGGCAACAGGTAAGGGGAAAGGAAGTTTGGCTTCCTCATAGTTTTCCAAAAAATGTCTCTGCTTCTATCCATTAAAATTAACTTGCTATCTAAATGGATCTTGTCTAAATTAATTGTGCTGTCTCTGTGTAGTGTTCCCCCAAGGGACGCACTGAAATATTGTTATGTCATTGCCTGTTCTTGGTTGATTGAGTTATTAATTAATTATATGAATAAGCCTAGGAAAATAAAAGTGTGTTTCTGTCTTAATTCGTCTGAGTAATGGGGGCTAACGCCTCATTTGTGGAACTTGCCAGTGGTCACTTTGCCCTGTGAGCTGGTCCACTACTCCATAGGGCCCTCCACGGTCAGGGCAGATGCAAAGAAGGACCCGAGTCACGCAGAGAGGGGAGAGGGGTGCGTGGTGTGAGGCACCGCAGCCGGCTCCTGGTGGGCTCCGTACGGGGACCGGTGATGCGGTGGGGGGCAGGTACCCTCTCAGGTCCTGGCTGCAGTGGTGCCCTCACCATGTAGTGGTGTTCCTGGGTTCATTCAGCCCAGTTTTGCAGGAGTCGGATAGACTGCGATTAGTGGGTTAACACTGCTGCCCTACTTTCTGCTCAGGGATCGCTCATAAGGTGGTTGTTCTGCCTTGCCCTGCGCTGCCCGGTGTACCTGCATCCCACACATGCCGGAGCCTGGCAGAAAGCCTTTGGGCAAGTGGAGAACCTCAGAGCTCGAGATGTTGCTTTTTGTTAAACTCCTGGATAAATAGCACCCCTTTTCTGATCCAGCAAATGGAAATGTGAACGCGCTGCAACACTATAGCATACTCTTTATGATCGAGATGGACACGGCAGCTTTCTTTTCCCCTTGGTTGGCTGCTGTTTGCTCATTCTACGAGGCCTCTCCAGGAGTTTTAGCAAGAGGAGAAACTTCTTTATTGACACTCCTATTCTTCCCGTGGTGTGGAAAGCAAACACCTGAATCATTGGAGCTTACCAGGGCTCTAAGCTGAGGGGAAAGTAAATGTACATTTTCTCTGCCAGTAGCTTGCTTAAAACATTGGATATCTGCATATAAGATCATAAATATTTAGTTGGAACAAGGAAAAAGTGTGTAGTGTTGTTCAAGAATGCTAAAATTGTAAACTTAATAGTTGCAATGGCTATTTTATGCTGCTCACCAGTGAACGTTTTATGCTCCTGCAATATGCCCATTTCCAGTGTGCCTATTAAAAAATGCCCCATATTTAAACATTCCAAAACCAGAACTTACTTGGCAATTTAGTGATGACCAGTAGCATTTACATTTCAAAACTCAGGCTTGATTTGAAAATAACCATATTCCAGGAGATTAGGTTTAAATTTGCTAAAATTTCTTCTATGGTTGGTCCAAAAATTTCCCTTTCTGAATGCTCTACAAACTTGCGTAAATCACATTCAGAGGAACACACTGAGAAAGGTTCAGGCATTTGCTTCCCACACCACAAGGAATTCTTTCAGGCACGGTTGGGATTTACCGAGTCCTTTGGTTTCCCATCACGGGGCTGATGGAGCCCAGAGCCCATGGTAGGGAAGTGACGCTCTAACACCTGAATGTCTCGGAAATGCTCAGGCTCTGCTATTGGATCTTCTAAATTAAATGCAGAGCGACTCATTGACTTTGATGCTGCTGCCTTGCATTTCCCCGGACTGACTGAGAGCACGACGTGGTTCTGTGAAAGCATCACCTTGCTGATATTGCACAACCGTTTTGCTTGAAATGATGAATAATGTCTGGGTAGTGTAAATTCCCTGGGGGGCCGTAGCGGATGCTACCAGTCAACTCTGACAGTGGTATTGAGGCATCCGGGAAATTCTTTTATTTCCGTACATAGTGCTTTAAGAACTTTGGTATCTGATTGCAAGGGAATTTACTTTGAGACTGTAAATTCCAGGAGACACACCGATAGCACTGAAGTTTTCCCAACCAACTAGTAATAAAGACTGAAGAGACTGATGAACAGAAAGGATATTCTCCTGTCTATAGTCTATATAAGGAAAAAACAGATTCACCTCAGCATTAGCATACAATATCTGTTTTTCATATGCCATCTCTTGACCATGGCAGGGAGACCCTACCTTTGAACCAGACACCCCCATTCTGCAAGCAGCTCTTATTTTTATGAAGAGCAAAACCAAATCCAAGCCCCAATGACCCTGAAACATTGCTTGGGAGTGCTGTAATTAGAGCTTGTGCCTCTTTACTTCCAGCTTCAAATCTACTTAGGAAACCTGGAGGCTTGGTTCTAAACCCAGCATTCATGTTAAGACGCTGCGCTAGTTACACTCTAGATTTGTCGAAACAATCTAATCAACTCTGGTAGGAGGCCAGAAACAAGAAGGAAAAATTTGGCCAAAT
>JAOXJM010000012.1:113773394-113787856 GCA_026413425.1 Tringa solitaria | reverse complement strand
TTCTCTCTCTTTTTTTTTTTTTTTTTTTTTTTTCGGTGGAGTGGCAGCTTCTTCTGACCTAACGGGGAGGTTGCTGGGTGGCGCAGCAAAGGGGGCTTCTTGGAAAGTATTCTGGGTTGGGTTGTGACGTAGGCTGCCGGGGAAATCTGCCTCTCTCTGCCTCTGCTGAAGTCATAAAACCTGGGCATTCCCGGGGGCCGGCTTGTTATTTTGCCCCCTTGTCATCACCGCTGTCGTGGCTGCAGGGAGGCAGAGGTGGGAAATTAATTTCAAGGAGTTTACAAATATGAGGATTGAAAGTGAAAGAGAAGCTCTGGACGGAGTTTGTTCCCTCTCTATGGTTTTTATTCACCAAGGTGTTCTAGGTCTGCCTATAGATTCAAGTTATTTGGCAATTTTCCGTTCTCGTGTCAGATGACTGATTGTGAATCTCTGACCCCAGAGGGTACTGTAGATACAATTTATAAAAAAAAATGATGTCTAAAGCAGAAGTCTCCAATTAGGTGTTTTTTAACATCTCCTCTGCTTACTGAAATAATAATTTTGGAGAGCCAGTAGGCAAAAGCCTTTATTCCTAAGACTATCCCTTTCACTGCAAGTTCAAAACTGTAAGCAAATTCAGTATTTTTTAAAACTACATTGTCCACACTACTAAATAAAAAGGCTAAGCTTAATTTTATGCAATGGAATTTAAAAATCAAGTTCTGTTCTGGGCCCCCGAAACACAACACTCAGTGGTGACCAGCTTGTCTGTTTTCTCTCACCTTTGCTAGGTCATGAAAGCCTGGAGTCCCACCTTGCATCCCCTCTTCTATTTTATTTTCGGATCAAATAAAATTATTTCTCATCTTTCTTTCCTTCAGAGATTTCAGTCAGAGCTTGAGTGCCTTGCTGGTCTTACCTTTGTTCATTTGGGGGAATCATACCCTCAGCTGTGAATGTCTCTGTATGGCCCTGTACATGTATTTATAGTCATAGAGAAGCAACCAAGCAGGCATCCTAATAAAATAAGGATGCCTGCAAATAAAATCAAGAAAGGAGAGTTATCATGACCTATCTGTAAGCAGTTCCTGGATATCAGAACATTACTGGAACAACGACATATAAACCCTTGGAGGAAAGGTGGTGCATGTATGTAAAATTTCCTCCTGCTGGATGACAGAAATCTGTTGTCCAACACAAATGAGAAAAGGTGATACTCAGCGCTCATACAACATTCAGCTCTGAGAAACAAATGCTGCCCCCCTCCTAAACCCATGAATCTGGTGTCACTGTCCCCCCACAAAAGGCAGAGGAGTATTTAAGTAGGCCTGGGGGGTGGCAATGGTTTGTATGAGCTATTGCCAGGGCAGGGGCAGTGCCTGTCAGGCGCTGAAGGCTCAGGAACAACCCGGTTGACAGAACAGGGATGCAGCCCCTGGCCGGGAAAAAGTCAATGGCAAAGCTCCTATTGACTTCAAAAGGGCTAGGATTTCACCCAGCCAGGAACGATAAGTTATAAGGGGAGAGATCGGATTTTCATCAGACAGTAATTGTTGGTAAGCCTTAAAAGCCCATTCTCTCATTTCTTTAAACCCTTGCTAATAATTTAAGAGTTTATTAATTTATGAACATTAAGAAACATCCTCGCTGTTTTGTTTTTCCCTCTCTCATTGCTATCCCATACAGTTGAGCTTGTCCAGTCCACAGAGAGAGCCACAAACAGTAACAGATTCCCAAATGGTGAATCTCTCCCTCATCCTCTCCCTCTTCTTGTCCAGCACTCGATCTCACCATAGGTAAAAGCAATTTCAATTAAAAATTATTCACTGTTGGCAGCATGAGCACTCCCTCTGCAGTAACAGGATGGATGAAATTACAAGTTGGACTCTACAGTCACAAGCTAGTCAAAAATAAGCAAATATTCAAATACTTCATTAGGAATTATTCTCTCCTTGAAGCTTTAAGATTTGCTGCTCGGCTTTGCTGTCAGCCAGAGAGATTTGCTCCTGATGGTGCTGTAATCCACTGCTGCTGGTAATTAGACATCATTACTGCTGCGTTAAAGGGAAAGAGAGAAGGAGAGAGGACAGGCTGGGGCTAATTAACTACTTGATTCTAATGAAAGAAAGAGAGCCTGATAGCAACTGGGAGGTTGCACCGGAACAGGCTAGATGTACAACACAGACTTAATTGAAGCAGGGGTGTCTTGCAGTCTCACAGTAGCTGAGGCTTGGTCTACTTTCATATTCTGTGGGCACTAGCACACAAGGTATTATTCTGTTTTTCCCTTGCCTGGCTGGTAAGTAGCTCAGAATCACAGGCCTATCTTCAATATCAAGTTTAAGCATGCCAGCAAGGAGAATGCATAGATGATTATGTGCTGGCTTAATCTATTTTACGGGTATGGTCTCCTCAAGAGCAACAGGAACAAATCAATTTCTGCATGTTCACATCCCTCTGTGGCCTAGGAGATGCACTTTTGGTCACCAGGCAACAACATCCCCTGCAAAACAGCCATTTTAGGTCCAGAGCGGGACAGAGCACAGCAAGGTATCTGTACATGCAACCCAGCCAGTATCTCACTTCTGCAACTTTTCGGATTGCTACTGTTATCGCTGTAGGTTTTCTTTCATTAAGCCCAAGCTGCGCTTTATGAAAGTGGTGAAATTATGCCTCGCCTAAACGCAATGTATAAATGTGTTAGGCCAACAAATATGCCAAATGGCTGACAGTATCGACTTCTAAGGGTTGGTACTCACAATCCATAAGGAGGTGTGGAATTAATATTTCTAGTACAATACCTTCTCTAACCATATATATGGTTTTTATGGCGTTTTTTTTCCTAGGCATTTTCTGTATAGTTTCTTAACTGAAATTATTTATCAATTGGCAACTTGAAAACAAATTTCTTTTCACCACTTTTCTTTCTCTTGCTTGATGTTGTCCATAGATACAAATATGGCTCCTAAAAGCAGTCTTAATTCAGAAGTATGTCATAAAATAATGTCCCAAGCTGTATCATTGGATTCTAAGTAGAACTTTCCTTTGAAAAAGAAGGGCCAAGATGACTGCAGGATACCTTTCAAATACAGAATTCACATGGCATTAGCAAACTAATAGAATATAACCTCAAAGGCCAAGTTCAGATTGCTTTTATGTATTATTAATTTGAAATTACTTTAATGAAATCACAAGCCTGATAATGTATGAGTTTTCCTATGTCTTCTTTTATATATTCCAACTATAAGCATGGAATGAACTTTCGTTCAGAACCCAAATTTTGTTCTGTTTAGTTAAATCTTTAGATCATCCAGGAGGATCTGGTACCTCTTGGATTGCTGCTAGCAGAGCAGTGAGGCTCTCTGCAGGTGCAGGGCTGTACTACTGAACCTGATTACAGGATTTAGGGCTTAAAATTACAGGTCAGTCAGTTCTATGGAACAGGCTATATCCCAGCCCACGTCTTGTTCTTTTAGTGGTGAAGAACAGTAGATGGACATGTGAATTTATTATTTGGTTTGTTTGGTTTTATATAAATGACTTTGCTTATGAACAATAGAAGAAATAGATCACGGTAAAAATAGCTTATGCTTTAAATCATCTTATGTTTTAAATCATTCATTATTTTAGGGCATTTTATAGCAATCTGAAAATACGCAGCTTTGCTTCATCGCGTTTCTCCCCGTTTTTGTATCCCCATCGATATAAAAATTGAATAAAAGGGCTTGTCAAATCTATATTGGTAGCTCTGTAGCCTACTGAACTGCCAGCACATAATGGCAGCAAGTACCACAGAAAGGTGATGATGAGGGTGAGCTATAATTTATCCCAAGGCACAATTCCGCAGTAGTTTACAGTCCCCCTTAAATGCACCTTCCAGGCTCAGGAGCTGCCCTATCCCTCCCGTTTTAAGTGCCCACCACGTTTTCCTTAAGCCCTGTTCAGGTCTGCAGAGCTCTGTCTCCCCCAGTTACCCACAGCCTCTGCCCCCGCCATCTGCAAGACCTCCCGATGGACTCGGTGAGGAGGGATGCCTCGGTGAATCATGGACAACGGTGCTGGAAAATGGTCACAGCAGATGGAACAAAAACCGGTTTAGTTGGCAACTCTTAATGCAGGCGTGCAACGAAGTGTTCATGAATAAAGAGAATAACTCTGTCCTGAAATTTAAAAATGTTAAAGCGGCCATATGTAAGGCGTCATCTCCACACATGTGTGTGTGTGCGTGAGAGAGGCAAAGGGAGAGGAGGATCTGAGACTTCTTGGTAACAATGTTAAGCTAGAAATTTCCAAAGAAGCATGAGCCAAAGAGAGAAAGTTTTTAAAGAGGGAACATTTTAAAGTGCTGCTTCTGCGAAACTAGAAACTGTTAATGTTACTTTAGAAACATTTAATAGGGTGGAGCAGCACCACCACAAAACCTACTACTGATATATCCATCCCATGCACATAATGAGACAGGGTGACAGATTCAGTGCCATCCCCTGGTACAGGCCAGGCTTGTGGCTCAAAAGCCCAAACCTTTCCAATGATCTAAACTAAAACCTCCTGGTTTAATTTTCATGCTGCTGTGAACCTTTGCCGAGAAGACTGAAGCGACACTGAACTTGGTTTCTTCAGTGTCTTGCCCTCAGCTTCTTGTCAGTGCAGCTGCACTGGATTCAGTCGTGATGCAGCAGGGCAGGGACTCCATCCCAGACACTTCAGCCCTGATTTTCTTCTACGTGTGTTGTTTCTGTGGCTACATAGCTCCGTGACCAGTGAAGAAATAAGCAGGCATTTGCTAGCAGGTTGGCGCTAAAATGTGCCGCTAGGCATCGGGACAGCATAACGGGGCTTCTTCTGATCTTTTTATGGAGACTGTTTCTTTCACTATCTTTTGGGGTGACCACCATTGTTCTTGTTCAATGCTCTAGACAGAAAGGAGATGCAATCCGCAGAGACTACACACATACGTACACAGAAAGACTCCATGTAGAGCAGGCTTATCATGAACACAGGCCCCTCTGAGAAGAAGGCTAGTGCTAGTTCTGGACGAATGTGGGAGTTAATGATTCAAATTACATTTTACACTACAGAAATATATTGAAATTGGCTGACATCGAACCATGAGTTTTGGTCTGCTGTTGAAAGGAGGCAACCAGCAGCTGTTGGTTTTGGTCTGAAGGAAGCTATTTGGGTCCTGGTCTTTCCCCATATGCAGGATACACCTGTTGAGAGTTTGCTGGTAAAAGAGGAACAAAACAAGCAGGGCAAATGTTGAAGAGAGATATAAATGAGGTAGATGGGGAGAAAGATCATGAGACAGCGTGGCAGGAAACACTCTCCAGGAGGATCCTACCAGATTCTGCAGCCTCCCATGCACCACAGAGCATCACAGGAATCTTTTGTTCCTTGTGGAGTAGGTTGACCCTGAACAACAAAGCCTCCAAAATGAGTAGAACTTTCCAGGACATAAAAGATGTTTTGATCTTGTATATGTCAGTTTAAACCTGCCAGAGACCTCTCTGACTTCAGAAAACTCAGGAGATACTAGTTGCTGCATGAGAGCTGTTTGTGTTGTCCTGCAGCAGCACAGAAAACGATCCTGTAGCTTTCTTAAATTACCTTTTTGTTCTGTTTAAATAGATGAGCCTCAAAACCTTACCTTTCCACTAGCGAGACATTTTTTCATGGTTTATAAACATAAAATATCCAGGTAGGTGTTACCAATATCCAGGAAAGACTTGTTACAACTTACGGCACTGAGCATTCTTCTGGGTGCAGATGGGTTTTCTTAGTGATGATCAGCTTTATCACAGGTAGTTGTACAGGCTTCTAACTGCTTATTCAATAATTCTGCAAGCTGCAAAACCTGACAGTTATTACGCACGTCTGCAGGGATTAAAGCCAGTTGTTGAAATTGAATTGTGGGGCTTGAACCATTTAGTTGTATATGAGGATACTTTTCAACTTAAGGGGCTAGCTGTAGGGAACATTTTACTTTAAAAATCTGATCTATGTTAGAGTTAACCTCAAGTAAATACTTTTTTCAGATATCAATATTCTGTATAGACTTGGAAAGACAATTTTTATTAAATGACCTACTTGAGCCTAGGATGAAACTCATTCAACCTTTTTCACTGGAGAACCTGTAATTAAGCTCCTCTGGGAAATGAGAGGTTATATATATTATATTGCCAGTAAGATCCGTATCTAAAAGTTTTGTAAATTTTGTTACCTCAAAGTTTTTAATATAACAAGAGATGAATGTGATAACATTTTGCCCGTATTTAAGAAAATTTAGGGGGTGATATCACTTGCACTTAAGTCATTTATGACTCTTAACTCACCGTTCAATTTCTAAATGTCTATGTCTTGTGATTGCTCGCTTTGTTGCCCGTGGACTCACGCTTACCACTACCAGTATTGCCAGGTGGATTTTGTGAAAAACTTTTGTTCATGGTAGATCCAGAGCTGAAGTAGCAGCCGCTACATCATGACCTACCTGTAGGGTAAAGCAGCATTGCGTCAGCATGTGGGAAATCTAACTTGAGAACGGACGAATGCTCACTACGCTGAGCTGACAGGAGTATTAAGCAAGTAATTATACAGGCATTTAGGTACAATAAGCGAAGAATGGCTAAGGTATGGCCAGAGGTTTCAGCAGACAGGAAAGGCAAGGAGTATAAAAGGTTTCACAGAACTTCATTTTTCAGTGTCTATCTTCTCTTGTTGTGGGTGATGAGGAAATGCCTGCCCTGGGTTTACATTTTTTAGGTGACGAAACTGAAGAATGGTCAGAAATGGATGAATAAAAAAGAGGTGATGGCAAATCAAGATAATAAACTGTAGTGCAACACTGTGACTAATACAAATCCAAGAATACTAAAGAACTTAAAAATGAAGTAACTTAAATATTATTAAAATATATAATTTGCCACTATGGATGACAATGATACTGGAGGATGGCCAAAAATGTACTAGAAAGAGAAAAAAAAAAGTGGCAAAGACAGTTCATCGAAATGACAGACCAGTGAACCATATTTCAACACCAGAAAAAAAAATCAATAAGAAAATCATTAAAAATAGAGTTGTTAAGTGTCAATATGAACTATACCTGGTGGGTGCAACTAGTTTGGATTTTGTAAGGGTTAATTATGTTCCTCTAACCTGTTATGTTCAGAAGCCTTTTAAATGATTTTCAGGTGGACATTTGGTTCTGGCTTCCTTCTGAAATGAAACCAATCTGATACTGACTTTAGTAAAGCAGGGCTGAAACTTTGGCTATGATGACAAATTAAAGCAGGTGAAGAGTTGGGAAGCCATAGTAAGTGCTTGAGAGCGACACATATGCAGTCCAATGTGTGTATATACACACACATAAACATACATGTACACACATAAAACTCAGACAAATGAAGGGGTTTCAACACTGAATGGAAATGCACATTAATTAGGTTAAGCAAGTAAGGCAGGGCAAATAGAAATAACAAAGGAGAAAAGGAGAAATCATGGCAGGCAGAAATCCCTACAGGCTGTTGCCAGATGATTTACATTTTATGCCATTGTGACATTAGCTTTTTGAAAGGAAAGGAAGAATTTAAGGTTTTCTATCACATTTAAAATATACAGAATTAGTATAACCTCTCAAGGGAAATATTTAGGAATAATTTCAAATAAATCAATAAGCATGTCTTCAATAAGCATAGCAGGGACAGCAAAAATAAGCATTAGGAAAAGTATAGAGAATCATACCGAAAACTTATTTTTCTCATTAATTAAATGGTATGTCTTTGCCTTTAATGACATGCTTAGTGTATTTACCTCATCTCTAAACAGTCGTGACAGATGAAACGTCCAGGAAAGGTAACTAAGCTAATTAAAGAAAAGGGGTACTTATAAGAGAAATAGATTTTAATGGTTATGTCACCCAGAAAAATGAACATTAAGAAAACATGCACAGTAGAAAACAGACATGAAGATGCAGAAAGAAACTGAGAGAAATGGTGTGGTGTAAATACTGATGAACAGCAGAGAGAGAAAATTCAGCAGTCACCCTTTTTAATCCTATTCTATCTTCTAAGGCTCTTTTGACAACCATCTCAAAAGGTAAATTCAAACCCGGGCCATCGTTTCATAACCTGTAGTGTTGGGCATTGCAGCCCCTAGAGAAACTCTGGTTGATTCAGCCAAAATTTCTTCCAAGGATTTTACAAGAGGGTGATAGCTCCACAGCTCTCATAGGGAGGTAGGATGCTCTTTACGTCAGCTCAGCTTTGGTGGCTGGAGCAGAAGAGAGGACAAGGTCATGTTCCTACCCTTCCTGCTCTGTGCCCATGGGAGCAGGGGCATTGGTGATGGCACTTACCTGCTGCCTTGCTGCTACCCGGTGTCTTAGAGCACCTCCCCAGGTGTTTTCCCATAGAGCATCTATCAGGATTAGTTACCTTCCAGCCCATACAGACAACGCAAGGAAAGACTTCTGGAGTGCGATGAAATCCCAGCATCTTCCCTTCTTCTTTGTACTGAATTTTAGTATTCTGGGTGGTCTCAGCCTTCATGCCTTTGTTTCATGAATAGACTATTAAAGTTTTAGGTATGTGTTCTTAGGTTGGCCGAAGCTAGCAGAGGACAGTAATTATTGCGCAATGCACCTGGATGCACTGTATTTTGTTTAGGGATTCGTTTGTTTATTCACTAATTACTGAGCTCTGAAACAACTTTTGCAGGCTCCTTCGGAGACTGCGTCTAGCTGGTTTGTTGGTCAGTTTGACTGTAGTAGTTTCCATGGCTCATTGCTGTAGTGCTACTACTAGTCTGGAGATACTACTAGTCTGGAGGAAGGAAGGGGACCATCAAGTTTCTGAGCTCCAGCACTATCCTATGTGGACCAGTGCACGAGATTACTGTGATTTATACAGAATGTTTGCAATGAACCACCTCTGTTTTCCAGTTTACTCCACTTGTGATGAGAAGTAATGTGCTGTTTTCAACTCTGTATTTTTGTCTACCTGTGCTACTATAGTTCGTGTGTACTTGTTGCAACTATCACCAAACCCTTGCTATGATGAGAAGAAAAGGAAAAAAAAAGAGCAGAATTGTTAGAGAACTTATTGCAAATATGAGAGGAAATTAACTCATTCAGATGATGACAATTTCTGGGAGACTTTGCTTTTGACTAGTCTGACCAGCAAGTGTGGCATATATATAATTAGGTGACTTGTCCCATTGCATTTCTCGAGAAACTACAGTGGAAAAGAAAAAAAGAATGTAACTCATTCTTTTCTCCCTTATTCTAGATATAGTAATAATTTCTTTTAATGAAATCTTTTGATAACCCTTATCTTTTTGTATTCTAAGAGTCCAGCAAAGCCCCACGGCCGTGGCTGCCATAATACTAAAGTATTTCATTCGTAGTGAGCAAACAGCTCAGTCTTCTTTTAAAGAGTGCTATATCCCAATTCCAGGCATCTGTATAAACCCTGTAGTTCAGGCAGAACCACATCTATTTACCCCTTTTTGTTTCAATTTGGGCTTATCCCACAAGGAGACGGGGTAGTAAGTTCTGTAAGGATGCAGCAGCAAAACCCAGAACTTCTCAAAAAGACATATAGTGTAAACTCATTGCACTTTGACTCTGCTTTTTTAGAAAACCTACACGAATCCTCTGCTGTGTTTTACCAGTGCACTAGGCTTGGTTATCATTGTTTTGGTGTAACTGAGAGTTGAATTAGGCATATGGTGAGCTTTCAAGGAGTTTAATTTCCAGTGAAGCAAATAATAAAGCAATATAAATAAAGCTAGGTCTAGAGCTGAATAAAGCTGGTTAAAATAAAACTCCTTCATTTTTAATTGCCCTTCTGTATAGCAGATTCGAGTATTATTCTCTTCAAATCAGCCCAATTTTGGCAAGATACGTCAGACTTTGAGGAAACTGTAGAACTGAAAAGATTGCTTTACCTCTATTCCTAATTGAACCCTACATTTTCAACTTGAACCACAAGGACTGCTTGCAAAAACTGAGTAGGAAAAAGCATTCTTAAATAGGAGAAAGCAGGTCAAATTTTATTACTAATAATAAGTAGAACATTTTAATTAATAGAATTCTAATGAACTATGTCTTTTCCGCTACTTATCGTTGAACTTTAATGAATTATAGGTAATTACCAGATTTTTTTTTAGAAATTCAATTCTTAATAAATGCAAAGTCAGGAACAATTTCACATATACAGAGTTTGAAAATTTCAACAAACTTGCATTATGATGTTTGCTGTAATTTGAAAGCAGAAAAATAACCAAAGTACAATATAGATGGTTATGTGAAATATTTTAAAGTGAATTAGTACTTTCCCTAACAGATCCAAAGAGTAAACTAACAGACTTACAAAAGAAATGGAAAACAGTAGCTGTAGGAAGTTAGGAGGAGTCAAGCCGGTGAAATCTGGGAGGCTTTGAAGGACAAGTTCTCTCATCCTGACTTGCGCTGGACGAAATCCCCTCCTGGGATAGGACCAGCAGAAGGTCTGTGAATCATTTTTTTGGCACGAAGATTACGCCCCTGTTTTGAAGACGTAACGCAGGCTTTGGGTGATGCTCAGGCTTTGTAATGGCCGGTGCCCAGGGAAGCCAGTCCACCCACAAAGCATCCACTATGAGCGCCCAACACCCCGACCAGGAGGTGCCAGTTGACTGGGTGGCAGTGACAGAATTCTCAATAGGATACATTCAGATAAAGTTTTTCTACTTGTAAGGAATAAATTACCTGTAACTGCTATCCAGTTTTGCCACAGCCTATTCCAATGTGCTAGACCAGCGCTTAATAAGTGTATAGACATGTTTATAAAATCTATAAGAATATCTAGAAAGGTTTAATTACAGCAGGGCCAAATTCAGTTGCAAAATAATACTCAGAACACCCTGCTCCCATCCCTTTGGTTATAATCTTTGGAATGCCAGAGTTGCACTCACCACAATGCAGTGTACAGACAGCTCTCTGTTGTAGAAATCCCCACATTCTGATTGTTTAGGGAGGGAAAAACCAAACTGGAGAAGGAGCTTGGTCTTAGTCCTTCAAATTCTCCATATATTTAAGTCAATTAAACGTGCATCTCTCATCCCTTCCCCTTTCCAATTAAACATACACAACACATACACTCACAGTCAATTACACTGTTGAGTTTGTTTGTTTGTTTGTCTTTAAGTATTTTCCCTTTTCTATGGATGTTGCATTAGGACATCTGCTACAGGAAGAATTCAGATCTCTTTCCCTTTTCCCCATCTCTTTGAACTATATTTGCATTACAGCAATCCTGCTTCTTATAAGACTAGAAGAACCAATGGAGTAAAGTGTTAAAGCTAATCAAATATAAACCAACTTTGGCTTAATAGCCCCCTGTGAACTCATCTTAAAGCAAGGAAGTCAGCTTTGGGAAAGGTGGAGGCTGGGGAAAGTAAAATAAGCCCACATATCACACATTTCACAATAACAATAATAATAAAGCTAATGAAGTAAACCAGGTAAAAGAAGGCTGATGCTCCCTGTTAATTTTGTAATAAAACTGCTATTGATCTTCAAAACCAGTATTTAAGCAGCTTAAGCATACCTGTTGGCCACCTATAAGAATGAAACAACCTTAAGATATTATCTACCTAACAATTAAAGCTGCCTGGAAAATGTGGGGAAGATGAGACACGATTTTTTGGGGGACATTTTTCATGGAAATTCGATTTCAGCAACATTGTGAACAAATTCTATGTCTATGCCCCAGCATTTATTTCAAATTGGAGTTTATTAGTCAACATTGAATTTAATGAGTATCACAGCATGATATAGCAGAAAGTAGCTAAGCAGAATGTTGCTAGACACTAAAAAGCTTGTCGTTATACAAATAGGCAAATAATTAATATAGATACACCTCGCAATTTGAATTTGAATGTGTTCACGTTGTGTCATAGCCCCAATATCTATTTGATGTCTGTGGTGCTATGTGTTTTCTTCAAAGCTTGCCATTTGTCTTTGCTGCTGCAGATTATTAGTTACTAATAGGCAGAGAACCATTTTTTTTTCCTGTGTTGCCTTTATTTCCAGACCTCGGGGCCTGCTGCTTCTCATTTTGAATTCCAATCCAATGGCAGGTGCCAAGATTCAAATATATATTATCTATGGGCAGTACGATCAGCCCGTTTGTGTGTAACATCAGTTGAACTGAACCACTCACTGTGCTGGCTGCATTTTAATATTTTTAATCTTTCTTTGGAAGGCATGCTATTTTGGTGAGCAACCAAATGCAGTCTAAGCTGCACACAAGCGGAGATCTGCAAATGGGTTTCTAAATGTAGGCTTCTGTAAAATTAAAAACCCAAACCACAAACCAAAAAAACTTACAAACATGAAGCTGGAGAATCTAGTAGGTCCAATCCACCCACTGCCATCTGGAGCAATAAGTTATCTATCTTATTTATCTAAAGAAAACTTTGGACGTGACATGAGCAGAAATGAGGTGAATAAGTTGAGCTGAAATAATTTGTACATTAATCTTTTAAAACGTCCAAGGCCAAGAAGGCCGATTTTAAGAATTGCTGAATGACATTACCATAATAATGTGAAATAGACCATTTCAAAGGCAAAAAACTGTTCCCTCTAAAGTCAATAGCAAAATCCCACTGACTACAATAGTAGCGGGATTGGTCCGCTAAGTAGCAAACCATGCTTTAAAAAAATCAATGCTTCAATTTTACAAGGTAATATGGATAGCAGTATAGTTGCCTATTACCAGACCCCGTAGCCTGTGGATTTTATCTCCCTAATAATGCCGAGGTTCAGCACCTATCTTATGAATCATTGAGTGGAGAGACGCAAGCCATTTCAAAGCGTTTCCCCTGCCCTGAGCCCAGGAAGCTCTCCAGAGGCAGGATGCGCTGCACCGAGCGTGCCTCCATCAGCAAGGATTACTCTGAAACGAATGACTGCCTCCCTCGGAAGAATAAATAAATAAATAAAAAATATAAATAAATAGCATTAATCGCTGCAGATCTCGCTGTAGCGTTGGATGCCCACAACTTCAACTCCCAATACGTGTCAACAATAAATAGACGTGCCCCGAAACGGGCCAGGTTTTCATCTCGAGCCACGCCACAAAAAATACGGGTGACTTTTATTTTGCATTTTCCTCGTTCATTTCAAGCACTGTGATTCAAAGCAGAGCTATAACCCATACGTTCCTCGTTACACAAAGGGTGTACGTAGATGTCAACAGGAACAGAGCCGGCCGTTGGGGAAGGGGCTGTATTTCCCCTCACCGGCCAACGCAAGGGCAGGCAGGCCAGGCTGTTTTCATCCCCCGGAGCTCACACCATCCCCGTCAATACAAACATTTTCCGGATCCCTCTGCTCCGGGGCACGCCGTAACCCCCAAAACCCCACGCGTGATGGGGGCTGAAGCGGTGACAGCCCGTGTCTGTGTGTGTCCCCCCCCCCGGCGGTGCGGGGCTGCGGTGCGGGGCGGCGGTGACCATCGGATGGTGACTCCATCGGACATAATGAGCGCAGCGGTTCGGCCGCCGGCAGACATTTCCTTCACCCCTCCCCCTGCAGCCATATGGTGCCGCGCACAACCGCCGTGCGGGGTGTTTCTCTGTGTCTGTGTGTGCTGTTGTTGTTGTTGTTGTGGTGGTGGTGTGTGTCCCCCCCCTTCCCCGCCGCCGTTCTCCCCGCGTCCCCCGGGGGGTGCCGCCCGGTGCTGCGGAGCGCACCTTGCCGGGGACGGAAGGGGGGGGGGGGGGGGGGGGGGGGGGGGCTGCTGCGGAGGGACCATCTGCCGGGGGGCCCGGGGCCGTCCCGAGGGAGGCGGCCCAGGCCCGCCACGCCAGCTGGGTGCGGGGGCTGCCCTGAGGGCCGAGGATTGGGGCCGGGGCGAGAGCGGGGGGCGGCTTCCTCCTCCTCCCCCTTCCCTTCCCTCCCCTTCCCCAGCCCGCTGCCGGCTCCATTAATTGATTCAGGGCCCGGGCTGGCATTGAGGGCACGGGGGAGGGGGGGGGGGAGGGAAGGGTGCGGCTGTGCCGCCATCGCCTCCCCCCTGCCTGTTCCTATGGTAACAGTGAAATACCTCCGGGACACACACGCACACCCGCTCCCCACTCCCACTCGCGGAGTGCGGGGGGGGACCCGGCCGGGCACGGCCACCGCGCCCTCAGCGCACCCCCACACACACCCCCGCCGCGCCGCCCCGTTCCCATGGCGACGGGCTGCGGCAGCACCTGTGCGGCTCCCGCCCGGCCATCGCCCGCACCTCCCCTCCTCCTCGCCCGCCGCCTCCCCCTCAGCTCCCCGCCGCAGCCCGGCCCGGTTCCCGCGGGGGCCGGCTGCCAGGCTGTGCCAGCCCTCCGGAGAAAGGGCTGCTGCGGTCGGTGGGGGCGGAAGGAGGATCCAAGCCGGCCCGCAACCGGGCGCCGGGCCTCGGCCTGCGCCCCCGCGGTCGGGCAGGGCAGCGCCGCCCCCC
>JAOXJM010000012.1:113758432-113768910 GCA_026413425.1 Tringa solitaria | reverse complement strand
CATGTTCAGCCGACTGTCGACCAACACCCCCAGGTCCTTTTCTGCCAGGCAGCTCCAGCTTCAACATCCAAAATCTGAGGGAGTTTCAGAAGGATTTTTTTGGGTATCATCAGAAATCATAAAATGCGTTTGTCAAAAAGCCTGAAGAAAAAGTATTACTGGCCCCTGGAGAAGGAGAGCGCAACGAGGGCATTCTCTTGTGAAGTACCCTCAGATGGCAGGTTGCTGTTAAAAATGACCGAGCGAGGTGGGAAATGGGCTGTAGTGGTGAAGAGATAGGTGGGATAAAACCCCAGATACAGAATGAAACTCCATCCTAAATGCACTGTATCAGCTGGTGACAGCTACCTCTGTTCATTTTTCTTCGGCAAGGTTTAGCCAGCTTGCCCTGACAGTGAAGTATTACTGAATCAAATTGAATTTAATTTCACACACACACGTATGTAAAAGACAAACACACGTATTTACCAGACATACAGCTGTGCCTGATGTCTCCCTGGAAAGCAAATTCCAGGATACATGCAGAATATCCCCAATGAAAAGTTATGCTAGAAATGATTTGATTTGATGGGAAATTACTGTGTCATTTCCTTTTAAAGACTGTAGCACTCAAAATATAGTACTGTAATAGGCTATTTGCACAAAACAGAACAGGGCTTGTCTGCATGGTCTTTGTAACATTTTCTTGGTGATCCATGCTGATTTGGCAGTTGTAGATGTAGGATTTTGAATCTAGAGTTTTCCTAGTGAGGGAGAACTGGCTTTGTATGTGGTTTGGGTACCAGGTGTGGTTCATCAATAAAGTAATAGCGGATTTCTCTTAGAGCAGACAGGGCTTAAATGATGTAGATAAAGTACATATTCAGTCCACATAACCGACTCCATCTGTTGGTGCAAGTGCTGCAAAGCCTTTTAGGTTATTTGGAGATAGTGGTTGCTATAAAGTGCAAGCGAATGAGTGGGTGCAATGTATTTACAAAGAGAGAGATGTGATACAAGAATTCCTACTACACTGGCATCCTTGATTTTACTAAATGTTTCACAATACACATGATCTCTTTTCTGGAATATATCTTGGGAGATGTAGTCCAGGAAGGATCAAGCCTGGTGTGTAAGGGAAAGGTGAAGGTTTGAGAAAGCAAATTGAAGCTTCCTGTAGGCACAGCAGCATCTCAGAAGATGCAGTTTAATGTTGAATTGAGGCATAAGAAAATATTGCCTTCGCAAATCCAGTCTTTGTTAGTGTTTTGTTCATCAGAATAAAAATATTGTCATTTATGTTGTCAGCAAGATGAAAAAAGATGTTGTCTCTTCTTGTAACATACATTTGAAGCTTTATACCCATATGGTATATATGGCCATACCCATATAGCCATCTCTAATGTGTATGTGAAACGGTGATCTCTGTGTCTGAATCAGCTTCGCTGAGGAACTAAAACTGATGATGTTGTGTCCCTATAGTCCTTTGCAGGCAGAGCATCATTTTAGAGAGAATAGGACAGTTTGGGAGGTTGAGCCGTAGTTTATTAAAATCAATGTGAGTCTTCAATGGGATTTTTAATTATGTTATTATCGGTGAAGAAACAATGTGCTAGACCTCTTGCAAGGGAAGCTGTTTTTGGCAGGAGCCGAGCAGGAATTGGGAGCTATTCTGGAAACAAGGCAGTGACATGGCAAAGCCTTAGGGTGGTGATCACCTATTTCTCACTGCCACTGAGAGGACCCTGCTAACTCTTTCTCAGCAGATATGATCTAGTGTGGCAGAGAAATTCTATTCCCTGAATGATACCCAGAGAGTGTTAGCATTGTGTCTGTCTTCCTAGTGAACATAACTAAGGAGCAGCAGCACAGTAGTCTGCAAACCTTTTGTAGCAGGAGGTTGGCATGGGTTCAGCCAAAGATTCTGTATTTACCTCTACTAGTCTGTAAAATAGCCTCTCAGAGGCAG
The DNA here is from genome assembly GCA_026413425.1 of Tringa solitaria. Classification (NCBI taxonomy): domain Eukaryota; kingdom Metazoa; phylum Chordata; class Aves; order Charadriiformes; family Scolopacidae; genus Tringa; species Tringa solitaria. The sequence continues at coordinate 113,766,962 of JAOXJM010000012.1, read as the reverse complement.
CAATGAAAGCTACCTCAAAAGAGTCATTTTAGACAAGACAGAAGAACGTACATCATGAACAACAAAAGGCAGTCCCTTTTCTGTCAGGGGCTGGGCTAAGTGACCATTTTATTTTTCTCTCGTCATCCGTAATGTCCCTCATTTTGTATAGTACTGTTCATCTCAAGAGATCCCATAGCACGTTGCAAGCTAAACCGTGAATTAGAACTGGCTCTGGGTTGGATGGCTGTATCCATCAGTCAAACTGTACATAGCCTGTGTACATAATGAGAGGAAGAGCAACATTATTGTCGTTATTATTGCTGAAGACATCCAAGTGCTGTGTCCCATCATCTTAATACAGCCAGTATACACAGAGGAGCGAGAAAATGGGCAGGTCACTTAATATTGGTGAATTATGGTTTTGCTACAGTTTGAATGCGGTAGTTTAAGATATTGGGAGACAGCACCAAATTCTGGTGAACCTTATGAATAATATAGTCATTATACTGTATTTAAGACATATTTGAATTCTAATGCTATGTTTCTACTTTTCTTCCTTTTCTGGTAAACAGCTGATAAATTTAAAACTTTATTCTTTTTATATAAAGAGAGCAAGTGCAAATAAGGATACTTACTCAAAGTAAAAATGTTAATATAGTACTTGGTTCGTGTTTTGAGCACGGAATTGTACTAATAATTACAAACATTCGTATAGTTTGCATATTAACTGCTGCAGATATGAAAGAATAATCATGAACTTCAATTATATAGAGCAGACTATTTCATCTGCGTCTTTTCTTTCATCAACTGTGCTTTACGTATACTAATATTAGCATGAGAAGAAATACTGTATGGTAGTAAATTCATGGGCACACCCAGATTAAGTCAGAGACTTGCAAACATCTGATTAATAGGGAGTCTTCAACTTGTAAATATTCTGATTTCCTGTCTTCTATCGTGCATCAGATATTGGGTAAATCTGGTTACTTGCTTATTCAAAACACCTATTTTTGCAGTACTGTTGAGGAAATAATATGTTTTCCTTTGTTATTTGACTGTTACTTTAATTCTGTTAAGAAAAGGAAAGGGATGGTATACAGAATCATTAATGCTCAGAACTAGGGTGTACCTCTTTTACATAAAAAAAATGAAGAAGCTGATATTTATAAAAATTAAGAAGCCAAATTTGTCCAATATAGCAGCATTTGCGAAGTCAGTGTTGTAATTACTGTTGTTTTGAACTGTCTGCTGTTAAGGGCATGCTCCAGATTTGATGCAGGAAATGTTCTGAGTAGAATCTGTGTAACTGAAGGTCTAACTCATTTCTACCAGGAATTTACAGTCTAGACATCTATGTCCATTTCAGTTTCAAAGACACATAATAAAGGAAAATATGTCCAGTCACTTTCCTATTTTATAATCAGTGATACATGTGCATGTTAGATAAGACTGCAAAACATTTTAAAGGAAATTCATGGAGGCATATATTTTAAGTATAGGCCTTCAAAGAAAGGGACCACTATGCAGTACAGGACTGAACGAAGGACACAAGGATGAACCCACTGAATTTCATTGCCAGTGACAGAACAGACACAGATTTTGATTCCCAGCCCTCAGATGAGTGGTGGTGCCTGAGCATGCCTGAGAGAACATGCACACAGTCCCTGTGGAAATTGCTAACCATAAATCTGTTTAAGCCCTGAAAAAAAGTGTTTGCACTGCATGAGGAGCTGCAGATAGACTGAGAGAGAAGCAAGGGGGAGAAAAAGTAAGAAGCAGTGGGGAAAATGCATTTTATCTTACTGCTTCTGTAGGAAGAACCAATATCACTCCCACAAACAGTAGAGTATTCTCACTGCTTTCAGAAGAGCATTAAGTAACTCAGGAATGACTTACGTTCTTATAGTGCTTATTGAAAGAATCATAGAATCACAGAATGGTTTAGGTTGGAAAGGACCTTAAAATTGTCATTGAGTTCCCACCTCCCTGCCATGGGCAGGGACACCTCCCACTAGAGCAGGTTGCTCAAAACCCCATCCAGCCTGGCCTTGAACACTTCAGGGATGGGGCTTCCACAGCTTCCCTGGGCGGTCTGTTGCCGTATCTCACCACCCTCCTAGAAAGAAAGGTGGATAGTTTATTTAGAAAAAAACTGAGTCTACTAGGCTTCAAAGAAGTTCAGGAGACTGTTTTAAATGATTGTATTCTCAGGGCAATTAGACTTTGGTGGGCTTTCATGAAAGGTCATCGTGTGTAACATTGGCAAGTGTTTTCTATCACATGAACAGCTTCAATATGATATTTGATGCAGAATTATTTTCCTTCTAAAGGAGATTACTAAAAATATTTATAAAGGCTCCCCTTTTCAATCACTGCCACATTTTTGTCTTAGATTTTTTTTTTTTAATATGTATTTCATTTACATCACTGTAGCAAAAATTAGTTGGTGAGGTGAAACTGTAGACCAGTGTTGAAAATTTCTCCTAAGCAAAGTCTGGCTAATATTGACTTCAGTGTACAGTAGCAGCATGTTTGTGCTGAATGGTGAGATGAACTCTCCATCTGCAGATGTCAGCCGCCTAACTATCACGCTGGTCAGGACTGAACATATGGTTGAGCAGTGTTTTTCAAAACTTGGTTCTGCTGGCAAGGATTGGCCTCTTCATGCTGTGGACTTTGTTTATGGTTGGGGAAGGGAGGAAGAAGAAAAGGAGAAAAAATTAGTCTAAATCATCTGACTATCTGCAACAGTGCTTGCTCACAGAAACACGGGTTTTTGCACCTGGCACTTGTTCTTGCCTAGGTTACCCAGCAGAGCAAAGTGCTGTTGTAGGAGTGGAAAAAAAAAAGAATTAGGGAAATGTAATTGAATTAATTTAATTAAAGAAAAAGCCAACTGATAAGTTGTTAAAGAGCCCCACATAAGTCTGCTGAGGTAATTTCATTTTGTAAAACCTGATCTGTGCGCACGCACACATATTAACAAAAATAATACAACCCCCCCAATATTCTTTATTTACCAACTAATTCAGTTTAATGATACTTTTGAGAGCACAACTCTGAGACAGGATCAAAAATTTTTAATGTATTTTTGAAAGGATAACTTTTGCACCCCTCATAATGAACTCTCCTGAAGAACATGGTTAGATATTTGGTTCATGGCATTTGCTGGCTACACCGAAGACTTATTGTCAATATCTGACATGGCATTTGCTGCTTCTGTTTCCAGATAGGGTGGAGAGATTGTGTATCCAATGTTTTGCTGGATGTTTCTACGTACTGTGTCGCTTCATCTGAGAACAGGCGCTAATTCTCCCTGCAGTTCCTACTTCGCTTGTGTTCGTCGACCCTCAGGGCTGTAACGCCGCTGCTGCTAAAGCTGCCAGAAGTCAGTGTGCCAAGCAGAGACCCTTGCGTTCAGTTTTGCACTAATCTGACCACTGAGCCCCCAGTGGCCTTGTGTCCCTGGTCAGGTAACGTTACCTCTGCAATTACAGTGAGCCCCTTCGTAATCCCTGCCCGCTTGTCCTTGCAGAAGTCTAGAGGGACCTCCATTAGAGGCTGTTCGTTTATACTGCGGGAATACTTAGTCTTGGAAGTACCTCTTTGCTCCCTGCAGCAAACAGCTTTCTTCCAGCGTAGGGAGAATATTGGTAATGTGGTCAGAGAAGCAGGCTACGTGTGGAGCATGGGGTGCTCTGCAGACTCCCGTCCCCCTCGGCGCTGGAGCTGGGGACAGTTGTTGTTACTCTGCGCCTTGCCTTTCCAAGCCAGCGCCTGGGTTCTATCAGCACCAGGGTTTTGTACGGGTGATGCAAAGCCACTAATGTTTTCTCATCTGTCCCTACCATAAGCTGCCTGTACGGCACCAGTGCAGCTTAAAATCTGATCCCCAGTCTTTATTGATGCTGCTAATGAGGTTACCAATTAATGGCACCTAATGGTCTGTTGTAGCAGTGGTTTTGGTGATGGAGACAGCTGTCCTCTGGGAACTGTGCTGAGACCGTGAGCTCGTTTTGTCTAAGCAAGAGAACAGCTGTTGCCAAAACATGGATGGGAGAGATGAGGTCACACACTTTGTCTCCCTGCCACCCCAGGGCTGTTCCTGGCCGTAGGCAGGAGGGGGAAGGTGGAAGCAACTTTAAGGGACAAAAGCCCTTGCTGGATCTGGACCCAGAGGTCTAGCCACAAAAATACTATATCCCCTTAGCAGTCTTCTGATCTGTCTTGTTCCCCTGACTTTTTGAAGTATTTTACCAATTAACTAGCATTTTGAGGCAATTTATTATTTTTTAGAAGTTTTGTCACTGAGTTGTGTTGATTTGTGGTGTGGTATCTTCCTAGCACCTGATTGCAGTACTTAACTCTTAGCACTTGCATATCATGTTATTTATTTAAAAAGTTCCCCCTGTGAACACCCTTGCATCAGATGCTTATGAGTATTTGAAATACGATGTTAAAATATACATTTATTTTCACAGGGAGCGCTTTGGGGTGATGAGTTCTCATTATTTAAGCTTCACTTTAGTGTTAGGTTACTTTTACAATTTTAAGTTAGGCATACAGTAGTTGCATTTCATCAGTCTGAAAAAAGGTGGCATTATAGATCTACATTGCATTCCCCTAGTGCTTGAATACCTGTAAAGTATAGCACACTTTAAAAATATCATTGTGTAATTGTTCATTTTTGGAACATGATAGGAATGTTGAGAGTTAACATTTAGGTAGTAGCTTACCCATTTCTTTTTTGCTGAACGGATGACAATACCAAATATTATAATTAAGAAAAAACCCCCAAACAGGTCCACTCTAGGATTCATACCTATTCATTTTAAAATTCCCTACAGTCAAAAATATTTGAAGACAATCAGTTGTTTTATCCTGGTAAACGTAAGCAATTTGGTTCATGCTCACCAAAGTACTATATAGTTACAAAGAACTGTGTATTTTGAGATGAAGGTAAAACTCAGTTTTGTATGTGTTGTCATGCTAGTAACTTTTAGAAACATAGTTTCATGGAAATTAATGTACAGTATGCTAAGCTGTCAGAGTGGGGAGCTGAAATCCCTTTCCTTCAAAATGCCAGGAGTAGCTGACCCTTCCAGATTACCTGTGAGATTGAAAAGGCAGTTCCCCTGCTAAGCATTTAGTTTGGCATTGCGATCTTCTCTGGAAAAGTCTTTCAGTAACTGTTTACAGCTTGGCAGTTAGAATTATCTTCTAAAATGTAGGGAAAGACATGGAAAAGTGTTTACAGGGAATGTCATTTCAGTATTTGTACACTTGGTGGTCACTTGTGCTTCACTGAGTTGTTCTCCTTCTATTTTTTGGGTTAGCCTGATGGTGTGTTTACAATTTTTTGAACAATTGAAGATATCTCTACACAGAAAGGTTACTACCAGCCTCAGAATGGCTTCTTTGAACCTTTTTTGGTGTCTGTGTTAGGAGAAACCTTATTTTACAGCTATCCTAATACTTACTTCTACGTTCAGTTTTACTTTCAGTAAAAGAATAACACGTTACTTTACTGGAATGAATTTTCACACACTTTCATCCTGTTTCGTGGTGGAACTAAAGTCTTGGCAGATTTTTAAGCTTAAAAACTGCAACTTTGTAAAATCACAGTTACAGAAAATTCTGGTAGAAGTTCCTCGTACCTAGCTGATTCCTCTAATGAGTCTTCGAGAAGGAATAAACTCATTAAAACTTTGATCATGAATGTAAGCTTAAACAAAAACTTGTTAAATTTGAATATGTTACACTTCTCCTCTGTTCAGTTAGTCCTTGATGTCCTAGCTAGGTTTATTAGCTCTCAGCTACTTGAAAAACAGTGAGTTTGAAGTAGGCAAGTGAAATGTGCTGGGTATTTCCAGAACTGTAGTGAATATTTTCCAAAAAATAGTCTTCAAAGTCAAAACTTAATTATTTCTAATAGAAAACTAACCCACTGTAAAAGACACAGCATCCTTCAGGTAAGAAGAAATAATACAATCTGGTTATTGAAAAAAAAAAAAAGAAAAGAAACAATTGTAGTGCTTCTCTTTTAAAATATAGAGTTCTGAATAAACTGTTCAGAAATGGCCTAAGATCAGAAATTATTTTTTAGATGATTTTTAAAAATGAAGAATTCATTGGTAAATTATAGTTAAGTTCAAATTGATCACAAAAAAAAAATTGCAGTTTGCTGAATTAATTTTATTTTTGCGTGTGTGTGTTAGAAATTGACCAAAATTGTTCACATTTGCAGTGCAAACTGCCGTCTCCCCACAGGTGTTATACGTGCTTTTTCTCTCTCTGTGTCCAATTCTAGCTTTGGTTTAATTGGAATTGACCCATACTTTTCACTGAATATGATGCATTTAATGCCTGGGTTAATTGCTCCTATATTAAGTATACCAACTCAACATACTTTTGTAGATAGAATACAGCATTAATTTGTTTTCTCTAACAAAAAAAAAAATCCCACCCAAATAAAAGCAAACAAAAAAATAATCCAGCTTTAATAATACTGTGCATCTAATGATGAAAGCAGCAGGTGTGGTTTTAACAGGCTAAGGAGGCAGGAATTTGCCGGAGAGGGAGGCAGGTGGAGGGAGTAATGAGGGAAATTTGGTCTCCGTGTCAGAATAGGTCTTTGTTCAGCTTCTTTCTGCTCTCTCCAGTCATACCTGTGTCCCCGAGCTAGATATTTAAGTATCTTCCTCATTGGTTTGGTTAACGTTCACCACAATGTTCAGGTGTGAAAAATTCCATCTCATTTCTTACTAAGGAAGTCATGGCTGCATCTGCCTTGGCATTTTAGTTTGGAAAAGGAACGTGCCTTTGAAACAAAGCGCCTAACCACGCTCGCTGTGCTTGTTTCACTCTGCGGAGGGTTTGTCAGTGCAGGGGCTGGATTCCTTTCAGTAAAAGAAAACTGTCGTTTGTTCCAGGTGTGCACCTACTGGATTGCAACCAGTATGGGCGACCAGGTTAGAGCTACCCTGAAACACGTACATTGTGGAGTCAGCTCCTGGGTGTATCAGCCGCTTTGCTCTACGGATCTGCTGCTCCTGCGCTGCCCCACTTGCTCTCGTGGATACAGCTCGTGGTGTTTGATTAGCCTGCGGCAACAGACTTCACAAATAGTAAAATGTGGCCGGCATTGTGACCTGTTTTTGTTCAGAATGGTTGTGCAAATGTTTAAGCACCTAAGGAAAAAAAAATAATCAGGTGTTAGCGCACAGAGGGAAAACGGTATTAAGACCTCAGTTAAGAAGTAACTTTTAAGAGTAAACTGCAGCCTGGCCTTTACCTGTTCTTTACTTCTCTCTGGGGTCTTCTCCTCTTCAGGGCTGAGCGCATTTCATCTTGAGGCAGCTTTTTGAAATTGTCTCTTGCCTTCCATATCCATGCTTATTTTTGGTAGGAGACACCAATGTTCCGCATTTAATGTCTAAGCTCTTCTCCTGAACTAGCACTGATAGTAACAGGTCTGGCTGTCCATCTGCACTTCTGAGGAAAGATGAAAAAGAAAAGTTTCTGCCCTTCTTCGATATGGAAAGAGCCTTAAGTGTTTATCTCATAGAACACTGGCTAGGTTATTATCCTGTTCATGCCAAAGGGGCCTCTGAAGGTACCTTGTCTATCATGAAATAATTTCACGGCTGTTTTACTAAACTTCAAGGAAAGAAAGGTGACAGAACTTCCCTTTACAGTTTGGCAAGTTGGGTTTCACAACCCATTATCTCTAATTAATTGAATAGAGCTAGTGATTCACACCAGATGATGGCCTCACCTGAAATGACTCAGTAAGATAGTCCTTTTAGGTGGGAGCTTTTAAGCTTATATGGCAGTCAGCATTCACCCCTTATTGTCTGTGGACAGAGATTTTGGTTTGGTGCTTTCCCATCATCTGGACTGCTTCAAGAGATAAAGGTGAAAGAGACTTCTGCTCAGTATTGATTTGGTCTCTCTTATCTTTCCTGGGTCTCTTGAACCCCCTCATCAAGACAGTCAGAGGATTTTTTCTTAGCTACAGCGTTCATAAAATCCCCAAATATTGTATCCGTTGTTTAGTTTTAGTCTTATTTTCATTAATTAGTTTGACTTGTTGGTGCCATGTCTCAATTTAGTGGTTTAGCCTTTGTAGGGTTTATTGCTTTAAAGGTTCCAGAGAGAAGACTTGAGAGCTGGAAATGGTTCTGGTGTGTATCTGCTTTAACATAAGTCTGATTTTTCATGTCTCCATCTGCTGGTAGAAGATGAGATTTGCTGTTCAAACATCATATAATGAGTAACATAAATGATAAGTTTCAAATAATAAATACCCCCTTCACTGTTATAGATACTTTCAGTTAGGAACTGGATAGAAATGCTAAATCTATTTATTTTTAGGCTGCTTAATAATAGTTATAAAATTGTGATAACTTGTGATCTGTTATAGATCTGCACTGAGAGGAGTTAAATATTCAAATGGATGTATTAATAACCTGGGAGTTCAAACCAGTGTGCTGATGAAACTAGATTTTTTCATTTCTATGGGAGTAAAAGATACTATAAAATGGCC
>JAOXJM010000012.1:113735692-113746050 GCA_026413425.1 Tringa solitaria | reverse complement strand
ATATCTAGTTTCTTCTTCAGATATTTTTTTTCTTTGCAATGTAAAAGGCATTCAGCTGTAATAGCTATGGCTGGTACACAGTACCTAAACACCAACCTGCTAGAATCTGCTTATTTTCTGATTTGTCTGTGATACAGAATACATCCAGATGCAAGATAACACATTTCCATAAGCAACAGAAGGTATACTAATGTGCAGTAAAACCACTAGTAAGGATAAGGAATCCCATGAGGATACTTCTAAAGCTTCATATTTGAAAAAAGTATACTTATAAATTTTTTTTTAAAGCAATCCCAGTGATTTTATCAATATGGTAAATCAGCACTGATTTTTTCTTTGATTGATACAGGCATGTGCATGAGCAGTTTCTTGTAAGTCATGCCAAAAATGTGCCGGTCTGCATTGTCACTGTGTGGATGTAAATAGTGCAATACCCATAACTTCGTTTTTCTGGCTTTATGTTTTTCTTAAAATACAGAAATGTATGTGTGGGGTGTTTTTTTTTTTGGTGTGTGGAATTGAAATAAACCAATGTTCTTTTATTGCGGCACATCAGTGAATGAGATAGTCTGGCTATATTTTTTGTTAGCTAACGGCCTTGAGAAAAGAGGTAGGAGCAGGGCTGCTGAAGGCAGTGAGAATACACAGCATCAGTGAGGACTGAGTCATTATTGCTTTCTTTTCAGATAGAATAAAGGACAGAAATTATTTTTCCTGATGAAGTCAGACCGCTGTCTATGGTATTTCTGTATAGTTACTTAGAAAGTGTCATAGGCCTCCAGGTTGTGCTCTGAAATACTTACATGAGAAAGCCAGCTCCATGAACTACATCAGCCCAACCTTGTGCACAAGCTGGTAAACTCTACTGAGGGGTGGAATACAGGATTTTGTGTTTGGCCTTGTGCTAATTTGGTTAGAGATCCTCCCAGCTACAGCTAGTTTGGGTTTGGAGCATGGCCAGAGAGAGCAAGTGGCTATCTGCATCTTAGAAAGTAGATGGGCCCTTCTTTAATGAGAAAGGCAAACAGGAGTCTGCACGATTGGGGGCATGAGATTTGGGGTGTTTTTTGTAAGCTTTCTGGCACTGAAAATTGGAATGAGCTTTTTGTGTATATTCAAGCAGCAAGAATAAGGAAAGCTGTGGGTTATGTCCCTTACTTATCCCTTTTAATGTCATACCTATTGTGTTATGCCAATTTATACAGGTTGAAGTATTGGAATGTGATTGATTCAAATTACGAAGTAAACAGGGGAGGAAGTTGGTGAAAACTGGTGTTATTTAAGGAAGGGCATCCTTAAAACTGTGTTGCAGTGGGAGGCTGGAGACACAAGCATCTGCTATGTGGACAAATTTAGTTCTAAAACCCAGTTCCCTTATAGTCAGTGGAGCATGCCTATCAAATCTGGGCCTTAGCTCACTTGCTTTCCATGGAGAATTTTCATCTTGTTTGAGCAGAACTGGAATTTTGACAGAGATGCTTGATTAGAATAAATGGAGCATTCCTATCAAATACAGACAACTAATGAATCCATGGGTAAGCTCCATTAATTTCAATACAGTGCTAAATGTGTTAAATGTTATGAGAGAGATGTTGCTACATATGTGCATTTACCAATTTTGTTAGTGCTAAATTGTAGCTGATTTAAGTTCTTTTTTTAGATTCCATCAAGCATGAGTATAACCAATGTTTCTATATTTAGAAGGGTAAATAAGCATCTGTTCTGTGGTATAAAAACAGGAAAAATAATCTGAAAATATTTTTTGGTAGGATCTCCCATTCAAAAGTGGCTTCATTTAGTGTCTTCATTTTCAGATAAAACATTTCAGGCTCAGAGAAAATCTTTGCCAAGTTTCATCACAGAACAAATTTTGTGTTTATACTTATCCCCTTCTCCCTCTCCCTCCCGTCCCAAATAAGATTTCTGTTATATAAGAAGACAACAACAATATACAGCCCAAACAGAAATACCATAAACAGGATGGTATAATTTGTGTTCTTATTTCACAATGCATCATTTCCATGTATTTCTATTACTCATGTAACATCAACAGACACCAATTTAAACACCACTTATTTTGCAAATTACTGTCACTGATAAATTTGGGCCATGGAGTTTTAGGAAACGTGAGTTTCAACACAGGTTAAGCAGGTGACATGCCAAGGAGAGTGTAAGAAAGTGAAAAATGTCCATTCCTCCTCCTCTTAGCACCCTTGTGAGGAGCACAAATGATTTGCACAGTATGTTATCCCATTTACGTCCAGTTGAAGAAAGTTATATTCTCCTTCTTGTATCCGTGTTTTCATACACCCCACATCCATCCTTCTGCACTTCCTACAGAGGCTTGTATCAACATACTGCTTGACAGGAAATCAACTGCTGTTGTAGGTTTTACAATAAGAGAATACAATCAGATGTCAGTTGACTCTTAATCTCTGTTGCTGGCACTTTATGTTTCTTTGCAGATTATCTCCATTGCAATACAATCACTGTGGTTGGGAAAAGAAGGGCTAGAGGTTCCTTATAACACTGACACTGTTATTCTGTGTACATACATCAACATATATAATGAATCACAGAAAAGCCATGGCTTTGCCTGGTAATGTCTTGAAAACATCGAAGTCTAGAGATTCTTCCACCCATCTGGAAAACCTGCTCCAGTACACTGGTCTCCTGGAGAAAGAGGTTTTTCCTGATGTCCAGTTTGAACATCCCAAGCTGCACTTGGTGGCTGTTGTCCCTGTTTATACCCTCTGAAGAGTTTCTTGCCATAGTTTTTGTAACTCCCCTTCAGGCAGTGGCAGGCTGCAATTAGATCTCTCCCTACCTCATAACGTACTCTTTGTCACATGAAAAAAAATCCAACCTCAATCCTAAGCCTTTCCTTCAAGTCACCTGCTTTGGGCTCCAGGTCTGCCACAGAGCCCTGTCCTGCTTCTCAGCAGCCTTCTGGAACTGTGGAGGGAAAAACCAGACACATCATTCCAGTTGTTGTCTTACCAGCACTGCATAGACAGCGGTAATAACTGCTTGATCTGCTGGCCATACGCTTAATGCAGCCAGTATGAGATTTGCTTTATCTGTGATCAGAGAGTATGCTGTTGGCTCATTTTCAGCTTGGCACTGACCATCGCCTCTAGGTCCTTTTCAGCAAGGTGAATATGTCTGTAGAGATGGATGCATCCTTGGGGGGGTGGGGGTGGGGGTGAATGCAATCTTTAAAACCAGGAGTAACTGCTTCCTTCTCTCCCTTTTCAAAAAAGAAAAAGATCCCTGTGACACCTGCTTGCAAGTATGTGGTTGGAAAGAATGGTAATGTTGAAAGGAGGAAACAACCAAACTCTGTTGTTTCAAGGTATCTCCAGGTGAAGCAGTCTCCAAAATGAAGTGACTCCTCAATTTTATAACAGTTAAAAGAAATAACTTATTTACCCTGTAGTATTAAATGACAAGCCTTCCAAGAATACTTTACAAAAACATTCCAAAAAAAAAAGTTAAACTATCAAGGAGACTGTCATCGCTGCTAATGCACTGAGTCCTGTATCCGTCTATGTATTACTACAATAAAAATAGAGCACATAAGCAAAGCATTTTACTTTTTTTTTATATTGATTATAAGAAAAAGGTCGCTTTTCAACTTGTTTTAGAAACATCCCTCAGTTGTTCTGTTACCTGTTCTATATGCATCTTTGTGCTGAAAGGAAATTGGAAAAAAACCTGTAAGAAGAAAACAAACCCCCTTCTGATATAAGTGAAATTTTGTTCAATATCAACTATTATTAGCCATTATTTGATAAATAGGCAGTTTGGATAGATGTTTCTTGAAATCCTACATAGTATGCAGAACATGCTTTCATTGTGCTTCCTGGCACTATAAGATAGTGTGCCCTATTTGAAAATATAATGATCAGTTCTGTTAAATCATGTTCAATCAGCTTATACAATAACACCAATATTTTGTTATTAATTTCAGATTTCAGAGACCTATGCCTTCCTACCAAGAGAAGCGGTGACACGATTTCTAATGAGCTGCTCAGAATGCCAGAAAAGAATGCATTTAAACCCAGATGGAGCAGATCATAAAGGTAGTTTTAGTGTCAAATAGTGGGATGTAAAGTAATTTTATTCCTAATACCCATTTTTATTTTCCTAGCTTAAGTGAGGGTTCATAAAAATGTGGTACACGGGAACAGTTCAATAAGTCAGATCATCTGTTTTACTTAAGCTGAAAGGTAGTGAATCTTCTGCTTTTGCTTAAGGATGGAGTGTAATACAATATGCACCCTCAATAGAAAGATGATTTTATCTGGAGGAAATAATTTTTTTTTGCTATGGAACTGTTTATATAGGGGCTTAAACATAAGGAATAGATAGGTTTTGTGTGCTGTAGTCATTAGAGTAAAAGAGCTTACAACTTTTCAGGGTGGGAACTTGATTTTCATTTTTCTTTGGGAGACTTTCATCTATACAGCAAACCAGCAATTGAGAATGCCAAAGTTAGAACTAAATGACATAACTGTCTGACTTTGACTGCAGAGTAGATCCAAGTAGCTTCCACAATTAACATATAATGCATAATAAATGTTTTTATTGCAGATAACGGAAAACCTCCAACTTTGGTGACCAGTATGATTGATTACAACATGCCAATTACTATGGCTTATATGAAACACATGAAGCTGCAGCTACTAAATTCACAGCAAGATGAGGTAAAACCTGAAATCTTTTAAGTTTGTTTTACTGTTGTCCTGTGTTCTTTGGTGCTTGTCTTTGTGGTAGCCAGGAAGCTGAACTGAAGATGATCGTTGATCCCTTTGTTATAATTTCATTGCTAAAATAGTAAGTCTGAAACCAAACCAAGGATGTTTGCAAGTAATCAAGTTGAGAGAAAATGTCATGAGTTGCCACCATTCCATGGTTGGAGGTAATATGCTGTACTGCTTCAAATTACCCAAAGGTGCTCTTTTACTGTCTGGACCAGCAGAAAGGGTAACAGGGGCATATGTTTACCTGAGACTTGTGCTGTGCTCAGAAGTGACTTTCATTGTCTACTTCTGGAATGCAATACCATCACAGCTGAAATGAATGGCATGGTGTTCTCAAGGTTAGCAGGCAGGATACAACACATTTAGTGAGATAGATGGAAGCCCTGGCAACATCCGTTGAAATCTTTAAGGCAAAAAGCTTGGTAAATAAAAATAAGAGTAGGTGTTCCTTTTGAAACTTTGAGTAAAAAAAAAAAAAAGGGAAAAAAAAGGAAAAGAAGTAGGCTGAGAATTAAGCTTCTTCAGAGACAGTTGGAGTTCAGCTGAATTCTATTTATTTCTTTATTTCAAAAATTATTTTCTTTCTGTGATTTATTCAGAGCTTTTTCAGGTCTTAAGAAGTGCTTCATCAATTGGATGGCAGCTACTAAATTATTTCTAATAAACTCATTTTGCTAGAAATGTGTTCGTTTACCATTTGAGCTGCCAAATAGTTAGAAACCCTGCTATGTGCTAGCCAAAAAGCAGTCCTGCATGCTATGTCCTTCTGCCTGACTACAAGATATTTTTTAATAAAGAAAACCTTCAAAAACAGTGTTAGCAGCTGGATTATGTCAAAGACCCTGACTGACTCCTGACTTCTGTGGAGTCAGTCAGATTTGGTTTCATAATAAGTAGATATGGGGTGTTGGTGAAGGTTTATGAATTATTCAACACCCCATAGAATGAGGATTTCCTCACTCTTCTAGAAATATTAGGATCCTTGTTTTACTTTTGCCTTATTTTAAATTGTGGAGGGTGTGGGGAGAGATTCCTGACTCAAGAGTCCTTCATGCACAAATACAACCTGGTCATCTTTCCCTCCTTTTGATCTCCCCTCTGTGTGTTGCCCCTTTTCAGGAACCTGGCAGCAAGGTTTCAAGCAGCAGGAGAGAATAGGTTTTGTTCCTGCAGTAGCCTTAGGAATTCAAGGACTCCTTGTTTTTTCTACTTCTTCCCTTTGAGAATTACTCCTACAACAGCGTCAAGCGCTCATACTGGATCAGGGTCACCTGCCACATGCCTCTACAGACTGAATTTTCAAGTGTAGTCTTTCTGGTCTGATGACTGAAATTTGCATTTAACCAGTTTTTAACCTAGATGAACCAGTGGAGACGATATAGTGGCAGCAGGAAGCATCATTGTTTGGTATCTCCCTGCCCAGCTTGGTTTTGCAGCTCTGTTACTGTGTATTAAATGTTTATAGCACTGGATTTATTAAGATAAGTCTTTTTTGACATGTTTTAGTAATAATGTCTTTGTCAGGGCAGAGTGGACACAAGGAAGGTTCTCAAGATAATCTTTACATCTTTTCCCGGGGCAGAGTTTTGCTAAGAATTTCTTTTTCCTTCAGGCTATACATTTCATTGCTATTTTGTTCTCAGTGCAACAAAAGGGTGTAGTACAAAGCAGGAAGATTTTTAGTGCATACGTTCAAACTATTCAATGCACTTAAAAAACATGCTTGGGTTTGTAGGAAGGCTCTGTTTCCAAGGTTTCATCAATCGTGTCTGTATTCTTGTGGAGGGGTGGAATTGAGACAGGAGTAAACTTGGATCCCACAACTAGCTAGCACAGTGACTGAAAGCTTCTTAATTCTCTCATCCTCAGTTGATCATTTTTAAGCGGAGGCCATCATTGAGAGGGAAACAGACTTCATCTAAGAGGAGAGCTCATCACTGTGTGGGAGTTTACAGCTGTGCTGCAACTCATACAAAGATACCAGTAGCTCCCAGCACATCTCCCCATGACTGTGCATCTGCGCAGATTTGGATAAATGTTTACACGGTTTGGGGGGAGTCTGAGGTGGAGATGTTCCACAGTGTGCTGTAGGCAAACACAGGCTACCCGTGTGTGTTGTTTTATGCCTATGCATGCATTGGATAGCTAGAGCTCCCTTTCTGGGAACCCATACAGATTGCCTAACTTCAGAATTGGAAAATGTAAGCTGCTGCTTGCTGGTTCCTCCAGGATTCAATGAGAGCTACCACTGTGCCTTAACAGAGGCACAGCGTTCCAGAAGGTCTGGAGGAGTCTGTGTTCTGATCTTGCTCTTTGAATAAGCAGCGTGTTTTTTCCCTAAACCTCAGAAGCAGCTTGGCGTGTGCCTCAGCCCTGGCTGTCTGGGCAGGAGGCTACTGGCCACCACAGTTCTTGTGTGAGGGCAGTGCTTGGGTATTTGCTGCTGCTGCAACTGGGGTGTTCCTGCCTTACCTGGGCAAGGCGGGCAGGTACCCACTAGAAAAGCCCTCACTCTTCCATGTAGTTTTTTACAAAACTTTGAGAATAAGGTGTGTTTGTTTCATTATTTGACGTTGTCCTGGTGTGGCAGCGCAGAACAGCAGTGCCTTGTGTGGTGTCCCACTCTCGCTCCTGAATGGCATTTGGCACTACTTCATCCCAGTTTAACAGGAGTCGTGATTGCAGGGAACTTACCTTTCGAAAACGAGAGAAATGCCCATGCAAGACAGAAACGTCATTGAGACCCAAGAGAGGAGTAGATTTAAGCGCCAAGCACTCAGAAAGAAGAAAGCAGCTATATTAGTAGCTGTAGAAACCAGCTCATAACAAGTACACAGCAAATCATATTCTAAAGATGGCTATTTTTCTAGGTCAATTCTGGTGAATAACCCAGAAAAATAGCCAGATCCTGTCAGTTTTGGTTTTGTTAAAAAAATAAATTATATTAATTTGAAATGTGTTTTAAACTGGTCTTTTGGGGATACAAAATTATTTGCCATATTTTTCTCTATGTTCTTTAAAACGCTTTTATTCATAACAGGAGTAATTATCTCAGAGAAGTTGTTACTGAAAATATATCACTTTAGGCTTGGATGTTGCCTCAACAGCTTACAGAGCAAGACTTGTGGATGCTTAATTTTTAATCCATGAGTGGGTGCATGAACTTCAGTGGGACTGAAGCAAGTGATGTTAAACATGTACGTGAACGTTTGTGGACTAGGTCCAAAACTATTTTGTTTTTTTTTTTATAAATGGGTACAAAATATTTGATTGGGACTTTTACTTTTTGCCCTCTGCTGTCATCCCTAGTAGATGCTATGTAATTAGACTTGATGGATGAATCATATTAAAGAAATATATGGCAGAATAAATTTGAAGTGATTCTCATGTGGTTATATTACATTGGTTTGCCATTGACTGTCATTTGAACATGCTCAGAACTCTCATAAGCTTTCTAATTTTCATAGATGCTTCTTTAAGCACAGTAACAGTGTAAGGGTGACATCATGTCAATGGAATTTGGTCATGGGTTCTTATTAGGTCAAGTTGCCATTTGGAAATATCTTACTGTGAGTGGTCATCACGGGGTTACCAACCTCTTTTTTACAGGTAGAAGATTCAGGCAGGGAATGTGGAGAGTTCTCCTCAACCAAATTTGAATAACAAAGACTTGGTATGGGGTCTCCAGTTACTAGCCCTCTTTTGCAAAATACTGTGGAAACAGAGAGTGTGGTAATGGAGTATCCTCATAGTCTAACAAATTGCTTTGTTAGATTATTTTATCACATAAACACTATGTTTTCATTCCTTTACTTTAGGTGCTCTGCTTGCTTGCTTATATACACAAAGATTTAGCATGATTACACTCCCCACCAGGTGTGAGTGAAACAAATGGGAACAAGTGAATTGCACTTAATAATGTGAACAATGTACAATGTTTTCTGACATGTCTCTGAAACTTTGCATTTTCAGGATGAAAGCTCTATAGAAAGTGATGAGTTTGATATGAGTGACTCAACTAGGATGTCAGCTGTGAACTCTGACCTCAGCTCAAATCTGGAGGAGAGAATGCAAAGTCCTCAGAACCTCCAGGGCCAGCAGGATGGTAAGGTTCTCGTTTCCTACAGAAAATGCGGCAATGCTTGTCTTTTTCCCATTCTGTGCCTTCATTTAGTACCTGCTGTGTCCTTTTTTTCATATTGTGTTTCATTAGGTAATTTGAAATGTATGTTCCCTATGTCTCAGCATGAAGAGGATGAAGTTGGGTTTTTTTTTACAGGTTAATTTATTTGTTGCTTAGGCAACAGGTGAGTGCTTAGACCACTACATGTCAAGTATTATTATTTTACTATTTTTATATATGTAGCGTGACCATACACAGGCATAAAAAAAAGAAATGAAACTCAAACTTTCTCAGCAAACCAGAAGGGTACTAAAGTTATCTTTACTGGTTGAAATGAGGGAGAGGGGTGTGACAGAAGCATGATTTGAGAGCTAGGAATTGAGGTGTGAAATTCAGAAGAAAGGATGAAAAGACAAACTGTGATAGGGAAGTAGAGGTAAAAGTAGAGAAGGCAGAATGAGCAGCATTGTGAATTTGCATGTTAATTATTTCTAGGATAGTTACAACACAAAGTTTATTCATCGGTGAAAGAGATGGAAGTTTTACTTTGCATAGAAGATACATCGATGTATTCTCCTTGATTTCAGCCCTTCTTATAGAACAAGTTAGATAGGACTGGTTTGGAATGAACTTTCTCCTTGGCTATGGAGCTCACAAAAAGCCTTTCCACTGCAGACTGCCACAGTGGCTCACGAGTAGCACGTGAATGCACAACACCTAAAGTGCAGGTCTATTCTATCACTATTGGAAAAAACACATTGGTATTCTGTACTTGTTACTCCACAATTTCCTGATCATGTGTGCCAATTCAGAAGTGCTTCTTATATTTCTCCTGAACACTAAATATATGGCATTTGACAGTTAAGCTGGATTCTTTCCACTTTATGCATCATAGTCAATCGCTAGCTGGTAAGCTATTTAGGTGAGAATGGGTGTGCTGCGTAGTGGCTGATGGGATCTGGTGGTGTGTAGGACCTTCTGCTGTGTTGCTCTCTGGACAACTAAAGGAGACGGATGTCTACGATAATTCGATAGGCCAGATTCTAACCACAGCTGCCTTTTGTCTGAGTGTCCTCAAGCTATCACAAAAGTTTAGCAACTTTTGACTTTATTTCTATGTATGTATGTTCCCTAAAGGTGCAGTTCTGATGCACAAGGTGTAAGAAAAGCCAGTTCACTTTCCTGTTTGACTTTTCAGGGATAACATATTGTAATAATACTGCTAAGTTAAGAGTTTTCAGAGATACTTTGAAAGGTGCCGTTTATATGTATCTGGCTTTTAGTGCAAAACCATGCTTTAGAGGTTTTTGCTTACCTATTTACTCAATCTGCTTCACATACACAGGACATTTCTTAATAGTAATTGTGTGCATGTATATATCTGAAATAAAAATTATAGCTCAGTAGAGTAAGCTATGAAGAAATGCGTGTGATACATGTCTTGATACCTACTGTGACCAGATTCATGT
>JAOXJM010000012.1:113721117-113735592 GCA_026413425.1 Tringa solitaria | reverse complement strand
TGCCACATCTAATCATATTAGAACATAGGTATGAATGATAAAATGCTACAAATCTGTCACTTGCTATTTAAAATGTATGGGAAATAAACATGCTGTGGTCTTTGAACTGCAGTTAGTGTGATCTTACAGAATTGCTTTAAATATCTGCTTTCCTTCCTTTCCTCCCACATGGTACTTGCTCACCTTCCTAAGGCAATCCTATTTTTTGTTGCATCTTCTGGCTGAAGCATCTGCCCATAGATTTGAAATAGCAGCTCTTCCTGCTTCATAGTTTTCTTGTGCTAGCTGTTGTCAGGTAGCAAACCTGAGTGTGGCTAGTTATAGCAGCAACACTGCTTTTTGCAGATATGGGAGAAGAGGCTGAAGGAGAAACTGAAAGACCTTAGAGAAGGAGGGCAGGAAAAAAGAAGATTGGAAGGGATAGAGGGATGGAAGTGGGAACCGGAAGGAGGAAAGACAAAAAGGACCTTAAGTGGACTTAACAGTATGATCCCTTTAGCCATCACAGCCTTCACTGTAAAATTTAACAAATTTAATACTTAATTATAGCACACACAGACCAAAATCATAACCAAAGCATGAACATGTGTGTCTAAAGTGCTTCCTGCCCCCTTCCCTCAAACATTCTATATGTCCATGAGAGTTTATGTCAGCCACCACATTCAGTCTACAGATAAAGGCACTTGGCATTTGGATCATCTGAAATGTCTTTGCTGCATTCTGGCAGGTGAAAACTTGCTGCTGCATAAGGTTGCCTGTACACACATACTGTGTGGTGGAATGGAACAGCAGAGGTCTTCTGCTGCCCAAAGCATGCCCTCTTTGGGAGAATGAGTTGTTAATGGGAATCATTATTAAAACTGCTGCCTGGGGTGGATTAGTGACAGCTCCAGTGTACCTAAAGGTGATGTGTTCTAGCACTTTGCTTACGTGGCTTTCTATGTGAGGTGGTGTCATGAGAATATTAAACATCTATTGGGTTTTTTTTCCTTGGATTTCAACTGATTTGGTACTAGGATGTAAATGGAGTCTGTGTACCCAGAGGAGTGTAATAGTGAGCTGGGCCACACCACTGAAGTGTAGATGGAGGCTCCTCTTCCAGTTCAGTTTATCAGGGCATAGTGGAATGCTGACACTACAAACATAAAAGGTATAAGATACCCTCTTCCCTAGGGCTGCATTATATTTAGACATGCATTTGGCTTTGGGACACCACTGCAGAACTCATACTAGGAAATTTTAGCTGAGGTTTCTCAATGTCTTCCAGTCTAGTACTCCGTGTTTTCTGTTTCTCATGGTTAGGATATTTAAACCTAAATAGAATAAAGGCGAATATCAGAGCAACCCGCATTATCAGCTAAAAGCAATAGACTTCTTCTTCACCCAGAAATGTCGTAGTAGGTAGGAAAAATGCTGAGAAGGAGCGCACAGAGAGGGAAGGTGTGTGTGCACTCACAGTAGATGGGTGCTGGTATTGCACAGAAGTCCTGAGCTCTGCAAACGTACCAAGGCTTCATAAGATTCCTCATGTAAAGCATATTAGGTTGAAAGGGAACAGGGAATTGAGGAAGAAATGAAAAGTGGGGAGGGTTGGTGAATTGTATCCATAGCACTGAAGTTGCCACAATACTATGAAGGACAGTTTCCACTTTAAATTAGCCTTTGTATGCTTTTAAATAACAGGGCCTTGAGTCACACCTGCTGGTGAATGGCTGAAAATAGCATCCTGAGCACCTGCGGGGCTGCTGCAACTATGAGGGAGGAGTTGGAAAAGAGCTGCTGCTCTTCCCTGGGGAGTTAGAAAAGGAAAGGAGCTTTAATTCGCAATTGGTTCATTCCCCAGCTGGGAATGGGGTAAGGCTATCTGGTTACCAGTGCCTCAGAGCTGCTTACCCTGGCAGCCAGCTGGATAATAGGGCTGCTTTCTCTTTCGCACCCTCTTCACTTGCTTGACCCTATTTTCTTGCTTCCCTATACATGCTGCAGCTCCCTTGTCCTAAGTGAGTTCTTTGGAGCAAGCCCTCCATACCACTCATCTGTGGGCAAAGCTCCAGCTTGAGAGCTGTCTCTAATTTTTCTTTTTCCTAATAATGCTCTAGAGACTCTGATGTTGCTGGATCAAACCCTTTTGCCCTTGTCTCAGACCACAGACAGCAGGCAAAGTTTGCAAACTGAGTTAGAAATGAAGGAACTTGTATTTTTTTTCAATTAGTACTTCAATCCTTATAAAAAAAAAAATCATAGTAAAATCCGACTTCTAGATAGGTCTATCAGAGGTGCAACAAGACCTTATACCCTGAGGGAAAATGGAATTCTTGCTTGTTAGCTGGAGCCCTGTGCAGAACAGCTGAGTGTGTTTGCTCCTTTGCTGCAGTGGTTCATTAGTTACCAAGACATAAGAGAGGTGTAGGGGGATGCTTTGATTAGAGGAAATCAAGAACATGCACAGCTCTAGAAGTAACGAGAGTTAGGTATCAATTTCATGTTGAATTTTTTTTTTTTAGTTTTCACTATGTGAGCTATCAAATAAAAATTAGGAGATGAGACTATTTGACTGTAACTCAGTGTAAGATGCAGAATTAATTTATTTTCAGTATTTCACACTGTATTGAGGTACACCAAAAGATATCACTGCTTTGTCTGAATTTGGGTGGAAGGACTATGTTCTCTTCAATCTAGTTTTTAGAAAATGATAGTTATATGTACAGAACTCCCCCTCACAGACACTGTATGGAGACACTGCTGATAGCAGCTAGTTGTGATGGTTCAACCTTTGACAGGGCTTGTGCTATCTTCTTAGACATGGAGATTACTAATAAGCTTTTCCTGATTATATTTTTTTGCAATTTATAGCAAATTGAGCAATAGTACTGTAATGCAATGGAGGACTAAGCCTTCAAGTAGTTTGTGGTCATTTGGGTGGTGCCAGTTCTCCTTCCATGGCATGTTGAAGTCTCCAGGCTTTCCACAATAGAGGTGTAGGAGATGTGGTTGTTCCCATTAACTGGTCCCTTCACTCATTTGGTGTTTGTGGTAGATACAAGTATTGGAGTCAGTCATCTAAATACTGTTTTTCTGCATCAAAGCTATATCTTTACTCAACAGCTTCACCTGAAACAAGTAACATCAGCTAATTAAGTTGTCAAAATTGTGTATCTGTGCAAGGGTGCAGTTTGCTATATCTGTGCTTGCCATTGGTAAGTTCTTTCTGAACTGAGTCCAAGCCAAGTGTTTAATCCATCTTCCCATTCTCAAATGGTTGCATTCTTTCTGCGTTTCTCTTTATTCCACTAAAACCTAGACTCTCTGTCTTAAAATACTGAATTTTCTTTTTCCACAAAGTAATTTAAGTGAGATGTATGGGTTTAAAAGCAAACTACATGCCAAAGTGAAGACAGATCAGTGAAGGAGAATATTGGAGTAAATGGTCTCTGCTGTTGCCTATGCTTTGGCCCTGCTCTTGATGTTGAGCAAAGTGAGCGATAAAAAAAACCAATATGAGAGCAGATGATTCCCAGCGCTAAACCCGTAGCAACCATTTGCTGCTAATTAAGAATTTTCAGTGGAAATATTTTCACATTAATTTACCAAATTAATTTACATTAATAAATATTTTGCCTTTAATTTCTATTCAAGCACTGAAAGGTTTTACAAATATGCTTGTTTGGTATGTGATCTAAGTCCTTTTGACTTCAGTAAAGACCCACTAAAGATTAGCTGAAATATTTGCAGAGTTTGGGTGTCTTAAAAGCTTGACTTCTTTAGGCTTCAAAACAAAGCACCTGACATTTGTGTGGTATATGGGATGGAGGTGAAATTACCACATGAAGTCATAAACCTTTAACAACAATATTAAAAGTAAAATAAAAAGCAGCCTGCTAGTTTTCTACCTGCAACCTCCTATACTTTTAGAAAGCCTTTTGATTTTGGGGATTTTCTGTGCCTTGAGTGATTTTATTTGCAATTTGTAGATCTATACTAACACAGCTATAATGCTGTAAAAAGTCCTTATTATGCTTGTACATTATACAAAACATTGGACACGCAAAGTTAATAAGCATTTTACTCTAAAGCCAAAGGTGATTTTCACTTAATAGTGAGGGTTTGGGCTGATTAAGAATGAAGGAGGTAGCACTGTTAGCTTATAAAGAGTGTAGAAAAACAATTACTGCTTTACTTTTTTATTTTTGTGAAATGGCAGACCATTAAAATTACATTCAAGCTAGGGCCAGGAGAGCTGACTGAATTTTGTGGTATATTCAGACATTCCAGTCTTGCTTGAGCCAGTGAAACTTGTAACAATTTGGGGACTAATCCCCAAAATCTCTCTTCTTATGACTAAGGGTAAAACAGTACAATAAATACTATTTTTCTGAAAGAGATCTAAGATATCTGCCTGTCTCGTGGTAGTGGAAAAGAAGAGATGAGTATAGGCAATGTGAGCTATACAGCACCTTATGCAGAGTCTTTTGTGATCTTGCTCTAATTTCCCTGAAGAGGAAAGCCCATCTGTATGAACAGGTTTTTGCCTTCCCCCTATTCTGGGAGACAGAGCAGAGGCAGCAGAGGCTGAATGAGGGCAACAACCGTGTCCCGAAGATGAGGGCTGAGACAAGCTGGCAAGAGAAGATGAGGAAGGTCTCTGCTTTGGCTGCACAGCAATCTGTTTTGAGGATAAGCAAAGGTCTCCTGCCTCTGCAGCTGCTGATCTGTCACCTCTTGCGAGCCCCAGCTTCATTACTGAATAAAGCAAAACACAGCAGAACCACATATGCATATTTCTGAGTAAGTCTATGGCCTTCACTGAAGTGTAATTTTACACATCAAAATCACAAAGGTTTCTTTAGACGGGGGGGTTAGTTATAATATATTGCTCTATATGAGAAAATTAGTATCACTTTCACCTAAA
This sequence comes from Tringa solitaria, assembly GCA_026413425.1. Classification (NCBI taxonomy): domain Eukaryota; kingdom Metazoa; phylum Chordata; class Aves; order Charadriiformes; family Scolopacidae; genus Tringa; species Tringa solitaria. The sequence goes on along the minus strand of JAOXJM010000012.1, from coordinate 113,730,683 downwards.
CAGGGTTTAAGTGGACCTGAGAACTTGGCATATAGCACTGGTATTATTTTGCTTCAGTGGAGCTATACCTGGGGTGATTTGGCCCATCAGATTTGCTTTCATGTAGTATTATTTGCACAAACCAATGCATATAAGAAAGAGGAAAAAATTACTAAAGCAAGAACTGAAAGCCAGACAATTGTGGAAATCTAGCTGCACTGGTGTTTTAACAGCTTCTTTAGTGGTGATACCACATCAGTGCAAAAGGCACTACGAGTGACACTCTAATGACTCTTGAGCAGTGTTATGAAGTCAGTGATAATTCATTGTACTGACCCTGGGCAAGAGCTTGAAATGTTAGTGCAGCAGCATTAGAAACTTCCAGTCCTTAGCATCATTAAGAAAAGCTGGGTGGAATTTTCAACAAATGAAGTATTCTAATATGCTGGTGCTGACGAGGCAGCTGGTATGTGCATTGTCATCAGAATACGGAGCTGATATATGACACACTTCTATTGTACAATAGATGCAAAACTTCCATTAACTTTCTATACAACTCAAATTTGGTAAGAATTAAGCATCGGTGTCTCTTCATGGAAAGCACTCCTTCCTCCAGATTAATGTCATTAAGTGAAGGCATAGATGAGGCCAGTACTTCACTAACTCAGTGGTCCTACCTAATCAGGCAAGGGTCTCAAACAGGATTTGAACATGAGCATCCCTCTCACTGAGGTGCAGCAAATGGGTTACTTTTACAGTTTTCTCTATTCATGTGTAGAGTTACTGTGTTTTCCTTTGCTAGCTCCAAGAATCTTATGAGTTGGCTGTGCTGAATGTCTCCCCTCTGCTCCATCTTACTTCTGTGTGTCTTCTCTCATCTTTTTTATAACTTGAGTTCTTTTTTTTGACATCTCTTTGTTTGTTTTTTATCTTATACTGTAATTTGCTTTAGAGACTAAAATATTATTAAACATGAATTATGCATTGAGCAGACTCTCTGCTAGAGTCTGACTGGTCTGTTGCAACCGGAGAACAATCCTGTTTCCCGCACCACCCTCCCAGCTGCACAACTGTCACTTTCTATTATGCTTGCCTTGAACAATTGAGTGTGGCTTGTAATGACAATAATTGCCTCAAAATTGTTTGTCATGTTTGCCTTGTTAGCAACAAACTACTAACTGTTGGTTACAATCAAGTTCTCAGCTATTATTCCATAATTACATCAGGGGATACTTGCAGCCAATAATAGCTGAGAAATTAGAATTATCTTTTCACAAGTAATGCTAAAATGCTTGCAGACCATTCACTCCATTCACAGCCTTGCTTTTTTATATCAGCAATCTAGTAGTAAGTGACGCCTACTCCTCTGTAAAAGGCTCACCACAGACCTTCCTTTTGCACCTTCAGAACGGGTCTGTGGGTTGCACCCGTGTTGTGCAGCTCCTCTATCAATAGATAGGTCCCTTTGGCAATAATACTAACCAACCAAACTGTCCCCTCCTTACGCAGGTACTGAAGGGAGCCACTTTGCTTTTGATTTCAGTGTGCGAGCCCTCGTAACTAAGCTTAGCAGGATTTCTGAAAGTGTTGTTTTGGTTTTGGTTGATTTTGTTGGTTTTCCTTATCTTGGCATCTCTCAGGCTTTTCCCCCCATTTCTTTGTATTACCAAAATTAAGGAGGCGCGTTCTGGTATAGGGATTTAATTTTGGTTTCCAATGCAGACACTTTTCCCAGTTTATTCTTTTATATGCACTGGTTGACTTTAGCAGGGACTATGTGCAAAGATTGCTTAATTTAATTTGGTCTACTTCCTTACAGTATAGCAGCATAGGTAGGGTTTTTTTCATAGCTACTGTTAAAATGTATGCTGGGCATTGACTCAACTTTTTTTTTTTATTATGTTTAATGTAAAATAATGTAATAGAGCATTTTTATTTCAGTAAAAGGAATGTAAAACAATGTGCTTTAAAGAAAATTAAATTTAGCCATGAATTCTTCACTGTGTTATTTTAATTAAGGAAGCTATTAATATTTTTTTTTCTGAACAGGAAATTCCCTGGAGACATTGGGCTGTCTTGTGAAAGACTATTTTTAATAGAAATTTCTTTAAAGTGTTTCTTGTTTGATAAAATATTTGTAAAGACTGAATGTTTAAAATCAGGAGCAATTTTTTAACAAAATGCAAATACTTTGATTACAAAAAGAGAGCAGTACATTTTCAGCACTATAGAGTTTTGTAACATTTTACACATAGGAAGTGGTTATATGTATTTTCCTAAGATCTGTGAATCAGTGTTTTTCAATAGTTGATTTACTGTTGCCAAATAGTAACCTGAGGCAGAGGGACACACTGTCTCTGGCACTTCTTAGCAGGATGGAAGAAGTGATATAATCACTCTGAAAGGTTCAGGATAGGCTGAATTCCGGTGATGTCCTCCAAGTATTCATGAATGCTGAGGGCCTGGTTGTTGTGAGAAAGATGGAAGCGATGGTTGGCAGGTTGACTGTCGACAGAAAGATACAACGATTACATTTAGCATCAACAGATTAAAATACAGCCAGGCTCTTTTGCAAGTTTATTTAGCACTTGGTGGCTGGTGAACAGCTTGGCTGGGAGACATGTGAGGCTCAAGCAGTCTCTCCACTGTCCCATGCCAGCTGGGCACTCACTGGTTGCTGAAGGAGCACCCTTCCAGACAGACAGAGAGACTTTAGCAGCTGCTCAAACCCACTCTAGGAAAGGATGTGAAGGATCACAGGATGTGAAGGAGCTTTGTTGCCATTGTGGGCTGTACTGGGTGTGATGCTGAGAAACCAATCCAGAACCTCAGTTGTAAGGGTTGGTGTTATCATTAGAATAAATTCAGATAAAAGCTAACACAAAGGAAGAATTCAAATTTATACAAGATAAAATTTTCAGACTTAAGTGCACAGAAATGAATAGAAATTGATGCCTTAGGAATAGAGCTGGAATGTGGGTTTCCAGCAGAAATATTGCCCTCAGATCAGTATCTACTGCAAAGTTCCTGGTTATTGGGGCAGGTGCATCTTTGTATCTTAAGTCCTTCCTCAGTGTTGCATTTTAATTTCAGAGATTTTACAAGCCTGCTTTCTTGTGAAATGAATCAAGGAGTCAGCTTAATGCAATCCTGCGAGAACTAGTGACTGCTTCTACCAAACTTTTAGCAGTCCGTGTGCTTTACTGGGTAGAGTTGTTCCCCAAGGAGAGGGTAGACTGATCCTTGTTAATTACCATCCCCAATCCCTGCTATAAACAAAGGGTTAAACTTGTGTAAAAGGAATAATTACTTCTGAGTTCAAGCCTCTGTGTTTAGCTTTTCATACTCTGAAACCTGGAGTTCACATAAGCATAGATATTGACATGGAGATTTAAATGATATCATAAACCAGAATAAAGCGTGTGTTTCACTAGCAGCTTTTAAGTAAGGCAACAGTAATAGGTACTTTGGGGCAATAATTGATTAGAAAATTTGATTTTGTGCTTTGAGAAACACTGTGATAAAATCATGGTATCAACAGACTAGTTTAAATTCTTAAGAGCAATAATTGCTATTACTGCTTTGATGGGAAAAGAAATTAGGAGATACAGACAGGGAATAGCTTTTTAATTTTTTTTCTCTGCAAAGAAAACAAAATGGAGACATGATGTTTCAGTTACACAAAGTTACTATTCCAAGAAGAACCAAAATATGAACTGTACTAAAATTTTAATGAGTTAATTGGCAATGACATGCAGTGGGTTTGTTATGTCACACTGCTTGTCTCTTGGACAATTATTCTGAAGGGAGCTGATGCTACAGACAGTCAAAGAGAGGATTAAGATGCAGAACTATAAGACTTGAGAACTTTTAATGTGAATTGCCTGCAATGGGAGAAACAGGCCCTCTTCAGGAGGAGGTGGTACAAACAGTGAGGGCAGCCCAGGCTCTCTAGAGAGGCAGAAAGTAAATGGAAGCAACCAGTGCTGTCAAATATCTTTTAAGAGGACTCCTTGGATGTGTATAAAGAATCGATAAATAATCTTTGAATAATTTACAGGTCTGTAGACATCTTCTGTACCAAAGAAAGCTAGGATTTCTGTCTCTCTGAAAGCAATTGGTAACTTTTTTAAAATATCCCTCTAAGTTAACTGTCCAACAACCATGTCTTTATGAAAAATTTCAAAGGACTTTGAGATTTAGGGACTTGGCTTTTGGAAATTGTATCCAGCATGATCATGTCAAAAATATATGGGTGCAATTAAAAGCTTACTAAAATCAATGATAAACATTTCTACAAACTCCATTGGAGACAAGGTTTCATCCTTCATGTTTTCATAATAGGTTCTGGGCAGTTGAACTGATCCTCAAGTAGTTAATGTGGGTACTGAAATTGCTACTAGTTCTTTAATTAAAATATCAGTGCAGTTTATGCAGAGATGATAGGCTTTAATTCGGTGAGTTAGCCAAGCTCTGTCTGTGTTCCTATATCTTCCTTTCTTCTTTCTGATACATTTCTGTGATTCTGTACTAGTTATGTGTACTCTTAAGGAACTGTGCATCTTAGATTCCTGGAGGAGACTATAATCCCTGGTTATTCTTGCACATCTGTAGTCACAGACTTGCAGTTGCACGTGTTACATCTCCTGCAAATATGCCCTATTTTAATTAAAAGCATGGATGTGGTAAGGCCTGTTAGAAATGACAAATATTTTTCTGTTCTCTGAATCAGCTACTCAGCAGCATGCTTCCATTCAGTCCTTGGGAAAAAAGGGCCTAAATGATTACTTACTCAAGAAGGTGGGGAAATGGTGGTGACAGCATTAAAAGGCATGTGGTATGGGTGGATTTTGAAGAGTAAGCTGACAGCCTGTACAAGTTCTCCATGGTAATTTAAGAAAGAGCCTTCCATGGTGATTCTTGAACTTAATTCTCTCTGTTGGCATTGTAAAATGCTGATTTGAATAGAAGCTTATTTAAATGCAGCTTTGCAAAGAAGAGGGTGGACATGGAAAATTATAATTTTTGTCTCAGAAACAACTGTTCACCACCTAGGAAACTGTGTACTCTTCTAGCCTTTTACAGGCATCTCCACCACCACCATGGCCATTCAGTAGTACAGGTTCATATCAGAAGAGCTTCTGCTGCATGATTAATTGGCTTGGATGGTTAGTGGTAGCATAGTAGTCTTTGCTGTTTCTTGGACCCCCTTCCAGTATACTGTCTGGTTTTGAGTAGTCCAGTTGGTGGTAGTCTGTGGGGCAGTTCTTTTCTATCTATGGTTTTGTTTTGTTTTTTAGGATGACTTTGACGCCTTCTAGGGAGTCTGCTGTTTTTTGTAGATGCTTAGTGTGAGCCTCTGTGGAAGAGGATGCTGTGATGTGGCAACAGGGGGGAGGACAACTGGGGTGTCCCAAATCAGGCATGTGGCCCACCAAAATAGCGTATTGTAGTAGAACAAAAGCCCGTTGCTTCTTAGCTGAAGTAGGTTGTAGGACCTTGTGTCACTTGGGCATGAACAGACTGGCTAGTAAGACCTCAAACCTAACTGATCATCAAATGCACATGTGATGGAGGGAACAGCACCAATATCTGTTGGGTTTTTTCTTGTTATTGGTGTTTTTTTTTTTTTTATACAGGTAGAAAGGAAATAGCTATTTGGTTTTTAAACTGTTCCTGCCCTGCAGAATTAATTTCTCTGAATGATAATGAGTTTCTTTAAAGATGTTCCTGTCTTGTGGGTCAAGAAGAAATCTAGTCTCCCATGCTGTCTGACTACCTCTTGGGAATAGTGCAACTAGCTGCACTTCGAACCTGAATGAAAAAATGAGGAGAAAACCACTCTCCTGAATCTTCCGTTATTCATGTTCAGAGTGAAAACTGTCCCCCTTCAGCACCCTTCCAGGCAGGAAAATTTTACTTATTCTGCTTTCCTATATGAGTATGGGGTGGATGCCTTACCATTTGTTTCTTCCTGGCTGTACACACAGATGTGAACAGAAATCAGTTCTGAGGAAAAATACATAGTAGAGGGTTAGGAAGGCTGATTAGGGACTAGCAGAGATTGATCTTGCCAGCTTGAAAAGGTTATTTTTCCAGCAAAATTTATTAAGAATAGAGTTAACATCGAGTTGTACGTTGGTCCTGTTTTATATTTCAGTAAGCAATATGGAATAAGCACAAAGCTAATTCAAGTGTACGCAGAAGTATCTATTACTATGAATAGATTTTCTGTTTGTATGTTTTAAAACCATATTTATAAATCTATATTTCTTTTATCATATATAAATCTCTTTCTGTAGTCATCTATTTCTAAGTGAAATGATCACTGAAGAGAGGTAGAGCTTTATGGCATGGGAATCTGTTATTAAGCAGATGATACATTTTTCTGTGCGTTAATTAGAGACTATCTCAGAGTTCAGAAATACCATGAGCCTGAAGTTCTAAAGAGGCAATTCTGTGAAGCCTAAATCCAACCAGAGCAGTATATATTCTGATACCTCTTGAAGCTCCAAGGCAAAAAAGATTTTGCATCTTTTGCTTTCTAGTTGTTTTGGTGTGGGTGGAAAAGGTTTTGTTTGAATGTATTTCAAACAAATAATAATGTGTGTCCCACCTAAACTGGCTTTTGTCTTCCTGTTCAGTTGGAGCAACAGCAAGAAACAGTGGATATCAGTGTCTGTAGCTCCTATCATAATATTACAGGTTATATCTGATGGGCAGCAGTAGCTGCAGCAGCTCAGCAGCAGGTTCTTCCAGGGAAGAAACACAAAAAGTAAATTCAGATGGCTCTCTCTTGTAGAAGCAGGTTCCATGTATATGAACATGAAACTTATAGTGAAGCTCTTTTCATCCTTCAAAGTGTTTCCCTTTGATACAGGACGGTACCTATCTTAAGGGCTTCCTCTGAGAGCCATTTCCAGTGGTGCTTTGCAGAGCAGGTAAGAGACTGAGTGAAAAACATAATACTGGTGTGGATTTGGCAGTTGGTGAATAAACGGTCTCCCGAGGGCTCCTGAGATGATTTCATACTTAAGTACAATGATTGGCCATGTCCAAAGAGTTAAAGTCAATGTCTTAACGGCCAAGTGGAAACCAGTAATGAGTAGTGCCCCTCAAGGGTCCATACTGGGACCAATACTATTTAATATCTTCAGCATTGACATAGTGGGATTGAGTGGGCCCTCAGCAAGTTTGCAGCTGCCATCAAGCTAAGTTGTGCGGTTGATTTACTAGAGATAAGGGGTGCCATCAAGAAGAACCTTGACAGGCTTGAGTAGTGGGCCTGTGCAAGCCTTATGAAGTTCAACAAGATCAAGTGCCAGGTCATGTACCTGGCTCGAGACAGTTCCCAACATCAATACAGAATAGGGGAAGAACGGAGAGTGGAGAAGGACTTGAGGTTACTGATGGGTGAAAAATTGGATGTGAGTTGTCAATGTGTCATGGAAGCCCAGAAAGCCATTTGTATCCTGAGCTGCATCAAATGAAGCAAAGCCAGCAGGTCAAGGGAGGTCATTCTGCCCCTCTACTCTGCTCTCATGACAACCCACCTGGAGTACTGCATCCAGCTGTGGGGCCTCAGTACAAAAAAGACATAAGGAACTGTTGGAGCAGCTCCAGAGGAGGGCCATGGTAGGAGATTGGACTAGATGACTTTTAAAGGTCCCTTGCAACCCAAACAACCCTAAGATTCTGTAGTTGTGGTAATCAAAGTGAGAACTCACACTCTCCAGCTTATAAAGCCTACATCAAAAAAATAAAGGAGATTTCTGGCTCATTACAGGAAGAAGATTATTTATTTTTGCTGCCCTGACTGTTTGGGCAGTCAATCTAGCATCTTGAAGGGTCCTAAAACTGAAGAGTGGGTTGAATAATTTAAAGCTGAATGTTCTTGTTACTAGAAGATGATCAGGAGGCACTTCCTTCCTCCTACCACCTTTCATTTGTCCGCCTTCATTGTTAAAGGCTTTTTTTTTTCTTGCTGTCATCTAAACATCAAGATGGCTGGAGAAAGAGGTGGATTGTGGAGCGAAAAGCTTTGTGCATTAATGTCAGGGTGATAAGCAGCAGTTTTTTCCACGGTTTCATGTAGTTATTGGGGAAGAATACTGAGCCTTTTTTTGTCTCTAAGGTGTGGGTTTTGGCAGGACAGAAATACTTTTCATAATAATCTTTAGGTCTCAGTCTAAGGACGTCTGAAATATTTCTTCCCAATACTTCATATTTGGTCATTTGCCACCTGAAACTATGTCATATCAAAGGACAGTGACAGAAAAGGAAAGGGTGCTGGTAATTGAAGGGCATGTATTTCCATGAGACCAGACTGGAGTAGAGAAAATAAAAAGGTAAGCTATCTTCATGCTGCTTCCTGGCTTAGATTCTAAGTGTAAGAAGAGAAAGGCAGTTTTAGAAGCAAGAAAAACAGTTTTCCAAAGAGTTGCCTGATAGACAGGAAGAGAGGCAGCAGTGAGGGGCTTGGCAGAAGCATAAATGGTAGCTAGACCTCTAACTCCTGCAGGGAGGTAGCAGGAGAGAGAGCACTCTTCTGCCATTTGTGTCTTTGAAAGTCCTGCTCTTGGTGAAGGTTTGCAAGTTCTCTTCTAGTCACTCCACAAAGAAGCTATTTAAAAGAGTATTACTTGCTAGTGCATGTGAAAGGAAAATGTCAGTGCAGGCAAATTTAGATGTCTTGCATCATATTCTCAGTGGGCCTACACTGGTTTATAGCAAATGAAACTCTGACCTTGTTTAAAAACAGCCATTATTTTCTGTCTGCAATATTGATTTCTATGATAGTTGATAGTTGTCAGTGCATCCCTGTAAGTATGAAAAATATAATCTTAATTTCATTAATTATTAGGTACAATTTATAAATCCAAAATGCAGTGGTAATAAAGAAAACCTGCTGATGTCCACCCACTATCCATTCTCATCTTCACATAGTGAAGTAACCACATAGATGTTTGTGGTAAACGCCTGCCTGATTTCAGTACAACAAAATCTGTTCTGGAATACTAGCGAGTCAGTGGCACAGCATAAGTGGCATGCTGTATTATGTTGTCTGCGTTCCAGAAGAGACGTTGTCACCTCTTCCACCCACCCTCTGCATGTGGAGTGTCTTTTCAAATCTGAGGGTGTTTGCCTGTGCACTTAAATTGAAGGCCTGATTCAGTAGTTTTATTGTTCTAAGTAGTAATACTAAAGGAAGCCTTTTCAATTGGGAGCAATCCCAAACACTAATAAAGGCTGGGAATGGATTGAGAGCAGCCCTGGGGAGAAGGACTTGGGGGTGTTGGTGGATGAGAAGCTCAACGTGAGCCGGCAATGTGTGCTTGTAGCCCAAAAAGCCAACTGCATCCTGGGCTGCATCAAAAGAACTGTGGCCAGCAGGTTGAGGGAGGTGATTCTGCCGCTCTACTCCATTCTCATGAGACCCCATCTGAAATACTCCGTCCAGCTCTGGTGTCCCCAACATAAGAAGGATATGGACCTGTTGGAGCAAGTCCAGCGGAGGGCCACGAAGATGATGAGAAGGCTGGAGCACCTCTCCTATGAGGACAGGCTGAGAGAGCTGGGGTTGTTCA
>JAOXJM010000012.1:113694454-113708945 GCA_026413425.1 Tringa solitaria | reverse complement strand
CTGATAATTTGCTACCTTTTTTTTTTTTAAAGGAGAATATATTATTAGGTGCACCAGTGGTTACACAAAAAACCAAATAGGTCAGACAAAAATTTAGTACCTCTGAAAAAAATTAATCTTTTTGGGGTGGTAGAAGAAAATGGCTTGGCAGCAAAAATAGCACTATAGAAGCAACCAGTATGCAAGCCCTGCTCTGATCAGGAGAGGAGGGAATGCAGAACTGGGATTCAGTGGGTTTGTGTTCCTTTCCTAGTTACCTCTGCCCTTGTCAAGTCTCTTGATTTCTCTTTGTCTTGTTTCCTGTCTGGAGAGCGGAGGTGATAATTTGCTTTAAAGCCATCTATTTTCTGCCTTGCTTGATTAAACAACAAGCTTTTACACTAGGGAGTTTATTACTATGTATAGGTACGCTGCCTGGCATAATGGTGACCTATTACAAGTCAGGACATGGAAGCGCTAATGCACTTGAACTGCATGTGCCTGCCTCCTCCAAACACACACTTGGACACTTAGATATGTTCCTTAACGCTTGTTCTGTGCTGCAGCTGGACACACCAGCTTGGCTGCTTGTGCCACCCTCATCTCCCCCTTCCGTGCTAAGAGCGACACATTCATACACACCTTGGAGGTAGAGCTCAGTGGAGATGCAGGTGTTATGGGCAGGCCTGCAAGACGTGCCTACTGGCAACATCAAACCACTGTGCCAGTTTTGCAAAAACAAACCAGAAACAAACATCCGACCTTCTCATTGGGTAACCAGTACCCCAGGATGCTGTCTCTAGAAAGTGATTTTCTGTGAATCCATAACCTTTAGAGATTTGGTATCAGGAAATGTGAACAAGAATTAAAAAGATAAAATAAAAGGAACTCCTTTCTTTTAGTGAAAATCTTTAAGCCTGAGATGTAGGGGGAAAATGTTGCCATTCTCATTTTGATGTAATCAAAGCCTTTATGTAATTTGAGCGTTGGTGGGGAACAGTCTTCCTGAATCGTGTTTACCAGTGGGAGTTTCAGAACTGATGTGTAGGTGGGAACTAACAATAATACACCACACATCTCACTGCTGCTCTGCATGGATGGGGCTAGGCTGGTACGAAGACTATAGCCATCAGTGTTAGCTTCACCAATTTTAACTTGCACAGGGGACATTAGACTTATTAGCATTTCTGTTTTAGAGGTACCAGCCATGTGATTGGAAAGGAAGTGGCACTTTAAATTCCTCAAGTCTTGGCTGCTGCCCTCATCATGCATTTAGTATAACTTTGTATATTTTTCATTTCTTAAATTAGAAGGTCACAATACCATTAAAGTCACCCGTCAGAGACAGATAAATTATGCAGGACCCACACGAGCTGCTGTGCATAACTGGAATTCCAGCCTCTTGTCCTGCCCATGGGTTTCTCACTGAAATCATTTTTGCACTATGGGACCCCCAAATGGTTTTGTCACTGCTTGGTTAGGCTTTGAGCCGTCCTTTTGTTATTGTTTGTCCAAATGTCCTAGCACAGTTTGAAAATCTCAGTCCAACTATCCTTTATAGTGAGTGTCAAATCATCCTCCCGCTCTGTATCTGAAGCACTTGGACCCCGATGCAGACCTTCATGACATCAGTGAGCAGTGAACTAGATCTTCAGTAAGCAAGATTAAGCAAGGTATTTGGAGGTCACATACACAGAATTTGTTTATGTTTTTGTGAGTAGAGAATACAATTAAACACACCTTTGCCTATTTCACAGGGAGCAGTTAAAGCATTGATATTGCAAGATGTACCATATCCAAAGATGGCTGAAATCTGCCGTAATTCCCACAGAGCTAAATTAACTTTACTATAGGACTTTTTCTTATTATAAAAGTAGTGCTTAAACTGGTAGTGTACTGCAGATCAGTTGTACGCCATCATTGGAAAGAAGGAATAGGGGAAGTTTTCATTTCATCTGAGACTATGGCAATTTAATTTTTTATTTGATGTCTTAGGGTAAGACAGTCCATAGAAGTTCATCCAGATAGTGCTGTTCTTCCCTTTGTGCAACGTATTTGGTTTTCACAATATCACTGATTAAAAGATATCAGTCATTGTCTTGACTTCATAGCTTTTTTCCTGTTACCTTACTATCCACATGGAGAATGCTTTGCTTTGACCATACCCTCTGCATGTGATATCCCTTTTCCTCCACTTCTTCTACAGTGAAGACTGTTTGGTCAGTTTTATGGTGCCGTCTGCATTCTGTTCCTATTAGTTATTCCTCAATATCTATCTGTGAGAATTAGCTAGCAGATGAAGTAAGCAGCCAAGGTTATGACCCAGGTAATGCTCTCATGTCTCAATGTTTTTTATTTCTTTTTCTTATCTGCAATGCATAAATAATTTACTGCAGGGTAGGTGTCCTAGGTATATTTTCTTCATATAATTCTTTGAGTCTGATGCTAGCTGAGATATTGAATCAGTCAACTGTTGTCTCTTCTGGTGAGAATGTAAGATAACAATTTAAATGACAGTTTCATATTTTCCTTCTGGAAACTGAGTTTAGCTGTTGCACTTACCAGGGGCAAAGATTTATTCTCTATATACCTGTGATGAAACTTAACAGAGTTTTGAAACTAGGTGGAAACAGCAAATGGAAGTTTTCTTCATTCTCTTCCTCATGTCCTTTTAACGTGCTATTGCTTCAGCATCTCATATATGTCTTCTGGAGGTGCTCCTCATAGAAAAGCAAAGAACTGATGTAAGTATTATGGTACAGATCAGCTATGCTTGAAAGGTCTTAGATCTACCTGTCTAACTGTGTTTGAAAAGCATCTATTTTACAGCTTTCACTTTCTTTAGCTCCAACATAGTCTCTTCCCCAGTTTTCACCCCTGTCAAGGGGTAATATGAGTAAATTTCTTACAAATATCCTGACATACACTGAACCAGAGTGAAAATTTGAGTATTCAACTCTTCTCCCATATTGTATGTTCCTTGATTACGAGGTTTTGTTAAGCCAGAGAAGGCTAGCATATATTTTTTGCATCTTTTTATAGTTAGGCAAAGAAAAAGAACATAAACTGCTTTACTTTTGATTTTAGTACTCTTGGTCTTATACCAAATATTAATCCATAGATTATAAGATATAAATAACTGGGATGCTTTTTTTCTCTGTTTGCTGGGCCATTAACATGGTATCACTTTTCTTATCCCCCCATCTGTGTGTCTGTCATAAATGTCAGCTCCTGGAGAAACATCATCAACCAATATGGTTTATGTAAACTTTGCTATTTTCTGTGATCTTTAAGACAGAAATTACTTAAAATATTTTTTCCTGCTCTGAATTCATAAAGCTATTCAGGGAGAATTAAATAGAAATTCCTGCCTGGCATGACTGGGAAATAGGCGTTTTTGGTCTTTCAAAGCTGTTTGTTTACAGAGCTTTCAGTCATCTCACGATGTGTTATTACATCCTATTTCCAGCTTTTTTTTTTTAATATCAGTATCTGTCTCCTTAACAGTAACTTAAATTGATATATGGAAAAAAAAAGCTGTAAAATTCTAAAGCCATCAAAGGAAAACCAGACTTTGTGTTACATTGAAAACAGACTTAAACACATTCAAACATAGAAATGCACAGTAGGTCATCCAAAGTACTGTAGTGACATGATTTGGAGTAATAGGAAGGAAATTTGATACAGCTTCTGAAATTAATTTCATTTGAAACCATGAGCACTATAAAAGGCATTTATCATACTGATAATATCTATTGCAATTGCATTATTCTGTGGGATTTTTTTATTATTTTTTTTCAGTTAATGGAAAAGAATGCATTTAGAACACATCTTCCAGTAGAGCTATTTCTGCTCCTGGATAGGAAATAAACAGGTGGGAAATATGCACAGAAGACTCAGACAGGAGAAGTAAGCCCTAGCGTAATTACTGGTAATCCTTAAAATTAATCAATAACCCATAATATTATAAATATCAGCAATGAAGCAGAAATTACTTCTATAAAGTTAATTTAGATTAGATTATCTTTTCTTAAGTAAAGGTAGTATTTGAATTTCTTCAATGCTTGAACAATAAACACTTGGATTTCCTGGATTTTTAAAATTAGCTGAAAAAGCCAGACTGAATAGCATGTGTTCTTTAACATAAAGATGCTGCTTTCTAACCAAAATTATGTGCACTAAAAGAAGAAAGCAATAAATGCACTGCTCATTTTTTAATTTTTTTTTTTTCCTGATAAACCTGACCTGATGGTAGCCTGCCCCATTTCGACAGATTACACACAAAGACACAAGGTTGTAGAGCAAAATTCACATAAGTAAAGCGAAGCAGAAATCAAGGAGCTTCTTCAATAGAGTTAAATATAAGTATTAGAAGTAACAGATACAGAAAGGAATTAAATTAAGAGGGTATACTTTAACACTTTATAACAGGAATAGCACTGAACTTGGAAAACATAGATTTGGAAATGGGCTTTATTATCTCAGAGTGTGAATAGGTTTTACATTACTGAACATTTTAATTTGTCCAAATTTACATGGTGCTAAATGAAACCTTTTTGTGATAGCAGATAATATTTAATTTAAATATTTTAAGTGCCTCTGCGTAGAATTTCCTATTTAGGAATGTATAGTTTAATGCTCACACTTATATTTAGGTAGATAAAAATGATCTGACCTTCACAGCATCTTGCATTGAAATGTAAGATAGCAAATGTGAATCTTTCAGTGTTGCAGCTGGTATCCAGGGAACTGCAAATGAAAAAATCAGAGGTCTTCACTGGTCACATTGCTAGAAACTGCCCTGACGAAAAGGGTTACTATGCAGGAGCGTAATAATACCGTGTAGAAATGCAATGGACTGAGGAAGAATCGGGAGCTCAAACCTGTTAAGAGTCAAAACCATTGGTGAGTGAAAGTCGCTGAGCTTGTGGCGGGTGTAGGGTACATCTGTGTGCTGTTCAGAAAAGGGTCAGGGTCTGCAAGCTTGAGCACTGGAATTCCCAGACATTCACTTGGTGTATTCGTTAGCTCTCTGCAAGGTCTGTGCTGAGCCATTTCAGCTTGCTTGCTCCAGTGCAAATCTGTTGTAAAGGAAGTAGCCCTCAGCAACGGGGATGAAAACGTAGTCCATCTGGGTTTCCTAAATGCTTTTAACAAGGCCTCACCTAAAGGCTCAGTAGTATCTAGTTAGTTGAAAAATCAGAAATGGAGAATATGAATAAATATTTAGTTCTCTCAGTGGAAGGAGGACACCAGTGGAGTCTAAATGGATTTGCAATAGGGCTCTTACAGTTCAAAATATTCACAAATAGTTCAATAGAAGCTGGAGGAGCAAGGTGACATGTTAGTGATGTGTTGTTGACAAGGCTAAGTTACTTATCACAAAACAAATCCTGATTGTAAAAAGAATCTCATGGTACTGGGTGATAACATAAGAAGCTCAGCTGTGGTGAATATAAGGTAAAAATAATGAAGGAATGCAATCCTCAATTTATATACAGTCTACAAGGGCAGTGGACGGCTGTTACGATTTTGGAATACAGTCTTGGGAGATAGTAAATATATCTATGAAAACATCAGCTCAGAACTCAGTGATGGTTTACAAACAGACAGAATGTCAAGAATTTTTTGAAGTAACACTGAAGATATGGGTTAAACTGGATTTGTAGATAGATGTTAGACCAGATAGTGCAGTTGGAAAAAATAGTGTTGTGGTCTGGTAGAAGTAGTGCTAAAGATATGGATTTAATGGGATTTGTAGATGTTAAATCAGCTAGTGCAGTTGGGAAAAGTAGACAAGCTTTTTGGCACACAAACTTTGATGAGGTTTTGGATTGAAGAAGGACACTTCAGAGTTTAATATAGAGCTTAATATTGGATCCATCGGGAAAGAAATAGACAGTGAAACACTGAACAGTAGCACACCTTTTTCACCACTGTCAAAGACAGGGTATTAGGCTAAATGGACTTTCTCTGACCCATCATAGCAATTCTTATATTCCTGTAACATCCCTGTGTAAATTTATGTATCTACAGTGCCATTCTGCCCTCCCTTCTCCTAAAAGTATATAGAAGAAAAGGTATGGGGAAAGGGGGTAAGAAAGATCAAACATATGAAATTGTCTCCATGAGAGAAGAGATACATCGACTATGATTTTTTAACCAGGAGAAAGGGTGATTTAAGAGGACGTGACTGGCATTTGTAAAGTCATGAGTGGCATGGAGAAGATTAAGAAGGACAAATTTTTTATTGTCTCTCATAACACAAAATGTGTGGGTCATCAGATGGAATTAACAGAGGTGGTGACCAGAATAAGTAAAAGACTTTTTTGTGCATCACAAAAGGATTTGTAGGTGCCAAATGCTTATTATAGGTTAAAAATATAGAAAAGTTAATGGAGGGAAAATCCTTGAAGAAGCTTTAAAAGGCAAGAATGAGTCTTTAACCTGTTTGTTAGCTTTTTGCATTGGTCAGCCCCCTGTCTGATCCCTAGATCATACACACCATGTCCATGCAGTTCACATTCAGGCTTCTCTTGAGAACAAGACATTTTAGTCCCTCCAAGGACTTGAACGTGGTAATGCAATGTCATTGTCATGCTTTTACAACCACTGCTGTGGAGGATTGTGGTATGTCTGTCTCATCACTTGGTTAATTTGAGGTTGGTATGCAGATGAGGGGGTTATGTGTTATGCAGTGTGGACAAAACCAGTCCTGCCTTGAGCAGCATGGACATGAGCCAGCCTGCTCTAGTTGGTCCAAAGGCCAGAACTTCCTAGTGTGGTCCACAAAGCTGACAAAGTAGCCCAGATATATAAGGTCAGGTTCAGGAATCCTCTGACCTAAAGGTTGCTGGGTGGTGGGAGTATAAGCCAGGGAAACAGGCTCGCTCTGTTCTCGGTCACGCCTCTAGCTATTGCCTGGTGTCAGGGTCAAGAGAGTATATCTGTTCCTAACATCTTGCAGGTGAGCAATAAGGGCTTATTGCTGGAAATAACAACATGTGTTCCAAAGTCATTGTTATTTTCTATATATTCTCTTTTTGAATAAGAACGTATATCAGACTGAAGCATGGTGTAATCTTGTATTGTTGGTCTCACTCACCAGAGACTGTACTCAGAACCAGAGAATCACAGAATGATATGAGGTCCCTTGCAACCCTGTATCATTCTGTGATTCTGTGATATTGCCACAAAGTAGCTCATGCATCTCACAGAATAGTTGAATTTGGAAGGGACCTTTGAAGATTGCTCAGTCCAACCTCATTGCCTATTTAAGAAAGTTATGAAATTCAGTTTTCAGAAGATGTGTAAGCAACAGACATTTGAAAGAGCCTTTTTATCTTTGCTATGCCTCTCTACCACTCCCAATCTGATAAACTAATCTTACACATCTAGAAAAAAGAACATCTTACTGAGAACATCTGACCTCATCTTGCATTTGTGATTTCAGTGTAGGAATAATTTAGTTTAATGTTGCTTAACGTTGCCCATGTCTCTCAATAGGGTAGCTTATCCTTTCAATGAGTACTTCTACATTTGGCACTACATTCCTCAAATCCAAAGCATTTGCTTAAGAAGACAAAATTTTGTTACAATTTTACAAGTACAGGGTGTTTTAGCTTTTATGTATAAATTACTTTGGCTATTAGAATGAAATCACAGTAATTTTTATCATTTTACATATTAAAAAAATCACATGTCCTGAAATGTGTCGTTACTTACAAAATCATTTGATTCAAAATTCCTGAACACTGATTCTGCTAATACCTACTCCTATTTGTAAACCTTTTTTTTACAAAAAGGCAAAGTCAATGAACTGAGAGGAACCACAGATTGACAAAAACATTCTAAGAGGTACCAGAAAGAGGTCCTGATTGCCTGTATGATCCAGCGGGTAAAATTATATGACACTTTTCCAAAAATAAAATAAGATTGTACTTAAAAACAGTTTTGTTACACTCTTGAAGTGCAAAAGCAAAAAATTCTCTTTTTCATTTACATATTTCGGTGTGTTCTGAGTATTAGCTCTGCACCATTAGTTCTGTCCTTAGAATATGAAAACTGTTTGCTGTCAGAAGGTGGTGGTACAACTTGCACTGGTGTCAACTTCTTCTTGATTTATCACTGCACTAGGACTGAAGGTCACTCAGTGTTTTGTATAAGGAATTCATCTGACAAAAGCAGGATCTGAGCTACCGAGATATATTTAAAAAGAGAATGGAAAGGATAGGGAATTAGGGGTTTAAAAACCCCAAATCACAGGTTTGATCCTGTAAAGTACTGGGCGCTGTTGCTCTATTTCAGCAAGACTTACATGTGTTTAAACCTTTTGTTCAGGGCTCAGCATTTAGCACTGTTTAATCTCAAATGAATAGTTCTTAAAAAGAAGATTGATATTTCCTTTCATCCATAGATTTCAAAGGACTCTCTGAACAGCTATGTATGGAAAATATATAATAAAAATGAGAATTCAATGGTGATTTCACAGTTAAGCATAGTAAAGAAAAAGACAGGAAATCAAAACAGAAACCTTCACTTTCTGATGTCAACTTTTCATGTTGGACCTATATATAGTTTTATTTTCCTGTCTTTTTTCCTGTTTATTTTCAACATGAAATCCTCAGACTCCTCATTTGTGTCCAAAGCTGTGAATTCATGCAGAAACATAGGACAGGATGTGTCTTCTGAGATCCCGTGTCTTGTCTTTAAACTGTGGGTGTCCTGTCAGAAGAAAAGTGGCTGTTGTGTATTCACCTCTCGTCCCTCTCCCAAGCAAGAGGGTAGACAAAGGGGAAAATTCAGACTCCAGCTTTGATAAAGGTAGACTCTACCTTTGAAAAAGGTAGAGCAGACCTACGAGAGTAGTGGGAGCAGTTGGCTTCTACTGAGGACCTAGAGCTGGTTACTGTACTCAGGCCTCAGAAGTGTGCTTCTTTGCTCCTAGTATGTTACATGTATGTGTTGTTCCTTAGAGGAGATTGCTTAAATACATGTCATCACCTCCCATTTTATCTTATTCCTTGTTCTGGCAAGCTCCACCTGGGTTGACTAAGAGGTTTGCCTTTCCCTGGCTATACCCAGGGAATACATGTATGAAATGCAGTACCTGCGAGTGCCTGCATGTTCCAGGAGATCTTTGAACTTTGCACATTCCAAGTGCTTCTATTTCTCCACGTGCGTGTGAGAGGGTGTGTTCCTGATGAGGGAGTGATTTGATTCATCTGAAATATAACCCAAGAAGTTTCAGCCAGGAATGGCAAGAAGGTGGCCAGGATTAATTTGGAGTCATTGTAGTGCTACTTGGGTGCTACTTGTTTAGGGTGCTGGCAGGGGAATCTGTTCCCCATCCAACAACTAAGGGAACATAGCACTTATATTTTGCGTTTGGTTGAAAGGCTGAATTTCCAAAACCACAAGATTCATTATTAAATGGAAGTTCTGCACATGAGCTTTAAGAAATGAATGATTGCATTCTAAGGGCAATATTTACTGATTTCTACAGTCATAGTTTGTGAAACAAAAAAGAACAGAACTTTGCTTTCATTAACCATAATAGTAATTTAGCTATTTTCACATCATTAATCTTGCTGTTAACTGTTCTTTTTACATTGTGGGGAGACAGCATATGACAGGAAAAATCTGTAACATCATTCAACATCTGATTATATGCCCTTTTTCCTCAAAACCGATTTGCATGCCTACAAATACCAGTGTTTCCCAGTGGAATTGAAGGTGTAAAATATTGTCTCTCGAGCTGAAAATTATTTAGCCAAAGATTTTTCAGTATTTGGGAATTCTGGCTGGATGATTTCAAAAGCAAACCCATATGTCACTTACATGATTTGGCATTTCTCCAGTTGCATAGAACATAAGTGGAAAAGTGTGTGTGTGTGGGGTAGAAAAACCTAACACTAATTAGATGGTAATAAATACAGGTGCTATACTGTGTGGTGTAATTCATCTTCATAGCAAGCTGTGGGATGAGTCAGAGCTAGCAGATTTGGAGGGATACTGTTTTGTGCATGTATATTCCTGACACATGCTAAGATCCAAATTAAGGTAAAACTGAAAGGGTTGTGTAACACTGAGATGCTTTTCAAGGTTACAGAAGTGCAGTACTAGCCATGGAAAATAAATTGTATGCATTTGGTTTGGTTGGGTTTTGTCTGGGGGCTTCTCACTGTAAATGCAATTAGTGTAGCACCAGGAAAAAATCCAGTGATTTGATGATAATTTGGAGGTCCTGACCTGGGCTTCTCCATGCCCCCATCCCACTGGACTTCCCAACAGTTTCCTTACCCATTCCAGGCAGTCAGATGCCTCCCCGAGGAGGCCTCATGTGGTTTGCTGGGACTAAGTTAGTTGGGACTAACCTGCCAGGTATCCTGTATAACTTGCTGAGCAGGGAAAGCTATTACACATCTGCCCGCTTTTTTTGCCCGCCCCCTTCCCTACCCATAGGAGTTCTGGCTAAATACAGCCTCTGGGCTCTTTCTCTTTCATGTGTCAGAGACCATCATGGAGGTTCTTTTCTTTTAAAATTCCCAGAGAGAGAAGTGGATTCAGATGGTGTAGATTTGACTCATCTACAGCAATTTTGGTACTCAAATAGGGCAAGCTGTTACTGGTGGTGAGGGGACTGGTGTATCTCACCTGCTGATGGAGTGTCGTGTGCGTAGCCGCATGTGTTACATACTCGAGAGCAAAGGCACAAAGGAGGAAGGAATCTGTTCTGAGCAAACAGATGGTTAAAAACATGATTAGAGAGTGGCCTTACATTCTCAGTTGCTGCTTCTTTAATGTGAAAGCTCACTGAGACATGCTCGTGTCTGAAATAACAGGAGAAGACACAGTTATGCTCCAGCCCCCAGGAATTTACCACAATAATATGTTGTGTGGTTTTGTAAGAGAAATTAATACACAAAGTAACACCCTTTGCATTAAAATTTGATTGAACAATTAAAAATGTGTAAATAATTGAAACGCAGAGGCTATAAAAGCTTTCCATTATTCTCATGGAGAAAAAATATTTAAAACATAGGAACCAGACATTATTCTGGGGCAACAAATAGCTGATATTTACAGTATGGATTACTCAATTTTCTTTTGCCCGATGAACAGGGCTCCCAAAGCTTATTGTGGCTGTTTTGTCATTTATGTATGACACGTGGCTGCTGTGATTTGCTTTTCTCGGTATCCCCTCCCCCATCAGCAGAAACCTTTGAGCTTCAAACACAGATGTTATACTGTGCTCTTTGTGTGCATGTATGTGTATGAGTGTAAAACCATTAAAGAAAGACCGCGTGGCTAATATGCTGGAGACCCAAAGCTGAAGTGCGGGACTTGCCTTGTGATTTAATTTCTTTTTCTTTCTTACAGTGAGAGGTTAGTGTGGACTAAGCATAGGGCTAATGTGTATGAATGAGTAGTGGTTTAAAAGCAGCCACGCTGCTTATAAAATCAGCAATTTAACATAAGCAGGAATGGCAGTTTCATTAAATAATGCTATGATCTCTCAACCATATTCTTAACTAGTAATCTCCCCATAGCAAAATACATAGCTAATCAACCTCCTAGCCTGTCAGTAAACTTGCAGGGGAATTAAATCCTGGAGGAAGAAGCCCGTAGCCCCGGAGGAAGGCTGAGTGCATGTTTCACTGTCGTCTTTTCAGCTCATCTCAGTGGTCCCACTGCTAGAATGTGCTCTGTTGTCATGGCAACCCCATCTCCTGCTTCCTACAGGAAAGATTAGCTCGTACTGTGCACTGGAGAGAATTTAGGGGAAGTCAAGCTAATCCCTGGGTGCACTGCGAGAGAAAGGTTGGACCTCGCCTGAGGGATGCTGTATCTGCAATGATAGAATTGGCCTGCCACAGACACTGGTATTTAAGTTGAAGAGCAGAATTCACAGTAAGTGTCAGATCCTCCAGAGAGGAATATTGAATGAGGTTTTCTAAGTCTTGGTGAAGACTGTCCCATGCCAACAGTGGAATGACAGCAGGAGGCTGTGTGTGGAATATCAATATGTTTCACCCATTCAGGTGGTATTTCAAATATAGATTCAAAGCCTCAGTTCCCTGGAAACTAGGTGATAAAATTTTAAACATCACCGTGAGATGGGCACCTAGAAATCTGAAGCATGTCTCATTTGGAGTATAAAGCTGAACAAGTGACGATGAGCATGCCTTGCAAATTGTGTATGCACTGTGCGGCGTGCCTAAGAATTCCTGTGTGCTGAAAAATAAGCGGGAAAGCATGAGGAAACCGATCTGTTTGTGCTGCAAACTCAACTGCAAAAGTGCTGAACTATCAAATTAAGCATGAAAATTTACAACTCCTGATTCAGCCTTGTTTTTTCTTCATATTAAAAACCAAACAGAGAAAACATGAGCTTTTTAAAGGTATAGTCATGATACAAGTTTTTATTTGAAGCAGACTCATTTTAATGTGGCTAAATTAAGGTGGTTTGTGACATGATGCAGCATGTGAAATGTGTGTTTGTTTTCTTGCTGGTAAACAGAGGGTATTCTAGCCATTCCATTTCTGGTTATTTTATTGCTCTGGCTTTCTTTGATATGATCCTGTATGCTTAAGACTCCCAGCTTTAAACTAGAGTGTTTGCAGTAAGATTTTAACTGTCTGCTTTGTATTACTGTCAGCTTTTCCTAAACTTATTATTTTTTGGCAATTTATATGTTTAGCCTACGTATTTCCACGTTTTTAGTATGCATGCTTTTTCTGCTGAGTTTTTAATCAAAAAATAACTTTATTAATGGTTATTTCATATATAGCAGTATTCTCTAACTCAGATCTATTTGTGCATATATATGTTTTGCACGTATGGAAATGTATGGGTGAATGTGTGTTTCTGCAATACATACATGCATATACGTATGCAGACAAGTGGGTCTTTGTTTTAATGAGGCCCATTAGTGATTTGTGATAATAGAACACTGAGGAAGTAAAAGACCTGTTTTCGCCTTGAAAGATAGGTATTTTTTTGGTATCAAAAATGTTTATTGTTGCAAAAACCTAATAAATACATTCAGTCCGCTTAAAGAAATGGCATATATTGTATTTCTGTGTTTGTCTATAGGGTAAAAAGGGAAAGCATCTTGACAGATATTGGTGATAGTGCACTGTCTTGCCTTTCCACAGACTTGGGTCTATGGAATAGGTAGTGAAGAGACATTTATTTCTTTTCTTCTCCCTCCCAGGGCAGCTCAAAAAGAGTCACACATAAGCTCCAGATTGGTTAGTATACGAGTGGTGTTCCCTGAAAACTGCCTTTCGTTGGCTAGTTTACCAAATAGTGTGAGCCCTGATAATCAAAGACAGTGTCTGTCTTCTTTGTAGTTAAAAAACTTGGTAGCCAGTGTACATCTGTTATATGGAAGACTATAGAAATAAACACAAAAGGTGTGGAAACTTTGAGCCATTATTCAGGCTGGCCCTTGAATCTGTGGTAGACATATGGGTGACAGGGATTCCACGCAATCCTGCCATGCAAAGTGGGTTTTGGGGTAACGGAAAATGTAACAAAAAAATATTTTTCATTAGAAAGAACTCTGAGAAATTGGTGTTTGTAATCGAAATTATTGCTTGTTATCCCTCAAAAAAAAAAATCCTGATTAAAAAGTCCGTTCTGTGATAAAATAACACAAGGAAACGTTTATCAGAGAGTTCATTGTGTATTTTCACTGCCTCTGTGAGGCTGTGTTTTAGAGTGACACTTTTTAACAGAGCTGTTTACAACTTTTAAAATAACCCGCCTTTGTGCAGGCGGTTAACTGCACAAAGTTTCTACCTTGTGTGTCCTTTTATTAAATTAAATTATCCAAGATGTTGGATTTCTTTGTCTTGAGGGCATGATTTGTTTTCCCTTCTATTTTTTTTTTTTCTCCAGCATTTAACTTCTGTATGGAATAATGTTGGCTGGTCAAATATTGTCTCAGCTTTGTCTGTTTTCTGCAAAATGTGTGATTTTAGGAAGTTGGTCCAAGTTTTATTAGGACTGAGGGACTAGAATTCCCTATCTGTATTTCTAGACAACTTTAAGCACCAACTGTAAACAGGACTAACTGTGTGTGAGGTTCAAAGCAGACATCCAAACCCATAAACTGTGTTCCATTCTCTTCTGAGAAAAGGATGTGAATGCTCCTTGAATCGCCAGGTCTATTACACCTGGGCAGGTACAATTGGTAGAGACTGCTCACGCTCAGGAGTCTAGACCTCTAAACTTGAGGGACTTCCTGTATAAACTCTCTTTTGATTAAATAAAATTAATTTCCTTGAGTTACTAGAAGCGAAAAAGCAGAGGTGACCCTGCGTGCTGTATACAAAAAAGTCAGAGTTCCTAAACTCTTAAAAATAATAGACGTGGCATGTTCTGCCAGGGGTCCTCTGTGGCACTCTCCTGTTGAGAGAACTCTTGGGTTCCCCACATCAGTGGATCACTCCTCTGCCCAGCCTTTCCCTTTTTTCCCCCCTTTTTCCCCCCTTTTTCCCC
>JAOXJM010000012.1:113684128-113694358 GCA_026413425.1 Tringa solitaria | reverse complement strand
GCAGGGGAGTTGGACTAGATGATCTCTAGAGGTGCCTTCCAACTCTGACAATTCCGTGAATCTGTGAGATCAAGGTTTGTAATTATGACACCAATCAGAAAAATAACGTTAATAGTGTGTTGCTGTCTTTCCTTGAAGCATTTCTCACTATTGCACTGCCCCCCTCCCAGCTTGCACAACACTACTTCTGCCTACAACCTGCCTTTGGAATTCATGACTAGCAATTTGCCACTCTTTCCTTGAGATACTCATTCAAGGAAAAATAGGTAAAATGTTCAGCACTTTCTGGGTAGTACACTGCACCTCACAGAACCTGGCTGTCTTTTAATATCTACAAATATGATAAAATCACAAACTCTATTCTGTCCCAGCAGGAATCTTGCTGCTGGTATTCTCATTAAATCAATTACAAAAATAACAAATTTATACTATATGCAAACTTTACACACAATGTATGTGTCTCACTGTATCAGAGATTTATCTTTCGCATTTTAGTAAGGAAACAGTAATAGGTTGATATTTTTTCTTGGTTGCAAGGTATTTTTTAGTGAAGCATCTCTGCCTCTTTAATTCCTTTAAAATATACATATATATGTTATGTTTGCAAAAAGACTATAAATGGCTAATTTGAAGGTAGCAGAAGAGGCGTTCTATGAAAGAAGTGTATTTCCAGTTGAAACACGAAGCTTAAATCTATTGAGACTTTATTTGTCTTTAAACATAATCTGAAATATTTTGATTAATATTTGTATTTTCTTTTTGTTTAAACAAATCTGCAAGGATTAAAAAAAATCTTTTGAGTTGACATTTTGGCCCAACTTGAAACAGTAATAGCCAGCTACATGGGAATACTTTGATTATTTTAAACCTCCTTTATCCTCCTTTTCTGCTCAAAAGTAAAACTCTGAAGCCACTAATTGTATGTATATTGCATGAATTTAATGGACTAAATTATTTCCCAGGCTGCACATGCTGACTCCTGTTCACTCTAGTGAGATTAAGATCGTATGCATCCAAAGGTAGATTCCAGTCCTGTCTATGGTGTTCTTCTGGCCAGCTTTGTAGCAGTTAATTAATAAGTGCTTTCTCAGTGCTGTGCTGCTGGCTTTGTGGCTTCCTGTGTAATAAGTTCTTTATATAAGCTGAAGAGTTAAGTAAAACAGCAATGTTAATTTTCAGCAGGGCCAAATACAAAGGGAGAAAAACCAAGATTTTGTGGGCAAATTCTCTGTTTCTAGTGGTAGTTGAGATACGAGGTGCTGTCTGGCTGACAGCCCTAATACTTAAAGGAGTGGAGTTGTTCTTGTTGCAGCTCCATTATTCTAGTTTTGGACATTTCTAGCAATAGCAAACTGAATTTTTTGTCTTCTCCAGAGGTCATTTGTGAGGCCATGACAGTAGGTGTCTACAGGGAGCATGAGGGGTGTACAGGCATCCTCTAGGGCAATGCTGAGGTTTATTTTAGATGCCAAATATCAAAATATCAAATGTTAATATCAGCAATATCAAAAATGCAATTGTAGTAGGAATTTATATAATGGGAGTCCAGGGTTTCTGTTGTTCTGTTGCCAGAAGAGTCCACTTGGAGTTTTACAGGGGATAGGAGAATGAATGTGAGCTCAAGATTTGAGTGATCAATCTTTTCACACATAGTGCATTTTAATTTCCCATTGCAAACTTATTCTTGACAATAGATTAGTTCTTGTATCCTGATGTGAACCCCTTTAATGGTCTGTCTGTAGGTGGATAATCAGTCATTTTGAGTTTGTAATTTCTCTAGTCATTATGTTTGAAATTGTTTTCTGAAACATGCTGAGGAGAAGACGACTACTGTATGTGTGGGTTGATGGCAACAACAGCAGCAACCCTGATTGCATCTGTGATTTGTGAATGCTTTCAGCCAGCAGCAAACCAACTGCCATCTGATCAAAACTATGCTTTGGATATTCAAGTCCAAGGGCAAGAGTACCATGACATTCACTAATGTCCTTCCATTCTGCTCTTTGCTACTACATAAACTACTGAAGATTGTTTTTGATGGCTCCTATTGTGGTTACCACGTGATGTAGAAATTGAATTAACAGTACTAGTCCTTTTGCTGTCTGCAAATGCGCTGTCTGCTGTCGGTGTAAATCCACTTCCAATACAAAAACTTAGCCTCCACTCCCTGCATTTTATCTTAATTTCCTGCAGCAGCAGCTGTGGTGTTGAGTTTGGCAGGGACTCATAGCATAGGAAACTCCAGAAACTACAGATTTCAGCGCTGAGTTAAAAAGAAATGCATTTTGGGAAAAGAGACTGCTTGAGAATTGGGCAATGACATCTATATAGAAGGGACCCCACACCAGTGATATTCGCCACACTTGTTGAGTGGTTTTTGCCATTTGTTGGAAATATTTCAAATTAGAGCTGTCTCACGTGTTCATCAACAAAAGAAGATAATGCTGAAATTAAAGCAGTTCTGACAAAATTTTAATCTTCACAGGCTTTTCAAGTTCAGACTGAAAGATCTTGGACCGGAATTGTAGAAGCCTCATAGTACATTATTCGTAGGGTTGAGAGATCCAATTTCAAACCTCCAATCTCAAGTCATGCAGTGACTTGAGTTTAGGTATATTTTGCATCATTGATAACTACTCCATCTCCATCTATATGTGTTTTTCTCTTCTTTGCTCTGTTGGTAATGTGCACACAATACTACAGGATATTCACTGTACAGGAGAGAGAAGAGAGGCGCTGACTCTGTATCCCACTGTTGTGGGACTTCAACCAGCATTGGGGAGACAGGATCAGGAGCTTGAAAAACTGTTTTTATTTGTTTGCCACGAATATCATTGAAATATTGGAAACTTTTCTGAAGAGGAAGATCACATCTTTAGACCACTTTCTAAATTCTTCTCTATTGAAGCTGCTGTAGTTGACACAGGGTAATAGAGGGTTTTTCTTTTAGGAAGGCTGCCTTTTGAGTCCTCCAAAATGTTTATGTTCATGTTCATGTGTTGGAGATTGAAAGATGGTAACCATTTCTTTGCTTAGACAGATGAAACTTTTGTAAGTACTTGAACTGACATATACAGTATGATTGGTCATTTTGTGTCAATATTTTTCTGTGTATTGGAGCCTGTCACACTCACTTAAATTATGCCTTCCCCAGATTATTTTGTAAAAATTTGCATTTACCATTGCCAGCTTTCACTTAGGTTATTTTTTGTTGGTTTTGGTTTTGTTGTTGCATTGGTTTGTATTATTTCTTCTGATGGCAGTTATTTGCAATTGCAGAAAAGGAAAAATTTGCTGCTTTTTTGGGAAAGAGAGCATTTCAGGCTGTTGAGTATCAGTATTATTGTTTGCTTTTGCACTGGATATAAAAGATAATAGCTCACCAAGATTGTAATAGTTATTGTAAATAACATTCTATTCATGATGAAGATTGATACCGTGTGTTTCACTTTGCAGCATGCATAAATTCTCCGCTTGATCCAATGAGAGAAACTTTCCACCCAGAAGTAATAAGCTTATTCTATTCTCAAACCCAGTTTTAGATCTATGTTCTGCTTTTAAAAATTTTAAACTAAGTTTCTGGAAAACACAGTTCCTTCAGAATTAGTACATAATTTTTTAGGAAGGGAGCTGATCAGTTTATGAAGATAATAATTAGAATCATAGAATATTTAGAGTTGGAAGGGACCTTAAAGATCATTGCGTTCCAACCCACCTGCCATGGTTGCTCAAAGCCCCATCCAGCCTGATCTTGAACACTTGCAGGGATGGGGCATCCACAACTTCCCTGGGCAACCTGTTCCAGTGCCTCACCACCCTCACAGTAAAGAATTTCTTCCTAATATCTAATCTAAATCTCCTCTCTTTCAATTTAAAACCATTACCCCTTGTCCTATCACACCATTCCCTGATAAAGAGTCCCTCCTCAATTGCATGATGATAAGAATTGCAAAGCAGTGATCTGGGATTTGAAAGAACTTCCCGTGATTCTGTTGTTTGGATGGGCATTTACAGATTAGTTAAGCAGGAGAAAGACTGTCAGCAACTGTTACTTATTCTCTTCATTGGTTTTTTGCAAACACTCTATATTTTCTAACTTCTCTGGAAGCTTAGGAACAGGTTTACCACAAAGCTGCTTGCCATACAGCTGTTTCTGTTTCTAATGTGCATTTTAATTAGATTAAGGTAGCTATACAAGGACGATCCCTTCAAAATACAAAGTTTATCATGGACCAAATAATCTTGTTTACAGATTGTAAAGGGAAAACAACTTGTATAGTGGATTTTGCAATATCATTGTCCCTTGTGTTGTTTAAAATAACACCAAGCATTTCTATGAGTGCTCTTGCCCCAAGATCCCCCTTTTTCCCCTGGCTAGTTTTGCAACTGAGAACACGATTTGTGGACAGGATGCTTGGTTTACCAGGAGCAGCCTGCTGGTTCCCACACACAGATCTGTTGGGCCAGCTCAGCAAATGTCTTATCATTTTATGCTGCTTTTCAGTTTTAGCCAATCCCATATTATAAGGAGGACAAGTAGGTATTACAGTTGGACTCTTTGGTGTGGTTTTACTATTTCCCCTTCTAGTGCTCTGACCTTTAATAGGAATCTGTACATAGATAGCTGTTGGAATTTCAGTGAGAATAGGACTGATTCACTGTGATCAAAGCGTTCTTAAATTTCATTGGTAATGGTACCTCATCAATACTGTAGAGACAGAAGAAGCATGTGCTGCAAATTCTCTGTGTGTGGACTGTCCCATTGCTGAATCCTGCTGGGCTACCAGAAGCCTTTAAGAGAATCAGAAACATAGACCAGTTATTTTAATTTTAAAAAATCTCTCCCATCTGCAAAGAACTGCAAAACAGGTCATGGATTCTCTCTGAAGTGTAGTATTCTGTTTGCTCTATTTTCTAGCCTTGTTGAGTTATCTGGTTTTGAGACTAGAACTCAGTGATGTTTCAGCAAGGGCAAACTGATTGCCTCTAATTTGAAGAAAATTTTTGAAAGTTACTGAAATAGTATTATGTCCGAGAACCCTTAGTGTTTCTATTGATGCTAGCTTCTCAGAAAGGAACTGTAAAATGATAGTCTTCATGCAAAAGTTTTCAAGGGCAAATAATTTTCAAGTTTTCTCATCTTTCATTTACCTTTTTGTCCAATGCACCCTCTCATACTTGCTCTCTTCCCCACCGAAGCACAGTCCGCTGCATTGCAGTGGGAGGGAAAGTTCGAAACAAGAGATGCATTGCCTAAGTCAGGTGGCTTGACAGTGAAAATTTCAAGTGCACAGCTCTGGTGAGGAGTAGCAGTGGATATGCCAGAACTATCTGTCACACCCTTTGGGCTTTATAAAGTTTCTGGGCATTGAATCATAGTTACTTGGTTCGCCAGAGATACTGTGCTCACAGACCATCTAGCAAAATCATTCTTGTTTGTCTTCAGATACCTCTTATTCTAGTCCATTTTTAGATGATGTGTGACCAAATGCTCAGCTTTATTTTGGGAACTGTAAAAAAAATTATTGACTTTGATGATTTTTTTATTATTTCTACTTCATTGTAGTCCTCTAGTGATGGGCATAATATTAACAGACATAGGATTTTTTCATATTTGAAGAGGAAACTTCTGCTCAATTTTATGGTAAGAATATAACAGACGGGCAAATCCAGAAATCTGTGATGTACAGTTTCGGGGTCCAAGCAGGGGTTTGGGTTAAATGTTCTGAAGGATGTATGAAGCTCAAAGCAGCTGTTTTTGTTCGGTCTTAAGGCTTCTCCCCTCTTTCTCTCCCAGTTTTACTGATGGAGGTAGTATAATGAGTCTAAGGTCATCCTGCACTGTAGTCTTGCTGCCTTTACAGAAGAGCAGGCAGCAGTTTGCTGAGGGGTGCAGAGCTGTGAGGCAATCATTTGTCTTGCTTGTGGTCAGGGCTTCACCCTTCCAGAAGGAAGTATAGATTGATACCACTGTGTGACCCAATTCAGCACGCTGATGCAGGGAGGCTAAATTTTAGACTTTAAAGGGCTTTGTTAAAAATGCCAGTATTTGGGACATCTAGTCTGCAGATCTTTCCTCTTTGCTTTTGTCTTCTGGCAGATCTTGATGAAGTAAAACATGACATCACACATATGCACATGGTCTAAGTGGCAGGTAAGTTTAACATAATTCCTTTCAGTCCCATTTAGGTTGACGTTTAGGCACCAACCATGAACCTATGTGTTACTCTTTTGTCTATTGCTAGCACAGTATCAGATTCTTCTTGCTGCCTTGCCTGGCAGTGGTTGCTGGAACCCACAGCAACCTTTAGCTAGAGCAGCATAAGCCTCTTCCAGGCTGGGCAAGAAAGAGAAGAGGGTAAGCTCTCTTAAGTTACCTCACTTTAAGAAAAAAGCTCCACATTTCTCCTTTTCTTAACATGTTGCTGTCTCAAATGTCTTTGTGACTGATGTATTCTGGCCATGGTTGGAATTTCAGTGACTCTCAAAAGTCAGAGTTAGTCTGTCCTGAGCCCTGCTTGCCTGCCTGTTTCCCAGCCTTCCACAGTTCCTAGCTTCATATTGATAAACTACTCTGAAGTCTGGAGTCCTGTTTGGGATGAGTATAAGGCAATACCTCTGTTATCACTCTTATGTTACTGGGCTGAGAGCTTGTTCCTGCAATGCTTGTCCAGAGATGGAGGTCTAAGCCACTATTCTCAATGCCAGATGACATTGAGATATTCAAATGATCCCATATGCAGCATAAAAACTTTTAGAAGAATTGCAGGTTTTCTGTGTTGACAACTGCTTGATAGAGCTTTTGGCACAGAATTGCCCTAGAGATTTCTCCAGAGTAAAGAAAAAAAAAGATTTTTCTCCCCAGGGGCAGTGAGTGCTGTGTCTTTTGAAGTGGAAATGCCAAAGCTCAAGTACAAACTAGATGCATAGTGATAATGCTACTGTGGACCCAGTGAGATTCAATTGGTTATTTACATGCGCAGTGCCCTCCAAATAGCCATTCTGCTTCGTCTCCTTGTTGTATATATGCAGGGACAGTAGCTCTGCAGGCAAGTAAGAGTGCAATCACTCATGAAGCTTTATAAATGAGCTCTTCTATAACACTGTAACTGACAGGGCAGTATTATTTTTCTGATAGTTGCTGATGTCACGGAGTGGCAGTTGTTCACTATGTAGTTATTTAATGTTATAATTGAATAAAATATCTGCCTGTTTTGTGCCTCCAACAAGAAGAGACATTTATCCATGGAAAGATTTTGAATTACTGGGGGGATTGTTTAATAATGAGATCAGATTTACAGCTTGGCTAATGCTGATTCCACTGTGTATGTGCATGTGTATATTAAACCTATAAAATTTACTGTACTCTTGTTGGCAATGCTAAGGATTGGTTTTGTAGTTTGGTTTGTTCCTTTTTCTTTCATAAACGTGTCCAATGAGTGATCATATGAAGTAGCTCCTGACCTATTCCTCCACCACTGAAAAAAACAGTGAGGGATTCATTGATTGGCATAGTACTGAAACTGATGGACTTTCCAGGTTCAAATTTCAATGCAGCAAGATCCAGGGCTGAATTCCTAGAAGCCAATCACATCAGGAAAGTTACCATATATCAAAAAGAGAAAAAAAAAGTTGTTAATGTTATTGAGGTTAGCTGAAGAGGACAATTATTACATATTCTTGTAATGGAGCAAAGGCAGTCTCATTTGGAATGAAGGGACCGCGCTTGGTGCACATCACCTCACTCCTGTCCTCTGGAAAGGCTCTTGCCCACCTTTTAATTGCTATTCTTTGTTTCTTTGACACAATACTGGCGTTTTAGTGGGAACAGAAATAGTAGCATTAACTTTTTGGAGGAGCAGAGAAGGTTGCTTGAGGTTAATGCAGGTTCAAAGAGAGATCAGATATTTGCATGGAAAAGAATTCTTTTGACCATCAGTATGTTGCTAGAAACAACATCTAGCTCAGAAGGACCTTGAGTTGAAAATTATTAAGGCTCGACAAACCATAGGAGGAACAATTGTATATGCTTGCCTTATTCTCTTCCCTAAACATGTCTTAATAGACACTGCTGAAGATAGAATATTGGACTTAATGGATTTTTGATTTGACCAACTATGGACATTCTTGTGCTTTATGGAACAGGGAATAATAGAGAGTCTGAAATCACCTTTGTACCTCTATTAATTCAACCACTGTTCTTTATCGTAATATGAAAGGGAATGGAGAAGATGAATAGATATAGTTGATTTTGACTGGCTTTTAAGTTATGTATTGAACTTGTGCTTGAAACATGACTTGTGATGTAAATGAAGCATAACAGAATACATAACTGTGACAAATTGGTATTAAACGGTCATTGTGAAAAGTGGTGGGAGTGAAATGTGACCTCGCTTTTTTTATCGGTTCTTTTAGAAAAGTCTCTGTAATTATTTTGTGTTACAGAAGCTTCCGTGAGTCAGCGCTGTGCACCACCTTTTGTCTGATTCATGGTGTTCCTCTCCAAAAACTGCCTGCTGTCAGTTGCCACCGGTAGAGCATTTTTTTCAATAGCTCTTGTTAGGAAGATTTGGTCATGTGCCTTGGGTTTGTGGAATTACAAAAGTAATGTCGCTAAATTAGTTTTAAATGTTTGCTTATGTAGAGTATCATTTTCATTAGAGTTGTAGTTTAACATAGGAAGAATAAAGCATGTGCAATATTGAAGCCAAAGGTTAGAGAGAACAGCATAGTAACTCAAAACTGGACTGGAGTCTGTCACTCTTTGGTCTGCAGTCTCTTGCAAGTGATCCTGGTCAGTTCAAATGAATCAGATCACTAGGGTGTAAGGTGGTGTTTAGCAAGACCTGGGCTGGTGGTATCTGGCTCAAAGAGATTCTAGGAACCTTCATCATAACAGGACTTTGGTAGAAAATCTTTAAGAGAGGGTTTTCTGACAGCCTGCACTTGCAGAGCCAGCAGCTTCGGTCTCACTCATCCCACTCAACTCATTCACATCCAACCTCCTCCTTCTAGAAAGAACAGTTACCCATCTTACAGTAACTGTGCCTCTCAGAGATGCAGACTCTCTGTCAACAGGCGACTCGCTCTAAGTGTTCGTTTGACCTGTGTGCATGCTGCCTTGGGGTCTGCAGGCATCAGCGTCTGCTTTGGCTGCATTTGTGCCTCTCTACCATCCCAATGAACAAGGTGGCCCCAACAATACCCTTGCTTATTTGCTGTGATTAAACGGACTCATTACCACCAGGAATGGTTTTTGGTTTGCGGGATGCCCCCATATAGTCAGACTGTCTCAAGAGAGCCAAAGGTGCTGTAAGGTTAATTGCATTTCCCTTGTTTTTTGTCTACTTTCTAAGTAGGCTATCTGCCTTGCTTCATGGCAAAAAAAAGGGAGCTGTGTTAGAGCTGCTTAGGGATTATGGGGCTCTTGCTTCATTCCTAGTGTTAATGAGAGGGTTCCTTACCTCCCTGACCCATCACCACGTCTGTCCTTTCAGCAGATTTGAGCTTCCGTGTGGTTGTACAGTTGTAGGACTGTGCCACATGACTGCTGTTAGAGCTGAAGGCCAGCACTATGGATTACTGACTAGTAATATATGCAGTAAGTTTCAGGTAGCTGAAATCTCAGCTGTATAAACTATTTAAGCATACTGTAAATATTAATTGAATTCTAGCCTGAGAATTGATTTGAGAAAAGGAGAGGATTTATTCAGAGATCTGTCTTTATGTAGAATGCCTTGTTGACTTCCTCTTAACTTACTTGCAAGGAACATGAAAAGTCTGGGTGATTTATAGTATGAAATTCACTGTTAAGAGTAATGGAAGAGATCCTTTAAAACATCTGGAGAGTTTTCTCTCAAGGAGTGAGGTGACAGTTGTATATATGTACCTTGATTTGAGATTCACAGTAGTTCTATGATTCTCATATCAGAGTTCATATCTTAAATTTGCGCTCTCAGAAAACTGGTGCTTGGAGGACTTCTTATTCCATCCAGATTTGGTGCACTCTTCAACTTGCTTTCCTTTAAGAAAGCACTCTTACTGAGAACGGTGTTGAGCATTTGACATAGCCTGTCTGAAGACAGTTCTCTCCGTGTTAAAGAACTTTTTAAAAAGTAACAGAAGAATCTCTAATTCTAGCAATATATGCTGTTTGCCGATTCATAAATCTAGACATTGTTTTGGTAGGAGAACATAATCTTCTAATTTAAGACCTGGTTTCCTTCTCTA
>JAOXJM010000012.1:113652902-113666321 GCA_026413425.1 Tringa solitaria | reverse complement strand
ATTTTAGAAGACAACGTTATTAAAAGATCCATCAGATGAAATGATTTTTTAAAAGCTAGGTTGAAATTAAGAGAAACCATTTTTTCAATGATTGTGATCAACCATTCATATGAAATGAGTTAATTATTACACAAAAATTTCTACATAAGGTAGTTGTTCTTTTTATCAATACTTGTTCTAATGCAAGTTATTTGACAGGATTGTGTTATTTAGGAAAACATTGACAACTATTCTCTCCTTTTCAAGAATTACCAGGTGATGTTCTACAGTGCAGGCATTCTCTTCTGAGCTTAACATCTATGGATCTGTAGAAGTGTCTTGAATGCTTAAGGAGCCAAAAAGGCTTTTAGTCTTTCAGACTGCCAGTTCCCTGGCATAAGCTTTTGAAAAACCTGACCTAGATGTCTATATTTTATAGTCTTTAGTACTTAGCCCTGCATACATCTGGTTTGGGGTATAAAACCCAGGACAGGATATCTATTTTTACTGCGCTCGCTGTGCCAATTCAAGATCATTCTTAGTAGTATAGGAGGTAAGTAGTTTTTAAGACTATCTCTAAACTCTGTTGAGATCACTTTTTATCTTTCTTAGTTTTCCTTTTTTTTTTTTTTTAATAGGAAATTAGCAGGGATTACGCTGCTTTGCTTTTACTGTTTCTCTGTTTAGCTTTTTATTTGATTTTCTTCATATTTAATGCTCACTTTATTATGATGTTTACAGTACCAAGAACTTATATATAGGGCTATATATGCCAAATAGCAAATAAAAAAAAATGAATTTAGGCTCTGTGAATCTACTGTTCAACTGTAAAACACTCAGTTATCTCTACTTGAAGTATTCTGCCCCTGTAAGGTAGGCAGTGTCAGTAGTGTCAGGATCCTCAAAACTTTTGCTCTATCTTTTATTATCTTTTTCTAGTTGAGAGTTCTGTTCCTTAACTGTATATGATGCTGCAAGTTTACTTCTTAAATTTGTCATTTAGTATCTATATTTAATACAGTTAATTTAAGTTTTAGGATCTACTGTTTCTAATAAGATAATTCTGTGCATACTAACTTCATACAACACAAATGAGATATTTATGCCTTTACCAATATGCTAATTGTCAGAGATTCCTATATCTTAATTCTTTGGATTTACATAGCATGTCTGGGATTCTGAAAACATCAATAATAAGAAATCAGCTTAACATTGGATCAGTCCCGTGAGGCAAGCATATTTCATCATTGTCTATTGATTAGTAAATACGGGCACAACATAATTCATTGACTTTCCCAAAGCCAAACAATCTGTTGGAAAGTTGGAGAAGTCATTTGTTTCCTGCATGCTATACCTGAACATTAATCACAACAGTAATCCTTATCTTCAGACATTATTGAATAGCTGTTGGAAAGTTTCCTCTGGTTTTATTGGCATAGCTAAAATTCAAAGCAGATTTTAAAAGTGTTTGTTTTAATTTGTTCTTTGCTGGAACCGTGAATCAGCTGCCTTTCACCTGGTCATCCGGTTCCCTTTCAGACTGTCTTGCACATCCTTGTAGACTCCTCTCTTGACAGTAGAGTAAGTTCAGAGTACTTTGGTACAAACTGCAGCTAATTCTACTTATATTGATGCTGTAGTCTTTTTTATATTCCTGAGGATAAGACTCCACCATTTGGCCTCTGAACTTCTTTAAATGTGTCTTAGAACATGGCCCTGGCTTTGCAGAGCTGGAATGGGTACAGGCGTTAATTTGCTGATTGGTTCATTGATTGAACTAAGTAATGAGAATGTAGTCAACACTGAGAGAACTGTAGGATGATGAGACTGTAGAAGTGTCAGAATAACTGTCTGAGGCTATATAGCAGTATGATTTCTTCTGCTTAATTATGAAAAAAGTCAAGATTGAAATAATAATTCAAATCACTGAAGCATTGGACTTTAAATCTAGGTTTTCAATTTATATACAAAATAAGCATGTGTGTGCGCATCTGTGTACCTGTATTAAGCAAGTTGTTTGACTCCCTCCTTAAATATTACTTCTTGCCACACAATCCTTGTTTCACAGTGCTGGTATATATAGCTTGCTTGGCTGAGTGCTCTCCCGATTGCTAAATTTATATCCTGCTTAATAGGCTTATGCACTTTCCATGTGGTTTTGGCAAGTGCTTTTGACAGTGTGCCTCTATACACAATTTTAAATTACAGAGTCTTTTTTCCAGCAGCCCATTTCCTAAAACTTATATGCTTCAGGCAGCATAGCCATATAACTAATCTTGACACCAGTAGATCCCGCAGTAGCTTACACACACCACTTACTGGTGTTACAGCAGCTGGGTGCTATGTTTACAATTCACTGGGTTTTGGGAAAGTGTTAACTGAAACAAGTTACATATGAAACATTAAAAAATTAAAATAGAAGAGCTTTTTTTTACTTTAAATAGCAAGGAATATACAGAGCTGAGGGGAAAAATGAACATCTGCTAGTGCTCCATCTCTTGCAGTGTGCTGCAAAGTCCTCCTGCTGCAGATCAGAGGCTGGGTGTGCAACAGCCTCCCTCTTCCTTCCTTGTGCTTTGAAATGGCTTTGTCACCTGGATGTGAAATTTCTGGTGCCGTGCAGCCATTTTAGGCCCTCACTTTATCTTCCTGTTCATCCAAATTGGCATAAATGAATTTTAATATTATTATCTTCTGTCTCTTGTATTGTTGGGAACTCTTCCTCAATCAGTCTTACTAGTTAATGCAAGTCAGCTATGTTGTGATCATAATTATGTATTGAGAGAACTCACCTCAAAAAATGTATCCACTCTGTTTGGTTATTTCTTCATACAGGATTGCCCCAACAGATGACCTCACGAATTTCAGTATCTCTTCTTACATCTGTGCTGCAGCAGAAGTTTCCCTTGTTGTTTCTGCTGCTATATACAAAGGCAAAAGCCAATACAGGAGTCAGAAAAGCTGCCCATCCAAAACCCAGTTCACAGTCTGAGTTTTATCTTACCACTGCCTTAGTTCAGTGACCTTTTCTTGTCATTGCTCATTTCAGCAAAAAAGCCTCAGAAAGACAATTTATTGACTAAACCAAGTGGTGAGATTGGCAAGAATAGACAACATTCCCTGTCTGATCTCGGGAGCCCACATTTCAGGTCATTGCTTTACCTTTGATAAAGTATCAAAAGGAGTGAAAATTCTGAAAGCGTGGAGAAAGCAGTGTAATGTTATGGAGACTTTAATTTAGCAAATAGCATGTGAAATGAAATTAGTAGTATTCTCACAGAGCAGATTTGCTGTAGATTTTTTTGAATATGGGACTGGCTTGGATGCAATAATACTTTTATATGGTACTTTTGAAGAAGCTATTCCAAACGTTTTTCTAAGTAGAGGACAAGGAAGGAAATGATCCTGTGTGAAGCAGTTTGACAGGGAGCTAGTTCTGCAAATGGCATGTCAATACTTAGAGCAGATTTGATCATCAGTGTTGTCGGAGAGCAGCAAGAGCGAGGCTCCTCCTTAAGGGAAGGCAATCAGGGAGCTGAGGGTGGCCATGACCCAAGGGCAGTGCCTTCTCTGATGCAGGCAGAGCTCCACAGCATCCCACAGCCTGCAGGGCAGGGCAGTAGCAGGTCCCACTGACAGCCCAGTGACCAGCAGGCAAGCAGGAGGGGATGGACAGGTCCCAGCTCAGTGCCAGAAGGGCAGGCAGCAAGCCAGGAGCAGATTGGGACAGCACTGGTTCCCACTTCCCCATGGCATAGCTCAGCTTCAGTGGGGCTCCTGGGAAGATGGAAGTCCCAGGAGAGGTGGCCAGAAAAAATAAAGCCCAAAGTTGCACTCAAGGTCCTGGTGAGGGTATAGATTAATGACGTAAAATGTAAGAGGGTTTTAAGTGGCAGTGGTAAAAAAAGAAATGTTAGCTTCAGAGCCTGTTCCTGTATCACATGAGAGGACTTGTATTAACTCTGCAAAGGCAAATTTTCATAGGCTGTGCTCAGACTAGAGCCAGCTGTCTTGCACAACAGACATGTTTACTTCTGTCTTTGGTGGAAATGCAGAATCCAAGATATGGGAAAGCAAAAGGACGACATTTAATTTCAAAAATTAATGGGCCTCAATAATCCTACCCTAAAGCCTTTCATCCTTCCAGAAAAAAACACCATGTTCTTACCTTGAATTAGTTAATTGAGGGCAGTGCAGTTTTCAGCGATCAGATCAAGTGAAGCACTATCCAAGGTAAACCATTTTTGGTGTGCAAAATTAAGGTATAAGAAGTGTTTCCATAGCTCCAGTTATTTAAAGCCTGTGAAACATGAGCTCTGCAACACATAAGGCAGCAAAGCCATAAGTCTGGTCCCATGGTCCTCCTGTCAGCTTCAGAGAAGTGCCAAACCATGGATTTGCCAGTGGTCATTAGGACTGACCAGTGCTGCTTTTTTTAAGGATCAAAAAAATCATTAAAAAATACATTGCAGAAATGTTACTCAAGACGTGTCAGGTTGGAGGCTGATTTATTTGCACACAAAGAATAGAAAAAAAAAGAGAAGAGAAATAGGATTCAGGTTTATTTCAAGGCTTTTTATAAAATGGCTACTGAAATACTGACCTTGGAAATAGTCAGTGTAGTCCACAAAGCAAAACTGAGTGTTGTAGTGTTCCCTCTTAAAAATAGAATTTTCCAGCACTTCAACAACTTTTGTTGTGTGTGCATAATTATACTATATTTGCTTCTTAATTTTAACAAGATGATAAATAAGAATTAAATTTAAGATATTAGCATTAACATATTAGAATATGTTTTGGGAGTGATGAGAGGGTAAATAACTCCCTGTGGTTGGTTTTCGATGAGAAGCCTTTGGCGAGGAGTAGTGAGGGATCAAAAGAGAATCTTCTCTCGGTCTCAATAAAAGTCTTGCAACTGGATGATTTTACTCCATCTTTTTTGCAAGGTAAGAGTAGACCTGCCAGGCTCCAGTGACTTTTTTATAATTCCACTTTTGGCAAAGCATCATGAAGAGGAAGGTTGAAGAAAAAATAGCTTCTTTCATCCCCCCTTTGGAGTTTGTCTGAGGGATGGCTTGCAGGGAATTCTTTTGCAAATCGAGAAGAGAGTGGTCTGGCAAAAAAGGTTGTAAGCTCTTCTGTAGTTTTCTTACACCATTAGCACTATTATGGAGAGTAGCTTGTGTATCTTCTTCCCTGACTTTTGAAAGGCTGAATGGTAAACGGTAAGATTTTATGCTTTCAGCTTATAAACTTGGGATTTTGTGGTTTTAAAGAGAGCTAGGATTGTCCTGAAATTCATGTGTAACTTTGATTAGGCGTTTAATGCAGAATTTATTAGCAATTAAAAACTACTGGATGGTCCATTTGTCACACATAATGTCTTAAGAGCCAGGCCTTGGAAGGCAGCGTGTTAAAAGGAATGTGGCTGTGCACAGCCATATTCCTTCGTACATTAGTTAACTTCTCATAGGTTTGTTAAATAAAAGTGACTACTTGGAAAGTTGTATCTTTTTAAGAACATCACCTTATCAAATAATTTTCATGAAAGTTATTTCATGCCTTCAACAGATTTTGTATAACCGTCACTTCATATTTCTTGCCTTCAGTCAAGCTGTGAGGTTAAACTATATTAAATAAATACATAAAATATTATTGCCCAGCCTTACTCAGTATTGTGAAGTACATAATAATGCCACAGAAAATCTTCATACTTGTACATATATCCAGAAAAATAATAGTACGTGCTCAAGGTGGTATGGAAGTGGCTAGTAAATACAGGATTCTTCTCTGTATGGTTGTCTCCCACACACCACTTTGAAATTCATTCTACCTAGAGCAAGAATTTGTAAGATACTTATTAAAGCTTTTTTAAAGCATGACTTCCCATACAAATATGCTTAGATGCAAAGTGTTATTTAGAGATTTCATGCCAGACTATTCCTGCTTTATTCATGTACCAGGTAAGAAATGTTTTATAAAATCTAGGTTACATGGAAAGTTTTATCCAGAAGAAACAGAGTTTGCTACCCATATGGTGTAGTTTATTCTGTCGATGTGAAAAGATGTTTGATATGGTCCTGATCATTGTCTTTATTTTGTTTCCTAAAGAAGTGTTTTATGCTGTCAGTTGGTCTGTCCCTGCCTAAACTTTGAAACTATTGATGAATTTCAATGTAACTTGATAAAGTAGGAATCTTGACAGTGTTGAGCTGCTACAAGTTCTTTGAAAATCTGCATTTGACTCAAGCAGAAAGACCCAGGCTACTGCCTTCATGAGGGCCTTTCATTTTGAGAGGCAGAAGGTGCTTGGGCAACGAGTGCTCTCCTAGCCCTCAACAAGCCACCAGCTCTTGCCCTGTAAGAAGTGGGAGAGATGTGGAGTGAAATGCAGAAGGCATGCCAGTAAGGACTTGGGGATTAGAACATGTCAATAGGATGTCAGGTTGCTTCAGTTCTACTTTTTAAAGATAAAACTGTTTGATTATAGTATACTAGATATTTCTGTATAGGGAGATATTAAGGGTACTGAGGAGATATTAAGGGTACTCCTTTACAGGACTCGTAGAGATGAGCTATGACTGCCAGAGTGAGTCACATTCTTGTATTTCGTTTGTTGCTTATGGCACTGTTGAAAGTACTTACTGTACAGAAAAATTCAATAGCTTGAGTCTGTACCATTTAAAAACAGTAGTACTGGAGTTGCAAAATTTCTTGACAAGACTGAAGAGGTCATATTTAGCAATTTCTATATCCTTTCATTGCCTGCGTGGTGTTACTTTTTCAAAATGGAAAACAAAGCTATTAGTGTCCTATTCTACACGTGAACAGATCCTTGTGTTCAAATAGGTCCTACAACAGGGGTTGTAGGCCCAGGGTCTACAAAATGAAATCCTCTTGTATTTCCTTTGTTGACAGGTAGTTTAGCAAATGGAATGGAAAGCAAAATATACAAAGTAATATTACAGACTTTGCCTTACAGATAAGTAAATGCCGCTAGTTTATAAATTCTGACATTGCAGAGCTTGATGGTGCACTGGTGCACTTAAAAATTGCACTAGTAGATATGTGTTTCAGGAAACATATCTGGGGACCATTTTCTGAGTCATAAAGTTTTCATCTGGATTTTAGAAAATCTGCCGCTAATCCCTTAGCCACAAAATAAATACACTGTAGCCTTTTCAGACCCCCCTACAAATTCTTTCTGGTGAGCTGAATCACAGTTTCATTGAGAAATCTTCCATTCAGAGACTGATGGCTCCTAATGTCCTGTGCCTATCTAGATAACCAGCTGAGATGCTTCCTAGATGCACGTCAGGGGATCTCAAAAACTCTTGTGTGCGAAAACCAGTACGACAAGAAGAGCAGATGAGTTTGTTTTCTGTTTTGTGCGGCTGCCTTTAAATTCACAGAATTTAGACTGTACCCTAACCCTTAGCACACAGTGTTGACCCAATCGATCATAAGGAACCAGTAAAGAACTTGGGATAAAAACTCTTGATGTTTTCTTGGTACATAGGTCACACTATGTATGTGCTTTTTTGACTCCAGATGACCTTCTCTACGTAATCAGCTCTGAGCTGTCCCCGATGCAGCTCACTCGGCAGAAAACAAGTTTTATGTAGGAAAGTTGAGAGATGTGCAGGGATGCTGGTGCCAGCTGATGATGCTGGATGCCTGCAGCAGGTCTGGCTCTCTAAGGGAAAGACTGCACAGACAGTGCATGTGCAAAAGAGATCATTCTGCTTAGGTTCATCAAATCTAGCTACTCACTAGGGAAGGGGAACTTTACTAAAAGTTATCCTTGCTTTCAGTTTTTAAAATTAATTCCTTCTCACTGGTTTCTTGATCTGTGGCCTCGCCGCATGACAGATCAGAGCCAATACCACTTCCAGTGACAATGACAGGGGCTGTTCGCAGAAAACTCTTCTGTCCCTTGCCTTCGGTGCGTCTTGTATTTGGGTTTAGTAAAATACAACAGGTGAAGGTTACGTTCCCCATTCGTACTCCAAACCTGTTCTTAGCCTGTAGATCACAGAACTGCACGCCTTGAACTTGGGTAGAGCTCTGTGAAGGAGGAGAATGAGTGAGCGCACAGTATAGGCAGTTGCACCATGAGCAGGGGAGCACTTTCTTAAACTAGACATAGGGATGACTTTTTTTATTTTAAAAAATATATTCTATTTTGTTTTCCTCTTTCTTCTTTCAATTTCATCTATGGAAGCTAAGGATAAAGTAGTATTCATTTAACATAAGAAAGCAAATAGAAACAGACACAAACTTTTAAAGCTTTAGGACAGTTCAGATATGGATCTGATCTTTTCAGCTAATTTTCTTCATGTGATAAGCTGACCTAATATAGGATCAAGTCCCATTTCCCTGAATGTGGTGGAGGGGAGATTAAATCATTTGGGTTGGAATGAGATACAAAGCAGGTTTTATAGCTGTTCACTGCTCCATAGTCAGGATTGAGTTGTACTATCAATGTAGGAGAATGCACTGCCTGCTCTGATTTATTCAATTTTTCTGCTATATTTCTAGCTGGCTTTCCTACCAGAACTCTTCCTCTACAATAATGTGGATTTAATGTGTTTTTTTGGAGGAAGTGGAATTTTGCCAAATAGGTTTTTCTAGTCTGCTAGAGGAATTCTCCATTACTGGATGGTGATAAGAATTGAGCTTTGTGTACTGATTTAGTAAGCCAAAGTGAACGCATGTAACAAAGCGGTCCCTAGAATTTACAACTGAAAATATTTTTATTGTAAATGAGTTTGAGTTTTTACAGATCAGGTCTATTACATCATCTGGGAAACTTCTGTGCTGCTTGATGGCTGCATGGTTCCCTCTAAGTACCGATGTGACAGAAACATTTTGCAGTAAATAAAGATTATGCAACTACAAGAAATCACAGAGAGTACTGGAGCTTGGAGTCACATTCGAAAGTGCAGTTTCCTTTCCAAACAGCAGCTGTTCTGGGAGCTTACAGTATGCCGTGCTATCCCAGAGGAAGTAGAATGATTCTCTTCTCACAAGTCTGAGATTTTAATGGGCTGCATATAAAACCCCAGGGCTCATTTATAACCAGGCCACCCAAATGTTCTAGCTCACTTTTGTATCAAATATATACTAACATTTGTAGAAGATAGAAAGTGCTGTACCATCTCGAGCAGGCAAATTTAGGAGTTACAATGAGTTTCTGGTTTCTTCAGGATGGTGCCATGAAAGCTGTGATCTGAGAGAGATACTTAATGATATTGACAGGATTTTAGAAGGCTACTGTGATCTCTCCAATTCTTCTGGGGAAGAGCATTTGCTCTTCAACACAACTGTGGTTTTCGCTAGAATTAGTTCCCTGAATAGTTTGGTCAGGAATTGTCTTTCCTTTTGGGAGTCATGTTAAATGCTTTTTATAATACTGTCCTCCATCCCCCACTCCCCAAATGTCAGAATGTGCCTTTAGCAGTAGCACAGCCAGCATGGCTTTAGGACTGAAAGGTTCTTTCATTGTTTCTGTTTCTTGGTGATCTTTTTGCATCAATCCTAAAGATGTATTGGTCTGGAGGACTAATGGGCAGAGATTGCCTTTATGTGGAATTCTCCTGCAATATTCTTACGGTTGCTGTCATGCGCTAACCTCAAGCATAACATCTGGCTTACTTATATGATATATTTCTCCTTCCCTAAACAAGGAGGGTCAAACTACAAGCATTTCTTACAAATCAGTCTAAAGATTTATTTGTGGTAGATAAGTAGGGAACTAATCAGTAATCTATTCCATAAGCTTCCATTACAGACACCCCTCAGCTGCTCCCCTGTCACTCAGACTATCGCAAACCAGGAACGGCTCCTCCTCCCCTCTCCCCCAGCCTAGTTCAGGAGCCCGGTCTTCATCTATCCCCTCTTGTTTGGTTTCAAGTTCTAAATCTCCCCACCTGGCTCTTAAGCAATAATTAAGGCAATTAGCCTCTGTCTCCCAGGGCTAGTTGCTAACACAATCCAGCTGATTTACCTCCAGAGATATGTTATAAAGCTCAGCAAAGGAAAAAAAAAGGTTGCTGCTGCAAGCAGATTGAGGCAAAAGGCAGAAAGGAAAAGTAAGAACAAGATAGTCCATCATTCTCTACTTGTGCCTTATACTTCTCTGTAAGCAATATGCTCCTCTCTTGCACATGCAACAAATTTGTGTGGTGCCTCTCTTGCATTCCTAGATGTCCCCAAAAGAAATTTATCTTTAATATGTCATCTTATTATTGGGATCATTTGTAAAT
The DNA here is from genome assembly GCA_026413425.1 of Tringa solitaria. Taxonomy (NCBI): domain Eukaryota; kingdom Metazoa; phylum Chordata; class Aves; order Charadriiformes; family Scolopacidae; genus Tringa; species Tringa solitaria. Next base: position 113,656,074 of record JAOXJM010000012.1, on the reverse strand, counting down.
GGCTGTTCAGTACTGCACAGATTATTTTGGGTTACATGCATGTCATTAATCTTTGGTTTTTTTGGCTTAGGTTTTTTGCATGACTCTGTCTCTCAATATGTTACCTTTACTGTCTTTTTTCTCTAATCTGTACTTCTGAAGATGTAAATGATCGGTCAGACTCTCATGATCAGAAGAGGAGTGACAGGATTGTCTCCTCTCACCTGTTCTGGCATATGACTGTAGTGACTGAGCAACACAAACTGAAGGAGGGAGAGCCTAAATTTGTCTCAAACAATGGAGACAGGTGAGTTGGAGTTCCCTCCTCCACTGCTTCCACCAATTGTTTTTTAATCTCCTTCCCAAACATTTGCACTTCTACTGTGCTCAGACTGGAAAGGAGAAAGGTGAGAGAACCTCTGAAATGCCATTGTGAACAGATGAAGTAGGAAGAGGAAATCAGCATAGGGAAGAGCTCACAATAAATTCAGTAAGAGTACAATGAGAAAAGTCCATTGTTAAACCATTTTCCTCTCTCATCCCAGTCATCATTTTTAGTTCCTCATTATTTCCTACTTTTGGTCTGTGCGCTATGTTCTTCTTACTCATATGAGCTAGGATAAAAATATGCTGCTCCTCCTTCCTTATTAGAAATACAGGTCCACAGCTAAGCATATAACTGTATGTTTAATAAGTCCAGCTGCTGTATAGCCTTAGGCAGGCTTTATAGGGAGTTGCTGAGTTCCTGGACCTCAAATAGCACTCTTTTGCCAAAGTCCTTAGAAGAATGGGGTAGAGGCATCCTTTGTCATCTTTGCTTTCTTTCTCTTTACCTCCAAACAATGCTCCTCTCCTTTGCTGCTGCTGCTCTTGTGACACACAAACCCTGCAGTGCTGATACATTATTATCCCTACATCTGTCTCTGCTGTTACTCTCTGGAAGTTTGTTTTGAGTCTTTGTACAACCTGGAAGCCTTTTGTGTAGCTTCCATCTCCAGCTTTCCTGGAATACACAGAAACAGTGGAGCAGGGTGATAGTGTCAAAAAATAAAATAAAATAGTTCATATCTCCTGACTTCCCGATGTAACTGGAACTCATATGCCTGTGAACTTGTTTACCTCTTCGGAGTGTTGCTCTGCAGATAGAAAAAGCTTGCGTGTACCTGAGCTGCTGTGGAGGTATAGGAAACTGTCACAGTAAAGAGAGAGGAAGAAAAAGGCCATGGAGTGAAGGGGCAGGTGCAAAGTCTTTAGATTCTCTGTGGTTGTAGTTCTCCTAGCAAGGGCTTCAACTGTAGCTGACAGTTGTAGATTCAAGAGAGGTTGTTCACAAATAAGCACGTAATTTCCCAATGTAGATTCATGCTTTGAGACTTGAGAAAATAGCCTTATGTTTCATGTTTGTGATTGGAGAAGAAAACAGGTTATTGAACCCTTTTGCTGTCACAGCTTAAATTTATGGCAAGAGGGAGCAGAGAGAAATTTAGGGGGAAAGATGTGAAGGAAATAGTATGAGAGTATAGAGAACAATGCAAGAGGAAAATGAAGCAGTAAGAACTAAATGCATAATGAGTTCAAAGATAAAGAAAAGAATGAAAGATTTTAGGAGAAAACAGCTTGGAAAAAAAATGGTTTAAACAGAACCAAGGGGCATGTAGAGAAGGAATAGCAAAGGAGGAGAAAAAGGAACAAAGATTGTCGCGGTTTTCTAGTTCATTGTATAAGTTTTACAAGTGGCCCATCACTAAACCAGTAAATTGCATATGATTTGTATTCCCTGGTTTGTATTGCTCACTGCTAAAGTGAGGAAGGGGATTCTTCTACTTCGGTTTTCCAGCAGCAATATGCTCAAAATTAAAATGGAGCATCTGATGATGCCATATTGACAAGAAACTGTGCTTTTCTGTACTTATGATAACATTATTTCCCCACATACAGATACCCCTAAGAAATGAAAATCCTAGAAATAAAGCAATAGGCTTAGGACATTTAAACTGCTACTGAAGAAATAATTTCACTCCTGCATATCAAGTCCTGCTTTTTCTGACAATAACTTCATACCTAAGTCAGACTTCAGAGGTTGTGACTGCTGTTGTAGTATTCAGCAAATACTTTTGTTTTGAAAGCTAGCAGCAGTTTGGGATATTTTCTGTCAATAGGGGTAGCGCTGTTGGCCAGTAAGTGGACTTTTTTAAAAATAGATTGGGTTTTGTGAGTGATTCTGCTGTCTCCTTGCAGGAGAGTTCCTGTGTAACAAAACTGTTGTACCCCTGCTGATGTGTTCAGTTATGTCTTACTCTTGTGACACTTAGATGAGGACAGGCTGCAAGGAAAAGAGTGAGAGTCTTGAAGCTTGCATTGACATTGTCATTGTGATATTCAGGTCTGCACGGGTCTTCTCTGTCTTAGCTATTTCCTATATGTGTTGCTTACATTAGAGGTTTCATGCTCAATTTAAACAGAACAAGAAGAAATTAGTAGCATAGTGTTTCTCTAAAGTAGTTTGTAGCTCTTAAAAGCGAGTTATCTAATAATTGTCTAAAGAATTGGTGGTCAAAAATACTTGCTACCTGCCTGTAACACAAACCTCAGTAGTCACTGGTGTATATTTCATAAGAAAAATGTTCCCTAATATTTCAGAAGAAAAAAGTTCCCTGATCTGCATATAAACTGTCACTATTTCATTTAAAAAAAGAAAATAAAGAAGAAGAAAACTCTGAAAAATAGAAGGCTGTGAAATCTGGGTGGAAACTGTAAAGGTTCTTGGCTCTCTGTTTTTACTCTCTACTTAATTTCTGAGGTTATTTCTATTAGGGCAAAGTGTTGTATTTCAATAATGTCAGTCAATACCAGTGGGGATAGACCTAGGGTAGACTATATTTTAGCTAAAAGGAGAAAATATACCACAGGAAGATCTGTGTTTCAGGTTTTCTTTCAATCATTTCTTATCTTTCAATTATCCAAACTTCTGTCTGTCCAGATAAATCCTGCTGGAATGAAAGTGTCTGCGTAATTTACAGCTTACTCTACTTACTGCTAATAAATGTGCTTCTGTTGAAAGGAATATTATAAGCAAACAGATAATATAATATCGACTGGCTAATTACTGAGAAAGATTGAGTAAGTAGTCTTTGGAACAGTCACTGTTCTCTCAGTGACTACTGTAAAAATAATGACTCTGGAGAAAAAAAAC
>JAOXJM010000012.1:113640741-113651975 GCA_026413425.1 Tringa solitaria | reverse complement strand
TTTCATCTCTTTTAATACCAAAAGGGCACGTATGTGCCAAATGTATTTTATGTTTTCTAATGTGTTATTTATATGACATATGTATTTAATGTTAAAAAAAACCAACAACACTACCTCCTGCAGGCAAGTTCCGTGCAATATGGAAAACCCAAGAGTTTGCACTGGAAAGAAAGTGGAACTCTAAGAATCCAATATTCATTTCAAATATAATTTAAAGGGGAAGATATAGGACATAAATTTGACCTTAACCTTACAGGCTTAACCTTTTAATTTTGTTTATATGTCAAATCAAATGTATGCATCTTACTCACACTCAGTTCATTAACAACCAGTGTGTTACACTTTGTTCAAATCATCATCATATATATAATCAGTTAAAAATGTAAATGTGCAATAATAAATTAAAATCAAGTTCTAATTTAATTCAAAACCAATCAAACCTGGTGTCTTCACAATATTCTAATTCCTTTCTGTACCTAGGAACGGTTTCTATAAAAATGTGTGTACACAATAGCACATGGGGAAATATGCAGAAAAGGACACCTAATTTGCAAGAATAGTTGCTGAAATTGTCTATCTTTGTGTATTCAGCGGTACAGGGGGAAAGACTGACAGGCAGAAAGAGAAGGAAGAAGGTGTTGGAGGTACAAATGAGGGGACAAGCAGAACTCTTAGCTTTAGATTATGTTTTTTCTTACTCATTAAAACATTTTTATTTAGTAACTCTTATAGATGTGGAGGCAGATTTCTAGAAGACAGTCATGTATAGCCAGTAGAGTGTTTCCATCTCTACCTACCTCACAACTCCTTTCCTTTCTATGCAGTATGGACACTGTGCTACTGTCTTACCAGCTCTTTAAATCTCCAAATCTCTTCAGCTCACAGGAGTGCTGTGTCTGATGTTAATAAATGAAAGGATTACACACTATCCAACTAAATTAAAAACTATCCAACTAAATGTAAACGTAAAATGTAATAATGTAAACCTGGAAAACGAAACTTCATCTAAAAAAATATAAATACTGTTATGCTTCCTTCAGAGACTTTTTTCCCTGAAAAGGTGGGGTCTTTTGTTCTGTTTTGGCATTTTAAAAGAATCACAAAGCCATGATTTTTCCAATTTTTGATCATTATGAATAATCAGCCTCAGTAATTAACCTTCTGTCCTGTCACTGAATAACTTTTGGTCCAGTAGTCGACAGCCTTCTTTGTACAATCACTGAGATAGATAGCTAAGTGTCTCTTGTTGCCAGTTGCTGGGAGAAGCCTCCTACAATAAGTGAATGCGACATCATCCTCCAAACCATGTCTGATGACCATACACCAGTCTCTGAGCCTGCCAGGCATTGGGGCACTATGGTAGACTTTATATTTATTAATGTTCTGGATTACTTCTGCTTTATTTCTCACAAAATAATAGCATGACTTTTCTTGGCAGCTCTGGGGTTTCTGCATTACTGTCTTTTGCACGTACGGGGTATTCTTTTATCTTGCAAATAAAGTGATAAGCTTTCTCTGTTGTAAGCATATTAGAAATCAGTCAAGCAATAAATGAATATATTTTCCATAGAAAGGTCTCAAATGGAACACACTGGAGTTTTGGGAGCTGCTCTGAGAAAGTTTCAGACCAAATAAAGGACATCCAGAGCAGACCAATAAGAATGATTATGAATGTGAAAAGTATGAGTTTCATAGCATGAATCAATTTATTGGTAAGAGAAGACTGAGGGGAGAAAACATGAAAACAGTTTTCAAATGTCTGAAAGGTTTTTGTAAAGAGGGAAGAGAATGCTCTCTTCTCCAGGTACACCAGTCCTCCATTGTGATATGTGGTAGGTAAAAAAGAAATAGGCTTTGTACTGTTTAGTCAGAGGTGGGTGTTAAGAATATTTTAATAATTCTGAAGAAGTGAAATCCTGACGTGGATTGTCTGGGGGATGCATGGCATCTCTGTCACTGGAAGCCTTAAGATAACAACCAGATAAACAGTGGTCAGGAATGACATTCTGACCTTGTTCTGTGGCAACAAGATGAACTGGATGACACTGCGATGTCCTCCTGGGTCATTTATTGTACAATTTGACACTTACCTTACTTCAGGCAACTTCTATTGCTGACTTGTAATGTATTGGAAAGATGTTGATATTTCATGTCATGAGCTGCTGAAAGCAGGTTGTTAGGCAAGAACCTTTACTCTCATTTTTATAAAGCAGAAGTGTCTAATACTTATTTTTGCAAGGAAGAGATTAAAATAGTGAACTCAGAACCTTCAGGAAAGGGCAAGGACAAAGTGGCCAGAGTATATCTATCAACATCCCGGTATTTTTAAGACAACTTTATAATCATCTAAATGTTTGGGGAAGGCAATGCTCTTGGCCTTAGCCTTGGCCTCATTTGTTCTCCTTGAATAATTTCTCATTTTACATTGCTGTCACTTCCTTTTCCAACCCACATTTGTTAAGCATAAAGCTTTCACCTGTGAAACATCTTGTGTCTACTAATGCTTCCCTCCATGATTGCTTTAATCTTTCATCACTGTTAACAGAGATGTGTATGCTCCCTCTGTCCCTTCCATGCTCATGCTTTCTTGTCAGCACAAAGGTTTGTGCTTTGAGGTGGTGAACTGGAGCCAAGAGCTGATTCTGGTCTTAAACAGACCAACAAAAGAAAAAAAAAACAAATCAAACCCAACACATTGTCACCAGAATCTCCAGCCTAGTTGACTGCAGGACCATAATAATGTGTCAAGGACTGTACAGGAATTTGAATGAGCAGGTTCCTGTCTGGCAAAGGTGGGAGCAGCCTTTTGCAAGGACAATGCAAGACCTAAAACTGGGGAACATGTAATAAAGAAAAGTTGCTCCGTGCTTGTTTAGCACTGCAGCTGCTTAATAGAGTATCAAAAGAAAATGCTTATCAGCTTTTGCACAACTGCAGAGTCAACATGAGTGAAAGAAACAGCCTGTTCCGTCTCTGACAGTATTCATCTGTGTAGAAATACAAAAAGGTAAAGATTTAAGATTTTAGAGATTAATTGAGCTTTTTTAACCTCTTCCCTTAGTTTACTGACTCAACAGCTAGGAAAAAAACCCAACACCTTTTTTTCCTGGTACTGTACACAGTTTTCAAATCCATGATGAATAAATATGGATTCCTGCCATGCATCTTTCTCAGAGTATGTTATTCTCCATGGTTCATTTAAGATGCTAAAGTTGTTCTTGAAACAAATATTTTGGATAAGACATTGGACAAGGCTCCCTATGCAATGCTTTCTTAAAAAAAATATTACTATTTCATTTTTGAGAGACGTAGCTAATCCATTTTGGCCTGAATTTCTTTCCTTCACAAAACAAATCGCAATCCTGGTGCATAATTTATGATCTTGGCATCCAGCCCAAACATATGTACATACTGAAATCAGTTTTGCATCTGTTTAACTTTCTGCACATGAGTAGTCTAATTGGATTTAGTCTGATGAAATGAATCATGCGAAATCAAGTGTTTGTAGAACAAGGGTTTCAGACGGTAGGGTTCTTCAGGGCACTAGCTTCTGCAGCTTTGCATGGTGCCTAGCACATGAAATGGCTTTTTGATTATCTAGAAGCCCTCTAGAAGCTGTACAACTGTAATACAAGGTGAAACAAAGAAGTACAAAAGAACAAGTCTTGCAATCTAGGTCAGATCTTCTACTGCAAAGCACCTGGACACAATTACAATAGTTGTAACAATTAATTAATTGTAACTTCCTTTTAAAAATATTTTCTTCTGGGACTCTCTTCAGGATCAAGAAAAATTGCTCTTCTTATTTCTTCATAACGGGCTGCAGCTGTTGGCTTTCTGGTAGCCATTGGTCAGGTTAGATACTGTTGCTTATATATCATAGACACTCTGAAAAGCTGTAGCCGTCATCTCCTATCAGGATGGAACCATATTCTTCTGGAGTCTGATATTAAATGGACACATCCTGCAAGGAAGAGTTATCTGAATGGGCAGCAATGTAGACATTCATCATCTTTCCAGAACAAAATATCAGTGTGTCAAGAAAAGGAACAGGTTTTTTTGCTCTTCTCCCAACTGTCTTCTTCCCATGCCATCTCCCATTTGCCATCCTGAATTCCCACTAATTTCTTGCCTCATAACTGTGCAGTCATAAGCAGTAGGAAGAGAAGAGGTGATGCTGAGTTTGCTACTTGTTGAAAGTGTTTGTATCCGTAAGGTGGCTCTTCTCTTTTCTTTTGATGTTTTCTCATTCTCCTTACGTCTGCTATAAGGGTCTTGGGATGAAGAGTGGTCGAGAGAATGAAGATACTCGAGGAAGGGGATGAAAGAGGCTGCAAGATGTGATGTTAGGAGCATTAGGGATTAAAAAGCAGAACTGCAGGGGATTTTTACTGTGAGAATATAGTCTGGGGAGCAGAGATAAAAAAGGAATGGTTGGAGTTTGAGTGCTGTTAAGGCAAGGCAAGGAATTGTATGGGAGTGTCTCCAAAACTGATGAAGATACTGTCCGATACTTTTGTGTGACTGGGGGAAAGACTTGATCTTAAGGTGTTAAGTTGTAGAAAGCTTTTTATTACTGATGTCATTTTGTTCTCTGTAGTTTGAAGTATATGCAAGGAAACAGGTAATTGAAGTCTTGATATTGCAAGGATAAATGCACAGTATGGTAACTGAAAAATTTGATCCTACAGGTGGATACACTTTAATGAGATGGTCATCTGTTTTATTCACCAATCTGAATTTCTGCTTAGGGAAAAGTTCTGAATGCTGATACACAGAGAAAATGGTTTTACTATATGATTCTCAGAAGAGCATTCAAAATGTTAACAATCCTACACATCTCTAATTTATTCTGGGGTTTTGCGGGTGAAGCTAGAACATAATCATCTCCATGTTTTGAATAACTTATTGCAGCACTTGATAATATTTTGTATTTATTGGATGACTATCAATGGTTCCTACTTAAATCCTCTTTGCCTTAAAATGTGTAATTTTTAATCCTTTAAATCCTTTAAATTTGCGCAAATCAACTGCCCCTTGTTGTCATGTTGGCTAATACAAAGAAGCTGGTATTTGTAAGAAACTTCTGTATGTACTACCTAAACAAGGCCCTATGGCAAAGATCTCATGGTAACTGTAATTATCATAGGTAATTAATTTTTTAATTGATTTACTGAATTTGCAGCTGGTCACATTTTTTTTAAGTACTGAAATTAATATTATTGTGAATTGTTTGCTCTTACAAGGTTTATGAACACTTTATGTTGAATAAAGAATAATAAGAAAGAATGGAATTGTTTAAATATTTATAAAGTATTTTTGATAAGTAGACCGTATTTCCATGGTGAATTTTTACAAACAGATTCTTTTTGTCTATTTTCAGTCCCCTGCACATAGCTATTCAAGCTATGACTCCGGCAAGAATGAGAGTGTAGGCAGAGGTGCTGAAGATCTGTCTCTGAATCGAGGAGATGAGGATGAGGATGACCATGATGAGCAGGAAGATCCTGAGAAGGTTAATGAATCAGATGGGGTAGAAGCTGAGCGACTGAAAGCTTTTAATGTAAGTCCTCTTGCACTCGTTGTCTTGTTTACTTCTACTGTTCCTTTTACGTTGTTATTTATGGGTAAGTTTGACAATATTAAAGGCACATTAATTTAATTTGCAGGATTTATTTCAATTATCATTTTAATGCACACTGAACTCTTGCCAACAGACAACAGATTTACTGTGTTTCATTTAGAACTTTAAGGCAGAGTGCCATCCTTACCAGTGAGGAAAACAAAGCTTTGTTCTGTATGTGTGCGTGTGCGCCCGCGTGTGTGGGTGTGCATGTGTGTGTGTGCATGTTCACCCAGTCAGTGGAAAGGGGCTGTAGCTAGTTTATCAGAAGACCATTCCGGTGGTCAGCTGTTCTCTATTGCTTTCCCAATGTGTGTAATTATGCATGAAAACACCAGCAATTGTTCAAACAAAGAAAAAGTGAGAGTCAGTTCAATAAAATGATTAGCAATCACAGCTTATTGTTAATAATGAAACGTAAGTAGTGCCTGTTTTCACAATCTGTTCTGGTTTATCTCACAAGTTCTGTGTCCTATAGACTATTCTTTTCTTGTCTTTTTTTTTTAATCACCCGCCCCAAAATAACCCTTTAAAGAACTGTTTGCTTAATATTTCTGGCTTCCCATTACAAAGCTCTTCACTGGATAGAAAAAAATGTCTTCCTATCAGTAACCAAGACAGGAAGCTAGGAAGAGAAGAGAGCCACCCTCCAAACCCATCTCCTCTGTCTCCCTCTTGCCAACAGATGTTTGTCAGGCTGTTTGTAGATGAAAACTTGGACCGAATGGTCCCAATCTCTAAGCAGCCCAAAGAAAAGATCCAGGCTATCATTGACTCATGCAGGCGACAATTCCCTGAGTATCAAGAGCGTGCCAGAAAACGCATACGTACTTACCTCAAGTCCTGCAGGCGGATGAAAAGAAGTGGTTTTGAGATGGTGAGTTTTGATTTAAAACCCAGCCCTAGTTTTCATCAAAACCCCATATGTAAATCCATGGCACTATTTTGTTTTCATCTTAGTGTCTTTTTTTTGTTTGTTTATTTTTTTGGTAATACCAGGTCAGAGGTTTCTTTTTCCCTTCTTCATTATTCCTGAATTTATTTCCTTTGTTCACTGATTTAAAAATGCTTTGAGACACTAGAGTTCACAAGATGAACTAGTAGGGGTATATAGGAAAAGAAGAACAAAGCAAGGCATAAGGAGGGAAATCAAATGGCATATATAATGACTTATTTCCTGCTTTAGGTTACAGTTAGACACTTTTGCCTGGAAAAGTCTTGCAGTAAGATGGATCTTTCTTTAAAATGCCTCTGCTACCTGGATTTCTGTGAGCTCTGTAAAAATTAGATCCTGCTAGAGGAAATGCTGTACCCAAGCAAATACCCAGTGTAGTAACCTCACACTGGCAATGGTTTTGGCTTTGGTTTTGTTTTTTTTTTTTTCTTGTACATTTTAGCCGATTACTTAACAGTAAAAGTTACTCCTTTGAAATATTTCAGTTAATATACGGGTGTGCAAAACACATTGAATGGTTTTAAAACACAGACATCAAGCTTACAGTTTGAGCATCACAAGGGTTTAGTAATTGTAAATGAACCAAAACCCATGAACATTATGACGGTATACAACTCTCAGTGTTTTCAGACATTAATATTTTAATATTACTCAGTAGCACAAGAATGGGTAAATACTAAGTCTTGTCACAAATTGGCAGCTTCATTATCTCTAAAAAACTTGTTTTTCCACAACCTGGGAAAGTCGGAGGAAACTAGGTAGCTACACACCTTATGTTTGATGTGTCTTAGCTATCTCTCTGGCCTTTAGATGACAATAAAATCACTTCATCATTACAAATAGATATCATTTAATGATTAAACATATCATTTTTTTTTAATTAATCACCTGCAAACCCATTGATTATATTAAAAAATTACTGGAGATGATTGAATTTTACTGTTTCTCTCTTTCTCTCTGCCTTTTTCTTTCCTGCAGTCTCTGCAGAATACTTAAGATTTCCATATGTTGTTTAAGATGTTAGCTGACAGTTTTCAGAAAAAAATATCAGGGTTATTTGTAGGGTAAGACCACTGTTGGATAAGACAAAAAGCAAAGGCAGGAACTAATTTTTTTATGTTTGTGATTCTAATCAATTGCATGGTTTTATTATTTGAAACATTGGGATAACACTGTTTCTTAACAATGGAAATGCAGATGAAGAGAGACAGGTAGAATAAAGGACACCTGGATGATAAAAGTGCCAACGATTGACTGGTGGTTTACACGTCAGATTGTATAGCCTTCCAAAATAAAAGAAAGGAAAAGCAGAAAGTAAATATTTTCTATGATATACTAAGTAGCATCAAATTGCATCTACTCACTCGGGCTGCAAATAATCCAGCAACACTGAGTTCAGCTCTCCCTGTGCCAAATATTTATATATTACTGTACTTTCAATTCAAAAACCTTACAAAATTAGTCAATGCTAGCGAGTCTCCTTACTGTTCCAATTTATGGCCTCATTACTGTCATTATTCACATTGATGGGCAGTTATGTAAACTGGCTCATTTTTTGTCATCTGAAAGACTTGCACAACCCTTTTGCACTAGGGCTTACAGTCTGACCCATATGGGCTAGGTTGGCTTGACTTCAGTGCATGTTTGCACTGAATAAAGGTTGCAGGATCAAATTTATTCCTGGGAGGGGAAAAGGAGCAGAGATTACCAGGAACATAGTCCAAATGGGCAATCTTTAAAGTTTGGAAATATTCTCTATTTTTATAATGTTCCATGACAGTTTATGATGGGCTTTATTTCTTTTTAAAAAAACAAATTACCTTCTAAAATATTGATTTTTCTGCCCATGAATGGAAGTGACAAGGTACTGGAGCTCATGCCAAAGATTTCAGCCTTCCTGGGCCTGAAGGGAAATCTGTCCTGCTTCCTTATTTGCAGGTAGGAAAACGAGCCAAAGACTATCCAAAGTCTTTGGAGGAGCTCCCGTTAACTTTCTAAGAGAATAAGTGGTGTTTTTATGATTATGTCTTGAATATTTCTGAAACATGATATGTATACATTTGTTGGTTTTAATTATTTTCTGATTTCTAAATTACTGCATCAGCATCTCCTGATTATAAGCAGTTTATAAAAATACTTCCATAGACAGAGGCACTTGACTGCATGATTATTTTAAATATACTTACCATTTTGACAGTGGCAAAGAATCATTTTGTCTGGATAATAACATATGTTCAAAACAATCATGAAAGGACATGTCGGTGTTGATTTGAATCAGGTGCTACCCTCGAATACAGCAAAACAGGCTAACGATCTCCTCAGGAGCAATAGTGCTACTGTTGTTATATTAAATAGGATGTCAGATAATAATCTCCACAGGAGATGTCTTTTCCTATAGACATATTAAACACAAGTTTTTCATTTTGGTCAGGTTCAAAACGCTACATTTTGAGCATCTAGTTCAAGAGAAAAAGAGAATAATCTCATATATGGCATATGACAGTTCAGACTGTGTGTGGAACAGTGCAGCTATCTACAGCGTCATATTGTAAAGTGAAGGGAAAATGTAAACACTAAGTTAAATTAGTGTAAGTCTGCATGGCAAAGATGAAAAAGCATGCCTGAAGCCTGCTTCTGTCAGTTATTTGCCATCTGTAATCCAAATGACAGTTCTTGCTGCATAACAGGCCAATTCTAGCTCTGAGGCAATGGGAAAGACTCAGTCTCATGAGTGTTCATATTGTTAATTAATGTGTTTCTTAGTATTAATATTTTTAAGAGATTGCTTATAGTTATCCTGCTTCTACCTGTGACAGATAGTTGTCTGTGGATTTCAAGGCAGCTTGTGTAGCTTCTTGTTACAAATATTTCTTTGAGGAGTTCCCTTTCTACACTGGAAATACTTTCTTCATTTGACTGTTCGGCTTGTAGCCGTGTCACTTTCATTCTCATTCTGACAGAAGCGTATCCCTCAACAAGGCACTGTCGAAGTTTTTCTCATGAATTGTAAGATTGTTTTTCTCTTCCCATTGTCTCTTGTTTACAGACTGTTGTCACTGTTTTCTTACTATATTCTATATTTTGCTCAAAATCTTTCATTGGGAGTGAAGTTTGCGAAGTCCTGAAATCACCAGCTTTTGGATGGGGTCTCTAGTTTGTGCCCCCACATGTGCTATAGCACTTTGTGAGCTTCTTAGTTCTTGATGTTCTTAAAGAAATTCTTTCTTTTTCTCTTCATTAGCCCATAAGCAAAAGAAAAAAATATATTACTGCCCCTCTCTCAAGGACTGAAATTAATAAGAATTACGTTATATATATTAAATTTTGTGACCTACATGTGCTATACAACAGGAATTTTCTCTCTGAAATGGTAAAATTACCTGTTTCACTAATATTTTTTAAAATCCATATTTAGACTTGTCCCAGCCTCCGTAACTATAGAAAACTGCCAATCAAAAAAAGATAGTAGACTGCTGCTGAGGATATGTGGCATCTATTCATTTAGTTATAGTCCAGAAAAGTGTTATATGCTGGAAATGATCAAATGACTTAATGATTACATTTGCTTACTACTGTCTGCTTCCTACCATCTTCATGATCTCCTATTATCAGGCTCACTGCATTGTTTGAAACTGCATCTTACAGTACCTTTTGTCATAGTTATGCCATTTTTTCTATGTGCATCCCAATGCAAGAGCGAGGCCTTCAACTTTCATTCATAAGGAGATTCTTCCTTCAGTTTAAGCAAAAGGAGACCCTCCTTCCTAGGCATTACTGTAATAAAAGCAATAGTATCGAAGAGCAAAGTATTGAAGAGAAAAAGCTAGTCATAAATGCTTTTCATTGTCTGGAGACACGTTTGGATGTGTCAGAGATGAAAAGTCAAATTACGGCTGAAGACGGTTCTTCAGATCCCAGTGTTGCTCATCCCAGCTCCTTCTGTCCTATCGCCAGCCTCAGTAGCAAATAACCAAGCTCTCTATCTTTCACTGCTTCTGTCATTTGGTTGTGCCAATTGGCTGTGAGAGGTGTTTTAACAATTTTGTAACTGTGCATGTGTCGATCGAGGCTTTTTAAATGTGTCTAGTGGCTTGGAGTGCTTCTGTATTGTGGTGGGGACTGGTTTTCGGAAGGGGCTACATTTTCTGAAATCTGCCTCATTAAGATGTCTTGTGAATGATATGGAGCCTCTGGTTTTAAGTTTTAGCTTTAGAGGGAGGAAGCTTTCATTACTTACTGAATTTAGTACTGAACAGTCCAGCTGCTCTTGCTGTCACGTGGCTTTTAGTCCTCCAGGCCTTTTATGGCTGGAAAGGTCATAAGCATTTTCAGGAAGATGAAGGTCTGTGGATCTAGGGATGCATACCTAATCTTGATTAATAAGCTGGGGAGCATTAAGAAAATTATCACAAAAACAGTTACAGAAGGTCTACAAATTATAATAGAGTTGTGTCTTTGTACTGTACCCCAAATTCTATTGATTGGTCTCTTTCTAAGCATCTCACCCTTGTTAGACAGTGGTTAGCTTGTGTAAGTCTGATGGGCAACCTGGTTGAAAAAGGGCAAAGCTACTCTCTGGCAAGCGTTGACTTTTTGCAGTAGCTCTCACATATCCTTAAAAAAATATTCTAGAAACAGTTTCCCTAAGGCTCTTAA
>JAOXJM010000012.1:113608480-113632811 GCA_026413425.1 Tringa solitaria | reverse complement strand
CAGTAGGTATAAATTTACATAGTGCTTTTGAATTCAATGAAGCCTTGAAAAGTTATGGAAGTTCAGAACACCAGGTCAATAAATTCCACCCTCTAGAATGGGCTTATATGTATATCAGTATCTGTGTTATTATCCCCATTTTCTTTATTTCCTTGGTAGTTCAGATATATCTCTGTATATTAGCGAATAATATTAGTTTTATTGTGACCTGCATGTTTCAGAAAGATTGTTTTGCATGTAATTAGGAAAAAAAGGTGTGTAAATAATCTTGTTAGTGAACTGGTAGGGAAGACCATGTTGGAGTTCATACTCAACAATGCATATTAGCATTCCCTTAGTTTTTGGGAATCCATTGCACCTTTAATCTAAAACATGTGAATGCTATGGAATTAGTAATGAGAGATGAGAGATTTTGAATCAGAAAAAATGAACCATATCTCATTGAACCACAAAATATCTACATTGTTAGAAGGCTGGCATTACCAAAAGAAAAAGAATTTTTTTTAAAAGCCATTTTAATCACATCAGTCATGTTGCAGCAAGGAATGCAAATATTCTTATACTACAGATTGAGACTGCTCTGAAATGTTCTGACAATCTGTTATGTTTTGAGTGATGTTTCAACCCCATCACTTGGGGTTTTTTGTTTTGTTTTTTTATGACTATAAAAAAACACTACTCATCTCTGTCACATGCTGTACAGGATAAAAAGCCTTTCAGTTTTCTTAACAAGAATCAGACAGCCAGGGTGCTGCTGGAACACAGAGAATATGCCACTGTCTGTTCAAAGTACAGCTTAATGAGCCAGACTAAACACACTGGACAATAGAGCTGTGGGGGGAAAGGGCTTCTCATGGATCTATGCATCAGCTGCAGCTTTAACATCTAACTAGTTTCATTTTTCATCTTTACAAGTTCCATTTCCCTGTTTTGTTGGTATAAACTACATTTCAATGAGCGGACTTTCCTGCCTAGGTGATGGTATTGTGTGCTTTAAAAAGCAAAAAAAAAAAGAGATCGTGGATTATGCTAGAAATAATTTCTGTGTTTCTTTTTTCTCTCATAGTCACGACCTATTCCCTCACACCTTACTTCAGCAGTTGCAGAGAGTATCCTGGCTTCCGCCTGTGAGAGTGAAAGCAGAAATGCTGCAAAAAGGATGCGGTTGGATAGACAGCAGGTACTGTGTTGTTTGGGGGTCTACCACATCCATATTTATAAATGCACTGGACTCATTTACATAGGATGCCGTGCAGAAGGGTGGTGCAATCCCTTGTACGTTTCTTGCTAGCAAGAATAAATGAAATGCAAAAGCTGTGGTTCTTTAAATGAACACACAAGCACGTCTTTGTCTATATTTACATAAGCTGTATGAGGGTGCCTAGTATATTTATAATGTCCAGCTGGATAAAGCTATATATTTGCTTTTTAACGGTTGTAGATTTTGAGGGCATGGTGTGTAATTTGCATACTGGAATTAAAAGGAACAGAACATACAGTATATATAATATACATAAATAACAGAAATGGTGCATGTATCCACGAGTCAGTGTGTTTATCTGTGCACATATTCTCTTTCAAAGCGTGTATGCATTTGTAAATGTAAGGAGAAATAACGTAAGTTTCTGAAAACACTGATTTGCCTGAAACAGAAAAGTTATTGTGATATATAGCAAAATGCTGTCAATTAACTTATCAGTGATTTTTAAAGCTCATATCAATATTTATCTTATTTTTTCTCATGTGATTATTCACCTATTATACTGCATGTTAGGATTTCATAATTTTCAATTTGCTGAGAATTGCATGTTTTCTTTAATTTTTTTTAAATCAAACTTGTAGCTCATTCCAGGCTTTGATTATTTAGTTGCTCCACATATACAGTGGATTTCTAACATTTCTTATTGCAAAGACTATTATGCTTTATTTCCCTTTGTGATTATCACTAAGTCAAATCTTAGTAATATCTCAGTTGTTGCAAAATATGCCTGTCATGGTAGATGAACTTTTTTCATGGAAAAGAACATTTCGGAAAAGAATATTTTCCTTTTGTACATAGTCCATTGAGTTCTTTCAGGTCATGTCCCGAAATAAGGGATTCTTACTCCTATTGATACATTGATAGTTTAGGATCTGAGAATGGGTATTGCTATTTATTTTTGCTGGGATTTTTTGTTAGTAAGTACATTCACCTTAAGATTTACAAAACACATGGGATATAAAAGCACCTTAATGTTAAGTAAGCCTTAGTTTAGAAGTAGTGCTCATTCAGATTGTGCAGGTTTTATATTCTCTCATTTGTTCTCTGATTTTCCAGTAACAATAAAAAATAAAAAAAAGCTGCAAATTCGATGTGCTTTCCCCAAGGAGAACTAGAAATGACTCCTGAAAACATCAGTTTCTCTCACTGCACAAAGCCAGTGGCTCAATTCCCTCATCCAGCCAGGGTGAGGCAGAGTTTTTGAGTATTTAAATGAGAATCCCATAATACTGTCCAGGGAGGAAGAGAGCTGTTGAAGCAAAAACAGTTTTAAAACTGTAGACAGAACTCAAAATGCATATTAATAGGATTATTTTTTTTTTTATTTGTAGCATTATCACAGAAGTACTTGGTAACAGTTACCGTTTAGGGGAGAGGCATTTCCTTATTTTTCATGACAGAATTAAAAATCTGTAGGCAGAATGGCTCCAAACTGATCACTTTAATTACAATTGTGATGTTAAAGTAGCAAAGCTGCCTATGAAGAACCGGTGTTGGGTTCTGCTTCCTTCAGCTCTGCCCTGTTTTTGGCAGTGAGTTCTGGGAACCTTGTGGAGGCAGTTGCAAATAGCACCAGCCATTTGATTCAGCAAGCAGTAAATTAGCTGGGCTGATGTAGCTTTGGTGCTTGCAAAACTATTTGTGAATCCAGGAGAGATTTGCTGAATAGATTTGGCTGAAAAAAATTATGGGAATGTGTGTTAGATAGCTTTATAAAGCTTACAGTGAGAAATTTACCCTGCAGGGCAGAAGAACAGTTAAGTCATTAGAGAAGTAGAAAACTTTGGTTCTCGTCCCAGTCCCATTGAAATTTAATTATTTATTCCAAGTATGTGACATTAATAGAGTAGACTGAGAGCAAACCATTCCAGAATATTTCTGAGTGTGGTATTTAACACACACTGCTGTGCTCAGTTCTTTTGCTGGGATGGAAAGTGGACCTGTATCCTCACATCCAGGGAAAGTGCCTTATTGGTAAATGGGCTCTCTGCTTTCTCTCTTCTTATTTTTTCCTGTTACTTACTTTTAAATTTCCTTTACTTTTCTTACATATAGCCAAAATGAAATCTTTTCATTGGATTTTTTTCTTAGACTGAGTAAAGTTGAAAAAGTTCAGTTCAGCATGTTGGCTTTACCGTTCCATAGCTCTAAAAAACCCCCCAAAACCAACCAACCTTGTTTTCTTGTTATCATGTCTCTACTTTTTTTCTTTTTAAAAGTAAATTTCCAGAATTGGGCATTATACCAATGGGAGGACTCAGATTTGAGGACCCTCCAGTGGAAATTTGGGATGAGAAAAGGGGAAATAAGATTTGGATAATGAAAATTACTGCTTCATATATTATAATGAAATTTTCTAATGGAGGACAAGCATTAGGTAGTCCTGGAAAGCAGACTGTTAAGGGAATCTGGTGAGACCACTCATTCAGCAGTTCTCTTCAGAGCTCAATGGAAGCCCTGCATTCAAGCTGCTTTATTCTTGCGCACAGCACAGTGAAGGTTTGTCTTTTATTCTCCAGAGGGGTGATCTGCCTCAAAGTGAGATGTAATTTGCATCCTCCATTTCTTCTCCATTTCTACTCCTCTCCCTGGCATAACAAGGTTCCTGAGCAGGAAGTTCTGAGAATGTTGCATGTACATACCTAATGGAAGTCTGTACTTCAGTAAAATAATATGAATTTCCAAACTAAATATTTTTTTGGCTTACAGTGTTAATTTTAACTTTATCTACTTATAATCCTGTGCAGAGATTAGTTATTTCTTCAGAAGAAACCTCTCCGTGTGTGTGTGTTTGCACGTATTTAAATACTACATCTTACGAATGATTTACTAGAAATATTTCTAATAGCTGCAATGCTTAATATAGCCCTCATCTAGTGGTATTGCTGTCTACTAAAGATAAGTGTGAAGCAGGACAAAGCCATCTTTCTACCTATGTGCCTCAAATTCCACTCACATGATCTTTGTATTCCCCAACTCAATTTTAAAAATAAGTTGATGAAAACTGGTCTCACTGGTATAAATTGCTTATTTTCAAAATTAGTTTTGTTCATGGCAATAATTTATTTCATAGTGGGAAACAATGTAATCTTGTCTGTCAGGAAACAAGTAGCTTCCCGTAGTTTCTAAAATCATAACCGTAAAAGCATTGTCAGTTTTTGAGATGCTTCTGTAAGGAATATAAATGTGTTTACTAGGTCATGGTAGCTTGGACTATAAAGCTTTGGCTGTCTGACTGTGTTAGGTGTTACTCTCTCTAGCTTCAGTGCTTTTTCATTATCTTGAGATCCAGCTCTGTTGGTTGGCCTGTAGCTTAAGTGCCAAGAAGTTATATATTTGATACCTATTACCTGACTGAGGAGTTCTGTCGCTTCCACTTCTTAATTCTGTCTGATATTAAAAATAATTTATTCCCTTGCAGAAACTTTATAGATTTATATATTGAAATTGTATAGGTCTACTACTGCTACTGCCAAACAGTGAAATGCTCATGACACTGGGCTGGGTTTCATTGATCTTTTCGCGGTCCGGATCAGGCAGTGGGTACAGAGGCCATGCAGAGCTTTACTGCTGCTCTCCAAATCATCTCTGCTGTGTCTGGATACTGAAAAAGGGTAACTCCACTCTTGAATTTTGAGGAGTTTTTTCATCACAGTTGATAAAAAATGTAGAAACAATAATTGGATAGACCTTCTATGACTTGCTTCAGTCAGAGATAGAAGAGGCATTATCTGAAGTTTTAAGATTTCCTGTGCTTCTGAGTGTTATCTTGGAGTGCTCTCCTGGAATAATCCTTCAAGATCCTTATTATATCTCTAGCAATATTCAGTGTGAAGCAGTTGAACTGCAGTGGAGGTTCTGGACTACTTTCAACAAGGGAGTCCTGAGACAAATTATGTAGAGCTAAAATACAATCCTTTTTTCATACATTCATTACATATGAACAGAATGACTTCTTTTGTTGTGTCCTTCACTTTACAAACCAAATTGCTTCTTGTTTGGGCAAAAGAAGAATGGTTAAATACTTGGAAAAATCTGGAAAAAGTCATCCTGTGATTACTGTTCTGGGCAGTTAACAGAGGTTGGGATGCTTGTTTTGTTGGCTGCCACTGCTCTGTGGCTCTGCTTGTTGTCAGTCACAGAAATGGATGTTTTGTTTTAAGACCTTAACCATTGTCAGTCTCTGTTTCTTCCAAACAGGTATGTGTGTGGTGTAGCTTTTCTAAAACCTCATCATAAAGCAGCCTGGAGCAGAGTTGGGCTATGGTACTCTGTGGAAAGGGGAAGTGTATTAGTCTTGTTACTGTCCTGTCTGAAATCAAAGAGACCAATGAAAATGCTTCTAGGGAAGACCTAAGAGAAAATAGTGGTTTATATATACCAGTATGTGAGAGGACCTGCCCCTTTATTTTTACTAAGGAAGATGAAAAGGTAAAAATCTTCCTTTGGGAGAGGAAATAAAAATGATACTAGGAAAAAATTGCCTTCATCCTTATTTGGACACAAGTTTTTTTTTACAACAGCTGCCTTTTGTTTCATTGTTTTGTTGTTTAGAATTGATTCTTTCTGCATGTTGTCACACTGCAAAATGTATAAATGAGTGTCTTTCTTCTAATTTAAATGAGAAGGTTCTGGTGATCAAGACATCAGTGCCTGGGAGCCAGACGGGAGTATGAATATGGGATAGCAGGAAAAGAACTAAATCACAGGGTCCTATGTCCATAGAAGCGTGTGAACCTTTTTGTGGACATGTCACGTATGGTTAGCTAGATCATTTAGAAAATTGATGTAGCTTCATTGGCACCATGTTGTTTTGTACTACTTAGGAATTTGTACCTTTGAGAATTCATTATTATATTTGTAGATAGGAGAGTAGTGGTCACATACGACTGCGAAGCCAGTGGCCTGCATTATCTCCTGGACTCGATCCATGTTATTTTAGCAATTTGACCTCCATTTCAGTGACTAGTGCCATTGGAGGGCTACCAAAGCACGCAGAGTTTTCGGGTAGCCAAAGGAGTGAGCTACGTTCACCTCTTTCACCCTTATGCCCCAAGTAATCGGACATGCTATGTACGATTCTTTTGTAGTTACATAGTAAATGACAAGTTGGGCCCAAAGAGAGCTGAAGCTCAGAGCAAAATAAAACTTATCTAACATCTCTCCCACCCTAACAAAGGCATTGCTCAGCCAGAGCTGGTGCTTTTTAAAGCAGTAGGCTCTTCTCAGAATGCTTGTCAGTCATATTTTATAGTATAAATATGATAAGAAAAAGGTTTTATTCTTTTTCTTTTTTTCTTTTTAAATGTGAGTTTAAAGGGTAAAATTTTTTTTTCATTTCAGAAACTAGCTGAAAATAACAAGTCAGACAACTGTATAGCCTGGCAAAAGTAGTGTCGTCATACCTTCACTGCACAGACATCAGAATAATACTTTTCTTGTAAAATTTGTAATTTGCTTAGTTTGTTTTAATTCACTTATTCTTTGTCACTATCTACAAGGCAAACTGGAGGCAATACAACGAATCTACTAGGATATGTGTATGTCTCCATGTGTGCATGGTAGACAATTTCCCTTTCACTGAACAAACCAGTTATCTGCAGACTAACTTTAGTTCTTTACACAAGATCTTTTTTAGAGATGGCTGCAAGACAACTTTGTAGTCACAAGAGTATTACTTACTTGATCTCTATCTCTGCTTCAAGTATTTCACTCTGCTATCCATCTCATAAAAGTTCTCTCGATATAAACTTTAAATGTATTATTTTTTAAAAATCATTAGGTTAAAAGATATGATGTAAGATTAGGATAAATGTGCAGGTTATATTTCTGAGTCTTGTGAAAGCTACCATTTTATTTAATTATAAAAGCTAAACTCAATTTAAAAAATCTTTGATTATTTGAGCTTTTAAAGTTGATAAGAACAAGTCTATGCACTGTGCACAGACTATCATGCACCGTGATACTATGAAGCAGTTCTTTATGATAAACACTGGATTCATTTTTAAAGAAACCAGTCATCAAGATGACAGCTATAATTTTTTTCCATGCTGTGATTTGTAGCCAGGCAAATTAAATATCAGTTATCATCATGGTGGGGTGAAATATAATATCTAACCCCTGAGGAAGAGAAAGTTTGATGATCCCAGGTTTACACTAAAGCAGAAATGAACATAAATTTGCAAATAGACACTTCACATACTTTCTTCACCCCCATTCTAGTTTGGGGGATCAAGGGGAGGCAAATCTAAAGTTTTCAGTGCTTTACTAGCATATGAATAGGGTATTAAGGATATTGCAACATTTAATAATTTTAACTATATTGCTTTTAGCCTTTAAAGGAGTAGGAATAGGTGGCTATTAGGTTTCTGACAAAGCAATTATGGCCTAGACACGTAGGCTGGGAGCTGACCTGACATTTGCTTCTGGATAGTTGTCATAGCAGCAACCTGAATAGAGCAGCTTGATACGAGTGCCGTATCAGCAGACCGGATACAGGTTCTGTGCTAATGCAATACCTCTGAATATTAATAAAAGTGCACATGTACTGCCACTTGGAAATCACCACAACTGTGTTTCCTTCCATTTATATCTAATTCCTAAATGTTCATTTTTAAAGAAATTGAGGTTTGCAAGGAGATGTTAATGGTCTGCCTCTATACAATTTCTGGTGCTGTTTCTCTGCATGTAACAAAGGAGTTAACCTAAAGAAAGACTCTTCAAGCACAGTTTTATTAAAAAAAAAAAAAGTAAGTCTGGCTGTTGCAGACCAGGAGCAGTTTGTGTCTCTGATAAGAAGAAAGGAAATAACTGGTGGACAATTTGCGGGTGATTGTAAAACTGTTTTGGAAGAACCTAATTAAAAATCTGAATTGCAGTGGGGGCACAGGCCTCCAAGAGGCCTTTAAACCTTTGTATTTGAGGACAGAGAATTGGTGTGTTCAGCTGTGCCACTAATGCACAGCTTCTAAATCTTCTAAATTTCCTGTATTGCCCTTCAGACAGCAGGAAAGGAAGAAGGATATATATTTGTGTCCCTGTATGTATATTTTTGTTCTCGTTCTTGATCAATGGGTACTGCAGCTCCCAGGAGGAGGGAAGAAACAAATTGTAGGGTTCCTAAATGCTCTCTTTATTATGATTTATATTGTCTGTTTTTGTATCAAGGTCAGATTTGGACAAGATTGGTTGCAGAAAAAGGAGTTATACAAAAGTAGCTCCCAGTGGATGCTGGAGAACGCTCTGCTGAGGCAGTGCTTCTGTGGCAGAAAGCTGTGAATTCAGAGGGAGCATGAAAAAGTAGGTTTGTTTCAGGGAGATGGAGTCCTTGCTGCAACTATTCAGTATGCAGGCAGAGCACATCAGCTGTACGTCCTTGTTAGAGGTGGAGGCGAAAGCATCAGGAGTTCCTTTCCTCTTGGGTTTCAAGGAGCCTAATTTGCTCTAGAGGATGAGAAAGAAAAGGCACTTAGCCCATGCAGACCACAAGTGGCAGCAGCATGGAGGGATGGGGCCATGTCCTCTCTCTGTCATATATTTACATAAGACCTGAAAAATTCCAGCTCAAAGTGATTTTCGCTTCAGAATGGGAGGCTTGCAGAGTCTTAGATAGTAGAAAAGAGCAAAGGGAAGCAAATAGTTCACTTAAAATAAAGCAAACAAATAGAAATTGGAATCCCAAAAACCACAAGAGGCAAAAGTCACTCTAACTTGCAAAGAGCTCAGTGCCTCTTAAACTACCGAAGCTTTATTAATAATACCTTTTGTATTCAGACCTCTCTTTGTGATTTGGTATTTGATAGGTCTGTGCTTCAGTACTTTATCCTTTTTTATCTGTGTTCATCACTAAGATGACTGTAACGTCCTTGGATACCCACGTGCTAGTTTGCATTTCAGGCCTTGTTCACTTCCATCGTTTCCCCACCTAATGATTATTTTACTTCCGAGTTGGACTTTGGTTTGCTTTTGTGGTTCCAAATGATATGCTTTAACCACTGAGGCACAAAATGTTATGCAGGCACCGTTTAGCTGCATGTGGATTATTGTCAAGAGATCAAATTATGTACTTGTATTGGGAAACTTAGCTTCCTACCCAGAATTCACTGGCTGTATTGTCAAGGGGAAGAAAATAAGTGGTATGCATTGTAATTTTAAATCCTGCTGCCTTTCAAGTCAGTGGCAAAATTCCTGATTTCAGCAGTACTGGATAGGGTTCTGTTATTAGCAGATGCAGCTGGAAGGGGCTGTCAGGTATCACAGGGCAATCCCCCTCCCGCCATGCTCCAGCCCAACCTACATTAA
Source organism: Tringa solitaria (assembly GCA_026413425.1). Taxonomy (NCBI): domain Eukaryota; kingdom Metazoa; phylum Chordata; class Aves; order Charadriiformes; family Scolopacidae; genus Tringa; species Tringa solitaria. Next base: position 113,623,249 of record JAOXJM010000012.1, on the reverse strand, counting down.
ATTTGCTACATGTATTGGAAAGGAATAATGTGCAAGGCATGCAATTGGAAATAATTTCATGCCTTGGATTTCCAGTGAGGCCCTAAGGTGAGCAGCCAATTTTTCACCTCAACACAGAGATCATTAAATTAGAAAATGCTTTATTTTTCCAGGCTCTTTGTGCTGAGCATATATGGTTGCATTTCGAGCTGCTGATTTCAGAGAACACTTTAAACACCCTGAACTGCAGTGAGATCTTGAATGTGAAGTAAAATTGATGTAAGTTTTCTATTCTGGAGGTTGATAAAGCTGAAGGCTCAGAAATGGAGTGTCGGGCTGTTTCTCAGACAGGAACTTTTAAACAACCTTATCCCCCTTCCTTCCATAGGTGGAATGAAAATGAACAGGGATGGAAACAGCCTTCTTCCCTGTGTCTTTAATACTTGTATCCTGTTAAGGAGGCAGAAGAGGAAAGGCTGTTGGAAATGTAGGTATAAAAGTTCTCTCCTCAGGCCCAAAGAAGGAGGTTTTGGAGTCAGGGCTTCTGTACTTTCTGGTCCCGTGTTGAAAGCCAGCAATAGAGAGCTTTTTACTTCTTCCTCCCTTTCATATGGCAAGAAGATATCAAATGTGAAGCATTTTCTTGCCTGACAGATGTTTTTAGCATAGAGACAAGTATTTAAAAGCATGACTTTGTCTTTCCTTTCCTGTGTTTAGCTAACAAATTCATTGCACGCACCCTTCTGCCTACAGCACAGGCAGGGAATAATGTTTCTGGTGAAAAAATTGCTGTTATCCTGCAGAGTTTGGGCCAGTTATATGAAATCAATGCAAACCCCATGTTCATGTTCAAACCCTTATTTCTCAAGAGTGGTGTATTTTGGTTTTGGTTAATGAATTACTAGATTTAGAAGACTTTAAACAATCATAAATGACTCCTAAATTCAAAGCGTCAGTTGCACAATGGATTCAGATGTATTTCTTGGTTAGAACAGTGCAATTCTCCATGCAGAAAATATATGTAGAAATGTATGCACAGGCAGCTTATGTTTGGTAGCAGGAACATGTTTGTTATTCAACAACTGGCTTGATGTCCCTAAACTAAATTTAGAAACATCTTTTTCTAAGAAAAAAAAAATAAAAAACATAATAAGCTGTGGGAGCAGGAGCTGAGTGCATTGCCTGGGAGCAGCACCAGCTGCTAAAGAGGCTAGGCACAGGGCAAGGCAGCCAGGCAGGCTGTGGCCAGCAGCCCAGGCATTGTGCCAGAAGAATCCTCTCCTGAAATGAGAATATTTGGGGAACAGATTTGTACTGCAGTGCACAAATTTCATGCTTATTACTCATGGTATTTCATATTAAGCTTCAGTTTTACTGTCTCCATTAATGAAGCAAATCAGAAAGTGCATCCTCCAAAGGCCAGTCAAAGTTCATTTCTTTGTTTTTTCCAATGGCTTGTGCTACTCTGGTTTGATCAGTGTGGAATCAAAAGGCCATACCCCAAAGCATCACTTCTTATCTTCTGAATCTTTTATAACACAGAAGCCTCACAGTACTGAACTTAAAGGATGTGCACCAAGTTCTGTCAAAATTTTAGAGCAGGTCTTCTTCAGTAGCAAAACATTTTCTTTTTACTAAATAGTTTGAGACAGGGTGGGGAGGTCAGGGTTTTTATTAAAAAGCCTTTTATTTTAAAAAGATTTTTCTCTTTTTTTTTTTTTTAAACTGTAAAAGTCAAGTTGTACCCGAGGCAGTGTTCAAAATCAGATACCCTGCATTGAGTTCATAGAAAGAATTTTGGATTTCACAAACATGCAGTTCAAGTTTTAATGCAGATTTGAAATAAAATAATTAGCAATCAAGTATATCAAACTCAGGGTAAAATATCTTGAAAATATCTGAACCTAGTGATGAAAACAAGAACCAGCCATTAAGTGTGTGCAAAAAAGTAATTGCTCACTCTCCAACAGACAAGAAAACTGATTTTTCAAAAGACAGCTATCTATAACTCCCACTGGAATTTACCCGTGGAAGAAACACCATACTGTAAATATGACAATATGCTGGAATCTCCGGCGTGCTTATTTTTCTTCTTTTCAAAGCAGAACACACAGACATTTTTAATTAGTTGAAACTGAGGAAGTTAATTCAGCACTGACCTCAAATGCTTCATGTCTAGGCTGTCATCTTCCACTTCCAAATGAAGAAGAATTTCATTTAGAATCTAATATAAAGTGTTTTGGTCTGTTCCCCCTGCCACATGCTCCAATATATGTAATCTTAAAAGAAACTATGGGGCAGAAGAGAAATATTTAAAAATGCTCAGAGGTCCAAATTATACCCCATAGTTTTCCAATAAAGCCTTTTTCAGTAGTCGCATCTCCAAACCCTGGAGCTAGCAGGTGTATGGAAAGCTGTTTTGTGTCAAGAAAACATGCTGTTGGTGGTGGGAGTGATACCAGTTGTAATGCAGTAGACGAAGAGACCTATAGTGGGAGGTTTAATTATGTTGACCGTGATGATATTGTAGTAATAAATCTGCAAAGCTGGCACAAGCATTGCTCCAGTACTCCCACATGCTTTCCCCTGCATGCTCCCTAAACATTTGATTCACGAGTTGAAAAATGTTCTCTGTCGGTGCTCTGGCGCCACAGTCCTCCTGCACTGAATGGAGTAATGCTGATCTACCACAGCTGAAAGTGTTGCCCATCATAGTCACTAAAAAAATGACATGTTGGCAAGGAGGGACAGAAACGCCTCTCCCTGTAGGAGTGCCTCACTGAGATAATTTCTTGAGGACTGTACGCATAAGTATAAAAAATTGCAGAGAAAAGTGCTTGATTGTGGTCAGAAAAGTGAAGTTGCCTGGAGCGTAGCAAGGCTTGTTCTGAGTGAGAGGAATACACCATGAAGGAGGAATTTCTCTCACTTTACATTCTTCTGGTTCAGCAGTAAGTACTGCTATGCCTTTGTCGTCATGAATCAGTTTCAGCAATACATTGATTCATTCAGCACCATTACCTGCAGCCAAAACTGCTCTTGGGATGGGAAAAGATGACATTGTTTTCTTGCTGTTTGTGTTGTTTCACTTTGGAAGAAAGGTGAGATACTCAGACTCTTTCATTTTTACTGCCTGTCGATGAGGAAGCAGCAAAAATGATCAGTAGCCGTGTTCTTCTTCAAGGTGTTGGCCACTGCAAAGAAATTGGCTTTGAGAAGAGTAGAGGTGATATGCAGCAACATAAGAATAAGTGTAACATAACCTGTACTTCATTTCTACTGAAGTTTTACCTTTTGTCTTCCTCAGATTTTCAGCTAATCTAGTTTCACCGGGGTCATCCTCAGCCCTGGAGTTTGTTATGCAGTGCTTCACTTTTGGGATCAGGCACGTACCGAATGAGATCTCTCAGGAGCAGACTTAGCAAGCCGGCTCCTGTGGCCCTGTGCCTCGAGCTATCTTAGGTGGGATCTATGGAGGTGGAACAGGAAAGGAAAAGATCCTTTTGATTTTCTCTGTGGTCCCATCCTCTGAGGCAGGCTGAAGGAGTCGATGATGGCCTTCCTTTGAAGGAAAACATTGGCAGAGAGTGGGTGGGAAGGTGCAAATAGAGGAGGTAGGGATTCTCAAGGCTGACTACTGAAACAAGGCCTAAATCAGTAACTTATCATAAGGCCCAAGACAAGGGCCATGCTGTGCTGTTCTTTAGGTCAGAGTTAAAATCTGCCTTTGTTTTCTGCCTGTTCCGAGAGGAACAAGTTCTATCTGAGGCCTGGGCCCTAAAAAATCTCTGCTGGCACAACAGGGAGGAGCAAAAATTTCATCTGCCCCCTCTCCTCTGCTATTCCTCTGCAAAGAAGGAAATGGTGGCCCTGAAGACTCTTCTGCTCTTTGTATGGCACCTTTGGCCCTTTGTCTGAATTTAAATCACTTTCTCTGTGGGAAATGTCACATGTATTTTGTGAAATATGCCATGAGCACAAAGGAGTTTTGCCAAAACTCAAAGGCATTGGCACAATCCATGTGTTCAAACCAGGTCCAGTTCTGCCTCTTACATGCTGTTTATAATCTGAGGAAGTCATTACTATGCATACACTGCAGTGCATTATGCAGTCTTGCACTCTGCACCTGTCTTGTATGTTGAGACAACTTTCAGTTAATAGTGGTGAAATCATTGGCTAACTAAATTTTTTCATCAGTTATAATTCTCTTGAAAAATAAAGAGCATGACCCTGTCCAATATAATTTATGAAATGGCTTATGAAGGGTGGTAACAGCAACCTAAGACAAGAAGAGCAGGAGCCATAGAGAAAGTTAACTTGCAGGACACTTTCCGGCATTAGTCCACCTCGAATGTGGTTGCTCCACTGAGTTACACTTTTTAACATTCCTTTGACCCTGATGGAAAAAACCACAGCAGGGAAAGCACATTCAAACATCAACTATCTAGAACTTCACTAAAGACCAGTAAGTTTACCTCAAGCATCACAGCAAAAGACAGATGCTATCCTTTTCCATTTGGACTGAGAAAGAAGTGGTCCTTTAGAAGAATTCAGTTTCTCTTTCCCCATTGACTTTGCATCAGTTACCTAAGCTGTAGGAATAGCTCATCCATGTGTCCATGCTCAACCAGCAGCGTTAGTGACCTCTGAAAGCTCATGTTGCTCTTCTGCTATCACAGCGGATAATGAGCTGGCTGAAGCTGACAAGCTATGAAAAATGATCCCTCTGCTTTGCTATTGCTCCAACAAAAGTGATTCACCGACAACTGCTTGCAACAGCCATACAAGTACCTCTTCCAAAAAAGTTTTCTATTCTGCAGGTGAAGTGGCAGTGGTGAAAAAACAAGACTCAAACACACTGCAATGTGAAAACACTAACCTCTTATTTAAGGTTAACATACCCATTCCAGTCTATAAATAATGTGTCATTCTATCAGAAATGTAGAAGACTGAGGTTCGTTTTTCTCTCTTCTACACAATAGCACCTTTTTATTTTAATCTTCTTTTACCGTGTCAGTCTCATGATCTCATTTCTTGTTGAACATTGGCTCATGTCATCCCTGGTGACAGCACTGATGCTGGCAGTTCATTTCAGTGTTAATAACTTGAAAGCAAAAGGAACCTACCGCCCTTCTAATCTGAAACTAAAGCATGGTGCTTTCTTTTCTCGGCTGTATACTCTGTGGCAGGACAGTTTGGAGGTCCTTGAGCTTTTGGCAGCTAACAACATTTTGACAGACACTCTTCGAGTTCCCACGTCACCATTGGCATTATAGGGGGTTTAGAAGCCTAACTGGACTCTGTATTACACCTTATTTAGCTCAATTAGACAATATCAATATTCCCTCACCATCTAAAAATTATTTTTATATTTTTTTTATCTAAAACATAAAAGTCATTTTGATACTGGACATCACAGCACAATCATCATTACTACCTAGACTTTTGTCAGTAAGAGTTGCATCTGCATGCTAGGAACACTTTTTCATATAATGTTACATCTGTGCCAGAAAACTCTATGCTGAGACTGATGTGCTCTCCATGTAGTGATGAGATCATAGACAGAAGCAAGGAGAATGGGATACAGGGTATGGACTACTGGGTGACAGGCAAGTGAAAGGCAGCAATCTCTGGGTATTTAAGAAGGGAACGTCTTCCAGACCCTGTCATGAGGACCATGGCTCATCTTCCTTTAAACCCCCTGCTCTGTGCAGATGGTGATGGCCCCTTACCCTGGCAGCTGCTTCTCTGGGCAGGAGCCAGAAAACTCTAAGCTGAGACTGATGTCTCTCCATGTAACGATGAGATGATAGACTCACAGCCAAAGCATGAATGTTCAGCTTAGCTGGAATACCCAGCTCCAACTGAGCTACAAATTGAGTAGTATGTCACACAAGAATAGGCTTTCTCATTTTTTAACATACTTGATTTAAGTAAAGTGAAGAAAATAACGCAGAGAGAGTGGTAGAGAAAAAAAACATGGTCTAGATTTGATAACAGAGGGTGTGAAATAGAAAGCTGTGCAGTCTCCCAGCTCTTCCTTACAGGAGGAGAAATAGTGTGCATGCCTCAGGACAGCAGTTACAGCCCTCTCAATTTTACTGGTAAATCCACCCCTGAATTATCAAAACACTTCCCAATCTAAACAATATCTAGCATGAGTTCTGTGATATTATTTGAACTTTGCGATTTATTTTAGCCAGTTTGCTCAGATTTACTCTCAGTACTTCTGGGGAAAACCTGAGGGGTCTTTCTGTTGCTTGTGCATACACCTCACCCATAATTCTGGTGCCTTATCCTCTGTTGAAGACCTGGAATGCTGTTTATGAAAGACAAATAAACTTAAAGGGAAAGGAATCTGTCCAGAGGTGCAATTATTTTTTAGTCTCTCTTCCTTGATGATTTTGGACAACAGATTATGGCACTGTCGGTGGATGCGTCATTTTAAAGAATACTGTGACTATCCTGAGAGGTGGAGAAATACCCAAATACAGAGATAAATTAATAGATAGATTTCTGTCTTGGAAACTTATCAGTGAATAACTTTGCCCCCTCAGATAAAATATATCTCTGGTATGTTTTTAATATTTTCCTAAACAGACTATAAAGATTTTAGCAATTCAATTTTCAGCTTTCAGCTATGGATCTGATGTGATGAGTTGAAATGGCAGGTAGATGTTAATTTTGGATTAATAATCCCTCAATATAGGGACTGGAAATTTTGCAGAACTTCATTCAAAATAGTTTTGAAATGAAATAGTTTTCATGTAGCTTTTACTTATTGTATTGTACAAGAAATAAGGTTTTCTGGGGAAGGTAGTATCATCAGATCAGCTTTTGGGCACAGAAGTTCTGGTCTAGGAAAAGCTATTACCTTTTTCTACAAACCTCACCTTGCCTCCATGCTTAGATCACAGCTGTGAGAGTACCTCCTACAATATTAAAAGATGTTGTCCTTCTAAAAGACTATAAATACTCAGTACTTTAAATATGAAGGTCAGCCAAAGCAAAGGACTACTGTGAAGCTTCATTTGGATTTCAAACTCAGTGAATTATGTAGGTGTATTTAATTTTGTTCAGGACTCCCTAGTCTTGAACAGGTTTTATTTAGTGAGTACTAAACCCAACACAAACCTTAGCAACAGGAGAGGGGAAAAAGAATGTGCAATGGAAACCAAAACTAAAGTGAAAAATCACATCCATCATTTGCAGAAATACCTTTTCCATCATTTCTAAACGCACTAAGTTAACAGCCTTACTGCAGTGTTAAAGGAAAATTTAGCCTACTGTGATGTGCCAAAATAATATTTAGCTGTCTAGGCTTCCAGGATATTGGTCATAAAATTAAAAGCTGTGTCAAACACTAGAGAATTAATTTAATGTAATTAAAGCTAATAAAAGATACCGTATTATATGAGAACAATATGCGTCATCCAAGCAGTTAGTAGTATCATCACTTATTAAGATTACCTGACACTTCCCATTATAATATTAGGTATGCAGTTTGGTGATGATAACTTCATGACCCTCAGCCCCTAGGATTAGGTATACTCTTCTGTATGTCTTCCATCTGTTGAACTCTTTCAGAGAAAACTTCAGCCATTTTCAAGAACGAGGAAAATTTTGTTCTTTAAGAGTAGTTTGATGTATTTACCATGACTTCAAAAAAAAAAAAAAAGGCTCTGTGTTTGGTCTTGACTATATAGTGGCATCATTTACACCAAGGGTGTGCCACTGAATGCACGTGCTTACACAGTGAAAACATTTTAGTTGCTAAATTCCCAGATTATTTGAATTTCACTGGGTGTGACCAGGAGTCTAATCTCAGTGCAGAAAGGAGGGGAAGAGTGTTGAGGCTGTGAACCATAACAGGAGGAAAGATGACAAGAGATGAGGGGAAAGTGAAATTATGAGATGAGGTTGGATGAGGAAGGGAGTAGCTGAGGCTGATGGCATGAGGGAAACTGGTCAGATGAATTAAAAAACTAGTGGTGAAAGAGGGTCAAATACGACTGAAGAAAAATAAGATTGAAAACAGGAGCTGCCCTAGTTAAGGAGTCTGGGCTTGCTCCTTGTGGACAGGATTTTGGGAATTAGGAGACTAATGGCAGTCTGAGGAAGGAGAGGAAATCTCAGATGGGATGATCAGTGGGTGTGACACTGATTAAATATAACTTAGGAAATGAAAGGACTTGATTTGCTGAGGTTGCTCAGGTATCATGGAGCAAGAGGCTTGTCTGGAAAGGAGAGATTAGAATTTGCTAAGCAAGAAGATGGAAACAGAGTTGGAGGGTAGAAGATGAAATTGGAGAAGCAAAGAGAATGGGATGAGGAGCCAGGAATTTGGAAAAGAAAAAGTGAAATAAGTTTGAAGAGACAGAGCATAAGATATACATTATCAGGTCATGGGCAGGGAAATGGCAGTGATCTCTGGGCGCCTAAGAAGGGATCACTTTCTGGACCCTGCAATGAGAGACAGGAATCCTGTGGTTTATCCTCCTTGAAACGCCCCGCTCTGTGCAGACGATGATGGCCACTTACCCAAGCTCCCAGCCCCACAGCCCCCTGCAGATTCAGCAGGGTGGCCCATGATGGAACTTCTGAGTTTCTTCCCATTATTTTAAAAATTAATTTACACAAAGAGAAACCCATTATGTTGTTATGGTTGCAGAACTCAAATGCTTTACTTATTAGGTAATGCTAGCTTAAGGTTGCCTTTGTTGCCAGAATCTCGCCATCTGAAAAGTAGTGATAAAAGTCCTATCTAACAGGAATATTGTGGGGATTAATTGCGTACGCTTTGAAAAGTGCTACATGGTTTTATCATGTGTTTCTCTTTATTTTACTTTTGATTCAAAAATCATAGAAATAAATTGGTGGGTTCCAAATGGGAAAAATATATGAAACATTATCTCCCTTCTTCCAAAGCCATACTACAAGCTATTGAGGCTAAAAAAAAAAATATAAAGCACATGAAAGCATGATTATTTTTTTTTTATGTGAATGATTTTTTTTTCCTATGCTGAAAAAATGGAAGACCATATGCAAATATATGGTCCCTGGCTTGCCTATCTATTTGAAGACTAATCTGCATTTGAGTTTTCCTAACCTCAAAGTGCTATTCTAAAAGAAGTGTTTATTGACAGGAACAACAAGAAATCCACATTTTTCAGTGCAACTTATTAACAAAGAAAGTATCGAGAAACACGAGGCAAAAATGTGTTTGCCTTTTTGTCTCTTTTCTAATTGAGTAGGAAAAAATCACCTTGACATAGGGGCAGTTAAAAGCCGGCATTGTCAGAGCTGTTAATTTGTTAGTCTGGTAGAGACTGCGCTCCACGAAAGCAGTAAATGTATGTCACCATCTTTGCCATTTTTGGAACATTACCATTTATGTTCCTGGTGCAGAAGTTAGCATTGCCCATGTGAGTTGCTCTGCAGACACACTCCCTTTTGGGATTTGCATTTACACGTTAGCAATGCCTGTGGCTAACAGTGGGGGCAAGGCAATAGCACTGCTCTCTTTTAATAGGAATAGACAGAATTTCTGACACTTGAGTATATATGGGATCAAAACTCAATGTAGCACAGAATTACCAGGGCTTTTTATTTTAACAAGCTATTACTTTTTTTGTGTTGTTTTGGTGGTGGTGAAGGAGGCAGGGAACAGAAAGGAGCAATAGCATTGTTAGAGTTGCTTCCACAAAGGCCAGACCTTTTGAAAATAAACGTGTATGCTGTGCCACCACTGGCATGGGGAACAGGAGGCTGGGACACTGCTGGTGAGCCTCCTTCTTTGCGCCACAGTTGTGACGTTCTGCACAGCACTGTGTTGCTGTGGATGGTATTTCCTTTTAAACTATTCATTAGCTGCCTAGAATATTAGTCAGAGCAGGGTTTCTTCAATACACGGGTTATGCAATAGTTCATGAAATCTTTTCTTAGTATGTACTGTCCTTAGAGGGTCATTTAATTGCTTCCATGATTAAAAATAAAATAAAATAAATTGCATCTGCTCTTTTAATGAAAAAAATGTGTTTAATACAGACCTGGATATAAAACTGAGACATAGATATCTCTGATATGTATGAAGTTGAGAATCACAGTGTGTACTTCATGCTTCCACTTTTTCAAGTGAATAGATAACTTTGTATTTTAGCAAGCTTTTGTACCTAAAAGGTATTTTTGCATTCTTGTACTTTCCATCATTTTCCAGATGATAACTTAAATTACTTCTCTAAATTAAATTCAGAAGAGAAATATTGTTATGGATATATTGGATATACTATAGATATATTATTAAGGATGATTTTTTTTCATTGCCATATACAAATTGAAGATGGTGTAAGTCAAATTCTAGATAGACAAATGTTTTATCTGCATCTTATTCATACTTCTTATTAAAGGTAAATTATAAACAGTTTAAAAATGGATAGTTAATACTGTGCAGGTTTTATAAATTTGTTATGATACATCAGTTGTGTTCCAGGTAGTTAGGTCAAACATATTAATAAATGGTGAGTTATTTGTTACTGATTATTATAAAATTATTGTTTTTTATTTTAAATAACATTTTAAATAAATTATGAAGCCTTTCCAGTGCAACCATAATATAGGGGGAAACAAGAAGTGCTGAACAACTAACACAGAATATTAAAAAAAATCTCAGTTCTGAAGCAATACTATGTTTGTTTAATTTCTACATTAGTTTAAAAGCAAAGGCAATTAAGATGAAAAGAGAATGAATCCGTGCAGAATAAGTCTCAGGTATACAAAAGTGAATATGATATTGATGCTCTCTCTCCCCAAGAAAAAGAGAGCCTGGCTTCTTTATTGCCAGTGTGTCTGCAAGGAAAAAGGGCACGGTTTTGCCTTATGAAGTACAAAACATTTCTGAAAAATGCTTAAATCACAGGGGAATGTATGAGAGGTAACACCTAGCCCCCTGAGACCAGGCTAATGGCTCATAATCCTACCAGTAGGGCGGACGCTTAATCCTGCTCAGAAAATGCTCTCCAAAAATCCTGCCCTGCTTCTGCATTTAGTCATCCTGAAGCACTGAGCTAAACACTTAAAAGAGGCACAGATTTCAGCTCTGAAATATATGGCAACTTATTCATAATTTAGGAAAAGGTGATTGGTTTGCTCTTGAAAAATATATGTAATATTTAGAGGAAGCCACCTTTTGTATAGTAGCCAAGAGACTAGAGCAGATATGCAGAACCAGGAGTCCTGAACTCAGCATCCTCCTCAACCCCTTTTGCCCCTCCGAGGAGTGTCTTCCCCACCGGGATGCCCCACAACCCCCAGCCCATGGTGTGCCACGGCCTCGCACAGGGCTGTGGGTATTTTGATACCCAGATCCCCTGCAGACAGTGCAGCTCCAGCCTCGGATTCCCAACTGCAGCGCAGCTTCTGAATTTTGTGTTAGGGAGTAGCTGGAAAGGAGCAGGGCTGGAAGCCTCCCAGGGTAGCACTTCTTTGAAAGGGAACTGAGTCATGCTCCCTTTCTGTTTGCTATCTCTGTAGCCCTATGAATTGCGCATTTCTCTCCACACAGTGGCACAGCTTCAGCTAAGACTCCCACCACATTGTTGCTTTGAGCCTAGTTGCTAGGAGATGGCAGCTCTGAGTTCAGGTCCCCTCCTCACCACAGCTCTAGCAAAGACCTCGCATCCCAAATTTTCCGCCTCTTCGATGTGTGTTGCGACAAGAAGCCAGAAATCGGTCTCCCACTTCTTGGCCACAAGCTCTTAACGCGTGGTGTGGTATGCACCAAGGTGCACCAAGAACCTTTGCTGTGCCCTCTGGCCAGGCTCTGCTAGAAGCTCAGTGCATCAGCTCAGCGAGAAAATCACTGTTAGGTTTTCAGTGCACTGACTAGGGGGGGCTCTAGAGGATGTGTACGTTCAGGGACAGCAAGCTTGTGGGTTCCAATCAGTCAGGATAAGGAGAATGGCCCTGAGATACTCTGCTCAGCTATGGAAGTTAGTCCCCTTTGCACTGCACCCCTTGAACACAGTCCAGGCCTTGATAAATTTGCAGAAGATCCCTTACTGATCTTTGTGAGAATAACATGGGGCTCTAAGTGAGCCTATGGCAGGAAGTTTTAGACATAAGGATGCAGAAGATCTCAGCCTTGAGAGTGTTAAAGATTTGGATGATGATTTGAGCTTTGCTGCCAAGATAGAACTTTACTGTATAGCTCATGAATATTTTCTCATAGAAAATAATACATTTTCTTTTGTAAGAGACAGCAATGACCTTTGGAGATAAAAGGTAAATGATATTAAAGTTGAATTCCTGGCAAAAATACATTGCAATTTTGGCTCTTTGTTTAAGTCTATTATTACTTAAGAAAATGCATAGGAGACCAGTTTAGCCAACTCTCTTAAAAATGCAAAGCTTTGCCTCAGCTCATATTAGTGCCCAAGAGGCCTCATTCTGATTGTTTATGGAATTAATTATCTGATGGTTCAGTGTTCTGTATTAAATATTAAAATTTTTGTTAATAATATATATTCCTTCTCCTGAGTCATCTCAGTTGTGCCCAAGTCTCTTTCACCAATAAATATCTATGATACAGGGATGTCTTCATCTCAGAAAAGTTGTTAGTGTCTTATCTGAGAGGTGGAACCGACAATTGCTCCTAATGCAAACAGGAAAGCTCATTTAGAACCCTTTTTGCTTCAACAGAGACACTGCCCACCGTTTGAACTACTTGACCCCTCTGTGATGGTGTATACAGTGTTTTTTTTAAGCAAACATTGTAAAAAAGATTTGAGATATTTTATTGCATTCTTAATAAGTTTGGTACATTTAGCATATAAACCATAAATGGGTTGTGCAGAAGAGAGAGGCATGAAATGGACAAAATCTTACACAAAGGGGAGATAATTCTAACTGATCATTTTTTAGTTAACTATGCTGAAAAGGGGCTGCAAACATTCTCACCTCTATTTTTTTTAAATACTGATCTTCCATAGATCCATTTTTTTTAAACCACTGAAATATATTTTCATCAGATAAGAGTGTAAAATCAGGCCCATAAAAATGTCTGCAATTTAAAAGAAGCAAAGAAAATATTCAAATACATTTTCAGACTTAATCAGAAATTCTAGCACTCAGGTCCCTGTGGTGGGCTGAGGCAGTCAAGACACCGATATTTTTCCTTGTTTCCAGCTACTAAAATGCATTAAATCTCACCATGCTTTTCCTTTTTTTTCACCTGTGTCATTACTAAAGTTGCCACAGGGGCATTCTCTTGCCATGAGTGAAGGTGAGGTGCTCTGAGCAGTAGCTACAGTAAGTGCAGGTGGGGAAAAATACACTTTCACATAAAATGTGATCTCCTTTAGGGGAAAATTGGAGGGCTGTTGTGCTAAATCCTCTTAAATATTACGCAAGTATCTAAGAGGCAAACAGGGAGCGCTGAGGGGAATTCATGGTGTAGAAACAGTCACTGCTCATACACAGATAACAAATGCTTTCAAGTCACGTCTGTAGGGGTATCCTTACCACTTGGTCCTTGTGTGGATGGACACTCACTCATCCCTGTACAAACATAGGAAATACTCTTTTATTCCATTCCTCTATTCCTTCTGTCATGTCTGAGGCTGATACATCAAAAGAAGCAGTTGGTACATTCTGTATTAGTTTGTCTTAGCGAGAAAGATACGATTCTCTGGCTTGGAAGAGTCGCTCCTGTACTCAAAAAGTCATGGCTTTTTTCTGTCCTTTCCCATGCTATTTCTGGACAGAGTTGGGGTTTCCAGGAGACTGTGAGCTCTTCAGGGTGAGAGGATGAGAAACAGTATGGTTGGCTTGTGGAGCACAAATAAATGAATATTCTCAGATTCGTAGGAAACCTGTATTCTTGATTATTTCCATTGTTTCTTTTCAGCTGTTAGTTGGTCAATCAGAAACACATATGTGCTTGTTTAACATGTATTATACTCTTCTGAGAGCAATAGATGTGGCGTCTTAACAATGGAAAAGACCCTCTCGTGCAAGGCATAATGTAACAATCATTCCAAACCTTTCCTTGCTTTTGCAGGACGAGGCTGCTCCAGCTGACAAGCAGTACAAACAGGAGCCAGCCCAGGTCACTTATTCAACATCAGCTGTTTCCAGCACGCAGGAGGTGTTGTACATCAATGGCAATGGGACCTACAGTTACCATAGTTACAGAGGGCTCGGAGGTGGGCTGCTAAATCTCAATGATGCTTCTAGCAGCGGTGAGTTTCCTTACAAAATGTGCCTGTGTGTGTATGTGCTCATGTGTACGTTTCCCCCTGCTGTACAGAAAGCTAGTCCAAGGCGTTCAGTATCCATAGGCTGTAATCAGATAAAGAGCAGGAACACAATCCTGCAAACAGCTACTGTTGAGCAAAATACTTGCTCACTGCATGCTAGTCTCCTGTCAGTTTCAAGGGGACTAATTCACAATGGGGCGAGTCTGAACCTGAAGTCTCTAACAAAGTTGAGTAAAAAAATGCCAGGTTAGATCTTCAATTTACATGACTTTATCAGGACCTACCCTGTCATTATTGTCCTCTCCAATACTGATCACAACATGAGGCCATTAGTATCTTTGTGGATGGAGTTTGAAAACGCTGAGCTCCGTATTTTGTAACACGAATTGACCTAGATTTCTCACATGGTCTCTCTAGCTACTTTAATTTACTGCAGATAAGGATCTGGCATACCAAGTGTTAAATTAGAAATCAGGATATTCACAGAATCATAGAATGGTTAGAGTTGGAAGGGACCTTAGAGATCATCGAGTTC